>JADMLD010001600.1:0-616004 GCA_017589585.1 Phylloscopus whistleri | reverse complement strand
CCACCGTGACAGGGTGTGATGCTCAGGTGGTGCATAACGATGGTCTTCATGATGCAGGGCGAAAAACCTACACCCCCCCGCCACAGACGGGCGAAGAGCTTCAGCACTGGAGGTGCAAGCTGTCAGGAGGCGCCCGCCTGGCGATGACTCGAGGAACTTTGCCTCTGCCACGGCGTACGTCTCCCGCCAGGTTGTGGTTGAAATGTGGCCTTTGCTACCCTGGCTGCTTGCAAAGATATCTGAGTTACCTCGCCGCACCCCAAAGAGCATCCTGACCCGGTAGCTTTCTCTGCCGTTGCTGACCCTGAACTGGCAGTAGCGTCTGGAGGGCACCACGCTAAATGCCAATTGCGGGCCTGAGGCAAAGCCGGCCAGAACCGCTCTCACCAGTTGGCCCAACCAGTGGGCAGTTTTCTCCACGTCGAGGTGGGAGCCTGTGCACAGGGTGTGAAGGAGGCTGGGATCCTGATAGGCCCTCAGCTCCTCCTCGGGGTGGTGCAGGAAGCACAGCATGTTGTTGTTTCCCGTTCCCCCGCTGCTCGCTGGTGCAGGTGCACTCCTGCTCCACGCGGATGCGGAAGTCCCTCCGCCCTGCAGTGTCCCGCTCCAGTGGAAGCTGTGCCCTCGAGGAGGAGCCATGGGTACCAGCACCTGGTACAAAACATCCTGCTCCTGGTGAAACCAACCTTCAAAGGCACTGGCCACCCCGATGGCTTCCTCCAGGACCGGGTAGAAACTCTTGACGAGACGCGTCGAGAGTAAATCACAAGTGTGCGCATCAGGCTCATTGTCCACTGCCGTCCTTCCTGCAGGCGCTGGACAGGCCGCTGGATGCGCTCCACTGCCATTCTCCCAAGCGCCATCGTCACCATCACCATTGTCGGCTTCATTTCCAAACTCGTTGTTGTTTGCTGCGTTTGCAGCCGCATTGCCGGCTTCATTTCCACACCACCCTCTTCGTTTGCACCAACATTGTCGACTTCCTGTGCATTGCCATCATCATTGTTGTTTTCCTCCCCACTGACATCATTCTCTTCTTCTTCTTCATTTCCAAACTGCTCTTCTTCATCCCCAAACTCTTCTTCTTCATCTCCCCATCAGCTTCTTCGTTTGCATCCATAATTCTGCCTTGCCCTTGATTTGCAGCACTTTTTCTTCTTCGCGCCTCCGCTCTCCTCAGGCTCCTCTTCCTCCACATACACCAGAGGGCCAAGAGAAGGAGCAGGAACCCAGCCAGAGGCCAGACCTGCCAGGGCTGCAAGGCCGACCAGAACAGGTGCCCCCAGGTGCCAACACTCTGCTCCATCACGGCCAGCTGCTCCACCTCCCGCTCCAGACGAATCTTCTCCTCTCCCTTCCTGGAGCTTTGCATGTGCCTCCATTCGCTGACGAGTTGCCTCGTCCAAGCCGTCACCCACGGGCTGTGGGTACTGGAGTATGCTTTGCAAGAGCAAGAACCACAATACCCAGGTATCCATGGTCTGCAGAGGAGGGAGAGAAGGCCTTGAGTGGCGCTGGGAGGGAGGCAGCTGTCAGTGGGGACAGCAGGGGCGGCAATGTCAGGGATCTGGGGGCAGAAGGACAGGGCCCCAGGGAACTGGCAAGCAGCGAGGCCTGTCCCACATCCCAAGCAGCAGCAGCAGCAGCAGCAGCACGGTGCCCTGCCCAAGGCTCTGCCGTGAGGGGCTGTCTCTGCATGCAGAGGGAGAACCCAGCCCTGGTGTGCAGCCTTTCTGCCCCGGCCCTTGTGCCCAGCCCAGCCTCCCCGCCACGTGTGCACTCACCGCTTGCTCAAGCAAAACGGGCCAGCGTTACCTGCTGGGACCTTTTAGAGCTGCCCCCATTGTGACATTCCCCCGTGATGTCACAGGGGTCACAGTACACCCACAGCCAGGCCAGCCCCACCCTTTGTCCCCATCCCAGCTCAGCCAGTCAGAGTGGCAGCCTTGGAGTGAATCTTCTGCAAGGAACTTCTCTTGGTCTTTCTTTTGTCTTTCTTATCGCATGCCCTCCCTTGGCAATCCCACAGATCTCCATCTTGGAAGGCACCCTTGAGGATCATTCCCTTTAAACCTTGACGACTCCGTGCTGAGCTACAGTTAAAGCTCGGAGTGGTCGAGCTTGGAAAAGACCCTGAAGACGGCACACTCCAACCGCAAACTTTGCACTGCCCACTCCACCAGCCACCTGGCTCCCCAAAGGCCACGTGCACATGACTTGGAAATCTCTCGGAGCCTGGTGACTCAGCCATTTCCCTGGGCAGCCTGTTCCCGAGATTGATACCCTTTTTGGTGAAAGAATCCAATCTAAAGCTCCAGGCTTGGCACAACTTGTGGTCATTTCCTCTGGTCATATTGTTCCTTCCATGGGCAAATAGAATGATCCCCAGCCTGGCCACAGCCGCCCTTCACGGAGCTGTAGAGAACTCGAAGGCCCCCATGAGGCACCTTTGCACTTTGCTAAACACCCACAGCTCCCTCAGCCCTTCTTCTTCAGACTTGTGCTCCAGACCCTTCCCCAGCTCCATGCCCTTTCTGTGCACACACTCAAGCACCTGCATGTCTTTCTTGTTGGGAGGGTCCAAAACCCAATGCAGGATTTGAGTGCTGCCTCACCGGTGCCCTGTGGCAGGGGGGCCAATCACTGCTCTGCTCCTGCTGGCCACGCTGCTTCTGACAGAAGCTGCCATGCCCTTGGCTTCCTGCCCGTTTCCAGCCCCTCTTCCCCCAGCCCACAGCACTGCATGGGCTGGGAGAGGCCAAAGTGCAGCACGCGGCCTTTGGCCGCCTTCTGTCTCGTACAGGTGCACTTGACCCATCAAGTACACCTGTCCAGATCCCTGAGTAAAGCCCCCCTACCCTCAGGCACATCAACACTCCTGCCTACTCGTTTTCAGTTCCACTCAACTCCATGCACTGACTTGCACTCCAAACCCTGTCCCCACGGGCCAGGATGCTCCTGTGGCTTTTATTACCTGCAAGGTCACACCGTCAAGATGGGATCCCTGCACCCCAGAAATGCCCTCTTGCTCTGGGGCCTCCATGGCCCTGGCAGCACAAGTGAGAGCCCTGCCTTGGCCTTTGCCTTCAGCAAGGCCCCAGGTTGGGCAAGGCCCTGAATTCCCCTGTCGGGTCAGAAACAAATGAAGGTACAAGGGGAGACGGCTGCTGGGTCAAGGTGTGCTGGGCTTGCTTTTGTTGTGCTTGAATTTTGGATACCTTTGACTGGCACTGTCCTACAGGGAATCATTAATCCCACGCTGAACTCTCTCGGTTTTTATCATTCCCAGTTGCCGTCCAAGTGCCTCCCAGAGAATAGCTGCAGTAACATGGTCTATCTCTGGGGCCACCCGTGAACTGTTGGGCACTGTCCTCTTCTCGGTGCATGCTCAGGATGGGCAAAGAAAATGACTTCTTTATACATTTCCCTCTCCAAAAGACTGCTTCCTTGGAAGATGTCTTTGCCTCTTTTAATCAACTACTGTTTGGCCGAGGAAAGGACTATCAGCCCTGATATCATTTGGATCTCCTGGCAAAGAGGTGAGGAAACACAGTCAGACAACCTGTATCAAGTGCAGTGGAAATCTTCCTATGGGATATGATTTGAAATAGAAAGACAATCCTATCCTGCTGTGGCAACACCTGGCTAACATGGTGAAATAACTTTTGAACTACATAGTTGCTTCTCACCCCTCCCATGTCTCAAGTGAGGTACAAAGTTGCCTTGTGAAGCATCCATGAAATCACAGCAACAGAGAGAACTGCAAAGCAGGAGTACCACTGGAGTCAATGGAACGGAACCACACAGAAGAAGATTTTGATAAAATAGTCAATAAAAGCACAGCACTGGTGCCCTTTGTCCCATGGAACGGCTGTGCCCCCTCTGCTGCAAACCTCTCACCCAGAGTAACTCGACAGGCCACGTCATGAAACAAGTCTGTCATTGTAGGGTGTCACATACAGAAATATCTGTCGGGGGATGTGTGTTGTATCATTTTATTCTGTGAGGAAATTCTCTAAGCAAGCCCTGATCAGAGGTGAAAAGTCCTGGAATAAGCCCCGGGAGTAGAAGGCAGGTGTTGTCATTGGGGTACTTAGAAATCCCGTGCAACTTGGATAAAAGCTAAAAGGACAAAAAGGTACAACAACCCTTCTGCTTCAATTGGTTGCCAAAACCTACCATGGACATAACATGCATGAGCTACTGGGAAGAAAACTACCCGAGCCCAAACCATTGCACACACCTACCACACAGAAAAAAGCTGTAAGTTTTAAGTGAAGTTAGCACATCAGCTAACTGGCATTTCTGAAGCACTTCAGGGGCCTCAGGAAAGAAAAAAAGAAAAACAATTTACAATGGGTATTTCGTGGCAAGTGCTTGTTCTTGGGAATTACCAAACAAATCAAAATGGCAGTGGGGAGCTTGGCAGTGGTTAGACACTCCCAGGGAGTCCTCCATCCTTGCCGTTTGGATCCTGGAAAGAAGGCTTGTAGAGAGGAGAGTGAATGAAGGCGCTTGTAATGGAAGATGGGAGGGGTGATGTCAGGCTGGCTGGCTGACACAGCACGGCTGCAAAATCGGCCTCGTACCGTGCCGGGAGCTGCTGCGTGCGCCAGAAAAAGAAGAAACTTGCCCAGTAATGAAGAGGTGCCTCTCATTCCACACGTAGGATCTGGACTGGTGGGGGAAGAAGCTCTCGGAGTCCCTCTGGCAGTAAAGCGGCCCAGAGGAAGAGATTCTACAATCCCTTGTGGGAGCTCACTCTTCCTTGGCATTTTTCCCTCTGTCCAACAAGCTGCTGCGCCCCATTCTACACCGTCTGTCATCCAACAACTGGGTGTTTCCTGAGATCAGCTCCTGAGATCAACTCAGTTGTGCATTTTCTGTCTTCTGCATCACCCCTTCCATGAACAGCAGACCCCAGCCCCTTCCTCAGATATCACTGATGTCTGCTCCCCCTCGTTTCTGCTCCCCCTCAGGAGCTGTCATCTGCAAATGCATCCAGAGATGCTGAGGAATCAAATGGGTCCCCTCCAAATTGCCCTTGCACTACTGAAACTGGCCCCAAAGTTTCTATTTTCCCCTCAAAAAAAGCCTCTTGAGAAAGACTTCTGATTTTTGAGCAGGCATTTAACTGCCTCTAAAAATGAAATACTTTATTCTCCTCAGTCATCCTCCATTCACGGTGACCCTCGTGCCTCCTCTTCCTTGCCTGTCCCTTCCGCATGGTTATGGAGGGATGTGTATAAAACAGAGGGTGCATTTCAGAGGGGCCACAGACTAGGCCGTTTGGGAAGTCTGTACCTTCCAAGGAGCTCAGGCAGTGGGGGAAGGAAGAGGGTGATGCACCTGGGAATGAGGGTAAAAAAGGAGGCTGTGCCCTCGTCCTGGGTCTCAACAATTTTGAGACACCCCACGGGAAATGTGCCCTGGCCTCTCCCTTTATTCAAATAACCTTGCAGGACTCCGCTGTGTCTTTTCCGGACAAACCTTTGGTGTGATGAAGTTTTTACACACAGGGAGACACCCTATTCCCTCAGGCCCATTGTCCAGCTCCTCTCTGGTTTCTAACACGTCAAGAATTATGAAGGCCACTTAGCCTGACCTCAGTAGCCGAGAAGGTCATGGCTCAGTTGATACTGAGTGCCATCACACAGCACTTACAGGCTGGCCAGGGATCAGACCCAGGCAGCTTGGGTTTAGGAAGGGTACGTCGTGTTTGACCAGCCTGATCTCCTTTGATTACCAGGTGACCTGCCTGGTGGATGCAGGAAAGGCTGAACAAGTTGTCACTTTGGACATCAGCAAGGTCTTGGACGTTGTGTCCCCCAGCACGCTCCTGGAAAAGCTGGCAGGCCAGGGCTTGGGCAGGAGCACTCCTTGCTGGGTTAGGAGTGGGATGGAGAGACAGCCGCAGAGAGTGGCAGTGAACGGTGCTGCATTCAGCTGGCAGCCGGACACCAGTGGTGTCCCTCAGGGGTCTGTGCTGGGGCCAGTTCTGTTCAGTATTTGTATTGACAACATGGGTGAGACTATAATAATCTGTGGACAACATTGAGCTGGGAGCGTGCATCCATTTGTTGGAAGGTAGGAGGGCTCTGCAGAGAGACCTGGAACAGCTGGATGGATGGGCAGAGTCCAGTAAGATGCAGTTTAATCAGCCCAAGTGCCAAGTCCTGCATTTTGGCCACAATAAGCCCCTGCAACTTTCTAGGCCGGGGATGGTGTGGCTGGACAGAGCCCAGGCAGAAAGGGACCTGGGGGTGCTGGTGAAAGGCGGCTGAACGCGAGCCAGCAGTGTGCCCTGGTGGCCAAGAAGGCCAACGGCATCCAGGCCTGGATCAGGAATGGTGTGGCCAGCAGGAGCAGCGAGGTCATTCTTCCCCTGTACGTGGCACTGCTGAGGCTACACCTGGAGTGCTGTGTCCAGCTCTGGGCCCTCAGCTCAGGAAGGACAGGGAGACGCTTGGGCGCGCCCAGAGGAGGCGACGAGGCTGGTGAGGGGCTTGGAACACGAGCCCTGTGAGGAAGGACTGAGGGAGCTGGGGTTGCTTAGCCTGGAGAAAAGGAGACTCAGGGTGACCTTATCACTCTCTACAACGTCCTGACAGGTGCCTGTAGAACGGTGGGGGTTGGTCTCTTTCTCCAGGCAGCAACGGACACAACGAGAGCCAGAAATATCAGCCTCCGGTGTCCTGAAGGTTTTTGCACACAGGGAGATGCCCTAATCCCTCAGTGACCTTTCTCAAGCTCCTCTCTCCCTTCTAACACATCCAAAGCCCTGGAGTGTCCCTGTTGCTGCACGCATCTGCCACGGCTCTCTGCCAGCCGCAGCCCAGAGCTCCCAGCTCCAGCTGGCAGGGCCTCAGCGCCCGCCCTGTGCCCTCCCATCCCCATGGCCACACCAGGCCCTGCTTGCTGCCCTCATGGTGGCACTCCTGGCCCCAGGACTCTCCAAGGCCTTCTCCAGGGGCACCTTCCTGCGGCCTTTCACTCCCTGCACCAGGCCCAGCAGAGACCTGCCTAGGGGCTGTGTCCAAGGGCCTGCAGGGACAGCACCAGGGCCAGTGGCTTCCCTCTGACAGAGGGCAGGGCCAGCCTCGAGATGTGCAAGGAATTCCTGCCTCTGAGGCTGCTGAGGCCCCGGCCCACGCTGCCCACAGCAGCTGTGGCTGCCCCTGGATCCCTGGCGGTGTTTCCAGGCCGCCTTGGACGGGCCTTGGAGCAACGCGGCCTAGTGGCAGGTGTCCCTGCCCTTGGCAGCAGGGCTGGAAGAACGACCATTTCTAGGGAGCCCTCCGAGCCAAGCTCTTCTGTCCTTCTGTCATCACAGGGGCCTGGGGCAGCCGGGCTTAAGTTCTGCTTAGAACCAGTTCAGCACTGTCACTTTGGCTGAGTTCAAGGACAGAGTTCACAAGCTCAGATTCACACCTTGTGAGGTTTACCAATACTCTGGGTCTGCTGGAGATCAAGAAAGTCTTGCACAATCCAGATTCTGGAATATTATAGTTTATTGAATCAAGAGCAAAGCAGTTTCCCGCTTGCTCCCCCCTTCCCCCCCAAAGACAACTTGTAAATGCGCAAACTACAGAACATACTTCTGTGTCCCCAACAGACAGAGACACCAGCTCTGGCTTTACTTGTATACAAAAAGATAAGATCCTACGTGTCTATTTGATAAATATATGCATATATGTCATAAATATCTTCTATATGATAAAACTATTTCATAAAAATCTTTCCAGCTATATATGCTCTAAGAGAATTAATATGTTTCACAACAAATAGTGACATAAAATATGTCCTCTATTGTATGGTTTAAACATAATTACCTAGTCAACTCTTTATCATTATTTCTATAATGCTATAATAATAACAACCTATTTTGTATCTTTGATATTATTTATCCTAATAGATTGGCTTTTATATAGTTTACTTTTTAACATGCTATTTGATAAGCCTTGAACTATATAATATGTATACACAATAGGGAAAAGCATATGAAATAGAAATCTAGATTCCTATCTCTACAAAAGTCCAGGTCAGCAGTACAACACAGTTGTACAGGGCTGACCTAAAGGTTTCCCTTATGAGGCGACGGAGGCACAACGTTCACGGATGGACCCCGGGCATTGCCCAGAGGTGGTGGAGTCTCCCGGAGCGGAGATGGTCAGGATCCGTCTGATGCCAATCCTTTGCAAGGAAGACCCTGCTGGAGCAGCCCTGAAGCAGATGATCCCACCGGTGGTCCTTTCCAACATTCCCTCGTCTGGGAGTCTGAGCTCAGCATCTTGGCACAAGGTGAAGCTCTCAGAGGGAAAATGGACTCTGAGGAAGAGGTGGGGGCAGTCCCAGTTCTGCTGGTAACGGGACTCTGCCTCACAAGCGCCCTGGCCACGGCCTCTTCAGCTGCATCAGGCTGGACTCCCCAGGTGTGCTTTGGCTCTGGAGGAAAGGCATGGCAGCAGCTGCCGCTGCCGGTGGAGCCGTGCCTTCTCCATGTGCTGCACGCTGGGGTCTGTGTCAGCTTCTGCCCGGGCTGTAGGCTCTCCATGCAGACCCCAGAGAGCAAAAGAAGGAATAAGAACATTTCCTCTTGCGCAGTCCTTCATCTTTGGAACAACATGGTGATGGCTGGATGCAGGGCTGGGGAGACTGTTGAGACAACACTGCTGATGATGATGGCATCAAGCTGCTAGGCAGCGTCTTCCCTTCCCTCTCTGTCTGGCACATTCTGCCCTCTTTTCCCAGGTGCTGTGAGGTGGTTCTCTGCCACCAGGTGCGAGCCTCACAAGCACCGCTCTCTGCAGGGCAGCCTCTTTCACTGCTCGTTGGCAATGATTTGTTCGAGCCACTGGTGGAGATCCAGGTACTGACCCATGGCCTGGGCGTGGGCAACCGGATCCATCGCCAGGTCATGGAAGAGATTGTCTGGCCTGACCATTAGGACATCGAGGGGCAAACTGATGTCATCAGGAAGCCGCCAGTTGCCAACGATGAAATGGTCGAGGCGTCTCATCTGCAGGCACGCGCGCAGGCTCTCCCTGATGTACGTCAGTCGCCTCCCCAGATGTCTCCTGCGCCACCGTGACAGGGGTGTGATGCTCAGGTGGTGCATAACGATGGTCTTCATGATGCAGGGCGAAAAACCTACACCCCGCCGCCACAGACGGGCGAAGAGCTTCAGGCACTGGAGGTGCAAGCTGTCAGGAGGCGCCCGCCTGGCGATGGACTCGAGGAACTTTGCCTCTGCCACGGCGTACGTCTCCAGCCAGGTTGTGGTTGAAATGTGGCCTTTGCTACCCTGGCTGCTTGCAAAGATATCTGAGTTACCTCGCCGCACCCCAAAGAGCATCCTGACCCGGTAGCTTTCTCTGCCGTTGCTGACCCTGAACTGGCAGTAGCGTCTGGAGGGCACCAGCGCTAAATGCCAATTGCGGGCCTGAGGCAAAGCCGGCCAGACCGCTCTCACCAGTTGGCCCGAACCAGTGGGCAGTTTTCTCCACGTCGAGGTGGGAGCCTGTGCACAGGGTGTGAAGGAGGCTGGGATCCTGATAGGCCCTCAGCTCCTCCTCGGGGTGGTGCAGGAAGCACAGCATGTTGTTGTTCCCCCGCTGCTCGCTGGTGCAGGTGCACTCCTGCTCCACGCGGATGCGGAAGTCCCTCCGCCCTGCAGTGTCCCGCTCCAGGTGGAAGCTGTGCCCTCGAGGAGGAGCCATGGGTACCAGCACCTGGTACAAAACATCCTGCTCCTGGTGATACCAACCTTCAAAGGCACTGGCCACCCCGATGGCTTCCTCCAGGACCGGGTAGAAACTCTTGGACGAGACGCGTCGAGAGTAAATCACAAGTGTGCGCATCAGGCTCATTGTCCACTGCCGTCCTTCCTGCAGGCGCTGGACAGGCCGCTGGATGCGCTCCACTGCCATTCTCCCAGCGCCATCGTCACCATCACCATTGTCGGCTTCATTTCCAAACTCGTTGTTGTTTGCTGCGTTTGCAGCCGCATTGCCGGCTTCATTTCCAACACCACCCTCTTCGTTTGCACCAACATTGTCGACTTCCTGTGCATTGCCATCATCATTGTTGTTTTCCTCCCCACTGACATCATTCTCTTCTTCTTCTTCATTTCCAAACTGCTCTTCTTCATCCCCAAACTCTTCTTCTTCATCTCCATCAGCTTCTTCGTTTGCATCCATAATTCTGCCTTGCCCTTGATTTGCAGCACCATTTTCTTCTTCGCGCTCCGCTCTCCTCAGGCTCCTCTTCCTCCACATAGACCAGAGGGCCAAGAGAAGGAGCAGGAGCCCAGCCAGAGGCCAGACCTGCCAGGGCTGCAAGGCCGACCAGAACAGGTGCCCCCAGGTGCCAACACTCTGCTCCATCACGGCCAGCTGCTCCACCTCCCGCTCCAGACGAATCTTCTCCGCTTCCTGGAGCTTTGCATGTGCCTCCATTCGCTGACGAGTTGCCTCGTCCAAGCCATCACCCACAGGCTGTGGGTACTGGAGTATGCTTTGCAAGAGCAAGAACCACAATACCCAGGTATCCATGGTCTGCAGGAGGAGGGAGAGAAGGCCTTGAGTGGCGCTGGGAGGGAGGCAGCTGTCAGTGGGGACAGCAGGGGCGGCAATGTCAGGGATCTGGGGGCAGGAAGGACAGGGCCCCAGGGAACTGGCAAGCAGCGAGGCCTGTCCCACATCCCAAGCAGCAGCAGCAGCAGCAGCAGCACGGGGCCCTGCCCAAGGCTCTGCCGTGAGGGGCTGTCTCTGCATGCAGAGGGAGAACCCAGCCCTGGGTGCAGCCTTTCTGCCCCGGCCCTTGTGCCCAGCCCAGCCTCCCCGCCACGTGTGCACTCACCGCTTGCTCAAGCAAAACAGGGCCAGCGTTACCTGCTGGGACCTTTTAGAGCTGCCCCCATTGTGACATGTCCCCCGTGATGTCACAGGGGTCACAGTACACCACAGCCAGGCCAGCCCCACCCTTTGTCCCCATCCCAGCTCAGCCAGTCAGAGTGGCAGCCTTGGAGTGAATCTTCTGCAAGGAACTTCTCTTGGTCTTTCTTTTGTCTTTCTTATCGGCATGCCCTCCCTTGGCAATCCCACAGATCTCCATCTTGGAAGGCACCCTTGAGGATCATTCCCTTTAAACCTTGACGACTCCGTGCTGAGCTACAGTTAAAGCTCGGAGTGGTCGAGCTTGGAAAAGACCCTGAAGACGGCACACTCCAACCGCAAACTTTGCACTGCCCACTCCACCAGCCACCTGGCTCCCCAAAGGCCACGTGCACATGACTTGGAAATCTCTCGGAGCCTGGTGACTCAGCCATTTCCCTGGGCAGCCTGTTCCCGAGATTGATACCCTTTTTGGTGAAAGAATCCAATCTAAAGCTCCAGGCTTGGCACAACTTGTGGTCATTTCCTCTGGTCATATTGTTCCTTCCATGGGCAAATAGAATGACCCCAGCCTGGCCACAGTCGCCCTTCACGGAGCTGTAGAGAACTTGAAGGCCCTCCGTGAGGCACCTTTGCACTTTGCTAAACACCCACAGCTCCCTCAGCCCTTCTTCTTCAGACTTGTGCTCCAGACCCTTCCCCAGCTCCACGCCCTTTCTGTGCACACACTCAAGCACCTGCATGTCTTTCTTGTTGGGAGGGTCCAAAACCCAACGAAGGATTTGAGGTGCTGCCTCACCGGTGCCCTGTGGCAGGGGGCCAATCACTGCCCTGCTCCTGCTGGCCACACTGCTTCTGACAGAAGCTGCCATGCCCTTGGCTTCCTGCCAGTTTCCAGCCCCTCTTCCCCCAGCCCACAGCACTGCATGGGCTGGGAGAGTGGGAAAGTGCAGCACGCGGCCTTTGGCCGCCTTCTGTCTCATACAGGTGCACTTGACCCATCAAGTACACCTGTCCAGATCCCTGAGTAAAGCCCCCCTACCCTCAGGCATATCAACGCTCCTGCCCTACTCGTTTTCAGTTCCACTCAACTCCATGCACTGACTTTCACTCCAAACCCTGTCCCCACGGGCCAGGATGCTCCTGTGGCTTTTATTAGCCTGCAAGGTCACACCGTCAAGATGGGATCCCTGCACCCCAGAAATGCCCTCTTGCTCTGGGGCCTCCCATGGCCCTGGCAGCACAAGTGAGAGCCCTGCCTTGGCCTTTGCCTTCAGCAAGGCCCCAGGTTGGGCAAGGCCTGAATTCCCTGTCGGGTCAGAAACAAATGAAGGTACAAGGGGAGACGGCTGCTGGGTCAAGGTGTGCTGGGCTTGCTTTTGTTGTGCTTGAATTTTGGATACCTTTGACTGGCACTGTCCTACAGGGAATCATTAATCCCACGCTGAACTCTCTCGGGGTTTTTATCATTCCCAGTTGCCGTCCAAGTGCCTCCCAGGAGAATAGCTGCAGTAACCTGGTCTATCTCTGGGGCCACCCGTGAACTGTTGGGCACTGTCCTCTTCTCGGTGCATGCTCAGGATGGGGCAAAGAAAATGACTTCTTTATACATTTCCCTCTCCAAAAGACTGCTTCCTTGGAGATGTCTTTGCCTCTTTTAATCAACTACTGTTTGGCCGAGGAAAGGACTATCAGCCCTGATATCATTTGGATCTCCTGGCAAAGAGGTGAGGAAACACAGTCAGACCAACCTGTATCAAGTGCAGTGGAAATCTTCCTATGGGATATGAATTGAAATAGAAAGACAATCCTATCCTGCTGTGGCAACACCTGGCTAACATGGTGAAATAACTTTTGAACTACATAGTTGCTTCTCACCCCTCCCATGTCTCAAGTGAGGTACAAAGTTGCCTTGTGAAGCATCCATGAAATCACAGCAACAGAGAGAACTGCAAAGCAGGAGTACCACTGGAGTCAATGGAACGGAACCACACAGAAGAAGATTTTGATAAAATAGTCAATAAAAGCACAGCACTGGTGCCCTTTGTCCCATGGAACGGCTGTGCCCCCTCTGCTGCAAACCTCTCACCCAGAGTAACTCGACAGGCCACGTCATGAAACAAGTCTGTCATTGTAGGGTGTCACATACAGAAATATCTGTTGGGGGATGTGTGTTGTATCATTTTATTCTGTGAGGAAATTCTCTAAGCAAGCCCTGATCAGAGGTGAAAAGCCCTGGAATAAGCCCCGGGAGTAGAAGGCAGGTGTTGCATTGGGGTAGCTTAGAAATTCTGTGCAACTTGGATAAAAGCTAAAAGGACAAAAAGGTACAACAACCCTTCTGCTTCAATTGGTTGCCCAAACCTGACATGGACATAACATGCATGAGCTACTGGGAAGAAAACTACCCAAGCCCAAACCATTGCACACACCTACCACACAGAAAAAAGCTGTAAGTTTTAAGTGAAGTTAGCAATCAGCTAACTGGCATTTCTGAAGCACTTCAGGGGCCTCAGGAAAGAAAAAAAGAAAAACAATTTACAATGGATATTTCATGGCAAGTGCTTGTTCTTGGGAATTACCAAACAAATCAAAATGGCAGTGGGGAGCTTGGCAGTGGTTAGACACTCCCAGGGAGTCCTCCATCCTTGCCGTTTGGATCCTGGAAAGAAGGCTTGTAGAGAGGAGAGTGAATGAAGGCGCTTGTAGTGGAAGATGGGCGGGGTGATGTCAGGCTGGCTGGCTGACACAGCATGGCTGCAAAATCGGCCTCGTACCGTGCCGGGAGCTGCTGCGTGCACCAGAAAAAGAAGAAACTTGCCCAGTAATGAAGAGGTGCCTCTCATTCCACACGTAGGATCTGGACTGGTGGGGGAAGAAGCTCTCGGAGTCCCTCTGGCAGTAAAGCGGCCCAGAGGAAGAGATTCTACAATCCCTTGTGGGAGCTCACTCTTCCTTGGCATTTTTCCCTCTGTCCAACAAGCTGCTGCGCCCCATTCTACACCGTCTGTCATCCAACAACTGGGTGTTTCCTGAGATCAGCTCCTGAGATCAACTCATTTTCTGTCTTCTGCATCACCCCTTCCATGAACGGCAGACCCCCAGCCCCTTCCTCAGACATCACTGATGTCTGCTCCCCCTCGTTTCTGCTCCCCCTCAGGAGCTGTCATCTGCAAATGCATCCAGAGATGCTGAGGAATCAAATGGGTCCCCTCCAAATTGCCCTTGCACTACTGAAACTGGCCCCAAAGTTTCTATTTTCCTTTCTAAAAAAGCCTCTTGAGAAAGACTTCTGATTTTTGAGCAGGCATTTAACTGCCTCTAAAAATGAAATACTTTATTCTCCTCAGTCATCCTCCATTCACTGTGACCCTCGTGCCTCCTCTTCCTTGCCTGTCCCTTCGGCACGGTTAGGGAGGGATGTGTATAAAACAGAGGGTGCATTTCAGAGGGGCCACAGACTAGGCCGTTTGGGAAGTCTGTACCTTCCAAGTAGCTCAGGCAGTGGGGGAAGGAAGAGGGAGATGCACCTGGGAATGAGGGTAGAAAAGGAGGCTGTGGCCTCGTCCTGGGTCTCAACAATTTTGAGACACCCCACGGGAAATGTGCCCTGCCCTCTCCCTTTATTCAAATAACCTTGCAGGACTCCGCTGTGTCTTTTCCGGACAGGAAGCTCTGGCGTGGTGAAGTTTTTACACACAGGGAGACTCCCTATGCCCTCAGGGCCCATTCTTCAACTCCTCTCTGGTTTCTAACACGTCAAGAATTATGAAGGCCACTTAGCCTGACCTCAGTAGCCGAGAAGGTTATGGCTCAGTTGATACTGAGTGCCATCACGCAGCACTTACAGGCTGGCCAGGGGATCAGAGCCAGGCAGCTTGGGTTTAGGAAGGGTACGTCGTGTTTGACCAGCCTGATCTCCTTTGATGACCAGGTGACCCAACTGGTGGATGCAGGAAAGGCTGAACAAGTTGTCACTTTGGACATCAACAAGGTCTTGGACGTTGTCTCCCTCAGCACGCTCCTGGAAAAGCTGGCAGGCCAGGGCTTGGGCAGGAGCACTCCTTGCTGGGTTAGGAGTGGGATGGAGAGGCGGCCCCAGAGAGCGGCGGTGAATGGTGCTGCATTCAGCTGGCAGCCAGACACCAGCGGTGTCCCTCAGGGGTCTGTGCTGGGGCCAGTTCTGTTCGGTATTTTTACTGATGACATGGGTGAAGATATTGAGTCTTTTGTTACTAAATCTGTGGACAACACTGAGCTGGGAGCGTGTGTCCATCTGTTGGAAGGTAGGAGGGCTCTGCAGAGAGACCTGGAACAGCTGGATGGATGGGCAGAGTCCAGTAAGATGCAGTTTAATCAGCCCAAGTGCCAAGTCCTGCATTTTGGCCACAATAAGCCCTTGCAACGTTCTAGGCCGAGGACGGTGTGGCTGGACAGAGCCCAGGCAGAAAGGGGCCTGGGGGTGCTGGTGAAAGGCGGCTGAACGCGAGCCAGCAGTGTGCCCTGGTGGCCAAGAAGGCCAATGGCCTGGATCAGGAATGGTGTGGCCAGCAGGAGCAGCGAGGTCATTCTTCCCCTGTACGTGGCACTGCTGAGGCTACACCTGGAGTGCTGTGTCCAGCTCTGGGCCCTCAGCTCAGGAAGGACAGGGAGACGCTTGGGCGCGCCCAGAGGAGGCGACGAGGCTGGTGAGGGGCTTGGAACACGAGCCCTGTGAGGAAGGACTGAGGGAGCTGGGGTTGCTTAGCCTGGAGAAAAGGAGACTCAGGGTGACCTTATCACTCTCTACAACGTCCTGACAGGTGCCTGTAGAACGGTGGGGGTTGGTCTCTTTCTCCAGGCAGCAACTGACAGAATGAGAGGACGCAGTCTTAAGCTGTGACAATGTTGGATATTAAGAAAAAGTTTTTCACTAATAGAGTGATAAAGTACTATAATGGCCTGCCTCAGAAAGTGGTGGAGTCACTGTCCCTGGATGTGTTTAAAAAAAGACTGGATGTGGCACTTGGTGCCATGGTTTAGTTGAGGTGTGAAGGCATGAGTTTGATCCGATGATCTTGAAGGTCTCTTCCAACCTGGTCATTCCGTGAATTTTGTGTACTTAAGTGATAGACTACCTTACGTCTCTGTTAACTGCCTGGGCACATATGTTTCCAGGTGAAATGCAGTCTGAAACTGATTCTCCATTACTTGTGGTCTTTAAGGATCTCTGAAACTGTTGTAAAAGAAAGGGGGTTTGCACTTCATTGTCTTGGTAGAATTCCAACTGGGAGTTTTCACATTCTTCCTGATTTGGTTTCCCTGAGACTTCCAGCAAGAGGTTCATCAATCCCTGCCCTGACAACACAACTGCTTTGCATCCTGGCTACATAGCTGAGTAGGTGAGCTGAGGCCATTGCCCACCTTCATGGCATGCTTGACACTGCTGCTCTGATCCACAGCTTCATCTGGAGCAGCCAGAGAGCTGCTGCTGGCTGGGCAGAGCTGCTTTTCCTCAGAGGTGGCACAGGTCACTCCAACACTGATAACATAGTGTGATAGTGGTAAACATAAAACCAGACCTGTTTTATGATTTTTTATTCCAGACCAAGCCACAGAAGAGGGCAAAAGCTGTTCCCATCATGGAAGTGGATAAGCTTTATTTATTTGTATAACATTGTGCTACAGTGGCATTACAGGATTGCACCCTCTGAGGGGTAATTGTCTTGGTATGCCTGAATAACCCAGAAATGCAGGCATAACATCATCAGTTAGTCTTTGCAGGGTTATACAGTTGGTTCTTCCTGGTTTTTTTTAGGGAGGGCATCTCAGCAGGGCCAAGGCTCTACCCCATGTGGTCCAGAAATGGCACCAGTGGAACGGACAGGAACTGATGCCCAGGAAGTTCCACCTGAGCACAAGGAAGAAATTCTTTCTTGAGCACTGGAACAGACTGCCTTGAGAGGGTGTGGAGTCTCCCTCTGCAGATATTCCAGACCCCTCTGGACATAACCCTGTACCATGTGCTCTGGGATTGTCCTGCTGGAACAAGAGGGTTGGAGCAGAGGAGCCACTGTGGTCATTCCCAGCATGAGCCATTCTGGGATTCTGCGTGAGTACCAAAGTTGTGAGGCATGTTAGAGAAGGAGGATGCCAAACTCAGCTCCTTTTCCAAAGAGCACCTCAGTATCTCTGGCTTCACTGACCTGGCTTTTCTAGGAACTGGGCAAGGAGGTGCAGACCCTACCTTTGCACCCTTGGACTTGTCTAATTTTTAATGCAGCTCAAAATCAGAAAGATGGTAACTGCAGCTGTGTTAAGGACCCTGAGATAACATCATCATTTCCATGTGTGACTTCCCTCTGGTAAAGGTTTCCCCTATCTGCTCCCTGTAAGGCCGTCATCAATCCCTTTCTTTTAAATAAACAGACACTTTGCCTTTTGTGAACACAGAGAAATGACCTGGTCACACAATTTAATATGAATTAATCTTGCATGCAATTTTGGTAGAGTTTTATCAGTTTTTTTTTCTCCAGATGAAAGTGCTCATCTTTGAGACTGTCATCACCAACATTACTATTGTGGCTGATTCTTTCCAGCTTTGATTGGATTTGTGCAGCCAGATTTCCTTATCACAACTATTAAGCATTTGATCTGATGGTAAATACTTGTTCAACTGAACATGAAACGTGCTTGTTTGTCCAGAAGCTTTACATTCATAGAAAGAAATGATAATTTGTTAATTATTCTCAAAAATTTAGCACTCCTTATGTTGTTCAGTTATTTAATGGGGTTTTTTTCTTTTAATCTGTATAATTAAGTAAAATATAATGGCAAGAATAATCACTGGAGGAACACTTGGGAAGTCAGGACAGAGCTGTGAAGGATAGTTATAAAAAAATACATCCAAATCAGTAGTTCTAAAGCAGCTGAAGGAAACAAAAAGTTTTGGAGAAACCCCCCAGCAGCAGGAGGGGCTGCAAGTACAACTTTTCAGGGAAACAGGAGGTGGGAGAAGTACAAGAAAACCAGGGATGGGTAACACTAAGAGGGGCACAAGGGGAGACTGTTGCCACTCAAGACTGATGCTCCTTTTAGGTGCAGAAAAGCAGAGAAAAGGAAGAGAAGGGCACGTGGGAGGAGGATGAGAAAGTTCCTTGCCAAAACAGATTACCTCAAATGGATCCCTAAATCTACTTTGAAGGAATCATGCTTCCCACCCCCCTGCAGTTCTGGGGTCTGAATCTATTCTGCAGCATTTCTTGTCCAGGAGTTAATTGTGGCTCCTGATGAACAGGGACAGCAGCAAATTCTACAAATGATGCTTTTCCTCAAGTTTACTAAATGAATTAATATGATTTCTGGCACTTGTTGCTTTCCAGGTGAAGTTTTACCTTTGCCTGTCACTCGGTGCTTTTGCTTAAAGTGCCAGTCTCAGAAATATGGTAAAATTTTGCTCTCTGATCTTCCTGGACAGATTTGAAGTCATATATAACAGAACTCTATTTAAATAGCTTACTGTCATTGCAAGGAAGAGAGATAATTTTAATAATTTAAAATTGAGCCATAGGATAAAACAGACAGATATTTATTACTCAAAACAGCATATTTAGAAGAAAAAAAAAAAAAGGCTGTTATAAGACTTGCTTTATTTTTCATCTAACGTGTTGGAAGATCATGGCATGCCAATGGATGACAGTCAATTTAATATACTGTTAGCTGATTAAAGTTAGGGTTACCAGATGGAGGGTTGAGTTAATCTGGATTTCGGGGCAATACTAGAAATTTAAAAAAGAAAAGTTAACAACAATAAACCATGAAACAAACCTTTCCTGAGAGATCTAGAACTTTTCTGTTTCAAGTGAAGGCTATTGGTGAAATTAGGAAGAGATCAGTGATATGATTTTTAGCACACTGTGTGTGTTCTCTGGCTCCTGATCCAGCTAAGCTGCTGATCAGGCCAAGAGGGAGGCTGAAACATGTGGGATGTAAGCTAAGATCCACGGGTAGTTGCCATGGAGTTGTCACCACTAACAGACTGCAAAAGGTAAGTGATTGCTCTGCCTTTAGTAGATCCTCGTCCTCAACACTTTGAAACTTACTCACAGTCTTGGAATTATATTATATCCCAAATTATAGTCAATGGTTTATAGTAGTGATGTACAGCAACTTTTTCTGCTCTGTGTAAAAAGCCAGAAGACAGTAACCAGTCCCTTAAGGAAAGAAAGACATTAATGCCCAGTTTTACCAGCAGTACTTACAGCAAGAACTCTGTAGCGTGGCTTGGATTTAATTTAAAATACTGCTTTTAATGTTTAAGCTGTTAAGGAATGTTGCTACTAGAGAATGCTGCAATGCTGTTGCCTATAATGCAATTGATGGTTTTATTAGGTTATCAAGAATCCCAATAAGAGGGCAAGGTTTGCTGTTGGTGTAGGTACAGATGTGTTGTCCACCCATGTAACGAAAACATGGTCTTCACTGATTTACTGTTGCTAAAGAGTGAATAAAAGAAGAATGTATTCATAGTTTGGGAGCACTTTTTTTTTTTCATCTCAGCTACTTGCCTTACCCCATCAGTCATTTCACTGATTTCAAGGCACTGCAGTCAAGGGGTTTCGTTTTCAACCCTTAAAGACAAAGTTCATGGAGTCTGAGCCAATTGCTTGGGATGGAAGCCTCAGTGTAGAGTAGAGCTAGTAAGTAATTGTCCATTCATCATCTCTTTTTAAATTTATGCTTTAGGTTTTATTTTGTGGGTGAAACTCTGATGCCACTGAAGAGAGTTTTGTCATTGGTTTCAAGGCTGTTTTGCCTTCCATATTGTGCCTCTTAGAGGCTGCATTTACCTTTTTCATGCTGTTACTACTATTTTCTGCTGTCATTATTTCTCTTTTAGGAGTAAGACAGGAGGAAGAGCTGACTTGTGGGTGGCTGACACAATACTAAGGTTTTTCCTCATTCAGGCCTAGAAGTTTAGAAGTTTCTGAACATAGTTTGTGAATGTAGCCAGCTAATCAGGTATCCACCAAAATATGTGCACCTTTACATCCAGTAGCATAATAAAAGATTTTTGAAACAGGTTGACCTCAGGGAAGATGAGTGTGCCAGCTCTTTGATTTAAATCAAGGATCAACAGTGTTTTGTCTGTATTTAAAGCTTTTGCCAATTATGAGAATCACAGCTTTTCTTTCCATATGTTACTATATCACATAGTTGTAAAAGGAAGTGTGACCCACATTTAACATAAAGTAAGTCTCAGAAACCAGAAGGCAAAGGAAAAAACCCTCCTAACTTTTTTTCTTTTTCAATGTTTTGTGATTCACTGGGGTAAAGGGTCATCTGTAGTTGAAGAAAAAGAGACCTAATCTTCTTATAATCTCAAGTGGGAAGATAACATAAGTGCAAATGTTCTTGACTATATTTCAATAGAAACTCAAATAAAATAAAATAAAAAAGAAAGGATAGTGCAAGTCTGTAGGGGAGAATGGGTTTAAAGGATAAAATTAGGAGAAGTTAAAATGATGCAGTGAAATGATGCAGTTGTACAGGCCAGTATATGTAAATCTTTTAAAAAGAAATGAAACCTTCCTCTAGGACAGAACATTATCTTAGTGAGTTTTCTATCAATTAGGAATAGGGTGTAGTGAAATGTCAGTGTGTACATTTTTCTTTGCAATTTTTTCCCATGTTAAAATCTGTCATGAATTTCCTCATTCCTCTTTGTGACTCATATGTTGCAGAAAAGTCCTAAAATGCTCAAGAGGTTAAACAAGATGCTTTTTCTCTTTTTTCCCCAGAGAAGCAAGGCAAAACAAGCTTCTAGAGTACCACTGCACAATAAGCAGAAGGAATCAGGTCTCAGACAGTCACCAAAATAGATTTTATATGGCCTAAAAAGTGCCTTAGTCCTTCAGAACTGGAAGTACATGAGTGCCCTGCTGGGAAAGTGGCTGATCCTGCTGGGCTGTGGGATAATAAACTTGTGACAGTGAAAAGCTGTTTGTGTGGAACTGACCCTTGCCAAAACATCAGGCAGAAGAGTTTCAGGGGTGATGCTCTGGTAAGTCAAGGGGTTTTGATGGCAAATCCTCTCAAACAGCTCACATTGGTTCAGACTTGAGCAGGGTTTTCTTCAGTTTGAGATTTCCTTCTTCATCTTGTGCTGGGGAAATTGCAGCAGCTGAAGCCGTTACAGCAAATTGGGTGGACACCACTGATACTACAGGCAGCTGCTGGGCTTTGTCAAGTTGTGCTCTAAATAACCTGGTTGCAGAGTTTCTAGGTTTGTTTGTGCTTTATTACTGTGCTGTTTGTCTTGAATACAATTCCAATATTTGCTGCGCTTCAATTTCATGCTTGCAGATGGGAGATTGAATGGGCCAGGAGCTACATTATGTAACAGCCCAAACCACAGAGCAAGTGATGCTAAATATCACTGCATGAGTGCTGAAGAATGTCTCAATCACCTTAATGATATGCTGATGGACGTCTATGGGGTAAACACATCAAGCTTTGGTTTGCTTTTGGCAGTGAAGCTGGTAGCTATTTTGATCCAAACATTTGTTTTAAAAGTTGGTTTGGAGGAGCTGTCAGGAAAGTGGCTCTAAAAATTATGTTGGATTTCAAGTCTTCTGTGTTCTCAGAAATTTCCAGTTCAAATACATTCAGTTTTCAAAGCAGAACCTTTTTTTTTAATTCCTAATTGTTTTCTCTGCAGCCTCTGCCAGGAAAATACGTTCCAGGTTATTTTTTCCCATGCTTTTGTGAGCATAGCCATTAAGTATTCTGCAATTAGCAAAGAGTATCTCTGCACTACTCATCCATGGAACAGCCCCATCTATTCATGAGAATGATCCTTCAAGAAGGTGTTCTTAGTCCCAAAAGTTTGCAACACGGTGATTTTAATCAAGGGTTAATTTTCCAGCTTTCCTACATTTGATATTATTTTTTGTAAGGCAAAACTACAAATGCTTTGTATGCTTAAACTGCCTTAAAATACTTGCCTGTTGCCAGTACAAGTTGAGAGCAAACCTTTGTTATTTACATTTAAAAAATATGCAGTAGACCCGTTAAATATATTTAGTTTAATACATTTAGTTAGATATTCCTTGTTAGGACACCTATTCTGTCTTCTGTGAAACAGACAGTAACAGTGACAGTACCAGCAAGTCCTGAACAGCTTTTTGCTTGCCTTGAGGAATTCCTGTACCCACTGGGTTTCTTGGGAAGGAACCTGACCTCCATGTTACATTAGCAAGAATTCTATTGACTGCTTCACACCCAAGCAGCTAAGGGAGTACTTCCTTGGCTCTTGCCATTTCACAAATACTCAAGGAAAAGTTTCACAGCACCTACAGTAACCTGCTGTGTTTACACAAATGAATATACAGCGTGAACACTCGTAGTGGGTATAAATGAAGATGTGGTATTAAAATGCATCTTTATCAAGCTTAAGCTGGGAGCTCTACCAAAATTCTCAGTGATTTATGGCTGCATTCGATTAGACACTGAATCCACTGAACCTGGATTAAAATGCCAGAACTACCCCTGGTGGCTGTTTTAATATGAGAGGTCAAACATATAAACTGATGCCTGAGTTGAAGCCTTAGAGCTGAGTGAGCTTCCAAACTGGACAACTTTGCTGTATCTTCCAAGCATGCATTGACTTACTGTTGCTAAAGAGTGAATAAAAGAGGAATGTATTCATAGTTTGGGAGCACAGGACCTGGGTACGTGGTTTGGGAATGAGCTGTCCTTTTGGAGGGAAGTGCAGGCAGGGTACTACCTGCCTGAGACAGTGTCTGTCAGTTCTGGCACTGATGTTGCTGCCAGAGTATTTCAGAGCTGTGGAGCCTTGTGCTCCAGAGTTTTAAGCCAGCAGGGCACCAGGAGTAGACAAGATCAGGAGAGATGGGCAGAGGCTTCATGGAGTGGATGGAGGAGAGAGAGAGTAGAGCAACCTCTTCCTTTCCTGTGAGAAGCGATACTGCTTAAAATGTCCAGAATTTCAAAGTTTGAGCTTAAATTCAACGATAAACAAAATTTAAGCCATAAAAAAATCATCCTAGAAGCTCAGTGTGAAACTGTTTAGCTATGCAAAGAGAGACAAATTTATAAAAATTATGACAAGATGCAACAGGACTGGAAAAGCTCCTGATCAGCAACTCATCTCTGCTGTGGCAGTGATGATGTGATATATACACATAGGCTTATTTCCCAGTTTTTATTTGTCTCTTACAGCATTACTGTTGGCTCTGATGGTAGTAATATTTATCTGCTTGGTTTGTTTTTCTTCTTTCCTGAATTGGACAACTGAGTGAATCAAGGACATCAGTCTAAAAGAAGAAAGGCGACTGATGTTCACAGAATCATTAAAGCTGGGAAAAAAATCTCCAAAATCATTGAATCCAGCCTCTGACCCAACACCACCAGGAAAGCTAAACCATATCACAAAGTGCTACTACATTTGCTCGTTTTTTTGAACATATCAAGGGACAGAGTCCACAACTTCCCTGGGAAGCCTGTTACAGTACTTAACCACCCTTTCAGTGACAAAATTTTTCCTGTTATCCAACCTGAACCTCCCAAATGATGATTGAACCTTGCTACCAGTTGGAATCTGAGATTATTAATTTCTGTTGTGCTCTCATTTCTGTTTCAGTTTATACTCAACTAGAATATTTTGACTTTGGCTCCAGAACTTCCACATTTCAAATACTCTTGGCTGATTCAGAAGTTTAACAAAGAAAACACAGTGACGGGAAGCCTAAAGACCACTTGCATTTTCACAGTTAAGTTTTCAGACTATTTTATTGGTAAATTGTTTATGTTTATGGACTCTTCTCTCAAAAAGTGCTTCTCATGTGTGGCAGTTCTTGTGCAGGACATGGATTTAGTCAGATTCTTGTGCAGTGTAACAACCTCATCTGAGTCTCCCGTATTCTTCTGTGTGCTTGGATTCAATCAGAAGCTCCAGCTCCCAGAATTTAGGCATTTGCAACAGTGGCTGAATTTGCAAATGATTTTTTGCCTTGCTCCCCATTTCTAGCCATGCCTTGTTGACTCACAGAGATAGTTTTGGTCTGCGTAATTGATGTAAATCAAGGATAATCTTCTTGGAGTCACTCCAGGATATAATTGTTTCTGAGATAATTAACATTTCCTTCTATATCTGTATAAATGATCCATGATGGCTCTTGAGTTTGAGGGAGAATTGAACAGTATTGATTTGAAAATAAATAGGGAATTACAAAATCTAAAACATCTTCGCTAACCTGCAGCCAGGGAAATAATGCAATATTTAAAGAATTAAGTTTACACAGACATGAAGTAACAATCCTTAATGTGTATCTTAGAAATTAGAAAACAAAACCACTACCACCGTGAAGAACAACAAAAGGGAAGGGAACTCGTGGAGATTAAAGCTCCCACTAACGTAAAACATACTTAGTTGTTATTTTATTTTTTTTCTTCTCTGTGAACAAAACAGATGATAAGGGATGCAGAGCTAGCTTGTGATCACGCTCATTACTATCTTGTTATCAAAGCAAGAACCAGATGGTATGACCTAGTAAGGGTAAGAAGAATGTTTTCTTTAAATAAATAAGCAGCACTAATAGATTTCAGAACATCATGCAATGTTGATCTTCAGATTCTATAAATATTCAAAGAGACCCGTGCAAAATAGCTCATTAATGATAAAAACTTACTCTGTAATTAAAAAGAAATCCACTGTCTGAATAATATGCAATTTTTGCAACGTTCATTACGTAGTAGCTACTATTATGGTTATTTCTAAAACTTTCTTCATATTCTACTGTTGTTAATTTTATTTAATGTTTCTGTTGTAAGAGGAGTAATGGGCTACACCTGAGGCCTGAGCACTGACGCTGTACACAAACACAGCTTTCTGCTCTGCTGACATTCAGTGTTTCCCAACACAGAGAGCCATTGAGGGTGATGCTTGCACCATGCAAAAAGACTTCCACAAATCTATCCTAAAAAAAGATTCCCATTTTTTTGAACTACTTGAATAGTTGAAATCTTTGGTCAACAAATCAGCAGAAGAAAAAAATAAACACAATTTTTTTCACTGTGTACATTTAACAGTAGTACTGGTAATCTCAGTTTACAAATTGACTGGTAAAACCACCAACAAACCCAAGCAACCAACCCAAACCTAGAGCAAAATCTAATTAGTGTTAGACATGGAACGAATTGGAGAGAAAATCTGCAGGTCTGTCATTTTTCAGTCCATTACCTGATCTAGTCTAAGATGTCCCTGCTCATTGCAGGGGATTGGACTAGACGGCTTTTGAAAGTCCCTTCCAACCTGAAGTATTCTTTTATTCTATTATTTTTCTGCTTCTTTCTCAATTCCCATTATTTATTCAGCTTGTAAAGAGATCAGACATTTTGTCAAACTTGTTGGTTCTTGTTAGTGATGATTTCTTTTGCGTTCCAGAATTTTCAAGGGTTTGACAGTGAAGGCAATGGCATTATACAGCCAAGGGACTCGAAGAAGTTCTTGTTCCCATTTGGCATTCCAATCACCCTGGAAGGATTGAAGCAGCTTTGAGCAAGGTATAACAACTCTAAATGATTAGGTCTTGCAATAATGCATCTTTTATAGGATTACAGAGCCTTTAGTAGTGCAGTGAATGACAATAGATTACACTGCACAAGAAATCTTTTGTTTTGTTACTCTTGTGACCTCAGTACACGACAGTGTGCTACAGGAGGCTATGCCTTATACTAAGTTCAGTTAGATCCATCAGTTTTCAATTAATTCAGAGATAGAATTTCCACTTGGCCTTAGTATTTCTGATCCTTTTAATTGCACATGCATTTTCTTCTCAGATGGCACTGTAGGTCACTGGTTACATTAACTTCTTTTCCAGCAGTTCTTCTTATACACACAAATGCCCAGCTCAGTGTGTCCTGGGTTAAAGTCAATTCCAGATATCTCAGGTCAGGTGGGAACTGCAAACAGTTTCCATCCAGGAGGTCTGTGGACAGTCCAGGTTGCACATGTGTATGAAGGCACAACCTCTTCTTTTCAGAGCACTACAAGTTTACTTGCAATATTTTCAACCTAAATAAAAATGACACAGTCAAAAGAAAAATGCCACATACCAAATACCTAACAAAAGAAAGCAAGGCAATTTCATGCTGTGTAAAGATTTCAAGCAATATCGTGAAATGTTTTTATAGACAAGTAATTTGTTGTGAAGGGGGGGAACTTCTCTGCCTTCAACAAAGAGGAGCTGTGCTATAAAGAGGAGCTGTGTTTGCAGTGGGATAGATGTCAGCTGTATGTGACATTATATAAAAAGCTACCTTCATTACAGTTCTATTTTGAAAAGTAATCACTCTAATACATAGAATCTCAGTGTATTGCATTGTGGTTACAAACTGCATTAACTACATAGATTTTTCTTAGGATTGATTCATTTATGACCTATTTTCTACTCCATTAGATTTTACTTCCCATTCCTATTCCTTATTCCTGTAGCACGCTGAAGAGTGTCCTTTTCATGCAGTTATCTGCTGCATAACTTCACTCCCAGCAGCCACTCCTTTTAGAGAATAGCTAAAATCTCTGACGTGCCTGATATGCCTGTAACATGAATAAAGGAATTAGAGTGAAGCTGAGGCTAAATTAGGCATTGCCATGCATCAGAGCACTGGCAGCAAGAGAAACTCCAGAGGAAACAGCCTATGGAAGGATTTATACCTAAGAAAATATGAAAAGTGTTTATGCAGCTAAACCTATGTTTCTGAAGGACGATTACAACTCTGAGCACCTTGTGTGACCGCTTTGAGACACTTGAGGATGGACTTTTTGGAGACCTGCATCCCGAACCAGACTCTGAAAGACTGTAGCACTGAGAGCTGGAGAATACTCCTGGCAATTCATTCCTTGGGGTAGTATTTTTAGAAGTGACTCTGTGATTACAATGCATAAGCCCCATCTTTTAAGCCTCATGTAAAGTCACTCATTCATTTTCAGTGTGCTATGGCACCTCTGTAAGGAAGGGAAGTCAGTGAGAGCTAAGCTGTTAAGTCAGTTGAGGACATCTGTAATGTCTTTCTGTGGGGAACACATGAATATTTAAAAAGAGCTTTTCTTTTTCAAGGTATGATACAGATGAAAAAGGATAACTAACTCACCAAGAATTTTTAAGAAACTGGGGATAGAGTTTCCATCCACTGACACAGACTCAGGCAACACATCACAGATGACAGCCATGCACATTTACAAGCATTAATTTTGTTTATTATTAGAATAATGAACAAAAGAAGCATTCAAAGCTGAAAGAGCAGCAGGAACAGCAGAAAATAAATCTCTGCATGTAAAAGAAATTACAAATCAGACCAAGTAAGTTATTTATGAGCTTAGCATTTAACTTTCAGTGTTTGTGTTTAGTTTGTCAAGATGACATCGCAAGCAAAAATACAATGTTACTAAAAAAAGGCTCTGAAAAAGAGTTTTGGAAGGTGCTGGACCAAGTTTATCCATAGTGTTATTCCCTTGATTTTCTGGAGATGAGCCTAGCTTGTGTGCACTGGGAGACTTTCACAGATCTTCTCCATGGGCTGTATCTTTTACTACACAGACCTTGTGGCAGCATCTCTACTGGCAAAGCAGAATGTCCAGAGACATTCCCACACTGCTGCTGCAATGCCAAACCTTTGACTTGTGGCAGCTAATGTTTTCCCTGCTCCCTCCCAGTGCTGCTTGGGAGCAAGAGTGCCTCAAGGGACAGCTCCTCTTGGGCATTTTGGAGACAGCTGTTCCCTTTGGGTGGCTGACAAGGTTCACTGGCAGAGCTGTGCCAGGTGTCCCCAGTGCCTGGGCCACACTCTGGCCTGTTGATTGGTATCAGCTCGTGGTTCCTGTCCTAACTCTGCCATCAGCTCAGACTGAAGGAGAAGGGCAAGTGCAGGTCCCTTCCCACCTGACTGCTTCAGACAACCTCGACTTGGACCAGGTTATGCTGACCAGGGGCTTTCCTTGCAGCTGGACTGGGTGGGTGTGTAGGACACTGTGGCCCTCTCACTCCTTGTCCCTTGGATGGGTGACAATTACACTCAGCTCCACATACCTCTAGCAGCTCCTTGAATTGCCAGGAAATGGCTCTGGAGTGCAGCAAAACCAGCCTTGACAAGGATGGACCCTGGCTCCACGTGACAGAAACAAGCATCTTGTCTCTGAGCCTCTGTCTGAAACAAAACCAACACTTACAGTTAAAGAGGTCACTGATCCTGAGAAGAGCATTTGACAGACAAATGACAAAATGATAACCTGCTTGCAGTGGTGTCTAATGATCCGTGCTTGCTCCAGTGAGTCAGCAGTGATTAGCCTGCTGCTCCTGCTCCTGTGAAACTCCTGCACCTGCCTGCAGATTGAGGCAGCAGCAGAATCCTCTGCCCCACTACAGTGCTGTTAAAACTTCATATTTCTGTGGATAAACACCACCTGGATGCTTATCATGTTTCCTGCTTGTGCCTTCATTCTTCTCCTGAAGTATATTATATTTTTTTATTTTTTATTTAGGAGTATAAACCCTGAGGAGCAAAACTCATGTAAAAATATATCCCCAGGAGCACAGATTTGCTTTCTTTTGTGGTTGGAAAAGGTCTGGAAGTTGTAGAAACTAATAAATTATTGTTTACAAGAATGATAATTCCCAATGACATTGTTGATAAAGTTGATACACTCATAAACAGAGAAGAGCAGCCTTGTCTTGCAGATAAAGAGGCAGCTTGGGAAATCAGCTCACAACTGCCCCACAAAAGCGAGACAGAAGCCTGTAAGCTAAGGCTTTTTCCTTTTTACCCTGCTTTTTTAAATTCTGTTTCTCACTATCCCAAATAGCCTGAAAGAATAAGAGCAAAAGTGTCCCTTTTTTTTCAGCATCACGCCTCTCCCAGCTGCATTGCAGCTCTCTGGCATAAACTGCACTTATGACACCCGCAGGTATCAACAAGAGTTCCACCTGTAAAGAATGGTGTAATGTGTAATATAAAGCAGAGATGGTGAGGCAGCTGCTGTGTTGCAGGCATTGTTTATTGTTGTATTTGATGTGAAACTGCCTCACACTGGGCTTTTCCACTCCATTTTTTTGTACCAGCCCGTTATCTCCAGTCTGACTTGGATGAAGAGCTCTTCTGGTCAGGAGCCTTCTATTTCTTTCCTGTTAGTGCAATGCCAAGCACAAGGCAGCCCTGCCTCCAGTGCTATAAATAAGAAGCAGCTCTTCAAGTCAGGAAGATGCTGCGTGCTGCAAGCAGAAATTATACAGTGTGGCTCAAAGATGCAAATACTCCTCCTGAAGCAGCTGGAGAGTAATTAAATCAATGGAGAAGACATGCCAGGTAAAAATAAAATAGTCATGATGTGTGATGCTGGCAGGTCTGCATCCTTCAGAATTATTTACCATTGTGAACATATTATAACAACAACCATGGTCAGAACTGCAACAATACTCACAGGTACACATTGCTTAACCTTTATTTGGAGAAACAGAAATTGGAGGCTGGGTCACATAGAACTGGATGCAGTTATTTGCTAGCAACTGGAGCCAGATGCTCCTGGTTGAGGTAGAGCAACATTCTAACAGCTGGATGTGGAATATTCTGACCCCTGCACTGGGGAGTCCCTCATCCTGAGTGCTAACAGTTTGCAGAAGGGACTTTTATAACCTTTCCAAAACTGCATTCTAATTATTTGTTAGATTCTGCTTTTCTTGATTTTTATATATAGGACACCCAGTTCTGATTTTAATATTTTGAAATTTGTCATCTGCAGCTTTGTCTGGGAATGAGTTCACCGTTTAATCACTCGTGGTCTGCAAAAGTAATTTTTGTTATTGATTATTGCCACCTTTCAGTTTTGCTGAATGTTCTTTTTTCTGCCTCCCACACTTCCTCACCCACCTCCTGGATAGCGGGAGCAGTCCTGTGCTAGCAGTGCCTGCCTGGTTTTCTCTTTTGGATATCTGGATGTGCAAGAGAAGTTGAATGCAGACCTCTGAACTTCTCAGATTTCATGTAAGGCCCTGGAAAGCCATAAACGACTCTAGAGCCAGAGTCATTGTACAGTGGATGAAAAACTCCATGTGTGTGGAGGCTGTGATGGCAGGGATCCAGCCCAGTGTCAGCCTCCTGCTCCACAAACCCCTCAGAAAGCTGAGCTATGAGGAGCAGAGGTGGGGACCACCCCTCTGACTGTTAGGTCGGGGTAATGAGATCGGCTCTTGGTCAGCCAAACCCATGCAGTGGCTGCAAAACCAAGCCAAGGGTGTTCCACATGGGCCTCAGCCCACACTTCCTTCTCAGCATGCTGGGAAGCTGATTCCTTTCACCTTTCACATTCAGACTGGGAGGAGAGATTTGCTTGCAGTGTGGATTTGCTGTTTGCAGGACCCACCTCAGCAGCACTGGGAGCAGCACCTGCTCCTCTTTCTGTATCTTGCATGAGCCCTCGTGTTTTTCCTTGCCCAGTGGCTGCATCCAGCCTGTCCTTACTCCTGGCTTCCTGCAAGGGCTGTCAACCTCACCCTACCAGCTTTGGAGCGGTTTCAGGGTCCTGTGATTGCACACTGTGAGGCAGACAAAAGCTCTGGACATCTTACAATTCAAAACATACTGCCTTGCACTATTTTTTTTTTCTTTTGCTTTTGGAACAAATTGCCCAAATTAGAAACAGACATTGAACAGTGTGCAGTGGCTCTGCAGCTCTTCAAGAAAAAATATGAAACATTTGCAAGAAAATACTTTTTTTTTGGCATTGCAGCTTGATCTATGGTTTTAATCCTCATTTTCTCCATGTAGATATTTATTGCTGTGAGTGGAATAATTACCACCTGGAAATCTTTTATTAGACCAAAAAATGTTGAATACTTTAATTTTCCAAAAATATGAATCTCAAAATCTCAGCCTCTACTTTCATTGGGACTATTCTGTGATTCTGTGAAGATTTAAGTGGAAGATGACAGCAGTGATGAAGAGTGGCACTGAAAATAAATACAGTTGAAAGAGGGTTGCTGAATTTTCCTGCAATGAGGGTACAACACGGAGCATACCAACCCTTCAAAGCCCACCCCTGCAAGATGGAAGAGGCTGTGCTGAATAAGCTTTGGGGCTGGCAGAGATCAATGTCTGGTTGAAATCACAAAGTGCCCTTAGGGTGGTCAGCTGGCTTTGGCTTTTGAGTCGCTGTCCTGCTTTCTTGGTGTGACTCTGCTCAGTCCCCATCTTCCTCCACCACTGCCCCATTTCTGTAAAGCTGTGGGATTCAAGCAGTGGCACATCAGCTCCAAAAAGCAAACCCATCCTCTGACAGGAGAATTTAGATTTGTTTCTCTGCTGGAAAGTCTGCAGGCTTCTCAACATAATAAAAGCTGAAACTCAGAGATGTAATTAGCAGATGTTGGATCTCCAGGGCCTGGTATCTTAGAGGAGGCTGAGTGAGTCTGAGCTGGTTAGTCAGTAATTAGGAACATGGAGATGGAGGAGAGCAAAGCCAGCAGGAAGGCAGTGCAAGTGCACCCTGATTGCTGTGCACCCTCTGCACAGCTCTTCCATACTCTTTCCAATACCAGTCTTGCTGTGAGTGTAAGCCCAGTGCCACACAGTAGGATGTGAAAGAGAGGAAGGAATTAAGCAGAAAAAGAGAGATTTGAAAGTGAGAGAAAAAGTGATAGCTCTTTAGGGGCTTTTAGAGCCTCTAAATCACATGGGCATTATTGCAGTTTCCTTGAAAAGCCTCACATCATGTCTTGGAACTTATTTACAGTGCCCAGATTAATCATAAGGAAGCTCACAACTATTTTCTGGGATATTGCAGGAGTAGGAGCTATCAAAGTTTTTAATGGCATGAAACCAAGCCAGGGTGAGAGGGCAATCCATGCAGTTACAGAAAGTAAGTTGAAGGAATATTGCACTCTCAAGGAAACTTGAACTTTTGAAAGACACAGGTTTCATGTAAGAATGCAGAGGGAGGAATCCTTTGAAGAATTTTTGGCTGATCTTAAAATAACAGATCAGTCAAGTAGCCATGACATTTCAGAGATTCCATTTTAAAGGATCAAATCAAAGATCCAACGATACAGAAAAGATCCCAGGAAAGCAGGATTAAAAAAAAAAAAAAAAAAAAAAAAAAAAAAAAAGAAGTATGCTAGAAAAATCTGTTTAGTCAAGCTAGGACAGCCATAGGAAATACTAGAAGGGGAGAAGAGCATGCTGTCTGTCAGAAAAAGAAACAAGAAAAATTTAAAGATTCTTCAGAGCTATCTGCAAATAGCCAAAGTGAAATATCTGAAAATTCATAGTTTCACATTATGTTCAGGAGTTCAGCAATTTTGCAGCAGCTATAGGAAATACAGTTATTTTGCAGGACCTTGCAATTGGAAAAGCAGAGGCAAAAGAGAATACTCTCCATATCCCCAGATCTATGTGATGGTGCACAAACATGCAATATAATAAAATATCACAAAGAAATGCCAGCAAAAGCTTCAAAAGTTGGCTGCAGACTAAGAATCAACAATCTCTAAATTAAAAACTGGTGCTCAGTCACTGTTACCTCCAAACACACTGCAAAATATCTGGCCCAGGAATCTCTCCATGTAGAGGAAAGACTATTGAAACTGATGGTGTCTAACAAGAATCTGATTTGTATCAAAGGATTGAATGCTCTTAATTTGAAAAAGATTAACAAGGTAGTTTAAATTTATAGGCAGAAAGAGTTAATGTTTGTTTTTTTTAAATAGGTCTATCCCTGGGTTTGGTTAAAGAATTAAGTTGAAGAAGGATCCATAAACACAGGAGATCAGCACCAGAAATCTTTAGTGTCAGAGAAAAAAGGAGACACAGAATGCAGAGCTGTATTTTCACAGCAGTGTGTGCTGCTAAGAGCATCCCTCTGGTTGTGAGAGACAAGCTCATAAAAGAGCTGGATTCTTTAGGAGTAATAGTGGGAAGTTTGAAAATGAGCTAGTTAGCAACAGGAAGATGAAAAGAGAAGTGACTAAGATTGTTCTTGGGACCAAGTATCAGTACAAATACAATATATTTTACAAATATCAGTAATTTTTTTACAAAAATTAAAAATATATATTGTTCTGTTGGATCTGAGCGAATTTTCTTGTGTCTGACAAGGTGTTTAACACCTTGCATTTTTAGACCACTGGACAAGAGGTTTTGCTTTCTGAGATTTCCTTTTAGGCTTCAAGTTCGTCCTTGAGTTTTTACAGGGAAAGCCAATCACTTGAAGAAACTGTCCTGCTTAAACTGGAGATGTCAAGTAGGGAGAAAACCAGTAGGGAATCTGAAAAAAATACATCTGAGGGCCTGAGATTGTAATTAGACAAAAATGCAAATGTAAGGGAGGAGAAATATCATAAAAGATTAACTGTCAAAAATACAAGCCCAAGTCATTACAAAAATGCCACCCACAAAAATAACAAAGGTGTCCAGAGGCCACTTTGCACAGGAATGTTACATGAGAGCTCATTGCACACAGGAAATCTGTGCAAATAGCTTCTGATTTAGTACACAAAATGGACATACTGAGCTGTAAGTGTGGGAAACGAATTCCCAGATTAAAAAGCATTTATAAAGACAACCCCTGGCCTTCCATATAGTGGCACTAGAAGACACTCAAAGTCTTCAAAAGATGGCTTACAGGCAGTATTATTAAAAAGAAAAGAAAAAAAAATAGAAATGTGTGTCCTATATTTCTAGGACACCCGTCAAAACCTGGACTGGGGCACAGACTGAGAGCAAAGCCCTAGCTGTCACTAATACGGAATATTTCTATAATCACCAGAGCTCTGGCTCTGCTCTCAGGTTGTAAGGAATGTCACATATTTGCTAATCCACCTGTATGGTCTGAGCTGAGACAAACCACTGCAGGCAAAGACCAGCTTCCAGAATGTAAGAATTGCCTTTTAGTGGTTTGGGGTTTGTGGGTTTTTTTAGGTAAAACCATTCAGCCTGATAACAAAGTTAAGGTTGGAGAAATACCTATGGATCAAAGACACTACAGAGCATTCAAGGAGTCTCCAGATACTTTGAATACAACCCTGAGCTGAGCCAAAACTGTTAAAATACAGTGCAAGCAAGCTGTGAAGCTGAGAAATAATCCATACTTTCCAACTGAACTTGAGGAAAATGTTGAAACATGCCTTCCTGCCAGTGGAACTTGGTTAAGGAGAGAGTTAGTCCACATAACAGTGAAAGGCGCAGTGGATCTGAAGCATGTAATAAATAAACTGCTAACAACCCACCTAAGTCACATCATAAGTCAGACTTTTTTAAGGTGGGTGATTCCTTACACAATGGTGTTTCCTGGACCCTGAGGGCTATGGGAAAATTGCTCTTTGTTCTTCTGAAGTGCAAACTCCAAAAGTCTGGATTCTTAGGAGAAAAAATAGGCAAGGAAAATACATTGTCCTTGTAAAGACTAGACTGAACTGACAACTTATTGGAAACAAATAGAAAACCAAGGATTCTGCAAATCTGAGAGGAAAACAGCTGAGAACAAATTGCAGAGAGGCTTTTGATTGAGTCAGGGTGCAGCGAACCACACTGCTTGAGTTTCCAAAGTTTGATCAAAGTCCATGATGTCAGTGAAATGTAAGTGACAAAATGAAGCGGGAGGAAAAGTCAAGACTTTGAGGCTTGAATTCAATCATGTGCAAGAAGTGATATCTCAGAGAGGTTTGAAGGTCCTGATCTGAATTCCAGCACATGGGCCTTGTTCTGCTCCAGGATTTGGTCAGGTCCAGCAGGTTTTGTTGAAGTTGTCTTGCTGTGTGAGAGTTCCAGGAGCCTCAAGAATTGCAGAGTGTTATGGTGCCAAACCCCTATAATTTAATAGCTGTAGTAATAATATACATTTTGCAACTCTGATCAGGACAGGCTTTAAAAAAGAGAACTATGTTTTGCATCTGCAGCTCTGAATGGAGAGAGGAACCAGTTCATCTCCCAAGTAGCATTTCTTTATAACAAGAGGCCTGAACCGTACAATTCTGTGTATAAATTAAATAGAGGGCATATTGGATTTAAAGTTTATTTCTCAACAGTTTGTCAGTCTTTGAATAAATTTTATGAACTTACCACACACAGATAAAAAAGCTCAAAATCTTTCCCTGCCCCTCCATCCCTGTTCTGTGTATTCGCTTGTATCCTTTTAGCCCATTTAACAAAGGAGCTAAAATAAACTTCTGTTGTCTTTCAGGGATAAATTCAGGGATTACTTCCAAGATTTCAGTAACACCTTTTATAAAGGATAAAAATAGAGATGGCTATGTAAAAATATGTGGCCTGCACAGGACATTGCAAGAATTCAAGCCTTATCCTGATGATGATGATTTCAGCAGTTTTCTAAACAGGTTTGTATGATTATCTCCTTAGGACCTCTTTGTTCACACCCACCAAAGCCTATAAGCTTCTACTGAGTGTTAAGTAAATGAAAAAACTCTGCTAAAACTAATGGAGATGCCCACAGGTTTAAAACTGAAGATGTGTGAAAAATATTTTGCATAATGAATTGATTTTGCAGGCAAAAAAAGTTAAATGGCTTCTTACTTTTTTTTGTTTTTAAATACTATTCTTTGAGTGTGTTCTTTTGTTTGCTAGGTTGTTTCACTTGTTTTATTTCATTTTAACAGAGCAAGGATGTGCAACATCTTGTTCAAAATGGAAACAGGATTAAATCAGGTTATAAGATAACATTAGCTTTCAAAGGATCCAGTGCTGCTGCCATGACAAGCTGTCTTTTTATCCACTGTATTAATATGAGAAAGAAGGAAAAAAATCTCTATTGTAGAAGCTGAGGAACACAAAGGACGTGCTCCAACATTGGGCACTGCAGTTGTCTGCACCAAGCCAGCCCCCAGAGGTCACATGCCTGGCAGCACTGGGTTTTGTTCTCCAGTGCCTGCCACACCAGACTCATTTTTGAAACAAAATTAACAAAGTCTTTTCACAGTTCACCTTTAATTGGGTGATCAACTTTTTATGAATTGAAACCTTAATAGGAATCTGCTGCTTGTTTCTTTCTCAAAGACCTCTTGATGATAAACACCTCCATTCATTGTAATTTTGTGCAGATTATTCCTTTCTTGATCCAAAATAGTCTTTTCTAAATAATACAGAGTAGATTAGCATATGCATTTAGTTTTATTACTAAAATTTTAATGCCCACTTGGCAATTTATTTCTCTGCTGAAATGGTGTTGATTATTTCCTTTTCCACACACTGTCTCCAATATTGGAGCCAGCTTGACACGGGTAGTATGTGGGAGTGCTGTGCAGCTGCAAGATGCAAAATCAGGGCTCTTGAATGTTTTTTTTTCTTACTAGCAGATATGGGGTCTATAGTTAATTTCTTTTCCAGCCTGTTTTATAAAGCTTCCTCTTTGTTTTACTGGCTCTCCCCATTAATTAGACATTCTTGTAACTGGATATTCTGGTGATTGGTAGCTGAGACATTGGTCTCTGGTGATTTACTGTGGAAACAGATGATAAAAGTGTGTTACAGTAATTCAGTTTTAAACAAGAAAATCGGGGTGGTGTGGTGGGGCCATCTCCTCTGTCAAATCTTGGCTCTCTAGGACTTGCCATGACCAAAATTCTAACAAAAAAAGCTGAATGCAAGACTGAAAAAATAGTGCAGACTTTCCCCTGCAGCATAGGAATTGTCTGCCTAACACATGTGTATAAAGAACCCATGGTTCTGATAATTGGCTATAAAATTATTAAAGTCTTTTATAAACCTCTCCAAAGATGGTAACTCTAAGGTCAGTCTGGAACAGTTCTATGGCAGCCAGTGGATCTGTATCAAACGTGCCTGGTGTAAATTGTATTCTGGAGACTCTCTGGTGATCTTTTAAGAGCAAGAAATTCCACAGTCTGGCTGCACTGGCTTAATGCAGGGAAAACAAGGGCAGAGCAAGCCCCTTCTCCTGTATCCATTGTGGTGATGAGCTCTACAAGCTCACTGGGCTTGTTTGGAGTCCTTGTTTAAAATAAATCAGGTGCCTCTTCATTAAGAAACCACAAGTCACAGAACACTGAAAGTAGCTTTTCAAGTAATGGTCAGTGCTATTCATCTTGTCTTAATTTTTCTTGCTAAATAGCTTTTATAGTCACATATTTTATGTATAAGTGAAGCTTGCCTGAATTCCAGTCCTTCTATAGTAAAATATGCAAATAAAAATTAATTTATTTTGGTAACAAAGTTCTCTGCAAAAAAAAAAAAAAACACAACATTCCCAGATCATATGCAAGATCTCATGATTCCCCTTGCTGATATCTGATGCAAAAATATATTCACTGTTGTTACCTGGAGCTATCTGCAGTCAGCTCTGTATCCCACTCCATTTCCAGTGTGACAGAACACAGAATTCTCCAGTGTCTCTGATCCAGCAGATGTTTCAGGTGACAGACAGAAATTTGGGAAGCTCTGAGTGCAGCCTGCAGAGTCCATGGGCAGGGCTCCAGGTATGGGATGGGCTCCCAGACACAGGATGGGCTCCCAGGAACGGGATGGGCTCCCAGGAATGGGATGGGCTCCCAGGAATGGGATGGGTTCCCCATTATGGGATAGGCTGCCACAAATGGGATGGGCTCCCAGGAATGGGATGGGCTTCTGGGCATGGGATGGGCTCCCAGGAACGAGATGGGCTCCCAGGAATGGGATGGGCTCCCAGGTGCAGGATGGGTTCCCAGGCATGGGATGGGTTCCCAAGCATGGGATGGGCTCCCAGGAATGAGATGGGCTCCCAGGAATGGGATGGGCTCCCAGGTACAAGATGGGCTCCCAGGCACGGGGTGGGCTCCCAGGCACGGGATGTGCTCCAGGAATGGAATGGCCACAAGTGAGTGGGAGAGAAACCCTTGCTGGACAGTTCACGCCACAAGGCACCAGCAGCAGGGTCAAAGGCACCAGCCCTCTGTGCAGCTCACTGGGCACCCCAAAGAGGCCAGGCCTGTGCCTGAGACAGTGAGGCTGAGTCCTGCCAAGAATGCATAAATAATTCTCTAGTGGCCTGCCAAGCCAAGCTAAGTGATGTGCAGGTTGAGAAAGAAGTTAAGCCCTTTGTCATAAGCATAGGCAGAAGCGCTGTATGGAACAAAATTTGGTTACTTCCCATGTGGTAGAGAAATTGTGAGTATGGATCTGTGTTGCAAAACCAACCAGAGAAAAGCACTGGATATCACAGCGCAGGTCTGGCAGCAGCCTACAAGGCTGTCTGTGGTTCTGCTGCTCCCTCCCAGAATGATCACAACAGGAGGGTTAAGCAGCACTTCAGCATCTGCGAGTCCAAGGTGTTTCTGTAAAGCTGAAAGGCAAGGGCCAGTAGCAGCACTTGGCACCAAGAACATCCATGCCTCAACAAAGCCCATTAGATTGTGTTTGCACTGTGATATGAAAGAGAATTCCGCAAAGCTGGGAGACTGCATGGTCCTCCAGCCACATGGGGGATGGTGAGCCCATCAGTAAATGGGGATCAAACACTCTGCTGTGTTTAAAAAGCAAGCAGTTATTGCTGAGGGACAGGAAGGTTTCCCACTTGGGCCCAGGCTAAAGCAGGTCTCCTCCTGAGCATCTGGAGATTGGCCTGGATCTGCCTCTGAGACTGTGGTTAAATTTAAATGACAGGATGGGTATCTCAGACCTGATAAAAAGCTTGGGCTGGAACTAACAGGATTTATACACTGACACCACAAGAATATCCTGAAGTGCTGTTGCAGTACAAATAATACATCATAATAATTAATCAGTTCAGACAACATGAGATAATGATTTAAAATCATTGATATCTCATTCTGTGTTTTTCCCTTAGCTTAGGAATCAGCATTCATGACAGCAGGCTCTCTTATTTTGATTTCCTGAGAGCAATTGAGGATGGCAGAGCATCTGAATACCAGCAGAAACAAAAGCAGGCTGCACCACCTGCAAGCTTTGCAGAGCTCAGCTTAGAACAAACCCTAATAAAGATAAAGGAAACAGTTACATCATATTAGGATTTGTTGCATAAGGTAAGTTTCATCTTATTTAAAGTCTATTTTTTTCTGCCTGGATGGATACTACCCCAAAGGCTTCAAAACTTTTGTGCTATTGAGTGCTACCTTGACCTGTGTAGAAATACCATCTTCTGGCAACTGCAGGCTTCTTAATTGATTGTATTCTGGTAATTCCACAAAGCAAACATATCACATCAAGCCTAGAGGTTTTGTGACAGTAAGATTTGGAAGGGAAAAAGCAAACAGCAAATTATCAGGGCCTTCCTCTCTCCCAAAAAAACCCCTTTTCTCCTCCAGTTGTCTGTAAATTGTGTCCCAAGCCTGTAAATATCACATCTTCCAAACAGCTCTGTTGAATTTTCTAACCTGAGACTTGTTATAACTAGATATAATGTGCTACTGCAGGCAGGCATTATGATTTTATCAGGCAAAAGAAGCATGTAGCAACTGAGAATAGACATCTGATCAGATGTGAATACATTACAGTGGTTGCAAAAGTTATCACCTGTCACCTGGGGCTCTGCAAGTATCTGCATTTATGCTCTGGGCCACTTCTGATTCTGACACAGACAGATAAGATGCATTAGCTGTCAAGCAGCATGTTTCCTGGTTTCCCCACCTGTAAAACAAGAACAATAAAAATAATTTTTTTTGTTCTCCCTATTCCCTAGAATTTGGAAAGCTCTGAATGAAAAAAAAAAAAAAAGCTCTATGCTAAGTAGTCTTAGACTGTTGTGTCACAGTCTACTGAAATGCAGCAGCCTCTAGAGGAAACAGCTCTTCTTGCCACAGCAAGATTGTTATCAAGCATGGGAAAGAATAATCAAAAAAAAACCTTGAAAAAAACATTGCCATAACAAAGAACTCCAGAGCTGTGTTATCTGCACCTGCAGTTTCAGGCCCAGTTTAAGCTCATGTTTAATTTAGAGGCAGACCCTGTATCCCCAGCAATGTGGTCCTGCCGTCTGCCTTGGTCAAACCCAGCATTTTCCTTCTGGCCCTGTGACCTGGGTCAAGGAACATCAACGTCATGAAAGCCTGACCAGCTGTGTGACCATGGGAGACCTGCAGCCTGCACAGGGGAGGGGAAGGGAACAGTCCCTGGGGAGGATAATGGGGATGGAAACTCCCTGCCATCAATGGCTTTGCTTCTGAAACCTCAGCCTGTGCAGTCAGAAATAACACAGGTTTCAGCAAACACACTGCCAGTGATGTCCCTGGAACCAGAACCCAAAGGAAAGAGTTCCACAGAGACACTGCTGCTTTACAGAAATCTCTTTTCACACCATCTGGAGACTGCTGGAATGTTTGTCCCAAACTTACTGGGATCACATTGCCACAACTTTGATCCACAACAAACAGACCCTCAGCTTTTCTAGACTTTGGTATTTCTGCCACTCTCTTGAGAACTGCTCTCTCGAAATTTCTGCTGCTGCAACTCTTCCCTAAACTGTTTCCCCTGGCAAACTTTTGGAAAACTCCCACAAGGAATAGGCTGGGAATTTTGTGCAAGGGAGGTTGAGAAGAAAGTAAGCCTTCTGGGTGAGCTGAAGTTAATGAGGATGAAAGGCTATTGAGTCCTTTATAGAGCAGAAAATGAACTTGTCTCACCAACAGTCATGGTGGGGGGGACAAAAGGCAAATTGAACATGCTCAGGTGAGTTTAATCAAAAAATATTTTAATGCCAGTTATTTAAGGCAGCCACCTAATATTTTTGTTTGCTTCATCTCTTGTCTTAACCACTACCTTTTCTGGAATGTTTGGATACTTGCTACAACATATTTTAGCTTTTACCGCAGGTTGTTGTTTATTTCCATACTTATATTTACACATGTCACAGAACCACAAACTATTTTTTGCTCATTTCAACAATTGCAGATTATTTTTAAAATAAAATAAAGATTCAATTTAAATATGGTTCTGAGAAATGTGTTTTGTTTCTTCATGGTAAAAACACCTGCAATTAAAAGGCATATGGATCTCAGGTGTTTCCACGTGAACTGCTAAATGGCTACTAAAAAAGACTGCTCTTTTGCAGTGTCTAGGTTTGCTTGAATAATTTGAATTCTTGCTTCTCAGCCATTTTCTGTGTTGGAGAAAGATGACAGTGGAATAAGTAAGCACTGGAATTTCAGCAAGTACTTAGCCATTTCCCCTTTAAATGATGAAACAAACAGTTCAGTCACCTTCTCAAGAACCTCAGCTTTTGTGACTATTTCACAGTACATCGGAAAGTGTCCTGAGAAATTCAAACCCCCTCAGACTTCAGAAGAACCACTAAGCTATAATACATTTCTCTAAAAGATGGGATTGGATGTGTTAACAATGACTGACTAAGCATGTGATTCACATATATTCCCATGTTTTCAATAAGTCACATATATTTCTGTTGACTTCTGTTTAACTCCACGAAGCCCTTACCCTCTTTCAAACTGCTCTAATAAGTTAAGTTGTGCACTCACTTAGATTTTGTTCTGGACATGCACCAAGCATGACCATGGATGCAGCCAGATGGCCCCACATGGGTGATGCAGGACATGGGCTACCCAAATATGCCAAATGATCCCTGATGGACTGGCAGGGGCATGCAGAAAAATGAGTGGAGTGGAAATCCCACCAGGTTCTTGTTGCCAAACTAGAATAGCAGAGCAGATATAGCAGGAAGTTCAAATACAGAGATTAGTCAAGTACAGAGAAAATCTTGACTGCAGCCATGGACAGGGTCTTCTGATGTTCTGAATATGAGAGCTGCAATAACTCAAATTAAACCAGATTTGCTGTTTCTCTGTGCAGAGGTCAGTGCCAACATTGTCTCACTTGGTACAGATTGCAGGAGCAGATCCCTCAGTTCATAACCATGTCCTGTTACCAGTGCAGCCATCCTTACCATGTTTGCAAATAACAGGAACATTATCAAATGTGCAAATCAAAGAAGTCTCTGTCCTGTTAATTTTCACAGTCCTTTTTTCTGGCTTCTCCCCTCTCAGCCTGCCTTTTCCAGCAGGAAGCAGGTGTGAGTAAATCTGAGTGTTCAGGGATCCAAATGATGTTTCCTTACAGCCCATTTCTGAACCTGGCTAAGGATGAGGAATTTGGTTACTAGAGAAGAGTATTAACTTGCAGCTTATGTCCTAAGAAAGGAATCATGTTTCATTTTCAAAAGTACATGTTCAAAGCACAAGTAAAATGAGAAAAAATAATAATCATCATCCAATGGCAAACTGTACCTCTCTATTGCCATGGCAATACTGGAATGTTGTGCCAAACAGAGCTATACAGTGACTAAACCTGTCAAAAAGAAGAAGCTGGAAAACCAGTGAGACCTGTCTCAGCTTTTTCAAATCCTGAGTCAAAGTCTGTCAGGTATCAAAATTACAGGGCTTGAGTGATGCACAGGAGAAGGAAGAGAAAGAACCACAGGTTTCAAATGAAGGAAAATCCATAAACAGCTCCAAAAGTTTGCAGTGTGTTTTTAATGTTTTACAGGCATTTGTAGCTGTTTAGAGACTTTGTGTGTCAGTTGGCAATAGGCAGTTTTACCAAACTGCTTATTGTAAGTGTAGCTTTACTAAAATTTTTATAAGGTTGCTTAAATGTATTTTATTCTCTGTAAATTCAGCATTAATATTTATAGTAGTGCAACTGTTACTTTGTCTGTAATAATAGTTGTTTAAAGAATAGTTGGAGACTTAAAAATATTTATGCTTTCAGCTTACTGAGATTAAAACCCAGTCTTAACAAATAGATTACATGGTTGTCATGTATGAAATAGTGGGATACTTTCTAAAGGTTTGCAAATGCCACATTTCCCCTTTCTTGCTTTTATGGTGGAATAAATTCAGTAAGTTTCAACAGGGTTTTATCAACAGAAAGACCACTTGTATGAACTAAAACGTGCCTGTATAATTATTGAAAGAATGTATTTTTGTCCTGTAATATTGACTCACCAGCAAGCTCTTGGGCTACCTTTAGAACAGGCAGCTGCTTTTGTTAGGGCAGGGTTGGCTGTGATGTCTTCTCCTCCTCCAAGGAGGTGTTAAGCTTCCTTAAAGACTCATCAAGCTGCACAACCCATGAGGTCAAACTCTACAGCACTGTGTGTTTTTACACGAATTCTCTTCCAACAGTCCTCCAAGACCCCCAATACTTTGCACCTCAACTCAGCAATAAAACAAGCTGCCTCCACATCTTTCAAGAGGTACTTGGTCCATAACAGGGCTGGAACTTGAATTGCTTTTTAAAACACTGCACGTTCACCTTGAACAGCTTGTTGGGCTGTGTTAGAGGTAGAACGGATAAATCCGTCATTAAAATCCAAAATTAGTCCACGAGGGAACATTTTTGAAAAGACAAAGCAAATACAAACCAGGTTTGCAGTGCTGATTCAGCTTTCCAGGTGCTCTGAAATCTTTTGTTTTCATTTTGGGTTCAAACCAACATTTCCTACCCACACCTCTACAATTTCATCCCGCTCTGGTTCACACGTATTCCTGGGCTCCTGTGCAGGTTGTGAGAAAAGGCTGCTTGTTAAATTATTCACTTCATCCAAACACTCTACAATTTTAGCCTGTAAAGTATGTACGTAAATTAATGAGGTATGCAACTCATTCAGGCACATTAGGAAAACTGATCATTATGCTATACAATTTGATCACTGAAGTATATTAAAAAGTAACAAGTAAAGTATGCAGCTTGATCATTAAAGTATGGAAAATTTACTGAACTAGTAAAGTATGAGCGTGGCATGACTTTTGTCTCACATGGCACCTCATAAATAAAACCATAACCACAAAGGAAAACATTCACAAACCCAAAAGCCATACAGGTTTAAGTTGTGGGGCTTTTTTTTCCTAGAAAACAGCTGAATAAGGAGAGATGAAAAAAATCTTGTGGAAATTATTTCTAAATGTTTCATGTGTCACGTCAATCTTCTGATGGCTTTGACATATGTTGATGAGCTTTACATTATGATTAACTCTCTAGAATAGATGTTACAGCATCTGTATATGAGCAGGATGCCCACTGAAATACATCAATGTAGAGCTATAAGGCTGTGCTGGACAAAAATAGAAGTAAAGAAATGTAAAACTTTTTAAGCAGTGTGATTGCAGCTCAACATTCCAGCAGGAAAGAATCATGGTTAATGATATTTGGCTTGGATGTTGCCAGCTAATTGCAGAGGAGCTGAGGGAGGAGACAGACAGGGCACTGGCTTAGATGGGATTCCATGAACCACCGGTGGATTCTCTAGGAATATTTGTAAAAATCCAGCCCCTGGAGCTATGAATACACACTTTCCTTGGCTGGCCTGCCAGTCTTGTGATTAGTAAGGCCTGAGTGGAGATCTTCTGGTTTGGAACAAGTGGCCAATGCTGTCAGAACTAATGAAAGCTGCAGCTGGGATTCAGGCTTCCCCCAGAACAGAATGTCCTTCCCCACTGTGAGCTGTTCCAGAGGTGGAAGCAGAAGAAGTAAAGTGTTCAAAGCACTTTTAGGGCATGCTGGTCAGGTCTAGAACAGCAAGGTGTTCATCCAGGATCAGCACAGCTGCCTGGAGAGCAGAATGTACGGGGAAAGGATGGATTATGATCAAGGCCAGACAATTCAGTGTTTAACCTTCCTGGAGCTGAGGCTGCTGAGTGATTTGCTGGAAGTGGAGTAAACCTTCTCCTGTCAAGTCCAGCAGTGAGGAGAGAGAGGCCAGGTTAGGTTGAGATGACAGGCAGAAGTAACAGATTACCACTCCTGCCTGTTCAAGGGCAGAAACTAAGCTAACCAGGGGATTGTTGACACTTGTGTCTTTCAGCTGACAAAGGGAATTACTAGAATGAATGGAAACAGATTAAGCAATATTTTTATTTTTTAAAAAAATGTCTTTTCATCTAAAAAGATGACATTTGGAAATCAGATTGAATTCCAAGACTTTGCAGAAAAAATTTTTTCAATTTGATATTGAAATATATCAAAAATTTTTATATTGAAATTTCAATATTTCAATATCAAATCAGGCATTTGGCTCAGCTTCATCCTGAACTTTCTGTTTCCACACTGCATTCCCTATTTTTGTTCATGTTTAGCTTCCTGTTCTGAGTTTCTCTGCAGTCTGTCTCATGCTGCCAAGTGCCTTCTTCAGCAGCTGAGTGCCTTTTGTTTTTAGCCAATGCCATCTAATCAACCTGCCTGCAAAACTGCAGGCTTGTCTGTTCACCCACATTGCCCTTCCTGCTTCTCCTTGGACTGGTATCTGTGAGAGGATTCCTCCTGTACAGTAAATTTGCATCTCTGCTTGAAGTCTGGCACTGTGAGAACTGTACCTCCAGCCCAAGGACTAAAGTTCCTGCTGTTCCTAAATCAGCAGAGAGGACAGTGCTGACACCCCAGCTCCACAAAGGGAGAGTGGCTGTGCTGTGACTCCCCAAACACCCATTTGCCTGCAAGGGATGAAATGCATGGAGTGCAGCTCTACACTGAATCTGTGGAGCTCCAAACCCCCATGCAATGGAGAAGTGACATCCTCAGTCTTTCCACTACCTTACTCCCTGAATTCAGGCTACTCTCCCAGCCCTTCCTTCAGACATGGGGACCTGAAGTTGATTTTGCTGATCTGTTCTACTCTGAAGTTGCTGCAGGAGTACGTAAAGAACCTCGCTGTGGCTTCCATTTCTTCACCCCTTTCTATATGTACTTAATATTTCATAGTTATTTAATACAATAGTTATTTTAATTGCATTTAGAAGAATGTGGGGTTTTTTTCCAGGCAAGAGGCATGTGAGCCACCTTTGACTCATTGTGTCAAATCATTTTGTCAAACTGTTGTGTATTTTACGTATTCCAAACACTCCCAAGAATATTTTATCCTGCACCTGTGACCTCAAAACATCAATCTGTGTGTTGCAAAGGCTTGGTCAAAAGGAAAATGGTCCATCACAGAGTGACCCTAAATGGAGCTTTCATCCTTTGCTTGTAGCTGGGTTTATTATTGCAGGCTCCTGTTGCACAGCAGCTATCAAATCCTCAACAGGTGTAAATCAGTGCTCAGGTTAATAGAGCCAGACTGATCACTGCCAGATGAGGGTACAGCTCTACATGTAAACCAGGGATAAAACACAAGCTTCTCTGCACTGCTGAGACTCAGAGCTGGAGCAGGCTGGCTGGGGAATTACTGGTTATATGAACAGGAGAAGAAAATACATTTCCACCCCAATCTGTGCTCAGGCAACTAAGCCTACTGCTTCCACACATCTTTAGGGAAGAGCATTTATATAAAATAACTTGCAGATATGTGCTGTGAGGCTAAAGGAGGACCCATGGGCTAAGCTCAGAAGCCTCTCAATCTGTGTGAGCTGTCAAAAGGGTGATTTCTTCTGGCCAAGGTCGTTCTCACATACAAAGAGGAAAATGCATTTTATTTCAGGGGAAGATACAAGGGCCTTCTTATGTAAGCTGTTTCTCAAGGTCTTTGCTTTCTGAGTTTTTCAGGAAGGGAAGGTCAGGCTTGTGACAGGGCAATGCAATTCTGGATAGGTCCAGAAAATTTCTAATTTATCTTGATGTACTGATTTACTAACTAATTAAGAATTCCTCTCAACAGAAAAATCTTCCAGAAACAGGAAGGAGCTGCAGGAATGGAGCTTCACGGAGCAGGTGTGGGTGGTGGAACCTTATTTTATTACTAATCAGCACAGTTATGCCATTTATAGAAAAGGACATGAGGCTGTGCAAGGAACTTTCTAAAGAAGAAAAATACAGCCCCTCTTTGAACAGCAAGTGAGCTACCTAAGGTGGCCCATAAGAAAATCCATGGCCCAGGACTCTGAAGTGATACACACACAGAGCTTGCTGGGGTGAATTGGGCACATGGCAGTGAGCAACTGAAAATCACTAGAAGCAGAATAGCCCCTTTTCCATCCTGTGGAAATTCCACTGTACCTGTCCTGTAAACACTGCTGGGGCAAGCACTGCACAGCCCTGGAGCAGCTCATCCCTGCTGCTCCCCTTCATCCATGAGCTGAGAGTCAGACAGAGAAACCCACACTGTGTCAAAGTTAGTTCCAGATGCAGAAATGCCACTTAAATATCCCGGTGCCCTGTCCAGAGTCTGAGATTTTCATCTTCAGCTCCGTTATTTCAGCTAAAGGTGATTATTTTAGCTCATGCATGATGGAGTCAGGGATATACTCTGTATGTACATGGCACAGGAATTTTCAATCCATGGTTTGCAAGAACAAGTGATTTATTTTTTTATTGGCTCTCCAACCGTTTTAAGATCGAAGTGTGCTAGGTCTACTGAAATAAACGAGAAGTTCTTGAGATTAAATAAATTAGGAAAGCTTGCACTTACAAAATATGTGTCTTTAAAAGATTACAGAAGTAACACTTTCCCCAAGACCTCATTAGAAGAATTAAAAGCAGCAGTGCAGGTCTTTTTAGTTGCAGCAATGTCAGGCAGGCTGAAGGTGCACTGCAATCTTCATTTCTATGGCACAGTCCAGTTTTGCATCTGCATGCATGATTCCACTTCTGCTATTTCTTCGCTTCACAATCCAACTGTAATGCCTGTCCCACACGTCTTCTCTAAAATAACACTGAAATAGTGATTTTTTTCAGTAATACTGAAAAGTGGTATTTGTATCTCAAGATAGAGGAGGTTTTTTCTGATTAGGAAGCAGGTTTCTCGCAGTTCTGTAAGAAACATATTTTCTTTTCCATCCAGTTATAATGATCATGTGAGATGTGACAAGGAAACAGGAGCGCAGGACCAAAAGCCATCTGTTTCTTTTTTGGTATTTCATATTGCATGGAGCAAGAAGGTGGCAAAGATTCTATGCTTCAGCATGAGGGTATAAAATGCAATCGTAATATTTAACATGCTGTAAAGAGAGAGCTCTGAACCAAAAGGACTTTTTTTTTTTTTGTTGCTGTTTTTACCAGGACCTCTTACCACAGCTATAGTAAAACTGGCTGCTACTTGTGTTTGTGAAAACTTCGCTTTCAAGATATTTTACATATTTAGTTTAGACAGCGCAGTGGGTGGAAAGTCAGCTTTCATTCCCAAAAATAAGCAGCTTCTTCTTCAAAATTCTGATAGTGTGTTTTAAAATGGTTATTATTCTTACTCTTCGATATTGTGCCATTCCTGAGACTTATTTTGTAAGTAAAACTTGGTTTAATTTTAAAAAACTGAAGTTGCTAATTCTAGAGGTTGAATTTAAATGTTGAACAGATTTCATTGATATTTAACTTCATGAAATGTAGCCCTTTGCATGCAGGTGTGTCCATATCACAGCCTAGCAGTGCTTTACTCTGCATTTTGTCACAACCAACTGCCTTTTGCCTTATTTATTTTTGCCTGCCACATAACCTTCTCCTGTATTTATCCAAAGTGTGCATTTCCACCCTGCAGAATGCATAATGGGAGTTTAGTCAGGAACAAGCTCCAGTGGCAGGTTTCAAAAGCCACACACCAGTGTTAGATTTGAAAAACAGGGGATTGTGTGTATCTTGTGCTGGCATTCACACACTTTCCTCCACCCCTTCTCACACATTCTGTACCTTTGCAGCCTTCAGCTGCATCATTTGGCTGCACTAACCCCACTGTGGATGACCAGATTAAAAAGTACCGTCCTAAATGTACCTGAACTTAGAAAGGAAAAGGACATAATTGCCCTCTCTTTCATCTCAGGACTGAAGTGCCTTTTCAATCAAAGAGATTTCCACTGCTTGCTAAAGACTATTCAGATGAGAAGAATACGTTTGGGATTTTTGGGGCTAGTTAGCACTCACTTCCCTTTTTTCTGCATTAACAGAATAACCCTCTTTGTAAGATCACCGAATTTTTTAGACCAATTTTTTTTAGTTTAGGTCAGTCTTGGAATCCTGTGCTTTTGTTGGCCTGTCACCAGACTTATAGCCTATTTTTTTTTCCCCTTAACTACTTGCATAGCCCCTTTTCTCTTTTGTGGTGCAAGCCAGAATTTGTGGAAGCAGGTTTTACTGCCTGAGGGATCTCAGAGGCCGCCTTCTCCATGGATATTTCCCTCTTCAACTGGCTAAATGCCACACCAACGATTTATAATTTATTCAGTGGATCCATTAGTGATTCTCTGTGTATGTTTCTTGTCTAGACTGAGGAAGGGCAAAAAGTCATTCTGCCTAAATCTGCTTGGGAGCTGTCAGGGAGAGCCATCCTCTCACAGATACCAGAAATACTGACTGCTGGTTTTAACACAGTTGCACAAAAGTTTCCAGATATTTACTCTTCAAAAGATAATACAGTATCAAAAAGAGGAGTTCTGGGATGCATGTAACTGACATTTCCAGTGGCTGACTGAAGAACAAGAAAACTATATTATTTTGTCTTGTTAATTTAAGTGTACAACTGGGTAAACTGGCTGTGGCTGGAGACATGTGTTTGCATACTCCTGTGTGTAGGCAAGCAGTTTAAAAATTTGGATGGAATGAAAATGTTTTCAGACTATCATTCCATGAACATTTGTTGCTGCATTTGTGTGAGATTACTTTTTCCTTATCTCTGAGTATGGTTATGAACTATAGTAATTACAGGGTTTCTGAAGCAAAGTCACAGAGATGCTATTGCTTATAGTGAAGGTGTAAATTTAAAGCACAGTAGTTCTCTTTCTCTAGTTCTTTATCTGTGTGTTTTCCATCTTAAAAGTTTCCTTTTTTCAATTTAAATTAATCCATTTCCAGTTGATGGAGAAAAAAAGCCTGGGATAAAAAGTATTTCCATGGGAGCTAATGCAAATTCCTTTTTCCCAATAGCTATTTTGTCCTGCCCTCTTTGGACAAAGAAAGGGGTGAGTGTTTGACATTTCCTGGCCACCTCTCTGTTACTTTTCCTAGTTAAAGATTCTACCAGATTACCATTAATAGTTCACATAACCTTAAAATTAGCATGAGCTGCTGGTCAGGGCAGCACAAACCATTTGATTATCCCAGTGCTAATCTAAGGGGAACCTTGAGACACCAGTTTGTCCTAAGAGTCTGCTTCTCTTGAGCTTAAAATGAAAAAAAGACATTTGTTTATCTTTGCCACTGTTGGTTCAGTGTGATTTTTACCTTACCTCAAGACTAAGGTGAAACAGAGGGAACCTTGACTAAAAGCTTTCAGATTTTATTTAAAATCACTCTCACCTTGCTGCCCTTGAACGCATCAGGGCCTTGGGGAAGCAAACTGAAGGACAAGACCCAGAGCCTGCAGCCTTGTGCACATGACTACAGAACACTGCTCTGGTACTTTGCTCATTGCAGATACACCCTCTGAGTTGTTGTTGCAACATTTTGGACAATAAATGGCAGTGGTGGTGCCTGCTTTGTAATTCCAGCAACGTGGTTGCACGGTCTGCCATGTTGTCAGGCACTGCTGTGGAGGTGTAAAATTGCAGATGGAAGCACTGAAAACAAACTAAAAATATTTTCCTTTTCCTCCTTGAAAACAGGATAACCCCCCCCTAAAACAGGCTGTGTGCTCTCATCCTAATAGCCACACTTTTGGTGAGCTACCAAGTGCAAGTGCTGAACTGAACCTGAAGCCTCAGCATCAGCTGAGTGTCAGCGTGGTCCTACTCTCTGCTCCTCCCTCTGAAACACCAGCCAGAAATGCCAGGATGGGCTTAAGGCTGACCCTGGCTGAGGCAGGAGAACAAACACCTTCCTGAGCTGTGGAAAATCTCTTGGTTTCTCTCTCTTTTGCAAGCAGTGAGGCAGCTGAAGAGTCCTCCAGGCTAGATCGTGTCTACTTTACACTCAAGAAGCAGCGAAAGGACACAGGAGTTATTTTATACTTAAAAGAACCTCAGACAAGTGAAGAAAAAATCTTGATAGAAACTGTCATCCATAATAGTAACTAGAGGCAGGCCTGAGGAGCCTCATTTATATAAGCACCAGCCTCTGTGTAAGTGAGATTCAAGCCCTGTATTTCCAGAGATATTTTGATTTTGACAGGCCCCTCAAAGATATGCCTACATAGATCTATATGAAGATGCCCCAGGAGAGCCTTCCAATCTGGGTAGAGGTTTTGCCACTGCTAATCCAAACCCCTGCCATTCTGACTGTTGTCATTACTCAGAGCTGTTACAGAAGCTTTACTGACAGTCGTAGCCTGGGTGACTTCACAGAAAATATCTTCTTTTAGCCTTTCCTGGATGGTGGCCACTTACTGTTTGCCATTAGCAAGGCTCAGCTGGAGTCTGTCTCAAGCACTAAGTGAAGAATTTCTTGCTGAAGTTTGGCTTCTTGGTCTCCTGAATTTGATACTGTGACCTTTTTATTGAAAGGCTAAGGATGGTAAACACTCTGCAAGTGAGGTGTTGATTAATATCTCGCCTAATGACATCCCCCTTTTTACCACAGGCACTTTTCTTCTCTCTCCTTGAACTCCCCTGACTTGCCTGAACTATCTGCAATCCCTCAAATGGCTGAACTTCACTGAGTGTTGAAACAGTTTCCAACTGCAGCTAACCCAGTTCATCGGGGTATTGTTCTATTTAATTGAAGTTTGTAATAGACTTTGAGATCCTGGGCAAAGTGTGAAGTGAAATGACAACCGCAAAATAGAATTGTTTATAATTCATAATGTGGTAGCAGCCAGGCCAGTGGGGGAAAGTTGAAAGGAAATTCAAAATGTATCCTTTGCCCTTTGAAGTCTGACTGCAGCTTGGCACACGCATCAAAGAGGTGACTAGTTTCCTTTAGGGTTTAAGTCTCTGCCGAAAAAGATCAAATCAAAGCCAATCTGAGGTTCCCAATTAGATCTATATTAAAAATCAATAATGAAGACCCTAAAAAGCAATACTGATAACTCTTGAAACAGCCACGAACTGAGTGCAGCTCATTTAAGGGCAGGCAGTGATAATCTCTGCTTTGATTAGTAGCCTGTATCATGAGTCCCATTTTACTCCGTATTTGTGGAATAAAGCTCTGCTCAGTGGGAAACCAGCTCAGCCTCAGCCTTATAATTCCATACATAGCTCAGAAGGTGCCAGGCTAGCAGGAGCAAGAGTGCCCAGCTCTTCTGTAGAGACAGAGTTCTTTGGCACACACTATACACCATCCTAAAGGCTGTGAAGGTTTTCTGTGTTCCTTTTTTCTTTTTCTGCTTCTTTTTTTTTTTTCTTTTTCTTTTTTTTTTTCTGTACTCCAGGTGAAATAATTTGTTGGAGCAAAAACAACAACTGAGGAACTTCAATGGCCTTCTGAGATGGTGGCATCACTCAGGTGCACCCCACAGCATGAGAAATTCCTCTCAATGGTACTTAGCCAGGATGCAAGTGCAGCATGAATTTGATTTACATCTCATGTTGAAGCATTATTCCTCTATCCTGCAGCTCAATCACTATGTCTAACCATGAGGTTTAGTAGTTTAAACAGCACACTAAGGGCCCAATTCAATTAAAAATGTCCTGGATTTTCCTTTTTGCCTTGTTCTTCCAGTTTTGTGCAAGTTTTGACAGGTAAACTGTAATTTATTTTTTTTATATATAAGATGGACCCTAGGTTGTTTTTTCTATTCCAAAGAATCCTCTCCCTTTCTTTTTGATATGTTTTTGTTATAACCTTTGGACACAATTAAAATTTGTGCATTCAAGCATAATCAGGTTTCTGAGAACAAAAAACCCAACCCCAAATTAAAAAGACCTAATAGCTGCACAAGCAGTATAAAAAAAAAATACAGGCAGCTTATCTGTGATCATCTAAAAAAGCTAGACAGGACTGGCAGATGAGGTTTTCCAGGTGAGGTTTTTGGTTGTCTGTCCTAAACATTCTGCTGGATTTTCCCTCTTTCTGGCGGATGCTAAATTACAGCTGTTAGTGCCTGAGTTTAAGTGATAGACTTGCCATGAAGACCAGTGACCAGAGAGTGGTGAGAGGATTAGGAATGCAGTAGTTTTGTTTCATTTTGCTATCAGTACTTATAGATCCTATCAAAAAACCCTCTTTGGTCCTCTCCACTGCCATGCTGGCCTCAGCCTAGTGATAGGACTCACAGAGAAGTAGGCAAACCATTCCAGGAAGAAAAATTAAACATCCCCCTTGCAGAGTTGCACCCGTGTTTGTTAGCACAACCAAACCTGCAACAGAAAAATAAAATATTTAGAATTTTTCATTGCCTGGAAGATGCTTGGGTTTTCTGACTACTTCTACATTGAAATGTTTAGCTACTGAAAAAGAAATAACAGATTGAGCAAATTAAAGATGCAAACAAATTGTCAGGGCTGGTAAATCTAAACATTGGCCCATTGTGAGCTCAATTATTGCACTAACTATAGGTTCTTTCTTAGAGAAGCCCAGACAATTAGCTGCATGCATCCTTTGTGATTTGATCCAACTTTCAGAGACAGCAACAGAAAACTCCCTGTTACTATTTGTAAATGCTAGACTGGGCAATGTCAGACAATGAGAAGAGAACTTAAGTGTCCCAAAAACTTGGGGCTGTTGGAAAGATGCCAGCCAGCCTGAACGTTGATCATGATGAATGTACCTGCATCATTCATTCCATGGAAATGTTTGTGAGACCTCTGCAAGTCTGCACCAGTGAAACCCTCCAGGCAGCACTGGGAAATCTCACTAAAAAAGAGATTATATGTTGGATCTAGAAGCCAACATAGCATGTGTGCATATATTGTAGGGTTCTGGGCTGAGGTTTTGCTGCTACCTCCCCTGGTCCTGCTGAGTGACATGGAGTGAAAGACATATCAGGAGTATCAGGATCCTCCCAAGCTACTCCTTCTGTGGCTCTGCACAGGATTACTGCAGAACCACTGAGTCCTCCCAGGGACAAACCAGTCATCTCCTAATTCAGTGACTTTTCACTGGTTTGTGGTTGGTCTCAGATGGTATTTCAGTGATTTTTGTGAACACAGTATCTGCTGTTCAATAACAAAGAGCTTGGAAAAACTATGATGATTTACAGATTAAAGCCAAAACAATAAAACACAGTCACGACCCATTAAATGAATACTGTCATTCTGAATACTTTAAAAGTATACAATACCCTTCTTTTACCTAGAGTTTTGCAGGCCAAATGCAAATCAGACTTAGAAGTGACTCCAGTGGCTGTAAGGTCCCAATGGACTCGCTCCAGGAGACTTTGGAAAGGGCTTACAGTGGTTCATGAACTCTGGGTTGGATACACAGGAGAATAAGTTTCTGCTGTACAAACAGGATATTTCATGACCTGTTTCTATAGTCACTTTATGCAAGGAGCTTCCCTCCTTTTTTTTTAATCCCATGATACTAATGGCTTAGTATTTGTTTCGTGAATCCTTCAATTGGAGCATTTAACTGCTTGGGATCATGCTTTGTGTATCAAAGTTACATGGTAAATTTGCCACATTTGTGAAAATTTGGGCTAATGGTTTAAGAGCTTTTGTTGAAATCAAAAGCAAGCTAGAAATAAAAAGTACATGGGGTGTATATTAGGGTGGCCCCAACTTTCAGCAAGTTTTGACTCTGCTGCACTGTAAGGAAAGCCCAGAGGAGGTTCTCACTTGCACTGCTGGTGGTGGTCACTAAAAAACCAGCAGCCAGGACTGGTCAGGTCACACTGTGCCCCTGCAGCTCTCCCTGCCCCACATTTCTGCTCCCCAAGCTGTGATGAAGAGGCAGAGGAGCCCCAGCACAACAGCCACACACAAGCTGTTCCCCTCTGCCCACAGAACTGCTCCAGGGCAGAGGAGATCAGAGGAGACACAGAAATCTGGCTCTTGTGGCCCAGAAAGGAAGGCATCAGTAATAGCATCCCAATCGAGTTCTGTAGTAGGAACAGTGCCAAATTCCAAATCTGCTCATTCAGCGAGCATGCTACATTTTTAGGCTGTTTCTGACTGTGCCTAATTAGTTTAGATATGGTTAGTAGCAGTGTTTTATAGAGAAATTACATTACCAAACTGTTTTTAGATGTAGAATGAACATATTGCTATGAAGGTATGAAGAAAGCATCATTAGGAATTATCAAGTATTCACTACCAGTAGGGAGAGTAAGGTAAAGCTATTAAGTTTTGCCTCAAAGTACCTCATTATCTTGCATAAGGTTTCCTTTACACACAAACTCGATACTGTGAAATTCCATCCCAATATTCTGGAGAGGATAAAGGAATAATATTTAAGTCCCTATGCAGCTGTTTCAAATATATTTTTTTTTAATTTATTCTATTCAGAAAAAAAAAAAATGAAGGTCTCAATCCATGTCTGAGCACCTTTATATAAAGTAATATTCTGAGTTAAATTTCCTCATAGATTTCTCAGTCCTTTCCACCTAAGTATACAGACACACATCAAGAGGACTCATTAAAAGCCCAAATAAACCCCTTTGCTTTTGGTGGCAGGCACAATTCCTTCTCTTTCTCAAAAGCCTGAGAGAATAAACAGCCTAAGGCTTCATGGAAGCATCCAGACTCTGAGCAATGAAAACAACCCAAGCTGCAGTCACCATAAATTGCTTTCTCCCTCCACTCAGTCCACAGGGGTACTCAGTACTTTGGGCTGGAAACTGCATTATTTGTGTACCTGCTCATTCCTTTGCCAGTGACAACTCCACTGACATGTGCAGCTGGCACCCAATTACAACAATAAATACCAGGAGAGTGTGGGGAGAAGCTGAGATGGAGATGTGTTTTTTAAAGAAATAAACAGGTGGTAGATCAGATCCAGAGCCTGCCAGAGGACTGGAGCTTGTTGCCTTTGGGAAAAGTCCCTTACTCATCACTCCAGTGTTAAGGTTTGGAATTAATTCTGCAGTTCAGGGTACAGCAATGTAACAAGCTGAGCCAGGTTAAAACAACAAGTCACAACATGTCCCAGGGAAAAATAACCCCATGGTCCAGCAGGGGAATCATAGAAAAGTTCTAAAACTGCTAACGTGGGAAGTGTAGAAAGGGGTGGGCTTTTTTCTTAAATACCTTACCCACTGTTGGCTCATGCATTCAGTCATTTTTAAGAAAAGCTTCACTCTGAAAAATGAACACTGATGAGAACTAAAAATGACTGAGAAAAGAGTTGAAACACGGCAAGCGTGACACATGCGAAAACACTGAGCAGAAGTAACACTGACTTCAGAATCAGTTTAAAATAATAAAAAGTTAGGGCTTTGACAGTGATTAAGTAAATATACCATCTGCACTTCCCAAGAATATCAAAATGTTATAGGTTAAAATAATCTTGTGTAAACAGAATCTTGCAATAATTTGTAAACAAGTATTCAGCAGCCAGTCACAGACTAAGGCATTATTACAATCCAGCATCTTTTCATTCTGCATTACAGTTCTGCCCAGTTGTGTTCATGATGCTGTAAGTAAATGCCAGTCATTTTCATCCATCTTTGTTGTCCTGGACCACAAGCCAATTCAGTCCCAAATGCTGCATTGCTGGATGCCAATGAAGAAAACTTTTAAATTCTGTGATGAAGTTGTATGAACTGTTAAATATTGCAGATTTCAGATAAGTCAGTTGCATTTATTAAATAATAGCCAGAAAAATATAACTGTCTAAGCTTCCTGCTTGAAATTTTTCATGGTTTTCTACTAGGCAAGGGTTCTGTTTCCTCTGCAAGTATTCAGGTACCTTACATCTCCTCAAACAGCAAAGACACACCCACATATTCTGAATATCAGTGATTCTTCATCTAGATCCATGAGACATTTGACTTTTGCTTAACTTTACTAATTCCACAATTTTAGTAAACTAAGAATAATAATCACTATCTGTTTAGGAATGATTCTGAATATTTGCTATTCAATTGCAAGAAAAAAAAATTTAGAATCAGGCTCTGAACCCATTTAATGCCCTGAGTGTTAGGGCACATCCAGGATGTGATGATTACCATTTGTGGTTAAAGCAATGGCAACAGCTTTCAAGTCAATGTCTCTAACGTGATGTAAGCTAGGCAAAAAAACCCCAACCAAACAAAAAAAAAAACCACAAAGAAAAAAAACCAAACCAAAACCAAAACACTAACAGTCACAAAGTCAACATTAAATCTTCAAGGATCTAGATCAAGAAGCAATCCCTGATTCCAAAATCCTACAGACAGGTATGAACCTGCTTTTTTGACAAGATATCAAGTGATTTGTGACTGTACAGATCCCTTTATCTCCTAGGTAACTTAATTTACTGAAACAGGGAAATTAGCTTTCTACTAACTTCTTGTACCAACGCTGCTATTTATGGCTGTTCTATCTGCAAGAGCTAATCAGTGATTTCTGATGCTGAGTTTGAACAGGGAAAGGGGCAGACTAATCTGAGTTTACCAGGAAACTAAATACAACCAGCATAGGTACACAAGGACACATTGGGTCACTGGCCAGTTGCCTGTTTTAAACTCCTCAGTGTAACTAAACCTCAGAAATGAATACAATATATTCTTTCATATGAGGGCACTGAGAATATTTGAAACTGCTGAAGTGGTGAAAGTTGTACCAGTGAAATACCTGAAAGATGTCAGGAGCATACACCAGGTGAACCAGATGAACCCTGTTCCAGCTGGGTTCTCACATAGGCAGGCTGAGCATTTTTCCTGCTAAATGTTAAAATTAAAATTAGAATTGAAATTAAAATTAATTTTAAATTAAAATTGCATCATAGGCTCTGTGATATGTATCCTAGGTTTTGCACAGTTTGGGTGATTGGGTTATTTCTTCTGTTTCTCTGAATGCAGATCACCCAAAGAGGATAGAGAGGAAGGCAGTTCACCTTTTCATCACCTCATATCCAGAAAATAATGAAAGCCTTCCAAACATTTAATTTTGTAAATTAGCTTCTCTGCACAGGGGTGCTGCCCACTCCCAGTGGAAAGTGGACAAAACCCCTCCATATCCTGGTGTTCTTATGTCCATTCAGGGAGACAGTATCAGCATGGCAAGAGTAAGAGATAATAAAGGAATAGATATTCTAATAGTTCGGGAAAATGAAGAGTGAACCTGGATCATACAGTTATTTTATAAAGAAGTTTTAGTGAGGTAAACTAATGGTTTTACTTCTTTCTCACTTAAAGCACTGGAATCAGTTTTTAAGTTGTCTCTGTGTTTTGTAGGATCTTCCTGAGTAAAGCACTGACATAACAGAAGTTACCCAATATTTTAAAATACTATGATAGAACTTTGTCTTCAAAAATATCCTGTAATTATTTCATCTGGGCATTTGTAGTGTAGGATTTGTCCAAATGCAGGAAACTGTAGATAAAGACAGTGACTGATTTATAGTTTCAAACTAATAAATTAATTGAGTACGGGTTTTTTGTATCTATTCATTCGAAAACTCAAAATAGTTTTAAATTCTGACAGTGGTCCTGTGTTGTGGATTAAATCTACACAGTGAGGGAATTAATTTTGCATAATCCATTTATCAAAAAAGAAAAAGACAACAATTAACATTGTCAAAATAATGCTTCCTAAGACGTTTCCAAAAGCAATTCATTTAAGGAAATTATTTTTAAATTTTATGCATTTTATTACTGACACACTCTTCACTAAAAAGGTTTACAAGACATCCTATTGAATTTTCTCATTTGCCATTTTCCAATTGTATTCTAACACATTTGCCTTCATTATTCAAAAATAGAATCCTGTTTCTCAGTGCATCTTTTTCCCCTGCTTGCAGTGCCATATGTGTATTCTTAGGGACATGTTTATATGGACCAGGCATTGAAATCTGAACAGATGCCAGCTGTGTGTGGATACCACACCTTTCTCTGTGTTACAAATGAATGGTTTGAGCTGCTTTAAGAAACCATCAAAAGGATTGGCAAAAGCAGGGTTTAATGTGAATTAAATGGGGAAATGTGACTTTAAAAAACTCGGTGACAAGGTCCACCCTCTTACTTAAATCCACAGGAAGATCAAATCAGAAGCAAATTGGAATGACTTACAAGGAAGCTGGGAATGCAGGAGAGTGTCAGGGTACAAAGGATATGGATGCAAAGATAAGGGTACAAAAGGGTTTAGCAGCATTTAATCACTTTAACATTTGCAAAGCAATTCAGTAGGGTTCACAATAATTATAACAGTGCCTTAGCTATGGATTTGAGGCAGTAACATTCATACCATAATCAGTTCACACACACAGAGGTAAAACCCATGTGTGCAAAGGCAGCTATCCAAAATTCCCCTTGGGACTGGTGAAACACTCATATCAAATCCCCTGGAGCTGCCCAAAGGGAAGGGTTGCACTGCAAGGCCTGTGGAGGTGTGGGGTGAGGGATCTTCTTGCTGTCAGTAACAATCCTTTGTGCATCACAGGCTTGAGGGTTTGGAGCTCCACAAAAGATCCCATTCAGAGAGAGGTGCTGGCACAGCCACTGCACTCCAGGAGAGCTCAAAGGGTCTCACTCAGGACTCAAAGCTCTTTATAGGGTCTCCAGATGATGACTTTGGTCACCACTAAGTTTCCATCCTGGCCGTAACCCAAGCTGGTAACTACTGCACTTCTCCTGCCCAAATTGCAGTATCAATGGTGACATTTTGTTCAGGCTGTAATTCCCAGCAGGGCTGTTTCACTCGGGATACAATTCAGGTGAAAAAAAAAGGATAATTGCTATCCTTTGTTTCCCACTTTGGCTGGGCAGCTGATGGTCCCACCTCTGCCATGCAGGAGCTCCTGGTACCATCAGTGAATGCCTCACGGCTCCAGTGGTTTCCTCAAGGCATCATTCACCATTTTGGTAAAGGTTTAGCAGGAGCTTCTTGTATCCTAGAGCAGCTCCAAGGATGGAGATGGGAGGGGGACAGAGTACAAATGTACCCACCACAGTCTATTGAATATATAAATATATATGTATGTATGTATGTATGTATGTATTTACACAATAAACAATAAATTGCAGGTTAAAATCTCTGGTTAGATTACCAGTTCTAGACAAAAAAATCCTCTTTGAATACCTTGTGAGGTACTTGGATCCCAGCAAGGAAAAGAAAATAAAATTGTTTGACCATTGAACTCTTAAGATAATTAAAGGCTAACATGATCATCAGAGCCTGCTTCCTGGGATTATATCAACAATTAAACACCCACTCTGAAGAATTGCTAGAAAAATATTTCTCTGTCTGGTTCCTAAATCGGTTTTCATCAGAACATCAAAGGGTCCTTGTCAGCCGTGCTGATTTGGTATCTTGCTTTCTCCCAAGTAAAACACAAAGAGAAGTCAACAGATACTATGGGGGGAAAAATGGAGCAAGTTGTGGGTGTACAAACACACATAAAATATGTATTTATATCTCAAGTAAAGTCTTTGGATTGGGGAAGGGTAGAAGAATATAATCTTGTTTTTCTTATTATTTCTACTGAATAGATTGAAAATTCAATCTAGTGAACATATGAACCACTGCATGAATCTGAAAGATTCTCAGTGCAGAACACTTTAACACATGGGGGTTTTTTTCCAGGAAAACATTTCTTTGCATTTGGAACTTTTCAAGAAATACTGCAGAGATTTTAAGTACAAAGCTTTGGGGAGGCCTAAGGTTGGATGTTTTATATTCTTTCTCTTTTAGCTTCTAAGATTCGTGTAATTAGTACTCTGCTGCAAAATAAATACATTTGGAATTGGATGTATTTGGAAAATAAGCATTAAAAAATGCTTGCTAGACTTTTTTTCCCGAAATTGATGCCTATCTGTATGTCCCTGAAATTGCTGCTTAGGTAGTTGATTACCAGAGGAAACTGAAACTGCTGTTATTTAGGGACCTTCTCTCACACTAGATCATTACAAAAATTCCTAGTCCCATTAATAAAAACAGTTTCTATTATTACTCCATGCAGTTTATATAGTGAATTTATCATTCATATTAATTAAACAATGACTTGCTACTTTGATACCTAAGATTAACACAAATACCTCATGAATTATTTTTACAATAGTGCACATAACCAAGGAGAAAAAATTAACTACTCGAGATTATTGGGTATTACTGCTTGGATGGGTCTTTTCTTTGTTTGCTTTTTGTTTTCCCCAAATCTCCTGTACTTGCTGTTTGATAACTGGGTTTAATTTTGAATCAAATACAAAAGCAATATTTCCATCCCTGCTCTGGTTTCTGGCATGGAGTGGAGCTACTCAGAGGGATGCAGGAATTCTGTCCCTTGCTCTGACGTTTTCAAGCTTCCACCCTCTTCAGGACAGGCAATGCCGCGAGGGGATGGATGTCTCTGAGCTTCCACACACACTCTGCCAGAGGATTTTTCATTAGTTCAACTGGCAGGAGTATCAAATCCAACAACTCCAAAGGGATTAAAGAACAATCTTTTCGCTGTAAAAACAAATCAAATCACGCTGGGTTTTCTTGCTGAGTTCTTAAAGGCAGGGATGTCACTTACCAACTGTTTATACAACCTCGAAGAAATAAACCCCAACAAAAACCCAACAAACTGAATTTCAATTGCCAGCATTTTGAGATAACCAAGGCAATTTTTCATATTAAAATTGCAAACTGCTGGATGGATAAGCTCTGTAATAGAAGAGGAGTTGGGGATTTTATTTGTCAGCTGCTCCTGTTTTCCAAGGGTCAGCCATGCAGCCAGGAGGGGCTGGAGAAAACCCCTGTGCTTCCACCCTGAGATTCATATGAGCCATCTTCTACATGGACAACTGGCCTGGGGTCTGCAAGGTTAAAAATAGAGTGTGTTTTGGGAAAAAAAAATCAAACTTCCTCCAAATGCAGTCATTTGTTTGATTAAGACATTACTATGTGAAGTGCCTGTATCTCTGTGCAATTACTGTTTTTATCAGAATGATGTGCAGCAGGTCATGAGCAGTAAGGGATGCTCCAAACATGGGAAAATGAAAATAAGATTTAAAAAAAGATCCATTTTCTAAAAACTAATTTCCTTCTGTTTTTGAATTTTTTTTAAGCTAAAGGCTGTCATGCAGTGGAAAGAGCATTATTATGCTGTGAAAAGAGTCATAAAGAGAATTTTGTATTATATCAATACTTAAAATATGCAAATATGATATCTTCATAACGCCCCAAAATTATGCTTGGCATGAATTCTTAGCAACAATACAAATATCATCATCTTCAAATAAGCAGGTATAACATGCTGCTCAAATAGCTGTAAAAACAACCTCATCACAGCTCTGGGAGCATCCAGATTTCATCTTTGATGTAGGTGGATTTTAAGAAGGAAAGGGAAGAAAGTTGTCTTAAGCATAAGGGTGTATTGAGATGAGCCTTAATGGGATGAGCAACTACATATTTAACGTGGAAAGGAGACCTGCTGGCGTGCATTTACAGGGCTGTTGTCAGTACAAAAATGGAATTGTGGTGCTGTGCAGGCAGAGCTGTGGGGGCTGAGTGCTGTGGCACAGCCTCCTCCTTCCTTCCCAAATCCCCATTGAAACAAGGTGGCCTTCAGTGCCTCAGGTTAGCTGGAGTCTGTCTTGGTCACTACACCGAAATTGGCTGTGATTTAAAAAAAGGACAGGAGGAAAACAGTAAAAGGAGTTCTTACACAGATGTTTCATTGTGGGGTAGATACCCTTTTTCACCTCCTTTCAGTGTAAGCAATTTCACAGGACTTGATCCTGACCTCCTTAAATCAACAACCACTCCTCTGGCTTTGGTAGATTTATGTCAGCATTTGAGATCAGGTTCAGATCTCAGCACTCCATTTTCTTTTATTTTTTTTTTCCTGCAGGTTTTCAAATAAAAAAAAAATAGCAGCTCTTTCTGCTCACTCCAGAGCAAGAGTGGCGGGAGGGTTTTGCCTAAGGAACAATGCATCTTTCTCTGTACACTGTACAGAATTCCCATCTTGTGCATTAGAATAGATGTTGAAACAGTTCTAATTAACATTTTTAATTTGCATTTTAATTGCCTGCCGGGGTGTGAAATGACATGCCTAGGTAAAGGAGCATTTTCTTTAGTTGCAGGGGTTTGCACAGGCCTAGTGAGGCTGGAGCACCCTGGCCACTGGTCATTTTGCAGCATTTCCCACAGCTAAGGTAGGGCCTGATCCAAATCACAATCACTTGAGTTGAAAGGATTCACATGGGTGTTTGTTTGCTTGTTTGCTGCTAATGAATGGGACTCCCATAATTATTTGCTGTCTGAAGATACACATCAGACCTTGATTTTAAAATTGCCAGTTGCAAATATTCAGTGCAATCATTCAAAGGTTGTTTTGGTGGCTAATTACTCTCTTTGTAAAGAAAGCACCAATACCCATACATATGAATACATACATTTTTAAGATGGTGTCCTTGTTTCAAATATGAATTTGCCTCTGTGAGGCTTCCAGCTGGTGCACCCTGCAGTTACATAAAGGTCACAGCAAAATCAGCTTAAACCTCTTCTGTTTTCAGCAAGACAGAGTGAACTTCCCAGATTTTCGCCTCTCAGGACAAATTTTCTGGCTCTTTCCCCATTTCCACAGGCTTTTCTGGAGTCGATTTCAGCTCCTCGAACTCATGCTCAAGTCAGGGATGTCTGAAGTGGGCATTTTCAAATCTCAGCCACAGGAATGCCAAAGGCAGAGGGCGTGCAGCCTCCCTCTGCCAGCTTTGCCCAGCCAGCCACTGCATTTGCTCTTCTGGGCACACTTTGTGCCAGCCAGATACACATCCAAGGCTTCTTTTTTCAGAGCTCTTCTCTCCAAGGCAAGTCACTCCATGTCCTTGTGATGAGGGATTCAGGTTTATGCATGTCTAGGCTGAAATGTAGGACTGATTTTTCTGAACCTCATTTTCTAAAAAGCTCTGGACCAGCGTGTATCTGTGAGACTTCCCATTCAGTATTTCCTGCAATCCAACATTTGGTTTGTCTTTAAAGCTTCAGTGACACCTTTTGGGGTGGGGGAGGCAGGTTTCCTGATCAAGATGTAGCATGTAATTTATGTCAGGGCAGGAACCACTACCTGGATGACCCTGCAAAACATACAGCCTCTTTAAGATGATTCCTTATTTAATTACATCCTTTGGTGGGTTTTAATTCATTTATTGTGTGCCATGTTGAAATTATATCATTCCTCTTTCCCCCTCAAAATACCAGACAGAGGTGCCAAGTCATGTGCTTTACAGAAGTCTATTACCAAGTCTATTACCTTAAGACTAATTCATTTGTCATCCAAATTTGTAATCTCATAAAAAGATATCAAATTAGTTTGAGAAGATCCATTTACCTTAAACCCACCTTGATTAGCATTTAATTTTATTAGTCTCTTTTAATTCTTTATTGCTAAAGTTTTACACAATCAATCCCATCACTGCTTTTTTTTTCCCAGGGATCAAAGTCTGGGTAATGCTCTCTAGCTTTTGCCATTCTCTCTCCCTTTTAAAGATATTGGCACAATTTCAGCCTTCTCTGGACTGCTGAGACTTCTCTCACGTCCTAATGTGTCCAAACATTAATTCATTATTAGCAGTTTAAAAAAACTACCTTCCCAGATACAACTCTGAATTGAGAAGATTAGTAATTGCCATTTGACATGCTCTTTCAGGACTGCTAGGCTTAGAAGTAACTGTGTGCAATGTCCCACCACCACCACAGGCCATTTTGTCTGAACGGCAAAGATACTTTAGAATTCCACCATTTTAATAATACCTCACATTTCCATCTGCTTTTGTATTCTTACTATTACTGGTTTAAGCCAATGATAGCCCCTTTGTGTGTTTGTTTTATTTGTTCCTTTTTAACACAAATTTCTCCCTTCATGTATCTTTTTTCCAAGTCTATTTGCCCTCCCAACCAGGGTGGGGGGTTTTTTTGAAACTAAATTGAGTCTTTCTTTACTCTGAGACTGTTCTTTGGCAAACTTGATTAAACAGTTTGCAAATGCCATCTCTATTTTCCTGCTTAAATGTTTTTCCTCCTCACTGGCGTGTTAAGGTTCGGCTTTGTGAAATTTCCCTTTTGAAAGACAGAGTTTATCCGACGTGGTTCGTCTGCTTATTTTATGTTCTCGCAGTGGATGTGAGCAAAGTTGTGCTGCTGATACCTCAAGCTGCTTCAGCACCCTCATTCTGTGAACGAGCTCTCCCTGTCCGCCAAGATGAGACATGAAGTAGATGTCCCTGCTGGAAGTAGCCTTTCTGTCAGAAAATTGCCATCTGGGGACTTCAGAAATTCTGGCGGACTGAAATTTCCACTTTTTGCCGTTCAGAACAAGCCACCTCACTCACAATGACAAGTGTGGGGTGTGCTGCAAACAATATTGGTACGTGGTTAAGTAGTAGCCTTCCTCTGCAGGGGTAAAAGATAAAATTTCCTTTTAACCAGCTAGGGTTACCCCACCTAGCTGATCCAGGGAAGCTGGTTGATGGAACCTTTTTGGACCTCAGCAAGGCTTTCAGTACTGCCTCTCCCAGGATCCTTCTGGAGAAACTGCCCAGCCACAGGTGGGTAAACACACCCTGTGATGGGTGAACCACTGGCTCAGGGGTCAGGCACAAAGGGTGACAGTGACTGGGGTGGCACCAGGCTGGCACCGGTGACTGGTGGGGTCCCACAGGGCTCCACCCCCTGCCCTGTGCTGTTCAACATCCCCATCAATGATGTGAAGGAACATTCAGTAATCTTGCCAATGGCTCTAAAATGGGAGGAGGTGTTGACTCCCTCGAGGACAGAGAGGCCCTGCAGAGAACCCTGGACAAATGGTGGGGCTGGGCAGCCCCAGTCTGTGGGGTTCCATGGGGGAAGGGGACGGATCCTGCCCCTGGGATGGGGCACCCCAGCTGTACAGACAGACTGGGGAATGAGAGGCTGCAGGGCAGCTGCAGGAAGGGACCTGGGGGTTCTAGGCTGTGTCCAGATGAACATAAACCAGCAGTGACCTGGAACCAGGAGGGACATCCCTGTCCTGGGGGCATCAGGCCCAGCACGGTCAGCCAGGCCAGGGTGGGGATTGTCCTGCTCTGGGCTGAGGTGGCCTCACCTCCAGTCCTGGGGGCAGTTTTGGGGGCCACAACATAAAAAACCATAAAAACCACATTAAGCTATTGGAGAGTGTCCAAAGGAGGCCAGGAGGATGGGGAAGGTCTGGAGGGCAGCCTTATGAGGAGTGGCTGAGGGCACTTGGTCTGTTCAGCTGGAGGAGACTGAGAGGAGACTCATAACAGTCTGCAACTTCCTCAAGAGGGAAGCAGGGGATCAGGAACTGATCCCTTCTCACTGGTGACCAGTGGCAGGACGTGAGGGAATCACAGGAAGCTGTGTCAGGGGAGGGTTAGGCTGGATATCAGGAAAATGTTCTTCCCCAGAGGATAGCTAGGCACTAGAACAGGCTCCCCAGGGCAGTGGTCACAGCACCAAATCTGCCAGAGTTGAAGAAGCATTTGGACAACACTCTCACACACATGGTGGGATCCTTGGGGTTGTCTTTGTCCTGTGCCGGGCCAGGAGTTGGACTTTGATGATCCTTGCAAGACCCTTCCAACCCAGGATATTCTCTGATTCAATTGAATGTAGTGGTGTGAAGTGTGTATCACCTGGAAGGACACCACAAGCTTTACTTCTTAGGTGTAGTAGATGAATAAATATTCCAGCTGACCAACTTCATAGTTGCCAGCACCAACATTTTATAATGTGAGTCAGTTTTATTTCCCTTTTGCCCAGTTGATCTTTTCTAAAGAGATTATAAACAACTTAATCAACATTCCTGTCATGTGTCATCCTATTAGATTTCATTAATATCAGCTAGTTCTAATGCATGGTTCTAAACAGGCAATTTCTATTCCTTGCATTTATTACCTGGGCTTTTAATCTTGATACATAATCAATTTAGGAATTTCTGCACAGCATAGTCTGTCTCTATTATATGTTGCCAACACTGAGAGTTTCAACAGTCTGAGGGTTTGGTGGTCCCTTCTTTTCAGACATTTCTGTTAATTAAAACCTCCTCTTGAAGCTCCAGGCAGCCCTGTTTTCTGCAGAAGTGGAGCTCTTCCAAGCCATGCAGTTTCTCTGTTGTACTAAAGAGCAAAGATTATTTAAGTTATACCTCCCAGTTAAGCAGCATTTTCACTGTCAAGTCCTTACATCTGATTTCCTTCATTTTCCTCTAAGCAGACAACCCTCTCCCTCTGTCCCATTCAGAGTGTAAGTTTTATGAAGTTAGATCATGAATCAGTGCAGCAAAGTCTTCTGTTTTCAGGAGGTGTTGTCCTTTGTGCTGATTCTGCTGTCAGTTCATAATTTTGGTGCCAGCCTGTCCTTTGTAGGGTATTATTCCTCTTCTTCTCCAAGCAACAGGAGTTGTTCTTCCTCCCTGGTTTTGTCTTTTCCTGCTTCTTCCAGGTACCCAGCGAGGGGATGCTCTCTGCCTTTCACTGTCCCAGCACACAAAATTCCTTAGACTTCACTTGTGGAAATGGTAAGAAGGCTGTGCCCAATATTTACTTATCAATCACCCATTGAACAACTTCTAAAGCAAAACCCTTCCTCACTGAATGGATCTTTTTGTTTGCCATAGCTCCAGTTCCTGCATTTGAAGTCTCATATCCCAGCTGAACCTTTCCCATGGAAAGGAGGCTGCTCTCAAGCAGCTCAGAAAAGTGAAGGTTCAGCACAGTGGAGGTCACTCTTGGCTTCTTCAGCCCAGCCAGAAAAGAGCATGGTACAAAAATGAACATGGCTTCTCTTGAAAATGTCCTGGAAAGTTTCATAAACCTTAGGGTGAGGTCATGTAAGGATGCTTTTGACTCAGATGCTCATTTTGCTGAGCTCAGTGCTCATTCTTCTGCTGAATTGAGAGAGACCAAGACCATCACCTGCTTCTTCAGAGTGTTTTTTGTTTTTGTTCTCCTAAAACAACCAAAGCAAATCAAGCTATTGCACTGAAGACATCAGAGCACCAGAAATAAAACTGGCAGATCCCAGGGTTTTGCTGTGGCTCTCTGTGTACATTAAGATTTGGAATGTCTGGGGCATTCTGGATGTGGTGGCTGCCTGACATTGGCCACCACTCTGGACACCACCCTGAAGGATGCCACTGTGTAGCCACATGGGCTGGGGGGCAGGACAGGTGGCTTCCCTTGGGAATGCAGGGCTTGATACATTCCACAGGACAGAGCATTTTACACCATGCTGCTGAACACTAGCACAGATGCCCAGAGGGGTGTTGAGCTCTGAGTCTTTGCATACCCTCAAAGCTCAGCTGGAGCAGCCCTGAGCAGCCTCCACAGCCTAAAGCAAGAGGTTAGACTGGGTATTTCCAGAGATGCTCTGACCTGAGCAACTTGGAAAGGAGTCTTGAGTCATTTAGCTCCTCACAGCTGGTTTCCAGATTCATTGGATCCTGATCTTCTGACAGAGTCATTCCCACTGGTATCAGCACCCTCCTCTTGTGGGAGCAGCTTTGCAGTTCTCTGAAGTCATGCGCACAGCAAAGAAAAAGCCTTTGTGAAATCATCAAGGAGTCAGGAAAAGTAACTGCCTCTTACAACTACAAGGACCTTTTAAAGAATAAAAATAGTCTTTATTTTCTCTTTATTAAAAAATAAAACACCCAACACATACCAGCTTCCTATTTCAACTCTACATGTGGGCTGTGAGTTCCTGATGATTTTTAGACCAACATCACAACTGCAGAACACAACCACTGTTAATAATGCCGAGCAGAGACTGCTGAGACAAGGCTGTTCTTTAAAGTATGCTCTCCTTTCTCACTCAGAAACAGAAACAAAGCCAATAGGGAGCACAAAACATCACCATCACTTCTGAGAGCCCCATTCAAGTAATTTGCTTTCATACATTTTGTTGCTTTCCATCTCCCAGCTTTGAGTTCCTTTTGTTGTTTCTAATAGATAACACCAGCTTCAAAGTTTGGAGGAACTGCTCCTCTTCTGCCACTGTTGTGCTTTTTTCCTTTGTTCCTTTAGCAAATGTTGATTTTTTAATTTTTTTTTTTCAAGTTAAAAGGGGCTACTTTAACAAAGCATGTCCAGGATCCAGGAGAGACAGGAGTCTTGCTCTGTGGCATCCTGCATTCGTGGAGAGATGGAAGAACCCTTTCCTGACCAGAAAATGCAGCTGCACCCTTTTTCCCCTCTATCCACACAGCCTTGTGGGCTTGGCAGATAAAGTCCTACTATTCTGATTAAAATCTGTGCACTACAAGCTCCTGTACCTTTATTTTAAGGGATGACATAGGCTTGTTAGCAGTTGGATTAAAAGCAGTTAAGAAATCCCCTACTTTCAACTCAGAAAAGGGCACAAAATTTCTGTTTATTGCAGCATTTGTGAGTGATTGGTGGTTCCAGCTGTCATGCAACCAGCTCAGTGTTGACTCCAGTGCAAACACACTGCCACAGAGCTGCAGGCAGCTGATGAAGTATCTTCATCATAGTTTGCTGAGTGCCTTGTCTATATTTTCATGATTTATTACTTCCCTGATTTTCTTAGGTGTTAGAAAGAACAATGAATCAATCCAAGCGTTTTCAGAGTGGAGACTGCTAATTGCATGAGCTCTGTTTACTGCTGGAGAGCTGCAGTTTTGACAAGTCTCTTGACCCCATGTTAATACATATGATTAATTATTGTTAAGGGTGTCTGCAGAAACGAACCCGATAGGTAACACTTCAGAGCTTTTTCTTCTTTCTGAACAAGCAATAAACATAATCATGTTTACACTGCATTCCTGCTGGAACAGGTGGGGAAAGAAGCTGCTTTTGAAGGCGTGGGGATAAACCATTGCTGCCCAGAGATGGGCATCCAGAGAGCACAGGATGAGGTGATGGGGAAGCAGGTTGGAAGTGGTTCCTTCTCATGACTCCTTGGTGGCTCCACAGAGACTTTCCCTTTCCTGTGTGTGTCACTACAGAGCAAGCAAGGGCAGAGATGCTGCATCCTCTGGTGTGTGAATGAGGAGTGGGAAGCACCACAGGCAGGCCACAAGGTTATCAGGGTGCCAGGTGTTGGTACCATTTCACACACTGATGGAACAAACTTCAGTGCTGTGGACCCTGCTGGGCTGTTTTCTCTGGAGGCTTGCCCTGCCCTGCCCTGCCATCCTTTACCTTGCTGTCCTGCTCTGCCTTTGCTCTGTCTGGTATTGGTATTCATTCCCCCCAGAACAGGGCTCTTCCTTCCCGGTGGAGGGAACCTACCCTATATGCAGCTACTGGCTCACCCAGAGAGTCTTTCCCAAGGAGTTGTCCCCAGTGCCACCCCAAGCAGAAGGACCTGTCTCCTTTCCCCACACCACTCCTGGCTTGTTGCAGGTCTTTGGAGCTAATGCTGCTGGGGAAGGTGTTGGGGTTTGTCTGTGGGCTCAGAAACAAGGCCAGGATGTGTTGACCTTTGTACATCACCCTTGGGGAGCTCAAAGAGGTATCCAGAGTGGGGGTGTCCATGGTGAGATGCTTCTCAGGGAGCTCCAAGGTGAGTGCTGTGAAATGGCAGGGACCAGCAGGAGTGACCACAGGAAGCACAGGAGCTGCTGATGAAGTCAACATCATCAGCAGCTGACACAGGTGAAGCAGCATTTTAAAATACCCGGTAACAGACACAACCAGAATGGCTGTGCCAGGCAACAGCCTTATAAAAGAGTAGAAAGAAATAGGAATACAGGTTTAATTGCATAATTTAATCCTGCATAATTTTATTATTTCTAGAAAATTTGTCCTGGGTCATCTTGGTGAGAGGTAAAGTTGGCAGGAGACCCTGAAATTTGCCACTGTGGGTTATTACACTGGAGAGTATCTATTACAAAGGAGAGTATCTCTGCACAAAAGCCTCTTCAGCACTCTGGAGGTGTAGGGCCATGTAGGACCTGACCTTGTTGCTTCCTGTCCCTTGTGTTTCAGCAGAGCAGCAGCACCACCAGGCTGAAAGAGAAAACCAGCAGGGCCAAACCTCTCTCTGAAGGTCACAGCACACAACACCAGGGCCACCTGGCTCTGTGCCCTGCAGAAGTACAGATGGAGTCCCCTCGTCCCCTCCATCTGCTTCAGCCCCAACCCCCACAGGCAGAGTCCCCACCAGGACACGTGCAGCCATTCCCCTGTGGACAAGGGGGTACCCATTGAGAGAAGGCACCTCAGCACCCTTTGACACCCCTTCTCACCCTTCCAGTGACCTCTGAGGAAAGGTTTGTACCACCAAGCTTGGTATCTTCTACTATTCCCAGTTTGCACTTGTCAGTGAGCTGGGCTAGCCCTATCCCCCACAGCCAGGCTCTAACTGCAGTGGGGAAGGGGCACTTGGGGCTGCATGGGTAGGAGGGTGCTTTAACATCACCATCTCCCCAGCCTTCCCTGGGTGTTGGGCAAGTCATGTGGTTGGGCAAAGCATTTTCCTTCACGCTGATTTTGAAGCTTCATTCTACCATAAGCCTCTGCAACATGTTCATAGCAACCAGCATTTTCCCATCTGGCCCTGCTCAGGTTGCTCACCCCACTCAGAACACAGAGGGAATGACAGGATAAATGTAATGAGAATACTCAAAACAGCCAACCTGTCTGTGTCATTGTTTCCCATGGCTGTCCCCCTGTCCCTGGCCATGCAGAGGCAAGACCAGAGCTCTGAGGCAGAGAATGGGCTCTTCTCCCACGGCAGGAACCATCTGTCCACTAACAAGGCCCTGGGTGGGAGCAAAGAGCACAAGGGCACGGTGTGCACAGAGCTAATGACATGTGGTGAGGTTAATTGCTCTGCTCACTTCTAGCCCATCATGCTTTGTAGAGGGAATACACTTCACTGGGCGGGGGGAAACAATGCCAAATGATTTGTGCAAAAGAAAAGCCGGTTCCTTTAATTTATTTGAAAGCTTTTGTACATCAAAGTCCTGGCCAGAAGAGCTATTGCTGATATAATTGGTGTAGACAGTTGAGGAGGTTTTGATAAAGACCTTTGTGGAACTATTCATGGGAGAACTCTTCAAGGGTCATGGTGCAGCAGCTAAGAAACAAAACCCCCAAAAGCAGGATGAGGGCTGTGCCAATGTCACACAGCTCTGTATCCCACCCAGCAGCACCCTCAGCTCCCCACATGTGGAGGATGAGCTGCTCTCCAGCAGCAAAGCCCAACCAGGGATGATGAGAATTGCCAAGGGCACCACCACTGCCAGGGGAACAGGCCAGAATGGGGGAAGAAGATCCCCACCACAGACACAGCCTGGGTAAGGCTCCCTGAGAGGAAAGGGTGATGGTTGTGGTAAGTCCAGATCAGTTCTCACCTCTTGAAGAGAAAACCCAGCTAGGGCCATAGGCAGCTCTCCGCTGGGGGTTACAAATATACATTATTATTCCAAAAACTCTCAAAAAATGAAGATACTGGATAAAAGTCAGGAGAGAAAGTGGCAGAGAACTGTGTCTAAATGCTCAGATAGGAAGGAAGAGGAGGTCCTCTTCTGGCACTGCTGCCTCTCACCAACTCCCAAATGACACATCAAAAAGAGAGAGGGGAGCATTTCCATGATGGGAAAATAAGGGAGTTAGAAATAGAGTCTAGCTAGAATTGAAATTATTTTAATTTCTAGATGAAGTGAGTAAAAAGCAACATAATGGCCAATATACAAAATAACAAATGGCACAAAAGAGGTGCGTGTAAGTAGTCCTATTTTCACTTTTCACATAAAAAGAGAACAAAGGGACAGTCAATAAACCCAAGCAGCAGCACATGTACAAGTATAAGTGAAATACTGTTGTTCTAATGCATTGTGCATAATCATCCAGGGTGCTCCCTGTTCCAAAATATCACTAAAATTGCAGATGCAGAGAGAGTTGCAAGAAAGGGACAGGAATGTACCTGAAAGGAAAGACCATTTGCAGTTATATTTGCTCTGGGTGAGTTACTTGAGCAGAAAGCAGTAATATGGGTTTTGAGAGAAATTTTCACGCAAACAGCAATAAATGGGAGGGGGGCAAAGATCCCCATGGGCAGATTATCCCAAAAATTGCCTTCTAAGGGATGTCTCATTCCTCCTTCCTCTGAAGTACTTGCATTGACTGTTGGCAGCAATCAATGACTGGAAAAGACAAACCACTTCTTTTCTCCTCTGGCTCCCTCCTGCAGCAAGGCCAGAGCACCTTCCCATCTGCTGTGTCCCCAGCATGACCCTGAGACAGGGGTTTTGATCCTTCCTGGGGCACCAAAAGCAGCTGCTTGGGTGGGTGCTGAGTTCCAGCCTGCTCCTTCCTTCTAGTCAAGGAACATTTCACATCCTCAGCCATATGTGACTGAGGGAGGTAAAAATAATCTCATCATCTTTTTTTTTTCTTTTCATTGACGTGCAGTGATATCTCCCCTATTCATTGCTGAAATGAACCAGAATTAATCTCAGCCAACAGTTCTGCCTGGTGATGGGAATGCACATATTAGTGATACACATCAGCACACCTTCCTTCAGGAGCACTGCCACCTGGATGAATATCAGTGAAGGTCAGCAACGGGGAGGTGGGGCAGGAAATTACTTGAGAGGGCATCCCAAATTTAAATAGAGCTGAGAATGGCACAGCCACATTTGTGGAAATATTTCTTTTCACCGCCTCCCTTATCTGAGGTAGATCAGAAATTCAGGTCTTTCTGTGCCCACAAAGTTAAAATAAAAATATTCACCTGGCCTTAACCTCCCTCTCTGTGAAGATGTGTCCTTACACCCAACTCAGAGCAGAACTCTCCTCCCCCCAATGGCTGCCCACTCCCAAAGGATGGCATTCCAGCTCCTGAGCTCTCCAGAGCTGTGCTGCAGCTCCCACCGTAGCTTTTCCTGCCTCCTAGACACACCTGGCACACTCTCCCACCAAAATACATCCATTACAGGCAGTGGCTGCTGTTTTCCCCTCTCTCTGCAACCCCAACCTCGAGCTCATTACCCTCTGCAGGAGATGTGGTGGCTGGAAGCTGGGGGGCAGAGCAAGGCACCCTCTGCTGACTCCCCTCCATAACAGCTTTAATGTCCCACAGCCTGGCTCCTACCCCTGGAGATGACAGTCATTCCAACATGGAGCTGATCACATGAGCTGGACATTAAGAGACCTTATTTTTTGTTGTTGGGGTTTTTTTAGGTTTTTTTTTTTAAGACTTTATTTGTCTAACATGCTTGACGAAAAATTACAACACTCAAGTTATGCCAAAATGATTAAATAATCTTTAAGCTTTCATACCTCAAGTACTTTAAATGATATTTTGAAGTAACAGTTGCTTTCATATCCTTTCCACATAAAAATACACAGTATTTGGAAGATACCTTAGGAAAAATTATTTTTAAGATAATATTTTATGGTTGACATAGAAATTTTGCTGAGGCTAATAAAAGGACCTCTTCCCTTCACTTTAACATTTAAGTGCCGTGAGCAAATGTAAACATTTCAGACTTTAACATGCAGCCAATTTCCTGCCACATTTGTTGCAAACCACTTGAATTGTGACTAGCTAAGTCACTTTTATTCTAACAACATGCTATTGTTCATCTTCCCAATGATGACAGGAGTTCATATTCAACTATGAATTTCAGTTCTTACTGATTTAGGAGCTGATCCTAAAATTTCTACACCAGTAGCTGTGACAAAAGTGGCCCCATCTGAATTAATGGCAGACTGCTCATGCACTTGTGAACCACTCACCCAAAAACCAGTTGCAGGTGTCACCAATTGTTTTGGGTTTTGTTTTCAAGAAAAAAAAAGCAGCACATTAGTTTAGACACACGGTCACCCAACAGATCACAAGATGACAGACCTGTGTCTTGTCATGTTTTCTGGGGGTCTGGTGTCTTCTTGTGGGTCCACAGTATGAATCAGTTACTGGGCTTGAACATCTCAGCTCCAGGCAGCACCTGGAAAAGCTGCTGCACATGGGAAGCCAGTGAAAAGCAGAGTTTGTGCCCCCCTTGCTCAGAGTCGAAGCTCACATGGCCTGGTTTTGCAACACAGGTATTTTAAATTGTTTATGTGTATAATGTACATGCAGCTGCTACGTACAACTCACATTTACATCCATGTAACACACACACAGTTCTCCAATGCATGTGTGCAGGTGTGGGCTATGCACAGACCTGCAACCCAACTCTGAGCTGGCAGTGCTGTGGTCTGCCCAATGTGTGTGAACAAGATTAATGTCTAGATGCTGTCAGCCCCAAATTCAGGATGTCCACATTCAGAATACAGCAGTTAAATTATCTCCATCAAGTCAAAAAGACATGTTTGTTTGTTCAAAGCAGAAATCCATTTCTTGCAGGACATGTCTGAAGCCCTGGGTTTTTTGGTGGCTTTGTACTCAATTCTTAAGCTTCTGCCTAGGACAGGACTGAAATCCAACAGCTTCAGTACCTCTGCTAACACTGCAGGAGAGCTGCACGGGCAGTACCGTGCCTGTGGACCATCCCAACCAGCTCCTGACATGTCCCCTGCTTTGCCTGGTGCTGAAGGCAACACAACAGATGGATTTCTACTGGGTTTGTGCTGGGCCTCTCTCAGCAGTGTCCATGAGTGGGCAAACAGCAGTACCAGGTCCCCTGAGGTGACCTCTGCTCTGCACACTTTGGTGTGTACCCATTACTCACAGCCAGCCAAAAGAAAGTGCCCAAACTACACCTTGGGTTGATGCCTTCCCCTTGACATCTATGTTTCCCAAGGACAAAATGATCACAATGACATTTAACCACTCCTGACCAGAGCCAGATTCAAACCAGTAGTCTCATCACTGTCTGCATGTGCCATTAGCAGGTTTTAAACCAATGGTCCCAAGTGGGTTTTATTTAAAATACCAGTACTGATCATTGGGTGGGCTCTTTGCAGGTTTTTTCCTCTTTCTTTTTTCCTTAAATACAATCACATATCGCTTTACCATATGAAAACACAGTCATTTTTTTTTAAGGGAAATGTCATCCTTTTTTTTTTTTTTTTTTTTTTTTTGAACAGGCGAGGCCAGGTTACAAATTCCTGAGTTTATACTGCACTTAACACAGTCTCCCTTCTTGAATGTTGAGCTGTTTACAGCATGCTGGCAATATGCACCATTTCCCTTGCCATCTGTAATGCCAGATGTAGTAAAACTTCATTTCAGTACAGTGAATTAGGGCCTCTATTGCATTGGTTTTTGAATAAATGCAAAGACTTAGACCTGGAGGACTCAGAGAAACAGCTTTCCTCCTGTGACTGGTCATTTGTGCATCATCTTCTATATTTGCCATGTTGATTAAGGGAAAACATCTTTACCATCATTTTTACTTTACCAAGAGCTCACTGGAAAACATCTGAAATGAGGAAATCCTAGTCTAAACACTTATGTTTAAACTGCAAACTTTCTTAAAGAAACACTCCTTTGAAAGACATCGTTCTTTTAATAAGTCCAATATACGGTATGTACAAAAGCCCCTACTAGATATATATATATAGATATATATATATGTATATATATATATGTGGAATGCATTCACTTTTCTGTGTTCACAAACATTTTAATGGCGAAATGTTAGTCTTTAATCTGTTTCTGGCACCAAAATGTCTTTGTTCCTTGTCCACTTTTTTGATACTCTAAATTTATCTGTGAAGAGCTAGCAGGGAAAAAAAGAAGGATTTTGCATTTTTTTTTTGTTGTTGAATGGTTCCCTATTGGGATTCTCAGCCAGCAATATAAAGTTGCTAATGTGTTGGGTACAACTTGAAATCCTCATTATAATCATGTGTTCCTTGGAGTAGGTAAGTCAATAACTATAGGTGGATTAAGTGGCTGGTAATTCACAGTGCACACAGATGCATTCACATAGGTGGTGGTTCCATCAGCCATGACACCATAACCTACAAAGGAAGAAAAATTCTGGTTACTCTCATTAGTCCTTATTATCTTCCTTATTTTTTAATTACCTTTATCACACAATGATAAGTGCCACATTTTTTATTACTCGGAAGGAATTTAAAAATTCTTTCTGTGCAAAACATAAATGTTCCCTGAATCAATACCATCTTTGTCCTACAGCAGAACTTAAATTGTGTAAGAAAAGCAAAATGGGCCCCAGTAGCTAGTGGCTATTATCTCTGACAGCCAGCTCACTAAACCCCCTTAGAAAGACAGATGTTTTCCCTTGCAGAGATTTTTCTCTTAAAACCTTTTTAGTTTTGGAAAGGATGCTTCTGGTCATTTAGGCTTGCAGCCATCAGTGCAGCAAACTTCAGGCAGTTCTAATCTTTCCACCTTTTTTTTTCCCTGCCCTGTGTTGAACATCCTTTCAGCAACCAATGAAGAAAAATCATTGCTTGACTGAGGCAAGTACATGTGCATGTGCATCTGGGCAGGATTTGCCTAGATGAACCTCTTCTTGCTATGTCTTTGAACTTGTTGGCCAAACTTGATGGAAAGGCACTAAAATGCCTGCCCAGGCTAAGAAAAAATGGCTTTATTCTTGAATGTGTTGTCTAACACACAAGGTGAATTCACACCCTAGAACACCAGAACATTTCCACAGGAGAACACACATCCCTGTGTCTCACCAGTGGTGAAAAAGCTTCAGCTACATTTCACGTCTGCCTAGATACCCAAGGCAAATAATTCCAGAGTTTAATCTGCAGAAAACCAAACTTCCAGCTGTACTGCCTGTAGAAGTACAGTGAAATGCTGTTTCAGAGAGTGAAGAAGAAGCCCTTTGACAGCCTTGGAGTTATGAAAAAGTAGACACACTCTCCATTGTCAAAAATCTTTAATGAATCACTAGGAAAAAAACATAAGCTTGATTACATGAAAGCTAAAAGCTAAATGTTGGAAACTTTCACTGAAATATTATGATCAATATGAAGAACTGCATTCATCAGCAGAAACACATGATTTTGGGGAAATCACCTGGTAGAAAGCATTTGTACTAAGATTCAACCTCACCTTTCATAAAGTCAATAGTTAAATGTATTCATTGCTATATACACACTGAGTTCTACCTATTCAAATCCTAGGTACCAAGGACCCTATGTTTTTCAGAATGCAATTCTGTGTCTTTCAGAGCACTGAAAATTGCATCATTTGCAAACAAAGAAACAGTAGCCAAATTCCTTTCTTTTTGGTTCCTTAAAACACCCTGAATAATGCAGGGCCTCCTGCACCTCCCATGGAAAAAAACACATTATAATTAGGGACCAGGGAGGGAAGAAAACTCTGTCAGGTTCCTGTCACAGGCATTTTTTAAAATCCCTTTCTCTTTGCCACAGAAGGACTGTTCTGAGGAAAACACAAAATGCACGGAGGACAGTCAGCACCGCGGCTGGGACTTTCTGTCTCCTCGGCTACACATTTGGAGAGAAGAGAATCAGCCTGCTAACACACTCCTTTTGCTGGAAGATTCCTAATGCTGCAGCTTTCACTCCTGTCCCACTGCCAGCAGAGTTTCCTTGGCCATGACCCCAGTGGAGTTCTGGATATAATGGGAAAACCAGAATTTTTCAGCCAGAGCCCCTGCCATGCTGCTTGTCCCTTCCATGGGTGGATCAGCAGCAAGCCCATGTGCAGAGGTATCTTTTGGCAGACATGATAGTGCAGAGAGGGAACAGGTAAGAAACATCTCTTATAAGCACCTCTTCCCCCAGATGTTCAGTAAATGACTGCTGCAGATGTAGCTATGCTCACTCAGAGGAAGAGCTCATCTGTTCAAATCATGCATTCTCTCTACAAAGTGCAACTTCGTTTGCACAGGCTGCCTGCAATGGGAATTCTCCTCTGCAGAGATTTAGCATCCCACTGAAAAACAGGCTCTGCAGTTCCCCATTTGTTTTCTCTAAATTATGATAGTTAACAAGAAGAGTACCTTGTTTCTGTGTTTTGATACCTACTGTGCCAACCACATTAATTCTCAGGATTTACCATTCTATGGAGGAGCCATTCTCTTCCCTCGAGAGCCAAAGCTGGGCTTGATTTTAGCAGATGTGATTTTGTTTACCTGCCTGAAGCTTCATGGCTTGCTGTTTGCTTATATCCCCTGCAACCCTCTTGGCTTACAGTTTCTGAAATGACAGTGAGTTTGAACTGTATTCACCAGCTCTCTTGGTTGGAATATCAAAGACTGCTCTAGCAGCATTATTTGTTTACTCTGTGATTTAAGAGCACTTTGGACATTAACCAGGCATTAACAGGTCACTGCAGACGAGACACATGAGTAGAATGGGCCTAATCCTTGACCTACAAAATAATGATCTGAACACCTTACCCATTAATTTTACATCACCAGCAATGTCACTTCTGATGTGCCATGGTGAAACCCCCAGCAGCAAGTCATAGAGAGATGTCTTGGGAAGGGCTCTTCACAAAACCAGAAGCATCTGAATGCCAGCTCCTCCAGTTTTTTCCATATCTACACTGGTGAGACCCACAGAGATCCTACAGCAGAGTCTGGAGCAGTCCCAGAAGCAGAAAACTGGCAGTTGTAGGGTACCTTTTCCTGCCAGTGAGTTAACACTGCCAAAGACTGAGCAGCTGATAATGCACACTTACATGCCAATGGTTCACTCCTGCACAGCCCACTGCCTTCTGCTCGGGGTGGGGGCACTGCCTGAAGCCTTGCTGCCTTGCTTTGTGAACAGGACAGACAGCATCTACCTTTCCTTTTGCCTGGAGATGAACTCCTGCTGTCACTGACTTCAGCAGAGCATATCTGTCACCATTTTCTGGCTTGTATGAAGGGAGCTCATTTCTTTTCCCAGTTAAATACCAAATAGTCAATAAAACCACTTGTTTTGTCTGAGCACAAAATGTTTCCCCTGTCAAAGCAACCAAATGCATCCATAAATATCTTGGAACTTCTACACCAGTCAGTGGTGAAATCCCTCTTGATTTCAACTTCATATACACAGTGATGGGGAGAGATGTACAACTGTTATTGTACAATCTTGAAGGCCAAACCTTAGAAGCACCCCTCAAAACATTCCTACCCTTTTTACAATCACAGAAGCTGAGACACAAAGACCTTACATGAATTATTGTGAAGTACAGATTCTGCTGAGAAAAGAAAAATCCCTCCATCCTAATATTTAGTCACTTTCTGTAGCGACTGGACTTGTGTTCTTATTTTGAAATTCACAGTACTCATCCCTGTGAAGGAAGCATCAACCTGTTTCACAGATGTAGGAAATGAAAGACAAGCTCAAGTACAAGTTCTGAAATGTGGGTATCAGCCAATTTCACCTCTGTATATGCAGCTAAACATGTATCTGAATTCTAGAGATGCTTCAGTTCAGACATTCAAGTTTGAAAATGCTGGTTAAGCCTTCTCTGTTTGCAGTTTCTAAATACAGATATATATATAAAATGTGTTCTGACCTTCATGGATATGTCCAAAAACATGAAGCCTTGGCTGTATTCGTCTCTGGACTGTGTTCAGCAGCTCAACGCATCCTACCCGTTGCATTTTCTTAGGAACCCAGTCTAGAAAACCTTTGAAAAGAAAGGGAAGCTTTAAGAGAAGACAGGTAATCCACAAAGTTGTGTTGTTACACAGCATTTTTGAGATTTTATGTCTCATGGTTTTTCACAAACAGCCACAAAAGAATTGAAATGGCAAAAGCTATGTCTGCCTTGGTAAGTAGAAGAGGAAGGAAAGAAAAATACTGGTGAAAAACCATAAAAGATCATCTGGATAAAAAGGACTACAATAACTCTTTCCAGTTGTTTTTCAAAGAATAAAAATAATCACTGCAATCTAAGCATTCTTTGCACTGTTGTTAATAGGATAACTCAATGCTTTACCCATTTTTCTTCCTGAAGAGAATTAGGTATAAAGAGCAGTAAGTCCAAAGCGAGCCTCTAAAGAATTTAAAAGAATATTTAACTATTTAAAACCAGTCCTGGGACCTACTCTTTTAGATTGAACACTTGAACCAATGTAATGGAATCTGTGTTACCAATACTACAACTATATTGTTATCACATTGAATCCTACAGCAGTGGAGCTCAGGTGAGGAGTCCACTGTATGCCCAAAAATTAACATCCTTGAGTTAAACCACTTCATGGCAGAGCAAGCCCCACTTGCCTAAATTGATGGATCTCAGATAGAAGAGAAACTCAGGCCTTTTGCAGATGATGTATTTAAGTGCATTTACTCGCACAAAAATTGTGTAAAAATGTATTTCTCATGAAAATAGACAGAAATGTTATATCAACTTGCCTCTTTGTCTAAAATTACTGCAGGGGGAAGTTTACTGCCAACTGAAGTCTCATGTTTCCTTCCAAGTAGTAGTATAAGGAGGATGTTGTATTGGAGTGTTTGCAACAACCAATCTGTTTTCTTTCTATTGTTCAGTCATTTTCATCAGGCTCAAATTTGGAAACCTAAAAGATAAAATCTTCCTGCTTTTATTATGTTGTTCTGCTATTTTCCCTGCATGCCTGTCACAGCTTTGCATCTCTTGAATTTGCTGCAGTAGTGTGAATATATTGTGCTTTTAGCCAGGAGTACAGAGCCTGGATCTGGTTTTCATACATTTACTTTTGATGTCCACTCAAGCATGGCTAAGCAGCCAACCAACTGGTTTAAAAGACCAGAAGTGTGGCATTCAAACTCTTGGAAAAGCTCTCAGGTTTGCTAGAGCTTCAGGGTAGGTTCACACATTGAGAAATACCTCTTTAGCTGCCAGTGCTCAAAACCTGGGCTCAGTAAACTGTGAGTTTTTTACAAAAATGGCAAAAGCTTGCACTTGTTTCACAGCTACTTGGAGAGCTAAGTTCAATTTAAAAAAAAAAAAAAAAAATTGGGAGTGGGGCATCCTAAGTGCCAAAAAGAGGAAGTTCTGATCATGGTCAAAGACCTGAAGGTGCTGTTTGGCACCTGTCAGAGGATGCAGAAAAGGAAAGCCCTGCTGAACTACAGCCAGACTAAGCACTCCTGGTGAATTCACTTGTGCCATCAAAGGGAGGTCAAAATTCACTGCAGAAAAGCAGTGTTTATGATGTCAAATTGAGGCCAGCAATTCCTCTGGAATAAAGTCATGCTTTTTTTTTCAGAGTAAACATGTTATAGCCATAGATTTTATTACTCCAATGATTTGAAACAGTTAATTGTCAAAATGTCTGTGGTGAACATAAAGCCAAAAGTATTTCCACTTCAAAAACTTCACAAACAAAAATCCATAAAATTAACTTCTCCATTAAATTAAGCATTATTTATGTTGAACATGTTTTTGTTTACATGCATTATCACCCTTCTGAAGCCTTCCCATATGTTTGCAGCTTATTATGTACACCTGACTACACAAACTAAGAATAATTGATTACACCTAGCTAACAATTAGAGTTCATCTTAGGGGTTTTTTAATGTTTGGTTACTTGAAACAGGTTTCTGCAGCTGTCAGGAAAGTATAAATCTTTGTCACAGACTATCAAGCAGACAGCTGCAAATGAAGACTTAAAGGTGAAATTAAATTAAAAACGAAGAAAAAAAAGTGAACTTTTGGAAGAGAAATATAAGAATCATAAACGGAGATCTTTAGGAAACAAAAATATGCTGATATGGAAATGAGCATTAACACTGATATCATAATCACAAATACTATATTTTATAAGCTATGAAATATATTGCATATCTTTGTTAATAATAATAAACAAGTTACTAATAAAATGGTCAAAAATAGCTGGTTTAACCCTTTTTTTTTTTTCATCCTGTGTGAACCACCCATGTATTCCTGCCCTAGTTTCATCTCAAAGCACTACTCCAAAATAAGAGAAAAATTACTTGAATTTTCGTTACATGGTTAAATGAAAACCAAAGTTCTTTAACTCTTAATGGTGTTTCTGCACCTAAATCAGACCATTTCAAATTTCTGTAACGATGTAGTATTAATTAGTTCAGGAGGATGTACACTCTTTTGAAGTGAGAGAATGAGAAAGCAGCACCAAAAATGGATGATGGGCAGAATTCAGGGAACCATGCTGGAGAAAAAAACCCAGAATTTGCAGGAGGACTGATTGCTATTTATGATCATTAGGAACAATTTTAGTGAGCTTCTGGGATCAGAACAACAGGAATCAGCTTTCTGGTCAAAATAATTGTCTGGGAGGGTCAAGGAGGATCCTGTCTCCCAAAAGGTCTGTGGGCAGAGCTGCACAATAAGGTGGTTCTGTAAGCTGAGAAGAGTGCTAAATTCTTTGAAGTGTCATATATTTGTTGCCATGGGTGTCAGGGAGACCAACAGCTCCTGCCCTCAGGCAGAGGGTTCTGTGCCTGAGCCATCTACTAATGCATCAATAAAGGAGAGACAAAGAAACAGGAACTTCTAAAAAAAAAAGGAAATTCTTGGGGCATGATTGAAGATAAAGAATTAAAAGGGAAAAAAAAAAAAAGAAAAGAGAACACATACTGAGCCATGGAGATGGGGGGAATTCACATTACTCCATTACAAGCACTGGAGATGAGTAGCCTTTCCTCAGAATTACTGCAAGTATTAATTTACTTTTCAATTATTAAATTTGCTATTAAATTTATTACTAAAGTCTGTCAGTCGAGTGCCAGCTCTGCAGTGGGGTCCTCCTCCCTCTGCAGATGCCTGAGGCTACTGGAGAGGCCTGGTGGCTAAAGTAGCAAGGTGGTTGAATCTCTCCACTTTCCAACATCAGGTTTCAAGTGAATCTTCAGTCAGCTGAAGGTTGGACTGTTTTACAGCTGGTCAGCTGGCTTGAAAGGGGGTTTTCAAAGTGCTGGAAAAGCTTCTGAAAAAGTTTTAAATATGACTTATAAATAAAACTGTATGAAAGACACAGCACTGTGCCTAGGATCCTAGCAGGGATTACCCTCATACCAATGGCTTGGAGCTGATATCTGGGGGTCAAAACACCTAATTTCTGTCATCCACTTTTACAATACAGGCTCATATTAAAATCAGTCCGTGGCATGGCATGAGACTCCACTTAGGTGAAGAATCAAAACACACACCCGTAACTGTGAGAAACTCTGCTCACAAAGAACTACTTTCCTCCAGGATTAGTGAGCAGTGGAATGCAAACATGTCTTTCTAAAGAAAACAAAACACAAACTCTTTAGATACTTTCTCCTCCAAGCTCTGAAAGAGAAGAAAGAGTGGAAGACGAAGGTTTTAGCTTCAGGAAATTGGGGAATCTAAAGGTTTAAAGAAACCAACTGCCTTCATTTCATGCAAAGCGCAGTAAGACTCAGCAGAACACTTCAGTACATCTTCTTGTTCCTGTCCATTTATTAAATTAGTGGGAGTCAAACACACAATCACATTAAATAAAGACTATTATATGTTAAATACATTGTAAAACAGCTTAAAAGCCTTAAGCCTTTACTGAATCTGGACAAGTTTGTGTGATTGTATTATTTCTGTAGCAAAAGTAATGTTAAAATTTTCTAGGAATATGAAAAGAAATATATTATAGATAGATAGCTTTTATATCACCTATATTAATATTTGAAAGACAGACATGCAAAACTGTTTCTTTTTGATCTGTTCATGTTGCCAAATTGTATTACAGACAAGCTATTCAACAATCCTGTCGAAAGAACAGGCAAACAATGGGGAGCATCTGGGTTTGTGAGGCAGAAGGTGTACCAAGTCAGGATGATGAGGGGAAAAAAGAGATTCTGGGTACTTGTTGGTGGGAGAATGCAGTAGCAAGTCAGGGAGAAAGTGGTAAAAAATAAGATCCTAATCCTGCATTTCTCTTCAATCAGGCTCCATGCTTTCAATCTAGTAATTTCACCAGTGGCAGACTGGACATGTGCATGAGAAAACTAGACCCTGCTTATTTATAAAGCTCATTATGGCTTTATGTGTTAATATTTTACTTTTTTAGCCATATTTAATTCCCTGCCATTGAGCAGAGGCATCACAGGTAATCTTGAACTGAAGTCCTGGTGCTGCTGAAATCAGTATGCATGTTGCTTTTGACTTTTGTAAGTCAGGATTGAACTCTTTTCCTAAGGAGAGCCATCAGTTACCATACAATCATCTGAAACAGACAGCTAAGAGTACTATTATTTTCTTACCGAGAGGTGGTCCATGTGTTATAAGAATATCTATTCCATCTGGAATAAGGTTCCATTTCTCTAATAGTGCTTGGCCTCGTGGAAGATTAAAGCCCCAGCCATAAAACCAAGGTTGCCTGCCAAGAGAGGAGGAGAATGTCTTCAGTGCTACTTCCATGTAGTGGTTATCTAATTAAAATACTGAGGTTGACTCTTACTACCAAGGAATTTGGAGACACAAATAGCATTCATTTTCTTCTTTGTGTGCACAGTAATCCCCTCTTCCCATACAAGCAGTGCTGTTTAACTTGTATGGTAAATACATGCAGTCCTCCCCATTTTCAGTAGACAGCATACAGTAAAATATTCACAGTATTGCTCCAACCACTTACAAGCCCTGGATACCAAGATCTCCATGTGTGGATTATCACGCTGACTCTCACAACATTTAGAAGAACAGCTGTCTCAGACACCTCCATGTGATTTATGTTTCACGTTGGCTCCCAGCACGTTTGGCCCTTAGCCTATGACCAGCTGGGCAAGGACAGACCCTGGCACCATGACAGATCCTGCTCCAAAGTCAGAGACATCATCTCTGCTGCTTTTTTTCCCTAATTGGATACATCCCATCAGAACAAGAATGCTGCTGCTTCTCTTACACACAAATTTCTTCTGTCCTCTGGTGTGCTGACTTGCTTTTAAGACTTTCCGTATTCAGGATTCCTTATCAGACAGGCATTTACATTTTTTAAAACATACTTATGGAGCAGCTCATCATGGAGCAGCGGGACTGTAACACTGCCAGTCAGAATGTAATTTATCTGTATCTTGCTATCCCATTGATTAAAAAACTATATTTCACAGCAATTATATCACAGTTTTAAATTATGTCTTGCTGACTAGGCTCCAATTCTAGGTCATAAAATTGAGGGGTTAGTTTTAGGTTGGAAGTTTTAATAATTTTTGACTGACGTCTTGTGGCCATACTAATATTTGAAGAACAATGAACAGAATGTTTTTCTTCCACAGACAAAAAGAGGCTCAACTATTGGTGACTGAAAGGCTTTCTTTCTCATCCCCTGCCTCTTCATCACATGCCCTGGATAACCAGGGTCTTGAGGAAGAGGTGTCCCCAGGAAAAAAAAAAAAAAGGTGAAACTTTGAACATCTGGTATCAGGACCAGAAATATATGCAATATACACAGCCTTCAGAAGCTGTGATGAGGGAGGTGAAGAAGGTGTGTGAAGGAGAGATACTAACAGCACTAGCAGTGAAGCACAAATCTCATTCTGAGTAACATTGCTCAGGCCAAGGCAGCTGGCTAAGAAAAAGACACATCCTTACTTCAGGCCACAAACTCACATTTTTCTGGTTACCTGTTCAATATTCCAAGCAGCCTTTCCTCACCTTTCTGCTGCCAGGGTGTAGAGGAAGGCTCAGGGAAGATCTTAGCTCTCAAAAGGTTCCTGAAAGGAGGTTTTAGCAAGGTGGGAATTGGGTCTCTTCTCCCAGTTAACAATCAATAGGACAAGAGGAAATGGCCTAAAGTTACACCAGGGGAGGTTTAGATTGGATATTGAGAAATATTCTTCAATGATAGGTCAAGTGGCTAAGTCACCATGCCTGGAAGCATTTAGAAAATGTGGCACTTGGGAGCATGGTTTAGTGGCATCAGGCTTATGGCTGAACTGGATCATCTCAGAGGTCTTTTCCTAAACAATTATGGGATTCTCCTAACTGGTTTATTGTGCAGCAAGGTACCAGCAATGTTACCATGTGACATTGCCACACAGCAAGCACACAAGCTCTGTGGAGCTGGATCTGCCCCTCCTTACATTCAGCTCACCACTGAGATAAGGAAATTATTTTTACTACACAGGAATGCCTCAAAAATAAAAAACCTGAAGTTTGTGAGGTTCTTTGATATTACAGAAGTGTGAGGCTTTGTAAAAATATACAGTGGTTGGCTTTTTCTAAACTTTTCATCCTTTCCTGCCTTGGGATTGCATTGCACACCTGACATGCCAAGTATATTTCTTCACCAAGATGACAATACACAAATGTTTGGCAAATTGTCTGTAGGGCCAGGGCACGACTTCCAGCAGCAAGTTCTCACTGACAGAAAACATTTGCAAGGACAAATAGGTGACAAAAGAAGTGTCAGCACAGCAAATCATGTTTTTTAAGTCATTGACAGTTTCAGTGCATACACACCCCTGTTCCCACTCCTCACTTGACCTGGTGCTGCTAGGCAGGACAGGATTGTCCTTCATGGGGCACCATCCCACAGGTGTGCCAGACACAGAAAAGAAGCCAAGGGGAAAGACCAGCATTTGCCCAAGAAGCACAGGTCAAAAACTCACAGAATTTTTATTTTAAGACTACAACAAAGCATTTTTAAAGAGAAATAATCACGACTGCCACCAGAAGCCTCACCAGAAGTCAGCTTAATCCTGCTGAAATCCAGACGACCACAAGCAGCATACACAGCTGTGAGAGCCTCTGCTTGCCTCTACCAGGGCTGGACTACACACGGCCACTTTCTAAAAAAGCCCATTTCCCCTTATGAATAGGCACGATCTGCTTATTAAGACAAGAAGCACTTTCCCCCGTCCCTCCCTCCTCCCTCCCTCGCTGCCTTTGTGGTGACTGCAGTGGGGCTGGTAAGTTATGCATGCTGGAGCTGTTCTTTTGTGAAGGGGAGATGTTACAACTTGTGTGATTTGCCATTATGCTGTCTTTTGTGACAATCCTGAGATGGAAGGAAATGTCTGGAATATTTCTGGCAAAAGAAAAAAAAAATACATATCCCAGGTCCAAGAAAGGATTCAGCGGAGGATGCTGGCATGCTTTACATTGGAGAGAAGAAAGACAAATCACACACTCCAGTGCCCCCACCCCCAAAGCAAAAACCATCTTCATAAGCACATAGGGATTTTATAAATCCCCAAGTCCTTCTTCTGAAAATTTATTACAAAACAGCTATCAAAGTTTCTGAGTGGGGAAAAAGCCCTCTTCTCTAATACCCATTAATGAGCCTATGGCCTGGATATCATGCAAAGACAACTTTGTCTAAAATTTGCATTTATGATAGAACCTGAAAACAAAGTTAAATTCTTTGTATTGAGTACTGAATTTCTGTATTTCCAGCTAGTGCTTACTCAGGAAAAGTGTAATTATTTTTATAATGTATTTTTCAATAATATTTTACATTTGACAAAGGAAATACTGTCATGTATGTTCTACAAGAGAAAAACCCACTATCCTCAAAAAAAAAGAAAAAGAAACCAACCCAAGAAAAATTTATTTGGCAATTAAAGACATACATCATTAATATATTTCACCTTTGAAGTGAAGCACTCATCTGTAGAAATGTACTTTGATTTAGGTCTTACCTTTTTCAAGTGAACAGTTTGAGTGTCTCCAACACTCTACTGAAATTCAACCATTTTATTGTTTTGATAAGAATAATGATTGTCTACATGTAAGAGTCAAGGGGGAAAATATATCAGAGGTGAATTTGTTTACAGCATAATTAACCTTATGTTTAAAACATTTGAACAAGTTTTGCAGGCCAAATAATCTGCCACACAAAAAGGGCTGAATTATCAGAGTTTGTGCTAGAAATCGGATGTTGCTTTATGTACTGAATTTCTATCTTTCTGTTCTAAAGTAACCATTGGAATAATTTTCTTACAGAATGATAGTTGCTATGACAACCATAGCAAATTTTCCTTTTCTGAAACAGATGTCTCATTTAGTTGAAAATTAGAATGTGAAAAACCCATGGGAAAAATTAATTCAAACTTTAACAGAACACTGACTACAATGTAATCTCTTATAGGTTAACCCCTTAACATCTTTCTGCACTCCTACAGTAACCTTCTCATAAATTCTAATTAAACCAGTTTAACCTCCTAGGAATGACCTTCTTAGCTATCATTAGCACTTTAGTTGTCTTTGAAAGGATCATTTCTGTTATAATAGTAACAGAAAAAAAGTCATACTTAAAAAATAATGGTCAAACATATTACTGCCCTAATTATTTATTAGGGGTTTTTTCTTTTATTCAGCTACTACCAGAAAGAGCTAACATGTAGCCAAAGAATTTCTTTTGTCATTTAAATAGGGCTTTACTTAGTTTTACATGATCTACTGCAAAAGGTGGGGATGCACCACACATATTTGACCTGCCCTTTATGTGAAAGCTGAAGGTTTTTAATTTTCAAACCACTGGTACCCATCTCAATCTGACAGGCAACCATACAAACAAGGGATACTTGACTGGGGAGAGCTATCAATGCACATGGATTTTTCTATTACAAGCAACGAAAGACTGAAATTTGATTCTCCGCTGCCTTGATTCAATTTAAACCTTTTAACTCAAAGAATGGCTTCCTTCCTTTCCAGCTCGAGGGGACTCTCCACAGTACCTGGGCATCCCTGCAAACAAACAGGGCAGAAAACCACTAGGCACTCCCAGAAACACCCTCCCTTGGCACTGCCTGCAGGGCTGGGGGGGGTGTCAGCTAACACAAGAGCTGCAAGATTTACTGCAGCAGCTGCCTCTGGGCTGCCCAGCTGAGTAACACAAATCTTGCCACCAGTAGGCACCAATTACTCTCTTTGACTTCAAGGAGAAAGCCCAGTAGCCACTGGGAGCTCTGGGTGGTTTGACTGAACAGCAGTGATGCATCAAATGGATGGGTGGGCAGCATCCTGCAAACACTGTGGGAGAAAAAGTCCAGAACTGAAATATATTGTACCTCCTAATTTCTATTCTTTTCTATAAAAATCTTTTTTTTTTTTTTTTTCAGCTGAAAGGCAAGTTCTCTCACTAGAATTCCTTTGCTTACCAAATAAATTTCAAAGGTTGACAAACACATGCAACTTGCTCCAGTCTTTTCTCCACAACTGTTGTCATTTTTCTCCTACAGGAAGATAAACAGATATTGGTTGGTGACTGTCAAGAAGCTCAGTGGGAAAAGAATGGACCAAATCACCTTTCTCAATCTGCTCCTCTTCCTGAAAAAAGCAAATACTCTGTATTAAGAAGACTGGACTACCCATGCTGAAAGTCATACTGGCAGGAACGACTGGTCAAGGGCCATGGAGCACAAAAAGCAGATTCATCAGTGGCAAACATGGGCAAAACTCCAACACATCCTGATTCCAGCACAGGAAAACTCAGTGTGGGACATTTAAGTCTAACTTTTCCTGGTCTTGGTGTAATCTTACTATCATAACTAGCTACAATCCTGTGAACATGGGTGTACAGTACTACACACACTGCATACCTTCCCTGGCGTGCAGGTCCATCAGGTATTTACATTTTTACATTCCCCACCACTGCATAAGCTGAATTTACCCAATCACTGCATTTGCCTTTTTAGCCTTTCCTCAGTAAAGTTACTAACTATTTTACCAAGTATTTCTATTCTTTTTTAACTCTGCTTTCTCTCCAAGTAAGCATTCACAAAAGTTTATATTTCTGGGGGTTTTTTGTATCAGCCATTTCATCTCAAGGAGTTGTGAAATAACACAGATTTTTTTGTCTTCTCTTCCTTGCATACAAAAGGGCCATCCAAAGCAGGAAGGGAAAGGACAAAAGCCTCTATCAGGCCATTGATGCTAAGAATGACTGGCAGGGCACTATTTGTTTATAGGCTTTGAAATTTCATTCAACATCTGGGCATCTGAGCCAAACATAACTGAGATCTAAGGAAAAACAGGTTTCAGAAGCCTTCAGGAGCATGAGATTTATGTTACTACTTCCATGTAGTAATAAATACACTAACTTCCATGTGAGAGAGGCAAGGATGGTGTGATTTTAGAGAACAGCAGTGTGCAAAAAGAATTAAACTATGCAAAAAAGAAATGTAATTTTTTTCATTCTTAATATTGAAGCCAGGTCTTTTTAAAAGAAAGGTAAGGCCTTATAACTAATAAAGGGAAATGATGCAACTCAGATCCTCTACTGACCATAACACACAACTCTGCTTCCACAGGGAAGTTTGCCTTACTTGCTTTGCATCCAAGGTTGTCATTCTTGAAACTCTGAATCAAATTAAATTATTGTTTTCACAAAAGGAAAGAAGGATAAAAATCTGAGTATGGCCCTTGTCAGTAATTATTTCTCTTGCAATTCGAGTTACACATTAAATCATTCATCTTTTGTTTAGTAAAGGATTTCATACAGCTCTGACTGCAAAGAAGAAAGAATGAGCTATGACTAATAGGAACTGATCATTTCTAAACATTAATCTGTTATAAAACAATGAAAAATAAAATGAAATCTACTTTATCTTCATAACGAGAAAACAAGAAGGTAACAGGTAAGGAGGAAAATTAATGAAAGACTGAATTTAAAATATGCCAGTACCAAATGCAGATAGTTTATCTCATTCTTCTGGAAGGCAAATGATTATACCCCATCTGATATTTTTTAAAAATAATAAAACAAACAAAGGTAGAACCTAATTTGGAATAATTAGTCAAAAGATTCAATGCTGAGGGTGCAGATGTAGAACTGTACAGACTTTCAGTACAGTCTTAGGGATTTAATGTAGAGATAAGGTTTTGAGTTCCTGATGTCTCAGAGCCCAGTCTCTTTAATTCTCAGCATCAAAAAACTATAGAAACAGCCAGGTTATCCAGCCCATACACTGACAGCTGGCAGTCACAGAAAGAAGGGTTAGGAGACAAGAGGAGTTAACAGCCCCTCTGCTCACAGTACAGTCACCAGCTCCTTTTAAATGTAAAACCCACCAAGAAGGGGCCAACTGAGAAGGAAAAGAAAAAAAAATATGTCCATCTATGCATGGCATCTTTAAGGTTATTCACTGTCAGATGCCCAGACAGCTAAAGAAAAAGAATGTTCTCCCACACTTCCAGCTAACTGGTGTTTGTTGTAGTCCCCTAAGACACTGCAGGTGTTTGCCACCTGAGTAGATGGAATTTCCCTTTTAAAGGCTCTCCCAAATGAAACATGACTAAAATATGTAGGATATGTAGTAGGTGCCCTGAGAAACAACAAAAAAGGCTCTCACAGTAGCCACTGAGTTACTGAGCCCCCCAGTTACAGTTGGGCCCAAGAGTTACTCCATTTAGTAATTCACCAGGTTTACATTCTTGTCTCAAAACACCAGGAGTAATCAGGCCATATGGACTAACTGCCTGCCAGTTCTTTTCTGATTTTCCTCCCTTTTTATTTTTTTTTACCTTCTTTTACTTAGAAAATTCAAATCAATTTTGATTTAAACAAGCATGAAAACACTTCCAAAACTAATAAATTAATGCAACATGTGTGCATATATGCATGAAGTGCATTATTATTAATGTTTCCAATTTAGCAACAGATGAACTTATTGCTTGTTTAAAAAAGCACATACTGATACTTCATATGCCATGTGTCTACCTGAAGTGAACAAAATCCAAGCAATCCTAAATTCCATATTTACATTTTCCCACAGTCCTAAATTCACTCCACAGCGCAGTGGTGGAAACAAACTGCTGCAATATAGCTTTATATACCAAAAGATTACATATTTAACAGCTATCCTTCAGCTATCTAGGAATCTGAGATACCTTAAAAACGATGTAGATTACACAATTAGAAATATTTAACAGGCACAGGTGCAACCCTGTGTTCTAATATTCAGAGAGCTTTGTCTGAATTCAGGGAAAAAAAGGGAATTTATGACGTTCTGAAGAAGGACAAGAAACTCAAGATGACTACAGGGATGTTGCGGATTATGCAGGGAAAAAAAGTAGAAGGGCCAATTCCCAGGTAGAGCTTAATCTGCCTACTGCTGTAAAAGATGGTAAAAAAATAAATACATCAGCAACAAAAGGCCAAGGAGAATCTCCACCTTGTACTGGATGCAGGGGGAACACGGTGACAAGGACTGAGGAAAAGGCTGAGGTACTCATTGCTTTCTCTGCCTCACTCTTTACCTGTCAGACTGGTTGTTCTCATTGCACTGAGCCCCTGAGCTGGAAGACAAGGACAGGGAGCAGAATGGAGCCCCATAACCCAGGGGGAAATAGTCTGACTGCTGCACCACTGAGACACACCCAAGTCTCTGGGGCTGGTTGGGATCCACCCAAGAGCTGAGCGTCATGACATGCAGGACAGCCAGGGAATCGGCCCCAGCCAGGGTGGGTTTGTGACAGGCAGCTCCTTGACCCACCCAAGCTCCTTCTGTGACAGGTTACACCCCCTCAGTGGATGAAGGAAAGGCTGTGGATGTGTTTCCCTGGACTTGGGAAAGCCTTTGACACTGTCTCCCACACATTCTCCTGGGGACACCGGCTGCTCACAGCCTGGGTGGGCCCCTGGCTCACTGGGTATAAAACTGGACTGGTGGGGAATGGAGCCACATCCAGATGGGGCTGGGCACCAGCTGAGTGCCCAGGGCTCAGGACTGGGGCCAGTCCTGTCTAATGTCTTCATTGATCATCTGGACAAGGGGATTGAGGGCACCCTCAGTCATTTCTCAGATGACACCCAGCTGTGTGTCAGAGCCACACCCAGGGAGTGTGGCTCTGCTGGAGGGCAGGAAGGCTCTGCAGAGGCATCTGGACAGGCTGGATCCCTGGGCCCAGGCCAGTGGTCTGAGGGCCAACAAGGCCAGGAGCTGGGTCCTGCCCTTGGGTCACACCAACCCCCTGCAGCTCCAGGCTGGGGCAGAGGGGCTGGAAAGCTGGGAAAGGCCCTGGGGGTGCTGGGGACAGCGGCTGGACAGGAGCCCAGGTGGGAAAGAGGCCAAAGGCACCTGGGCTGTGCCAGCCATGGTGTGGCAGCAGGGCAGGGCAGGGACTGTCCCCTGTGCTGGGCACTGCTGGGGCCACCCCTCAGATCCTGGGGCACTTCTGGGAACCTCAGGGCAAGAGAGACCTTGAGGGGCTGGAGCGTGTCCAGGGAAGGGAAGGGAGCTGGGGAAGGGGCTGGAGCACCAGGAGGGGCTGGGGGAGCTGTGGGGGCTCAGCCTGGAGAAAAGGAGGCTCAGGGGGAACCTTCTGGCTCTGCACAACTCCCTGACAGGAGGGGAAAGCCGGGGGTGGGTTGGGCTCTGCTCCCAGGGAACAAGGAACAGGATGAGAGGGAATGGCCTCAAGCTGTGCTAAGGGAAGTTCAGGTTGGACCTCAGGAGGAATTTTGTCATGGAAAGGGCTGTCAGGCACTGGAAGGGGGTGCAGAGCAAGGTGGTTGAATCATCAGCCCTGGTGGACCAGATGTGTAGATGTGCTTAGGGACAGGGTTTAGTGTAAGCCCTGGCAGTGCTTGATTTATGTTTGGTCTTGATCTTAGAGGTCTTTCCCAACCTAAACAATTCTATGATTGGTTCCAATTTTCTCTGCTTTATTAGTCGTGAAGAAAAATCCTCATTTTAAATCATTTTAAACAATGCTAATTTATTAAATGAAATAATTTATGAACAGAGAGTCCAAAGGAAGTGTTCTGATGTTAAGCAGTTTCACAAGTGGTAAATTACTTTTCCCCTTAAAATCCGGTCAGGAAAAAGAGAAGGAACTCAGACAGCTTTCTTACAATTAGTTCCTGTGGCAGGGGCTCTATTTTCAGTTCTTCATGTAGAGCCACCATCTCCTTCTTGATGTAGTAACACCTTTACTGTGTCAAAACCTCAGGAAAATGCACGCATAAGAGCTACCACAGAGTAGGGAGGCTGATTCTCACCAGGTGTAAATTTCTCAAAAGATGGTGGAGCACTGCCAAGTTACTCCAGCTGAGAATCAGCTCCACATAGACCCACTCCAAACTAGTTGGCTATTTGTGTTTCTCTTGGAATATGGCCAAAGGGCTCATTGCAGTGCCCAACTGTGTTTACATCTTTGAAACATTTTGAAATTGCTGCTGTCTGGGACTACAGCTCAGACTGCAGATAGAGCTGGTAGTCCTTTTGTTCAAGGAGAAAAAAAATGGGGGGGTGGGAGGGGTGGGGGGGAAGCAGCAAAACAACAACAAAAAAGGCACTTAAAACTTTAAAATAAGCTCTGTCTCATAAAATTAAACTTTCAAGCAAATGTGAAAAATAAAGAGAAAACTGCTGTGGGGGATAGCAATTTCACTCTTGTGGTTTATGAACTGCAGGAAAGTGAAGCCAATTCCCCATAGAGAGATTACAGGTCTCCTCTTCTACAGGTCTTAAATTAAAAACCAGCTGAATCCAAAGTGAGCTAGTTTACTGGATCAGAAGATTCAATTATTTCTGCTAAGTAACTGAACATGAACTACTTCCTTTTAATAATACACAACTAATAATTACTGCCCAAGAAAGACTTTTTCCTTCCAAGCTAATTAAACTAAAGCAATATATTTTTCAACTGCTCTCAAATTTAACTAAAGCGAGGAACATCGAAAAGCAAGTAAATGCAAATCTCCACTCACATAAAGAAATACAAAGCCACACAAAGTGTTCAGACATTACAAGAAATAGGATTTGCCCCAAATTTTTATGTTGAAATCAACATAATTTCTGGTCTGTATTCAGCATACATGCCTGTGTGTGTCCTGCACACTTGTACAGGCACGGTGGAAGAGCTTTACTGCAAAGTGCATGCAAAGCACTTTTGGCTTCATTACCTGCTTAAACTCCCCCTGCAAGAGGTCACAGTGAAATGTGTTAAAGAACTGATCCATATCCCTAATACATAACATGCAAGAGGTGTCTAAACTACTGATTTTCCTCTATTGTGATACTCTGGGATTGAACTGTTCCAGACTCCTCAGCCTCAGGTGATGCTGAGAAGAAATTTTATTCCAGAGAAAACATTTTCTGGAATGTTCATCAATGAGAAAAGAAAAAAAAAAAAAAAAAAAAAGTGATATTCTAAACTGGTGTGACTCAGGAATACCTAATAACTAGCATTTATTGCATTGGTTTGACCATGATGGCATTTATGGACTACAGTAGGTGTAGTTCAGTCTACATTTTCATTTGTTCACATACCTATTGGAGAATTTAATTAGTTTATAACAACTATACTCGTTCAACATGATATAGAAAATTCACTTGGAGTGAACAAATTTTTATTTTCTTCCATGCACTTTTTTCTGAAATGTTAATGATTCTTGCTAATTCATTTCAGTCACTTAATTTGTATGGCAGCATCCATTAAAAAGACCTCTCTTGAATTCAGTATGATAAAACACAAGCAATAGCACCTCTATACTCAGAGCCTGTTCAATGACATTCACGTTGCCTGTATTTTCAAGTCCTGCAGAAAATGAAATGCTTTTCAAGACAAATTTATCACATCAAATGCACCAATTTAAGCTTTTTGTTGTTGTTGTTAAACAAAAGAAAAAATAAGGAGAAAAATGATCCAGGGGTCCATTCCTGATGGTAAAACAGCCAGAATGTTAAATCTCACTTTCTGCCACTGGAAAACCTTTCACACTCCAGAAGTTCAGTATTGTTCAGTTCTCCACACCACTTTCCCTGAACAGCTGAGCTTAATAGATCAAAATAATTTTGCAGAAAAAAGCATGCTTATGATCTTCCATATGCTGCAGACTAAACTACAAGTGCATTGTGGTTTTAAGTTGTTTTAGAAGCACCACTTCCAAAATGGAAAACAGCTTCTTGTAAGTATAAAAGAGGAAATAAAAACATCACTCCAGCATTCTGTTAAAATACAATTAAACCTGTATCTACGTGCCTCAGACTGATAATATATTTAAACAGGATGGCGACCTTTTCTTTCTCTCTACTCAACATGTTGCTACTTCTTGCACATCTGTCACGTCTTACCTACCTTATACTGAATGCCTGAAATAAAATATCTTCAGCATTCTCACCACGGTAATACAGCCACCTCAGGTAGGCTTAGATGCCAAACTTCTCTCAAAAATTTCTGAAACCTGAGATGCCTCATTTCTAAATAATGAGTAGAGTCTATTATTCCCACTGACTACTTTCATTTTCTTCAAGAACCACGTCAAGTCTACCTAAATCACTCACTTCTATTGCCTGCCTCAAAGTCATGAATTGAAACAACTCCAAATAGTTCCTAACTTTAACAACCAGGAGACTTCTACCACTTTTAAAACATATTTCTGAGCAGCCAAAACCCAGCAGTCTATAATTCATCCATATCCAGGATTTCTGAATACATCCAAACAAAACTGTAGCACAGACATGCAAACAAGCCACCTGCTCAGAAATCTACTTTATCTGAAGTTTGGAAGAATTTTAGAGGGAATTTTGCTTCAGGAAACAGTACAGAAGCAAGCACACTTCAATTATTTGTGTTTTTGTCTTTTGACCAAGTGAAGGTGCAGCAAGAAAAGAACAAAAAAGGATCAGGTATTTTACTAAGAAAAACATATCCAGTATGGTTTTGTCCATATGGTTTTGTCCAACTTGTGTAACAATTCGATTCCCTATATATTTTTGTTATGTGGAAGATGCTAAATAGGTTTTTTGATTTGAAAGAGGACATAAGAACGAAGAATTGGAATGGTCACTGAGGCAGAAGTTCTTACTCTCTGTGAATTCTGGGAAGTGAAACCCACAGTGTAACACCTTGAGCTGCTGCTGCTGCTCTATATGGAAACCACACTCCCAGCTTGGGAGGTTTATTATGTTAAATGGAATCAATATTTTATTTTAATACAGTCTCATTTTAATTGATGTTCACCTCAATGACTGAAAATTTGTACAAGGTCCCAGAAAGTAAACATTAGGTGATTCATCACTGGCAAAATTAAAGCGTGTCCCTCTCATGAAATGAATCTATAAATCTTCGCTGATGGAAACGGAGTTCAGTGAGGAATGAAAGAAACTATTACAGCTGTTCTTGAAAAGATGGAGGAGGAAAGCACTGAAATGGAGACCTAGGCCTGGAGTCTGCGTGAAACCAAAATAAGGCTGCCTCAGTTTGGCCCTTTGCATGCTCTTTGAAACCGCCTTGATTACACACAGAAGTTACCAGCCTTTCTATGCAAAGTGCATGTGCACACGTGCACACACACAAAGAAAATAGAGAACATTTGACAAGGAGTCAAATAATGAAGTCATCTACTCTGTGATAAAACACAAATCAGACAAGAAAATAACTTAGAGGAGAGTTACACACCCATGGCTAAGCACTACTGACCACACTGGATGTACAACTTGAGTAAAGACCCTTGGCTGGAACAGTCCAGACAACTGCAGTGCACCAAGAAAATAGACAACAGGTTGAAACAAATTTCCAGCTCTCCAACCAAAGGGGGATGGTGATTTGGAGAATAAGCCCCCTGTCAAGGCTGCTTTGGGCTGATACTCGCTAATGCAACCTACAGGTTGATGTCCTTTAGACTGGAAGGAATTCCTCCATCTCCTCTGACAAAGCCAGAGCTCACTGGATGGCCTCACCCAGTTTGCTAAGCTCAATATAAACAAGACTTGAACAGAAAGAAACTGCTCCCCACATACATACCCTTAACTTTCTTTCCTCAGTTCTCAATTTTGTAAAAATAATGTGGCACTAGAGCTGTTGGTCCATATGTAAACATGCCAGACCAAATCTAATCAACATTCCGTTGGAGGGAAGCTACAAAACCCCAGGAGTCCAGCCCTGGCATCTGTCACTGCAGGACAAATGGTCACAAATGCCCTTCTAGGCTGACATTAATATTTGCTCTCATATCCTCCCTGACTGGGAAATTAAGAGTTTCTGAAGTTCAGAAGGCCTGTAGCAAAAGAATGAAGGAGGAAATGAGAATACATAGACACTAGAAAAAAAATTTACTTCTGCAAAAAGAAAAATGAGGTTCTGTTTCACAGGAATAGATCCCTCCAGAAAATTGAAGCCAAGTAAAAATCCACTCTGGATAATGAGTCTGGAGGCAATCTCATCCAAAAGGTCTTCTTTAAGCTATCCAGGCCAATATGTCATTTAGAATAATGAAACTGTCATATGTTTCCAAGAGAGTTGTGATTGTCTCTTCCTTTCCCACATGGTGGAAAATGGAAAAAAAAGTGCTGAAAGAGATAAAATGCTCTCCTGCCACCTTGTATGTCTGTTTGAAAGCAGGAGGACAAAAGTTTCTGTTGCAGCTGTATACATCTGCTTACAACTATTATGGAAAATCAGTAGCTAGGAAAAAGATCTTCTCCTTCTGCCACTTGCATTTCTTTTCCACTATCAAATAAAATGCGTATTCTTATCCTGTCACTAATGCACAATAATCCACTTCTTAATAGAAAAGCCACTTTCCATTTTCCACAAGATCAGAGCATACTCACAGAATACCTGTCCTTTAGAAGATGCACATCTTTTCTACAAACCTCAGAGACCTGTTCTCATGTTGATACATAAGTGCCCATGCACCTTTATAGGCATTTGTTTTTACACAGCATTCCTGAATAACAACTGTAAAAAGATTAATATACAGTGGACTCATTCAGCAAGCACAGCAGATCTTGTGCACTGAATGCATCAGGTCTTTTTGTGCAAACACTGTGTGTAATTGTGCAATTAAAATCTTTGGCAGCAGAGAAACAGGAGTGGATGGTAAAGTCTATCTTCAAGCTGTGGCTAGTACTAGAACTCTCACCTGCAAAATAGTACTGGAGGGGAGGGTGGTGTGATGAACTACAACAGAAGGCTGAAAATCTGTAACTCAAATACTCACTAATAAATTATTAGTATGGTTCCATGAATGATGTCATCGTAGAGTTAATACCCTGTCTGATAGCACAGAACTCTGTCTGATGACAAAGACCTTCTTCTTCAAATCCAAATGCAAATTTATCTCAGATTCCTGACTTCTGAACCACCTGTTGGTACCATCTACTGCTTGTAGTGAGTGTGATAACAACAGCAAACTCCCTGTTGCAAGGCCTTTGTTGATACCTGCCCATTTCAGATGTCTGCCTGACACACAGTTCTAGCTCCATAGTGGGATTAACAGAATCACAGAAAGATGGCTCAAAAATGACTTCTGGAGATCTCCAGTCCAATCTACCACTCACTACCTCTCACCACCACTAGACCTGGTCAGCCATGACTATCTAGCCAAGTCTTGGAAACACTTAAGGATGTTTTCTCTGCCACCTCTCTGGTGTTCCTGCTTCCTATATTTTTACTTCTATTACATGATTTTTTTTTTGTTACTGAAAAATAAATTAAAACCCTCTAGAGCCTTCCCAAGGCTTCATCCTTGGGAAGACTTAGCAGTCCCAAATACATTATAGGGAATTATTACATAGAATTATTTGGGTTATTCTACCTGCCAGTTTGTCTATCCTCATAACAGTTCAGAACAAATAGGGTGTTTTAAAGTACTTTTCAACCAGAAGCTTTCCATTTTATAGTAAATGTTATTGAGGAACTAAAGTCTTCTCTTCTATATCCACAGCAACTACGGCTACTGTCTGCACAAAATTGTTTCAGGGTCTGTGGATATGTTCTGGCCATGCCCTGGGTTTTGCTGGGATGAAACCAGAGTCCATTTTCCTGTGACTAGTTTTTGTAAAAAAAATCACGGTGTCCAGGCTTTATACTGAAGAAGACCCAACAGTTCCCAGCATCTGGGCTGTTCTGAAGGAAACGCATTAACAACATTGCCAGCAGGTCAGGGAGTGATCCTGCCCCTCTGCCCAGCCCTGTGAGGCACATCTGGAGTGCTGTGTCCACCTCTGGGATCCTCAGGACAGGAGGGACAGGGAGCTCCTGGAGCAAGGCCAGCAGAGGCTGCAGAGATGATTTAGGGCCTGGAGCATCTCTGACAGGGAAAGGCTGAGGGAGCTGGGGCTGTCCAGCCTCGAGAGGAGCCCCAGCTGAGAGGGGCCCTCATCCCTGGGTGTCCCTGTCTGCAGGGAGGGCTCAGAGCAGGGCCCAGGCTCTGCTCCGGGGGGCCCAGCAATGGCACCAGAGGAAGGGGCAGGAACTGATGCCCAGGAGGTTACACCTGGACAGGAGGCAGAACTTCTTCCCTGGGCAGTGAGTGAGCCCTGAACAGATTGTCCAGAGAGGGTGTGGAGTCCCCTCACTGGGGATATTCCAGAACCAGTTGGACACAATCCTGTGCTCTGTGCTCTGGGATGGCCCTGCTGGAGCAGGGAGGTGAGACCAGATGACCCTCTGAGGTCCTTTCCAACCTGAGCCATCCTGGGATTCTGTGAAGCATATTGCATTATCACTGATGCCCTGCTCATCCAGGTCTGGCAGCCAGCCCCACATGCACTGTGAGAAGAATCATGCCCCTAGTCCAAACAGAGCCACCCTTTGCATTCAGCATTGCTCTGGACACATTTAAAATCTTGGTATTCTTGAGTTTCCCATGAAATTTCTAATGTTTTCACTCTTCTCCTCCTTATCATCTATCCTGATAATCCATGGTCCAAGGCATGGCTTTTGCAAGTGCTAATTCCTAAGCAGCTGCTTTTGTGCATTGCAAGTTGCATTTCAAAATGGCTGCTCCCTGCTTAATGATAATACTTGTGTAATTAACAATTAAGACAGTTAAATTTTCGTTAGTGAGTAGAGGATCAATCTGGCACTTGAATTCTTGCCCTTGGAGCCCAAGAGAGTTAGAGCATTGGTTTCTGAGACAAAACACTGTCCCATTTCTTCTGTGCAATTAAAAATAACCACTTAGTTTCAGATAATAATAGAGGACCAAATACCAAGTGCTATTAAAAATATTTAACCACACACAAGTGGTACATATTAAAGGACCTTAGAGACTGTCATGTTATGCAAACCAATCAAGCTCTCATGGTTTGATTCGGAACTAAAATATTTTAAATAGAAGTAAAATCTAATGCGTACAGGTTATATATAAAAATGCAGATGGCTACAAGCAAAAGACACTAAGTTAATGCTGCTTGGCTTTCACTCAGACCCCACTCCAGTGTTCTCAAAGTACTTTGCAACTATTGATTAATGTGTTTTATGAATGAGGGATATCTCTAGCTTCTAATTATTTCTACAAAATGTGAGATAAGACAGAAGGTCAGGGCTGCAACCAGAAATGGAAAGTCTAGGTGCATATTTTCAAAGCAGAAAAAGAAAATTATTTTAGGATACTAGACAAGGAACTGCATGAAATTTAACTTTCTTATGAAGTTTTGAGACCTTAAAGAACTTTAAATTTTGAAGTCTTGACTATGTTCATAAATATTTTCTAATGGGCAGTCTTGACCATGTTCATAAATATTTTCTAATGGACTAGCTTGATAATGCTAGGTCAAAAACAAAAAAAAAGATTCACCATGTAAAGTTCAGCAAATTTCTGTATCTTTTTAGAGATTACATTTTAGATGTAGAAAGAAACAGAGATTGATTTCCCAGAGAGGCTATGGCAAACCTCTCCTTTTTAGGGCAAACAAAGTATAGCAACAGAAAAGCCAAAGAACAGTGGTGTTCACTAGCAGGAGTGTACTACAGCCTGAAATCCAGCAGGAGCTAGTCAAAGCCTCACAAAAGAGCTGTTTGTCTTCCCAAGCTTTCTGACTGTTGGGCTGGCTGATGGGACTCTACAACTTCTGCATCTGCTGCCCTGATAGATTAACGAAGGTTTGTTATTGCTACTCTTGATGTTTCCACTGAACATGTCATCAATTGTCCTGGAAACATCATTCAGCATTGCTGCAATAGAGAGTAAAAAACCCATTTGGGGTGGAAGACTTTTATCAAGACTCTCTCCCAGATAGAAAAAGCAAATATCTTCAGGAGACCTTGCAACACTCAACTTCCTGGACCATAAGGGGGTGGGAGATGAGGTAGCAGCAATGTGAAACACGGAGTGTGGAAGTGCAGCTCTAACTCAGAGTTGCAGAAGAGATGGAAAACATTCTTTTACCTGCAGGATAGGTCATGGCAGATAGCTCAGGCAACTTGTGCAGAGTGACAGGATTTGCACACAAAGAGAATGTGGTAGAGCTGATTTTACAGAAACATTTTTCATGGGTTAGTGGGTGGACAAAAGGTTTTGTCAATGAGTTTTTACAGACCTAATCATGCACAGAAAGCTCAAATGGTTTTCTTTAGCCTTTACACTGTACTACTTTATAGATAGTGGGGTTTTTTTAATTTAATTTCTCTAGACTTTTATGTGACTTTTGGTACTTCATTGCCTGGAAGATTATTACTGACACTGAAATATGGTGCCTGGTTACGAACACTGCAAGGAAGATATGAGGTTGCCAGACATATTGTAAACAAAGCATAATTACAGTATTTACAGTTGAACATCAAAATGGGAAAAGATGCCAAGTGGCATTTCTCAGAAGTTAATATTGGGACTGATACCATCTAACATCTTCCCAAATAATTTGGAAAATTAAGTAAACTGCACATTGACTGCATACACTGTGCACACAAGAGGAAGATGAACTACAACACAGCAGGTTGGTAGGTTGAAAAAAAACCCAGAAAGATCTGGAGGTCTGAGAGGGAGAAAGAAAAGGATGCATTTAAGAAGGAAACTAATCTAGACAAGTGTAGAATAATAAGCTCAGACAAAATTAACACCCATCTCAAGTAACCAAATGGGAAAAAGCCAATTTTCATTATAAAAGAAAAGAAAATTCAAGAGATTTCACAGTTTATTCACACTGAAAATTCACATCGGGGTATATGCATCAGGTTTGACAACTTGTTTGCTACATTTCAGCCTGATGTGATGTTAAAAGGAAGAATAATATATTCCCTTAAAACCCTGCCTTTTAAAATACATTTTTACTTATTTCAAACATAAACCAAATGCTCACAAAAGACCCATTTTATAGTGCCATCAGCAGAAATAATAACAGCAGTGTGACATTAGTAAGAGACACAGAAGCAGCACATACAAGGAAGTCAGGAACTAAAGTCCATCTGTGTCCAATACTGTCAAGGGGTTCTAAGTGCTCACTATGCAGTAGAGCAAAACCCATGAAATATTAAACTGCCACTGAATTGTTGACTTTAGTTTAGAAGCTCAGCAAGACCTTGGGGAAAGTTATTATTTTATAAAAGAAAGTAAGATTCTGAGAGATATGCAATAAAAGGCCTTCAGAGTTCCTGAAATAAGCTCACTGAGTTAAATGACTACTGTATCACTAATGAACCTCCAATATTATCTGTAGGATGGAAATTGTCAAAAGAATATACCCTTGCAATAAAATTAACCTGTAATTAAATAAACCCACCAAGGATAGAAGACATATTTTATGACACAAAAGCCCCCTGCATGGACTGTTAAACAACTGTTCCTGGCTGAGAGTTTGAAGAGCACACCATCTTTTTCCCCATCATTATTTGGTTAACCATACCCACAGTACAGTACATTATTTTGTCACAGGAATGATTCATTACAGGAAAATATAAAAACTTTATCAAAGTGAGTGTTACTTTTCTTCCTAACGCAGCAATCCAAATACAGCTGATGCAGACAAAATGGCTGATGTGATAGCAATCAACAATATTTTTTTAATATATATGCTTAAAAACCTGCTTACCAAGGGGAGCCATATATTCTGAATCCCCTCACCGTCACTTCAGAGTCTTGGAGATAGATGCAGTTTGTTAGAAGAGACTGTACATTTTCATAGCTCTCTGGCTTCAGCTTAGAAACAGAGGGGAAATAGTAAAAGTCCTGCTTGATTAAGTCAGCCATGAATTCCTGGTCAAAGGTCAATTCATGATTTCCTGCTATCACAATCTTGTATTCATAGGGCAGGCTACCTAAAACAGTGAAAAACAAACAAATTACTTGTTTTATGGAAAATTTGAAAAAAACAAACAGATAGACAAAGTGTTATCGATTCCTGTAATATGCTCACATATTTGAAACAATTGAGCCTACCCCTACTACATGTTATTGTAATTCCTGCTGATTTCAGGTAAATGTCATTACTGTCTTTTTCATGGCACACTATGATTTAGCATGCTTAGCATTAATGTGTTGAAATTACTTTCAACTCATCAACCTTAAAAACCAGTCTGCAGACTTCTGCTCTACTATTTACTTCTAGTTAATTGCCATTTGTGCTGCAAGTATCATTTACTGTGACAGTGATGATAACTCTTTGACAGAAATTAGGGTTCAAAGAAGATCAGCCGTAATGCTTCATAAAATCATGTCAGCTCCCTTCTCCCAGAGCTGAGGTCTTTGTCAGCCTGTACTGACGAGGTCTAACACTCAAAACTTGGGTCAGCCAGAGGGGTCTTTGCCCTGACATTAATACCAAGCCCTCAAGCAGGGCATGGATTCAGTTTGGCTGTCAAAAATCCACATCCCACAGTGAAATATCACTGTTTGACTCTATCCCATGGGTTTTTTCCTGCTCCATTTTCTCAGTGACTCCCTTAGCTCTGTGGACTATAATTTAAAGTGACTCATGTTCAAGAATATTTTACAACCCGTATTTAGTGAAAAACCTTAGAACAACCTCCTGATGAAGGCAAGAATATATATGCCCACACACGTGGGCTCTTCCTGAGAGCAGCACTGAAACAGAAACTTTCCACCTGACTCCACATTTGGTTATTCACTGGATTCTGCCCCTGAGATCTGGCATTGCCTGTCTCAAATAGCTCACCACAACCCTCCTAAGCACATCTGGGAGGAGACAAAGACAAAACTGTGCAGAGCTGCATTCATTAGCTTTGTTTCTGCACTGTTAATTTGTATCAGGATGAAGACGGTCAGAAGAGGAGATTGGGACCAGAAAGAAATATTTTATTGAAAATTAAACCAACCTTGCATAACAGCAATTTTGTGGGGTTTTAATTTTAGAAATGCATTGTTGGTAACATAAAAATCCTTAGTGATGGCCCAAGCTTAACCTGCAGGCAGGCTATTTAGAGGATGCAGAAAGACAGTTAACATGCAATGGCAAAAGTTGGCATGAGTAGGACATCAGAATAAAATGCAACAGTGTGATTCAGAGTTATGGAAACAGAAGACAGAACAGTGCGAGCTTAAGGGAGGTGGCACAGGGCTGAACTTTGCCAAATGAAGACGTGGGTGATTCTGAAGTACAAGTTTCAGACACTTGTAACACCTTTATGAGGAAAGCTGATGGTACAGGTTCCAGTCCTTCCTATGGATCAAATACATGTGTGTCTTTAGAATATTTAACAAAAACCCTTTTTAGATATTTATAATTACATGTTAAATGTTCAAGATTCAATAATTTACCTGAAGGGCTTCTCCGTTTTGCTTCTGAAATACTTAGCATTTAGCAGATGTGTATTTCACCTGTACAAGCTTTCCAAGTGTGTGCACACATACACACATAAGTTAAAAATGTTATTTACATACTGTGGTATGTATGGGCACCTTCAGGCCTTAAAGGAATAAAGAAATCCTGTATCCCACAGCATTGTTACCATTTCTGTTGTGTTTGGTAAACCTTTTCCAGCTCATCTGATCCATCCATCTAGCAGCCAAGAACCTGTATGAGCTGGTTATAGTTGTTGCTTCCACTAATGTATTTATGTCATGTTGCTGTCTGTGGGTGTTACTTAGGCAAATTAGCAAATTACTCTAAATGTACAGTTACATTTATTATACTGGCGGCCAGAAGCACTGCTGTAGTTACAGGTCTGTCAGCTTTTCAATTAACAACTGTGTTTTTGATGAGTGTGCAGCTCAGTTGTTTGGTATTTTTTTTCATTCCACACCAGGCTTTGGTAAAACTATTTCCTTTTCTTTGTCTCCTTAACTATACTTTTTACCCTTTAAATCTCAATTTTTTGACTAACAGGGTATTTTCTGCTGCTTGTTCATAGGTTTAGCAATATTTTGTTCAAACCTTGTTCCTTGGAAGACTTTAGAACGTGCTTTGCTTTTTATTCTGAGTGCTCTTGAAGTACAAAGTCGGGCTTAGGTATAAATCTTTGAAATCTTGTTCCTGCCTAGGCACTGCTGTTGTGAAGTTATGTGTAAGCAACAGATTTCTGCACAATTTGTAGCCCTGGCTTCCTTGGCTAGGAGCAGGACATCCCCAAGAGCACACAATCTAAGAGCTGTTGTATGGCTGTGTTCCTATGCACAACCCTAGAAGAAAGACTTTCCCATTTTTTTGTCCCAACAGCCCTTGATCACAGATAATTCAAATGCTTCCAGGTTAATCAGTTATTCCCACAGCCACACCCAGGATGGACTAACTTCACTCAAAAGGACTCTGCAGTGAGTCTTTGTGGCCAGGGCACCCTGGCTGTGTTAATTATCAGTGAAACCAGCTGAACAAAGGAAGTGATCTTTCTCCTCCATGTAGCATTTGTGAGACCTCCTCTGGAGTGTGGGGTCCCATCCTGGGCTCTTCAGTGATAGAAAAATTACTGAGAAACTGAGTCAAGTCCATCAGAGAGCTGTCAAGGTGGTTGGGATGAGGGGAGAGTGAGATCTGAGGCTATTCAGACCCAGAGAAGATGCAGGGCAGACCCTGCTGCTGGTCTGCAACCACCTGAGCTCAGGAAAAAGACAAGAGCAAGTCCTTCTATTGCATGAAAAGCAACAACAGGCACAAGTGGGAACATGCTACAAGGAAAGAATTTTACCATGATGAAGGCAAAAAAGTGAAATAGGTGCCCTGAACAGCTGGGTAATCTCGTCCCTTGAAGGCACTCAAAGTTCACCAGGCTAACTACACCTGCTTTGAGGAGGAGGCTGGACTCAATGTCCTCCAGAGAGCCCCTCCATCCTCCCTGATTATCTAAGTTCCTGTCAATCCACACTGGAAAACAAACCAGAATTTTAAAGAGCCTGCAAAGCTAAAACAAATCCAAACCTCATTTTGTGTGGTGATTGTAATGGAACAACAGGCAATTTAACAGGACTGGAGAGTAATTCTGCTGTAAGTTTCTCATACTATCCATCTAGCAGATGAGTAGGACTAAATCCCCAACTGATAACCAATTAACATTTGATGCTAGCATATGGCTTTGCTGGTGGGCAGGTAGCAAACTCGGTATTAATACAGAAGCTCTGTGCATACAATGATATTAAAGAAAAATTATGTCTGTCACAGGAATTCTGCACACATATCCAGGACAAAATTAATTCCCCAGAAAAAATTAAGGCAGGAAGCATGTAAGAAACAGATCTGCCCTTCAGGAGTGCCAAGAAACACATGCAAGAACATATGCTATGGGAGTCAAAGATGTAATTTCAAACAAAGAAAAAAAAAAAAAAAGAAGAAAAGTTAAGAAATTAGGGAAGTTATATTTTTTGTCTGATCTCTTCTTTTGACCAACCAAAACAAGGGTTTTCATCCAAAGTCCAGTGATCTTTTTGTTCTTGGCACCTAAGAAGATTCTGCTAAAATATGCCTCTAATCTGGACATCAGCTGCAACTAGAATCGGTTGGAAAAAAATTAGCTAAATATTTTTCTGTATTAAAATACCACTTGGATGGAATGGGATATATTTGGAAATTCACATTCTTTCTCATTACCATGAGAAAAAAATGAAGTAAAATGTCCATTTAAAATATTTTGGGGTGAATAAAAATTTCATTCTAGGCAAAATTTCACCTTTTTTTTTTCCTAAAGTAAGCGTTGATTTTTTTTCTCTCATGATGTTTAACTTGCAAGAAACTAAAATTATTTTCCTCCATAATCAACCTCTATCCCCTTCATCCTATTTGGATTTGGAATGAAATATTTACAAATCAAAATCCTGTCAGAAACACACTGGCTCAGATTCAGCCCTGGGCTTCAGAGCTTTCTCTTTCAGGCCACATTCAACTTTTGCCTTCTGCCAATTTGGAATGGGGCTCCACCATCCACTCTGTCAGCCTCTGTCTTAATGTGGGATAAGAGATTTCTCCCACCTTTTTGCTTCTTCTGGGCTACATGGCTCTTTATCTTTCCTGCCTTATTTTCCCCTTTCCATTTTGTCATCTCCCCTTATATGCAGGAAAATGCTGGAGACACATTATCTTGCCCTTAATTTAGCAGTTTTAGCAAAAGATATCTCTTTTCTTAGGGAAAACATAGAACTTGCAGAAGTACAATGCTTTAGACTTCCGTCTGCTTGTCACTCCATATCTGTCTGAAACTGCCCAACAGATTGAAAAGCCATTTACTATATAAAGACCTCACAGATAATTATGTTCCCTTGAATTTCCTGAAAGTGTTTAAGGTGAGTAATGCCTAATCTGAAGGAGAGGTTTCAAAGGAATGAGGCAACTTGGAACCTGCAGCAGGTCTACAAGACAAGATCTAAGAAGTCAGGCAGCAGTGGCTCTGCTCCCAGAACAACTCATCACACAAAAATATTGACCCTAACTTTCCTTCATCAGTATAATTCCTTATTATTTGAGACTATTTAACTATCAACGAGCTCAGGATATCATATTTGACTTATATATAGCCAGATGTATTATCATACAGACTTCTTCATCTCTGGAGGTTTTGTCGGTTTACAGCAAACCTTCCTCAGAAAGATTCTTAGCCTTCATTTGTTCAGTATAAGAATGTGACAGCAGTTCTGGTAATATAATATGTATAGGAATATATATATTCTTTAGCTAGGAACATCTTTGTTTATTCCTTTCATTACTGCGGATTACTCATTAAGAAAATCAACTGAACATCTAATTTTTGCATGTTTATGCACCAATTACAAAATTATTGCGGCAATTTTTAACTTCCAAACTCCAGCAGGTTCTTTTTATGGTGAACATAATTTTTACAAAATAACTTGAAGTGCTGGGGAAGCATTACTTGAACTACAGGCTGCATAATGCAGCGTGCTGAGCAACACTATCTGTTTGCTATTTCTCTGCAGCTGAGCTTGTTCAAAGTGGAGTTCTGTGTGCTCAAGGGTTCATCCTGTTCTGTCAGCAACCCAGTAAACCAGACCAACACTGCACATAATCCAAGTGCAAACTCATGGTGTCCATGCTCCAGGCTCCCTTTGTACCGACTGAGGCACTTTTGTCAACCTTGGACCTCCTCTGAGGAGTTGTTACCAACTCCCAACTTTGCCAAGCTAAATGCAGACTTGTACAGGCAGATGTGTTTTGCTTCTCTCCTGGTATTTCGTACTGAGCAGAATTTATAGTATTCATTAAAAGGAGTGACAATCATGTAAGTGCCCACTTAGTGCTTCTTACCTCTCATTTCAACCTTTTAGAATACAGCAGTAAGTGATACAGTGGAAAGACTGCATAACTGTCTCAGATTGCTTTTTAGCATCTTTTTGACAGTTCTGTGTTTAAACACTGGGGCTGATGTCTGGGAAATTCACATTAACATACTTTTTGTACGGTGTGTAATCTGGAATAATACTGTAAATGAACACTCCCTCCAAAGTCATCTGTAACCTTCCAGCTCCAGCCACTCTTGCATTGAAAAAGCCAATAATTATACCAAACATTAAAACAGCAAACATAAAACAGTGCTCACATTGGTAAAACGGGATTCCTTAAAATAGACTAAGGCAAATCAAACTAAAAAAACACCTGATAATAATCCAACTTAGGCTCTTTGATATACTGTGCTTTATACACACCCACACGCATACAATAATTGGTCAAAATTACTTCTAAAGGAAAAGTGGCTTCCTTTTATCCCGGTTTATTTAATTACCCTGTAATTATGCAGAGCCAGCTCAATGCATAACTAGGCCATTAGAGTAGCTGCAATGAGTCAAGACAAAAGGTTGTGTGGATCTGCACCTTCTGTTCACCTGTGGTCTGTAAGAGATGCCTACAAAATTGCACAGCTGCAATGTCTGCCTGGACTCCTGGACTGAACCTTCCTTTGATGTGTCCCCTTAGCTTATGGCATTTGATGGCTTGAAAGCCACCAACTATGTAAGTCACAGTCCATTTTCATAAGTATGGCTTTTTTTTTTTTTTTTTTTTTACTTCCTGGGATAGATATAGTCTTAAATTTTCTGAGGAAATATAATTCCTACTACATCTTTTCTGCCCCCTGAAATATTCTAGTTTTGGTTACAACTTGTATCTGGGGACCATGAAAGGGAAGGAGCTGGGAAAACTGAGTTAAAAAGTAACAATTAAAAAACGTTTTACACTTCCTACGTGGATCTCTGTGCACACTGATACAGACTCCTATTCAGATCTTCAGATCCCACGGAGGTGCTTTCAGCATCTCCCACTTGTCACCTTCTGGAAGGGAAGACTACAAAGAGCCATGTGTCATGTCAGCGTACGAGGTGCACAGCACTAATAACCATGTTTAATGTTTGTGTACAGTGCTGCACAATAGGTGTTCAAAGTGCTGTGCTGAGAATAATTAATCCTCCAACACATTCATGTGGTAGGTGGATCAAGCATCATTTTCACAATTTCACAAGGGGGAACAATAAAGAGGCTGTCAAATCTGAAGATGACTAACTAGAATTTGGTTGCCTGTCTTCCTCAGGCTCTTTCAAATATCTCTGCCAGAGGCAATGACAGTTCACAGACTCACATCCCAGATCTTTCCAGTTCTATGGAGGTTCTCTTCACTTCTGGGCCACACTGCCTTCCTAAATCTACCCTTGTCTGCTAGTCTGGGATAAGACTGGGTATTTTTATTCACTTGCTCATTTGGAGGGTCAGGGATCTCAGCATTTATGAAACCTCAGACTCAGAATCCCGGAGTTTGGCTACTTTGCAATGCATGCAAAGCATGCAATGCATTACTGGAAAGAGGCAAGCTCAGTATTAGTACAAAGTACAAGAAATCCCCCAGAAGCACATGTGTTTGGAAGGAGGAAATGAAGAAACAATGCTTTAGCACCCATCACCTCTACAGCTTCTCACCACTGGCACAAGGAGGTGTACGTTGCTTTGGATCATCTTGGCAATACAGGGATGCAGCTTAAATATTCTTGACACTCACAGAAGCCAGTTTAATATTCTGAAGTTCCTAGGACGTCCTCACTCCCCAGAACTGGAGAAATACTGGGAGAGTGTGTTGCAGTGCACTTTTCTATGTCTGAGCCTTGGATGTATAAATGCATCCAAGCCACCATATATTTAAGAGCTGCAGTAAAAGCAACACTTTTTTTTAGTATGCCCAGTATTTTAAAATTGACATCTGTTCTAAATCCCTACACAGCTCAATGTTTTTCACTGCATTTCCAAAGCCATTCTTTTGTAAATAGATAATTAGTGCTTAAATACTTCTTTCAAGGGGTTTCTACATTAACATAAAAATAGTGTAATTACTGATGGTCAAAATGGCATGACTGTAATATATAAATTCTAATTCCTTTTGCTGCTCTGAAGCTAATTTTTTTCATCTTCAACGTGATTTTAATCTGTTTTAAATGTATTACTGAACTTAAAAATATACCTCTTAACAGAGGAAGAAAAATAATTACCATCATTTTGCAAAGCTGAGCAGTAAAGCAAAAGTAAAGCTAAGCCTAGTGACCACAAGTTTTTCTGAAGATCTTTTATCAAGTACTTTAAAAAGTAGAGATGATATTTATTGACATATCTGATTCTGTCTGCTGAATTTAATACTACAGGATTAGATCCACTACAATCTAATTCTAGAAACAGGTAATTCTAATAATGCTAGTTACTACAGTTGGTAGACATTTTCACTCCAAAATATTTTTTAGTCTGAAATAAAAATCTTATCCTTTGTGTTGAATTTGCCTAGGTTAACTTCTGAAGTGCATGTCAAATAATGTAATCCTTTTATTTTGTCTATGTTTGTGTGTGTACAACATGCATGTAATAATATTTTCAGGAAAATACTCTGAAGAGCTAATTATTGTTTTCCATTACTACTCCAAGCCACCTTCTATTTTTTTATTTCCAATTTACCTTGAACTTGAATCTCAAATAGAAACTCTGTCTTAGAAATTGGAAAATCTCAAGCAAACACACTGAAACAATATATATTACAAAATGTGTTAGTTTAAGTAATCTTCCCAATCCATGCACGGAAGAGAATTCTCAGAGAAAAGATGGAAGTATGTGTTGCAGCTTATACCACAGATCAGCTATTTAGTTAAATTTCCAGGAAAGTAACCCACAAGCTCAAAGTGACAGTGGGTCCTGGAGCATACACAATTTGGAAATGATATTACAGGCTTGAGCAAAGGGAATTACATGAGCAACTGAGCCAAGCAGGCAATTTCCAGTGCCAACTATATGGGAGATAAAAAATAAAGATGGTTTTGGAGTCAGTATTTGATGAGTGTACTAAGGCAAGATGTGTCTCTGTATTTGTCCTACAACATATTTGATTGATATGCAGGTAGGGAAGAAGGGAAGAAATAACAAAACCCAAAATAATGAAAAAGCTACGGATTATTTTTGTCTGTTTGAAGTGCTATCATTAAAATCTCCTGAAGTGAATGGTGGAAAATTAGCACATGTTCAAAGTCACACTGTGCATTCTTATAAATCATCTGAAAAGTTCCACTGGATTCTTGGCCTTCTGCTCAGTCCTACCATAAAACATACCTTGTACTTCATCTTTTTCTGATTCTCCAAAACTGAATTTTTAAATTTGGAAGAAAAATACAGTAAGAAAACAAACTAGATAAAAAAAGGGAAAAGCCGAGATATGATAACAGGAAAAGGGTCAGTTCAGAAAAAAAAGAAGAGAGGGCAATGAGCAGGCTGGCACCATTTGTATGTTTTATTAACTGACTATTCATTCCCTTTCCCCTTAATTTTCTAAGTTACCCTGAAAAATGTCAGCAAAATAGAAATCTCACTTGCAAAAGTGCATCATGATATGTCATGACTGCACAATAAGAGGACAGATGAAACAGAACATAAATTTATAGAGAATAATTTAAAAAATTTGGAAAAAAATACACAAAATATAGAGGCAGTGATGGGTTCTGAAGTAGGTATTACCATTCAGGAAAGATTTCATGGAATTGTATTAGGAAATTTTATGACGATGCCATCTCATTGTTCTGTTAAAAACAGAATAATCCACAACACAGGAAAGGAAAAGAGAACTAGGAAATTTCATTCTGCCAGGGAATCAATCTGTAGTGTTCTCAGAACATGTGCAGTTCTGGTCTCATTCTTTTTAAAAGGATGTGGAACAAAGAGGTACAAAGAGTGACACAGATGATCAAAGGTATTTAAGGACTTCTGAACAATCTTCAGCCTGAAAAATATTTTAAGGGCAGATATGGAAAGACACTAAAAATTCTTAAGCAGAATAAAGAATGATAAATTTTTCACTTGCCTCTTCCAGTATTAGGAAATACCAAATGAAACTAGTGGGTGACAGGTTCAGAATAAGCACAGTTCATCTCACCATCCCTGTCATGTTCTGTAACTCTGTTGCATAACTCTGTCTGTGCTCAAACTTTGCACAGACCCAAAAGGCAATTAAAAAACTCAAAGAAGAAAAATCTATATAGTAAATTAAAAGTAATGCTGGCCTGCCTACTAGAGAAAGCTGAGGAAATTAGCACATCCAGTGATCATCAACATTTTATCTCTTCCACAGAGTTAGACGCTAGTGAAACCTCAGTTCTCTCCCTGAGAAAGGGCTTGGCAAAAAAGACGCACAACAGAAAACAATTAATCACCAGAAAGAACAAACTGAATGAAGTAGAGAGCTGTAGGGGTCAGAAGTATAAAACTTGGTGACTAAAGAGCAGCCAAAACAGAGCACCTGGGCTACCAGCCCCAGCCAGGGACAGTACTGGGATCGTGAGCGGCGTTATCCGAGCTGGTACGGCCTTGCTGGGAACCCAGGGACAGTCAGAAAAAGAGAACAGATTTTAGGGGATGACTCACCCAGCCGATGTGCCTCTATTAGCACAACACTTGAGCATGTGCTTGATAGAACCATAAGGCCCATGGAAGTTAATGATGGTAATGTAAAACAAATTTTCCATCAGACAGGCACAGGAGTTTTATGTAAAGCGCAAAGATAAAATCTGAACTTGCTGAAGGGCAAGTTCATCTGGAAAGATGAAACAGAGAGAGACCGGAGTGGCACAGACCCAAGAGGGTATGGCAGAGCTGAAAACTGAAAGGTGGGAATCAGTGCTGAGCAAAAGCAGGAGGAGGATTTGTGGCTCGTGCTGGAGGGGAAGCTGAGATCAAGGGAAGGTGTACCAAACCCAGCGTTTATTGCAAGGCGTAAACAAAGTCGTAATCTAACGACAGCAGGAGACGAGGATTAGACAAAGAACAAAATAAGTGGGAAAGTGAGCCCTGTGCATGAAGGAATAAACAGGGAAATCTGGCAGCAGCAAGGAAGAATGTCAGTGGAGGAAAAGTCGGTGCCAGAGTCTGTCAGTTACTTTCTCAAGAAACCAGTAAAATATCAAGGAAGAAGGAGAAGGTTGGGTTGGCTGTGGAGTTGCAAAATTATGGAAGGTACTGGAAGCATCTATCTAGAAAAATCAAAACTGTTGGAGACTAAGGCCTTCACAAAAAAACAGACAGCCAGCAAAACCTTCTGAAATTCCTTCCCAATGGGAATGCTTTTAACCATTTTGCCATTTACTGCAGATTTTGTGAACATTCAATATATTCAAGAGTTGATAAACTGCTCATTTAAAACAATCAAACAAAAACTTTATTAAAAATTTAAGTCAAATCTTTATTTTAAATTGCCCAGGAACTAAACAAAACCCTTTTAACTTGCTAACTTCCTGTATCTCAAAGATGCTCTCGCAAAAAGATAACTCCAACCACCAAGATCACCTTTTCCCAAACGCACGCTACCATGAAATTGGAAGCATGCCTGAAAAGTCGGAAAATGAAGCCTTTTTTTTTGGAATAAAAATGATGAAGAGAACATCACAGAAATGCCTTGGGAAATCTCCCTACCATTCTGAGAGGATTTCAGCTTACAGACATCTTCAGAACACTGTACAGCTGTGACCAGCAGGGAGGCAGATGGAGAACTGGAGACAAAAACTGTGCAGCAAGCAATGTGCACAGCCCCATTCTTGCTCACCAGCAATATCCCAAAGCACTTCTCTTCCCACACCAGCAGATAAATAAAATCAGGATTATTTAGACGGGGTAACCATATGGTTTGAATAATTTGTAAATGCTATTTTCAGCACATTACTATAATACATGGTAGAGACCTACAAAATAGGGTCAAAACTTGCTGTTTTATAACCAACCTGTTCCATTTGAGTGCAGAGACAGAGTTGATGGCTCTATATCAATTATTCCACAGGCTGTTCCTACCTTCAGAGTCACAGAACAAAACAATTGTTCCATGTGGGGCATGTTATTGGGTTCCTGAGCTCAAATAAATATTTATCAGCCTTGCTGATAATTATTTGCTAGTAAATATTTGTTTAAATTGTGAAGTCCTGACTTTCCTTTTTAAATTCCATTTCAGCCTACATGCATCTGTCTGCTTTGTGCCTTCCTAGTGCGGAATGCTGCAATATGTAGCAAAAAAAAAAAAAAAAATCATCTACAAGAAAGAAAATCAACACAAAAACTTGAAATCCATTACCCTTAAACTATGTCCTTTCTCTCTCCACCTCCTTCATTCCCTCTCACCTTTTTTTAATTAATGAAGTCTCAGTATCCAGAAGCCACTTTTATTCTAAATTAAGGTATCTGCAATGCTGCAGGAACAGCACTGATGAGGGTTTTTGTCTGGATACAGTGCATGCTTTCCAATTTTCACTGTCTTTTTTTTTTTTTTTTTAGCATATACAAAACATTGCAGAAGCACATGTAAATCATCACTCTCTTGCCCAGTGGAACAGAATTTCAGTTAGCAATGCCAAAAGTTGCCTACAGAAGGCATCTACATCTGGTCTGCTACATCCAAGGCAGCAACCACAGGCACACATGGTTTGCTTTGTTCAGAATTCATCTCTGTGGCGCAGCTGAGCCTCAGATATAAAAAACCCCAAACCTATGAGCCCTCTGGGGTTAAACAGAAAAATGTTTTCAGTCACAACTTTTTGGGAGAGGCAGCAAAGCTGTAACAATGTATGGAAGAGGTTTTATGTAAATCATTAAAGGCCTCCTGATTTCAATTGTTGCTAACACCAAGAAATTGCTTAATGTACACTTGAGAGTGTGAAGGCAGAACAGATGAATAGTCTCACAAATCCTATTTGCTCAGTTGGAAAAATGCAAAAATATTTGTCGAAACTAAGGAAAAAAAGAAATCTGATTCCTGCTCGTTGCCATTGAAATTTAAAAGTCAAATTAATATTCATGATTTCTGAGTGTGTGATGGTTTTTAACTGGGAGGCAGAAGGGGCAGATACAATCAGTAAACAAATATACTGTCAAATCCACACAGAATTCAATACCTACCTAGCCACTCGTTGAATTTTTTTACTTCACTAGGAAGTCCCAGCTCAGTAAAATCACCAGCATGTATTAACACATCTCCATATGGCATTTGGATGGGATCAGTTCTTGAGTGAGTATCAGAAATACAGACAAATCGTGTATATCCTGGAGGCTTCGGAGCATCATGGGGCACCGGATCAACCCTGTAGGAAATGCATCATAACAAGGTTATAAAGTATTTACGTACTTCTCAGTGTCTGCTTTGCAATCCTAATAAACTTTTTACCTTTACAGAAGATTACACAGACTTCTAAATCTGCCTGATGGAAGGATTTATTAAAACAAACCTAACACTAATGGGAGGTGTAAAAATTCTTGATGTTCAGATCACAACATTTTCAGTATTTGTTGGGTAGATAGATTAATTTAAAGAGATTAAGGAAAAGAGATTGGACTATGGCAGTAACTCTGACACAAATACTTACAAATAAATCAAAGGCATTGCCAGTTTCAAAGGAAAAGTACTATCCCTTTTCATTGTTTAAATATGATTACACTGTATACAGGGAAAAGATTTATTTTAGATACATAAATACATTTAGATGTTGGTTTGTTTTTTTTTTTTTTCTAATTATAACTTCTTTTTTGCAAGTTACTCAATTCCAGCAAATTTAATTAACACATTTTGGAGATACGTTTCAGTGTGTTAATGCAAAGCAACATAAAAACTCTCCTAACAGCTGTAAATGTATGTTAAAGCCTGACTATTGTCAGGACAAAGTGACGACTTTCTGGGCTTAATTACACTAAATGAAATCAGATGCTGTGAGGGGTGAGGCTGCATTGTTCAGAACCCGATCTCGACATTCAAAACTGAAGAAAGGAAAAGATCTGACCCAGTTTGATGAGACTTACTTATAATTTACAAGAGGAAATCAGAGAACACCTCTCTGCTATAGAGGGAATACTTGTCTGCAAATCAATCTTTTTAACCTCAATCCATATTTTGTTCAAATACATAGAAGCAAATCTATCTATATGCAGCTATACTGTATCTGCTACTCCAGTTAGGGAATTCTGGTGGAAAAAAATCAAAAAGCAAGAGATGCAAGAGTTATATTAGTGTCACTAGAAACCAGAGAGATATACAGAAGTGTTATGAACTATTTCACTTTTACAACATTTCTTTTGAAAGGACAAATAAAATTAGTTTTGTTCACTGTTGCAGTGTACAGTGCATATTTCTACCCCTTGCTGGTTGTGCTTCAATTCAGGAGCTTATTTTTACATAAACAAACTCAGGGGGGGAAAAATTATAGAGACCTTTGCTTTTAATAAAACTACTTCTGTTTACTAGGTAAATTTTCAAAAAGCATTTTATTGCTTAAAAGGCATAAGATAATAATCTTTAATCACTCAACCTTTTCTCTGTGTCAAAAAATTCTATTAAATGTATAGACAGATAAACTGAGGTGGTTTTGACAACTTCACAGGATTACTGAGAGGGTGAGGAACAAATCTAAAATATTGAAATCTTGTTAAATACAGAAAAAGGTCTTACCATTTTCTATTATGTAACTACAAAAGCAGAGAACCAATGAAACAATTATCTTTTACCCATCTTTCCCATATAGGAAGCAGAAATATTGGGCTTTTTACAGCAAATCTGGAGGAGCAGCCTTTTAGTACAAACACCCTACGGTCGTCTTGCTGAAGTTCCAGGTTTTGAACAAAAAGTAGTTAAATATGAGCTGAGGAGTAAACCCAGCTGTGATCAAATCCTACCTGATGAACAACACGCCAGGAGCATATGTAAGCAAGGATGTAGTGGGAACTCCAAAATTTGGGTGGCAAAGAGTGCAGTGCTTGGACTCCAAGCAGCTGCAAACACCTCGTGTAGGGCACATGGGGAAGGGCAGATGAAGGAAAAGAGTTGAGAGGTTAAAAATGCTTCTGTTTTGGAGGAGGAGAGAGCTGCACAGGGCAAGCTCCAGGAGAGGAAGCAGGGGTGCAAAGGAATGTGGGTGGTGAATGGTGGGGCTTAGACTGGGTAGTGAGGATTTGCCCTCAGGTGGGAGGTGTGTGAAGGATGATGCAGTCAGTTCACAGAATGAACCGGGATGGTTGGATAAAAATTATGAGGGGCTGACCTTGGCTACCACTGTAGCTGTTCAAGCTAAAAGGATTAAACATCAGTCCAGTAAACTGAATTATTGCTCTCCCTGCCTAACACTTCCCAAAGCAAGTTACAGATGGCATTACTGAGCCAGCTTTAAATCATGGATACTGCCTTGGCAAACATAAGGATATGGACTGGTCTAAAACACCACTTTTTGACTTTTCATGGTAGGGTATGCTGTAAAGCAGGTACTGCTTTTCCTTCAGAAATCTTTCAAAGCTCAGCACAGCAGTGAGCTGGATGTCAGGGAGCAGTGTACATTTTACATAGGAAGCAGGGTAGAAAGAACAGCAGGCTTACCATGGCAACCCCATGCAGCACATAATGCACATGCTTTGGATGGGGACGGGGAAGGTATGGACAGCATTTCCCTGGTTGCTGAGGTATGTGTAACTTTTAAATTCTCTGCAACAGGCCAGAGAATTTTTGTGGGAGAAGGGCATCAATACAAAAAAAACCTCACCCAAATAAATGAGATGCAGATTTCTCATGTTGAAGTGATATGCACGCACTGAGACCATATATAGGTAAAAGCATATGTCAGGTTTCGCAAACACATCGAAGTTGTATTACTGGAAATAATTTCTGAAGGCTCAATCCCCATATTCTTGTGTAACGCATTCCCACAGCAGCTGTCACACCAACACCCAATGCACAGCTTGCAGCACGAGCAGAGGAATACAGATCTGCTGATTATTTTTGTGCAAATGCTTTTGTTTTTCTTTAGATCAGTAGGAAAACTTGCAGGGAAACTGAAAAGCGAAGTTGGAACATCTCAGAGCAAAAGCACTTCTATAAGTTGGTTTATGCACTAGATTTCAGTACATCAGGAAGGAGTGAGACAGGCACTTTCCAGAAATGACTGATGGACTTGAAAACACTGGCAGAATTTACCATCCTTCTTGTCAGAGGCAACCCAGTCATCTCACAAGCGCGGGGATGCCAGACTACGACAGGTCTAGAAAGGGCTGTCAGCGTGTTCTGGGAGCTAAAATGTCAAATAAAAAACCCAAACCTGCACAGAGGACCAAGGAAGAGCTGCAAGACTGAATCCAGAAGAAAAAGAGCACACAACCATCTCCCCCGTGGTTAAAGTAGTTTGCTGTGAGTTCAGATATTAACAGGTCTGTGTGAAATGTTTATGATTGCCTGCAACATCACTAATGGAGGTATCTTGAATCATGCACAAAGCCTAACCTCTCTGAAGTTAAGGACAAAAAGTGCATGCACAGAAGCAGGGCTAAGATTTCACCCATAACAATCATGTGAATAAAAGGTGCTTTTGTCACCCTTTTTATGTCTACTTTTCCCTTCTTTGTTGCTATTCTATTCACTGGTAGGAAGAAAAAGCAATCCTGCTGGTATTCAGAAACATTATTTACTATTTCTGTACAAAGAGAAAGCATAGGTCAGATTGTGGTACATGTTTCAATTGATTTGGCCTGTTTTTCTAGTTGCACAAGCTTCTTCAATACTATTAATCATTCATGAGAGATTGCTAAACTCTTCTGAGGAACTATTTTCTAAGGATAGCTTAGGATTTTCAACTCCTTCCATGAGTGCTGGTCTTCTATCATGTAGTTGACTGCCTAAGCCTCCAGTATCATGATTTCTTACTGGTTAGAAGTTTAAACAGCATACTGTTGAGAGCCAAGTGAATACTAATAAATAACTTATTTTCAGCCCAGCAAAGAACATTCAGCTTTTAAGACCAGGAAACAAATTCCTGAGTGCCCAGGAGCTGTCTGAATATTCACAAGGAATAGCTAAGCCTCAAAAAATCAGGGAACCTGCATTTGGCATTTTCATTTGTAAAAGTATTTCTGAATCCACATTTGTTTGTTTGTACTTTTTCTACCATTTACCAGCTCTATAAACAAAAGACGTTTCCAGTGCTAACACTCAACTCATTTTGCTGTTTGCATTTCAGTAGGATTTAAAAAACCCCAACACAGACCATAATATACTGCCCCCAAAAACCGAGTATTTGCTCACCATCTTGATATACATGTTAGTCATCAGATTTTTTTTAATATATTCTACTGTATGCCAAAGAAGCATTCACTAAATAGACACACAGCACTCAACCAGTCACAAGTGCTAAGGTTTTCAACTGCAGAAATCATGACCTACGTTTTTAAGTTTTCAAACCACATTAAATACCAAAAATGTAAACTCAGTGACTATTTGTTCAGTTTTCCTAAAGGGAAAGGGTTCCCTTTAAAAAATGAAAGCCAGCCATCTGATCTGAAGATAAGGCTGCTTCTCTCTTTAATAAACACAATAAAGTGGTGCAGACATTTTTATTCCCTATAAAAATATTTTACAGTAGAATTTTATACTTAATTTATTTGTAATAGCTTTACTGTTTTGCTCTTCCTTCTGGCTTTAAACTTTATGGCAGGTTTCATTTCGTAATTATAATTCTCCACTTTACGTTACAAGTAAATCATCTAGAGCAGTTAATTTTACTGATGTTGTCATTATATAAGAAGTCAGAAACAAACACATTATTTTAATTACTCTTTAAGCACTTGGCATTTTCGGAAAGTAAGTTGTCGGATGGGTGCCCACAATATTTTATTATTGATACGATTTTTTTTTCCTGGTATGCAGCTGTAATATAACCAACCAAACAGAATGTGTGCTGTACAGATCCAGGCTTGGTATTTTCAGCAGCCGTGTACATCAATATGCAAGTGCACAAAGCAAACAAACATTAAGATTGCAGAAAGTATCATCCTCGTAGCATCTCGTGTTTTATTGCCACCGCTTGTTTTTTATTTCTCTTTTTAATATGTAAGTACTATGTATTACACTTACACCAGTGAGGAAATCTTTCTCCCCTCTTTTAACAAAGTACTTTTCAGACGGACTGATTTCTTGTCATTAGAGTAAATATTATTAGAAAGGCAGCAAAACAGTGTTCTTTGAATTCTTTTTGACTGGCCCATCAAATACCACATCGACAAGGCAATAACCATTCCGAAGGCTGTGCCGGAGCAATAACACCACCATAATACTTACATTTGCACATGTGGGGGCTGGAAACGTCCCTGGTTAATGTTGTAGAACGTGAAAGCCTGTGTGGGGTTGGAGCTGTACTCATCCACCTCGATGATGAGCCGGCTGTGCTGGTGCCTCCTGGCCGCCATGATGTGGGACTGGGCGAAGGCCATGTCTGCGCGCGGGGCCGGCGCCCTCAGGCCACCATCTCTGCTATCTCCCTGCTGCGGGGGCCAGCACCATGACAGCCCCCGGCCCAGCCAGCACGCTCCCCTTCCAAACACCTGCGGCAGAGGGGAGAGATGCAGTGTAACTGTCGGACACTTCGTCTGCTGGGGTTTGCTTTATTTAGTGTCAGGGGAGGGCGGAGGGACGGAGACAGACTGCTCAAAGTACACACGGCAAACCTCTCCAGCTCAGCGACCTGACGAAGGTGCTTCAGTTAGCGGTGGGAAGCATGGAGCATGGAGTGAAAGGAAATTTGCTACAGAACGTAGCTCAAGTATTCCAGACTCTTAATCCAAACCCAAAAGACAAGATGGTCATTCAGAAAGCTACATCAAATCATAATGGTTTTCCAACACAATCATTTCCTTTCTTTTTTTTTATAGAACTGATTAACTTTTATTCCCCATCCTCCCTCAAAATAGCCCCACCAAACCTGAAACAGAATACACGACTACGCATGTCGCTCAAGACATAAAGAACTCACACCCACACCTTGCGATGTCCGAGGCGGAAGAGAGAGGTTTATTTACAGAATCAACATTTATCGAACTCCAGCAGTGACCATGGATTGGAGGAAGAAAATCTTCTCCAACCACACTGGACCACACAACAGTCCATCTACAGTCTCCTCCTTATGAAAAGAATGTAAACATTGCTAGATTTTACAATAACAAGTAGCTTGTTTATACGAAAGTGTATCTGACTCCAAAACACAAAAAACTAAAACCAAGACTTTTACAAACTCCTTAAAGAAACAGAGGAGAACGGCAAAAACCCAGACAGCAACGCACAACTCAAGTGCAAGTTAATTGAACAAGAACTAGCTTAACTACATTTTCCCAAACTCTGTGACATTTATCACGGGGATGTGCTGCAAGTGCCTGTTCTTTGCATCAACAGAAGAGTGAATGGCTTTCTGTGCACTTGACCCTGGTTTTATAGCATCACTGAAGGAACTCCTTGAGGAGGACACAACTCCTTGAGTGAAGGACAGAAATATGAAGGGCTCCCCTCTTCAAATACTTTTCAGTCATTACTAGCCCAGCATTCTGGATTCACAGGAAAACAGAGTGATTCCAAGGTTAACACACAGTTAAATGTTACTAAGTATTTAAAAAAATGTAAAATACATGCAGGTTTTATGTTTGGAAATAATTTTTTCCCCGAAGGTTATGCAAGTCTAAAAGAGCAGTATCAAAAATGGGTAGGAAAACAACGTGAAACCAACTGGAATGCAAAGAGTATCCCCTAGAAACAGCAGAAAGTAATTTAAATGTGAATTTTACTCCTATTTCCCAGTTTTAATAAAAAATGGATTATAAGCTATAAAGGTGCGTATTTTTACAGTATAACTTTACATCCTTTTTAAAAGTTGTCTGACTTAAATATTGACTTTTATACAAGCAGAGGCTCCTTTCTTCTAGGGAATACAAGCAATCTAATTCAAAGATGTATTTCATGAAAAGCCATGCTACTTAATATGCAGAGTTCTGGAGAGCAGGACTAGAAGTATTTTCTGTGACCGTGCTGATGTGCCTTTCTGCCATTCTGAAGGAACAGAGTGATGGATGAGGGAGGCCTTCACAGTCACTCAATTTTTTTAAAGCTATTTACAAGTACTTAGGTCCAATTCAGTTTAGTGGCAGTCAAGCACTTAAGCATCTTTAAAAATCTGGGCTGCAGCCCACTGCTTAACTACCGCAGATGTTAAGTGCTCCAAGAAGTGGCAGAGTATTTTTGTTTGGGGAAATCTTGTTCTCAGGAAGCCGAAATGAAAGATTCAGCTTGGTTTTTGTTACTGGCTGAATGGCTGTAAGATGATGACAACTCGCTGTCACTAACAAGCCGCAGCAAAACAGCCTCAGAATAAAGGAGCAGATTCCTACATGCCCTCCCCTAGAACGGAGTGGTAAGGAAATGCTAGAATAACAACAAAGAAAATTTGGGATTTCAAACACTCTCGGATGCCGCGTTCAGGCTAGAGAAGCAGCAGCAGCACAAAGGAACGTGCCAGAGCAGGGGGAGGGAAAGGAGGCTCGATCCTTGTAAGAATAATCAAGTATAAATTGCTGCATTTAGGAAATAAGAAATTATGACAGCAGATGTGAAGAACCTTCCCTAAGGAGCTTCCTGTATTAAATGATGCATTTGTAAAGAAGTTTGAATAGTCAAGGTCAGAGATTTTATAGGGGGCAAACTGTTCTAAGTGAAGCTACTTCTGTTTGAAAGAAACTATTAGAACTGGTGACCTCTAGAAATAGTCTCCAGTAAGATAAATAATTTATGATTCCACACCTCTACATAAGGATTTCGAACTACCGGAAAAACACAGCCTTTTTTTTTACAATTCAGGGATTGTGCCCAGTTTACACACAACTGAACTGGGGTTTCAAAGGAGTTAAGGCACTGTCTTAGGGACCTAGACTCTCCCTTTAGCCTTAGGAAGCTCTCAGGAGCTTACAGCAGCTGAGGAAACACCTTCTGTCAGCCTCCTCCTTGGGTTCTGTCCTTAACAACTTATCACAAGTCAGATGTCAAATCTGCTACAGAACCAGCAGACAAATGTGCATGTACCCCAATATCCACCCTTTGGCTCTCTTCCTCTTTCTGGGTTAGTGGAATAGCACTTTCCAACACAATCAAACTCAAAAGACAAATTTGTGTGGGAACAGAAACACATCCCGTACACGACTCGACACACCCTTTAGTGCTGAAGAGCTCTTTTGGGCAGGGAATTGACACTTGCACAGGGGAAAGTGAGTGAACCACACCATCAGGCCAGCCTGAGAGAATGGCAGCAAACACTCAGCAAAAAGTTCAACCCATATACAGGTGAAAAATGGGACGACAACCTATTTCCTTTGATATTAAAAAAAAAAAAAAGGAGAAAATGTAACAGCGTATTGAGCCTTCTGCTCAGTGATGGTCACTCACTGCCAACTCTGGACACATGAAAACCAAAAAAAAACAGGAAGGGAAGGGAAGGGAAGGGAAGGGAAGGGAAGGGAAGGGAAGGGAAGGGAAGGGAAGGGAAGGGAAGGGAAGGGAAGGGAAGGGAAGGGAAGGGAAGGGAAGGGAAGGGAAGGGAAGGGAAGGGAAGGGAAGGGAAGGGAAGGGAAGGGAAGGGAAGGGAAGGGAAGGGAAGGGAAGGGAAGGGAAGGGAAGGGAAGGGAAGGGAAGGGAAGGGAAGGGAAGGGAAGGGAAGGGAAGGGAAGGGAAGGGAAGGGAAGGGAAGGGAAGGGAAGGGAAGGGAAGGGAGATCCTGCCAAAAAAAAAAAAATGAACAGCAGTCATAGAAATGCCCTGTGCTAAACAGAAATCATCTAGTAACACAAGATCAGTAAGCATAGTTCAATAGCAAGCTGATTTCAAGCTCATTTCAGAAACACACGCAGATGTCTTTGAACCTTACCTTTCAGTCTATGGTTTTCTTCCTGCATAAGTGATTGGCTGACTACTGACATTCTTGGTGTTCGACAGAACAAGCTGTCTCCTTCCAGCTTGACTGATAACCAGACTGACACCCATTACTCCCCTCTTTCTGCTTCCAACAGTCCCCCAAATCGTAACTTTTTCTTTCTTTTAATATTCTGAAATGTATTGCTTTCCCAAACCACAGTATAAAATGCAGCAGGGAAATAATTATCTGCTTCTGTAGCATGCAAGTTTTAAAATTATATGCCCAGCATTACCAACACAGATAGTTAAGACTCAAATCCCCACAGCAACAACATGCTAACCATCCTCTTCCCCCAGACTTATGGAGCTGCGGGATGTCTGCCAGGGAAAAACAGAGAAATGTAAAAAGGACTGCAAGAACATGAATACTAAAATAAATATCACAAACCTGGCTGCTGGAATCACAGACTGAGAAAAACTATTAAATCAGCTAAGCCATCTTCTTACTGAAGGCAGGAATGTTCTCTGTACATTATTTTCCTGCTGTTTTCTCCAGCATGTGATCAAATGGGCTCCAAAGCCCACTGTGTGCAATGGACACTGCTCCAGCCTTCAGAAGGCTTCATGTCAGGCCATAAAGTGTGAGGATTGAAACACCTCTCCTAAAGAATTACTGGACTAGGCAGGTAGGACTACCAAGAGATATTTAAGCACTTTATGAGGTCCTCAAATAAATCTTTGTATTAAGATTTTTTTTTTCAGCCTGAAAATTCTGGTGTTATATCTCACCAGCATAAATATTTCCCCATCTGCATGAACTTCCCAGCTTTTTTATGCATCCTATTTGTCTTTTTTTTTTTTTTTTCATTTCTAGCCAATGTTTTATTTTGATCTCACTTCTCCACTCACAGATTTTGCTTTATTCTAGGTTCACTCTGGTGTCCACTGTCTCTCCACATATCTCACTCCACTGACCCCACTGTTCTCTCCATCATCCACCCTTTGTCTCAAGTCTAAAAACACCACTGACACTCCTTGAAAATAATTCCAGCCACACATAATATGAATCCAGACTTGAAGCAACATGGCTCGAGAAGATGTCACAGAAATAATAATTAGAAACCAAGATAAAATATTGATGATGATAATAATAATAATACAAAAAAAAAAAGTCATGAACTGGGAGAAAACTATAAAGGTGTTCTCTGCTGAGGAATGAACTTTACTAAGTTGCAAACATCTGGAGGTCAAGAAGCACAATGTGACTGTAGCACATGCCAGCAAGAAGCTGAACAGGGGTAGTTGCCAGATTTTTCCACCACCATCGAGACAAAGAAAGAAGAAAATGCTGGGAACTCTAGGCAGTACCAAGGTCAGGGGCAAAGAGGCAGCTACAGAAAACATGTTTATTTTGCTCAGGCAGCCTGACAAGCTGGGGTTTGGGGAGGCAACGAAAGAACAAAATGTAGTATCAAAAAAAAAAAAAAAAGGCATTTTCATGCAGCTATAAAACATCAAAGCTGTATTTTTTTCCAGGAAAGCCAGGAAGACAAGAACAGTAAAGCATCTTAAAGAGGAGCATGAGAGTTTGTGATAGACTACACCCGGACACACTTGCTTCTCGTGCAAATCTTGGACACTGCTAACCAGAAACTCTTTCAAAAGCTTTTACAAGGGCCAGGTCTTCCCTATACTACAGTGCCCCTCATAAACTGTCAGATCATCCCTTACATGGGGAAGTAGATCCTTTATTCAAATCCCCAAAAATCACTACAGAGTACTCTGCATCAATGGTCCGAATCATCACAGTAATGTTTTTACAACCAGCAGGGTCACTCACAAATTCCTGCTTTTGCTTTAACCTCCTGAAAAGTGCTTGTTATAAACTGACCACCACTGAGTGAACACACTGAGACTAGAAAAGCAACCACTTACTCTGAGAAACAGGCTGAAACTGCTAAGGGCTTTTGCTAAAATACCCGTTTCAGACAGTTCAGATAGAGGCCAATCAATGGAATCAGTCTGCTGTCTTCAGTTCTGCCACAGGAAAATGAATATTGAAATAACCCTAAAAAGGCATTATTCTGTGGGAAAGGATGAGCCAGGGAAATCATGCTGCTGATGAAAGCCTTTCCAGAGAGAGACACTCTCCTCTTCCCCCTCTTCCTCTTTTGGAACAGAATGCAGGTCCCAGGAAGGCAAAACCAGAGGCTCCCCTTAGCAGCCTGGTGTGCTCACCTGACAAACAAGAACTCGAAAGGGAAGGCAGTACAGTCAAATGTCATAGAGACACTTGTGGATTTTAAGTTTGATCATGCACACTTCTACTGATGGAATCATTAGGATTCCTAAATTAATAGGACTTGTCAGAGATAGGAACATTTCCCATTGCATTTTAAAAAAATAAACAAATAAAACGAAATACGCACTTCTCAGCCTTTTTAGAAAATGTCTGAGGTGCTTTTCTGTGCCAAATCTAAATTTGATAACTGTTATCAGTCAAATAATACTCAGTTCTGTGACCGTACCTTTTCCCTGGAAGTCATAGCTATTTCCACCCATGCAAGCAAACGTAATTCTGAATTACCTGGAAACCTCAAAACCCTACTCTCTTTGTCCTCTTCTGTTTAGAATGTCATATTTCACATATCAATGAATACTTCAGTGCCTCATCATATATTTCACGTATTTGTTTACTGCATATCTACTGCACACTGAGCAATCTGGTTTCTAACATGGAAAAAAAAACCCAGTGACTTAAACAAAACCTCTTATTTCTCTGTAGTTCCAACCACCTTAACCTGCATTAGAAAAAAAAAAAGGGGCAACAAAATCCCCCAAGTTATTTCTCACCATTCTAAAATACACATCGTTGTTCTCCTTTGCAGGTTAAAATTACCTGTCACACACAGTATGGGAAAATTCTTGACTGATTTTTTTTCCTTCAAATTAATTACTTCCTTTGCTCTCAAATATAAATATTGCATGTTTCTCTCATTATTTTCTTTATAAAGTACACTAACATACTTGTGAGCTTTAACGGTAATAAAAAGATTATATGGACACAGCAAGTAGGAAATGAGATAAACTATTTGGATTTGGGGATTATGGTAACATCCACTTCTGTGAAGTTTCATCCAAAAATATACTGTACCTACTGTACACCAAAGTTCTGACCAGGCATCCAGGAAAAGATACAGACACTGAGTTCAGAAAATACAAAAATGACACATTTACCTAACAAATCCAATTCTATATTTATTTAAAGCAGTTACCACTTAGAAACCTGCTTTGTCAGTCCTATTTTAAATGATCATATGATTTTAAATTACTTTTTCCTCATTTCCCTACTTGGTTCCCAAAACTATACAGTAAATGAATAGTCTATTTATGAAGATCTATTTATGAATAGTCAGCAGTATCATTTTCTGAATCAATTTCTCATCCATACAAATAAACTGTTCATTTATTCAATTTGAAAAATCAAACACAACCTAATAATATTGCTTTGTTTTCGTCTTAAACTTTTGCTTTACTATATATCCAATATATTTTAGACACTGGAGTGCTCTAAGATTTACAAATAGACTGAATATTTGTCAAGGCTAAACGCATTATTGTAATCCTATGTACGATAGTGCCTGAATATATAAAACATTGTCATATTTCAATGAAATATTTAAATGGATACTTTTTTTAAAAGTAAAACCAAATCTTTTTCCTGAAAAATATACTATTTTCACTCAATACTATCTTTAGTTATCTAGAAATACCTGCAGAGGTAGCTAATCTGTGTAAGTAATTACCTCTAGGGAACGAAATTTTAAATAAATATCTAAGAGCCACAAAAATCATTCCTCACTCTAAAAAATTTGTCTTAGTCTCTGGCAGCAATACATAATCTGCTATGTTACTGTAAACCATGTGTACATATTCATACAGGAAAAATTCGAAGTCCCCAAATGAGAATACTCATTCTAAAGGAAAAAAGCCAAAAATATAGGTTATGTGGGGAAATTACAAAAAATGGACATTCCAACAGGAATAAATTAGGGTTATGGGGGCTTGATTCTACAGTTTGCAATTTGGGCATGTCATATGGTTAAACTCCTGAACTTTCCAAATATTATTTACTGAGAAGAAGACTATGTAAGTACTGAAACATATTTAAGACACAGTTTGGATTAATTTTTAATTGAAGAATGTTCTTTTTCTTCACTCTTTTTTAACAACTGGCCACATCCTCATTTCCTAGCCTAGTACAAGCCCTGCTGGGTGAAAGCCACTTGCCTGCAACACTCACTTTATCCAAACTGATTTCAGTGGAATTTGTGTGTAATAAATTTACAGGGTCTTCCCTTTTCGTGCAGCAGCACAGCTCAGCTGTGGATTCATTTCTACTGCCAATATTCTCACCTGATTTCAGAAAGAAATCTCGTGCTAACAACTCTTGAAAGGACAAGAGCACAAAAGAGAAGTGGCCTATCCATCCCTGTAGTTCAGGATGAATAAAATGCCAAAGTACCAGCACATATGTCAAAGGTGGGATGTAGAACACAGCTCACATGTAAATATATTTATAGTGATACTACTTCTGAGATCAGTGTCTCTTTCTACTCAGGCCTGGAGATAAATTATAAAATTAAATAAGCAAATCCTTAACAGCTACATTTTTTTCCTCTTACACACAAAACTTTGAAAATGAGGTATGCTGTCATATTACTTTTGCTGTTTCCACTTCTCCCTCATTTAGCTGCATCTATCCCATTAAAACCCTTCAGGTCACCTGGTTCATGTCCACGGAGAGAGTCACAGGGTTTGTTACCTTCATTTTTCCAGGTATTGCCTCCAGGACTGATGTAAGGAAAAAACAATCAACAGCCACTCCTCCTACCCTGAACTCATGTCCACAGAGAGCCCCTCTGCGTGGTCCACATGAGGTAAAGAAAGGCTGCCCCTGAATTGTGGCTCCCAGAGCTGTGCACTGTCCATCAGCTGATTCACTGGCTGCTTGAAAAACTCCCTTGAAAAAATTTATTTGCACTGGTGAAAAGATTTTCATGTGAGACAAAAAGAAAATGCTAAAATAAAACTACACAGTTTAGGGATGGAAAGCAAATGGAGATCAAAATGAAAAAATATCTGGGAGGAAAATAACCAAGTTCTGAAATTAACTCCCTGTACTTTTTTTTTAATTTTTCTTTTCCTTTCTGTTTTATTTGATCAACATGGTGAAATCTGAATATTGTTTTGATGTTGACAAACCTGAGGTTTCCACTAATGTGTATTGAAATTGACGTTTATTGTCATTCTTGTTGAAGGCACAAGACAGTTAACCTCTGTCAGCAGCTAAGCTCCAATCTGCCCTATCCCCACTACATTAAGCAAGGTGTCTTGAACTTTTACCAAAATCCACTCATGTTAGGGACAAAGTGTTGAGGGATACAATTCAGAACAGCAATACAGTATAGAAAACCTCCAAGTGGAAATGTTTTCCTTTTCTACCAAAGAAGCAGAAGAGAGGCTATCCTAGAAAGCCAAAATAATCCTTTTATTACTATACATTATGAGTGTCCACTGACCAGGTGAAATCCAGCAGCAAATGATGCTGGACACTGTACAGCCCTACAGTAAAACAGTCTCTGCCCCAGATTACAGACTCCAGAAACTCAACAAAGGATATGGGAGGAAAACAATGTAGCACAGGAATGATCGGTGCAATGGCAGCACACTGTGCTCCTTCCATTTTCTTTTACGGAGAAGGAAAAAAATAATGCAAGATTAGCATCACAAAAGACAGAAAGTGGAAAGAAGATGGGCTATGATAAGAGCCAGTGAGAGGAGGGAAGAGGTGATAAGGAATAAAGTGGCGTGCAGGGCGCTGGAGTTACAGAGCAAAGCGTTAAGCGGAGTGATGCGGTTCCGAGAGCAGGCGAAAAAAGGAGGCTTGTGCAAAACAGCCAATTAAGAAAAGCACGGACAAAAACCCAATCAAAAATATCAGTCACCATCAGCCTCCTTCATATGCTACTTGTGCAGCTGCTCTGCTGGCTTCAGTCTTTGGTTCAATGACAAGACCCTCGATGCCATAAGGGAAGCTGGGCTGACTGCATGGCAGAGGAATTCAATTTAAAAGGTGGAGAGGACAAACCACATAAAAAGTAAGCTTGCAAAGAAAAGTGATGTACTCTTGGTTTTAGCAGAAATGTACAAATTAGACATATGTAACAAGTGAGGGCTAATACCTGCAACTGAAATTCTGCATTATACCTCTCAATCAGTAAAAATGAGCCCTTACTACACTGATATTAGTCAGACACAGAATATAGCATATTTAAATGATATTATGCACTCAATCTTTACTCCCATAGTAAACCACAGCACTCTAAATCGTGACTGAAAGGGAGATACTAAGCATTTTGTGTTTAGGTTACTGTAATGAATCCCAAATCAGTTATGACTGGAAGTTGCCCCATTTATACCATGATGGCTAATTGTTAATCCTAATACAATTCCCACTGCCTTGTCAAAGCACAGCAAAACTGTCACACTTGTTGACAGTTTCAACAATGAGGTCAAGCAGTGAGCAGTGCCCAGGAATGAACTGCTTTACCTCCAGGGGTGGTTACTGCAGAAGCAGGGGAACAGCCAGTACTGTAACAGCTCTGCCACTTTTTGCAATAGATCTTATCAGAGACTGTCACTCTGCAACCCTGCCCAAGTATCACACTCTCATGCTATTTTATTTGTAAATACATTGACTGAAAAGATGATTTTCTAATAGGAAGTTAAAGGATAACAATCCAGAGACTTCAAAAACTCTCTTACGTTACCAGCTTTGCTTATATTTTGAAACATAACCTTGAATAGCCAAGATTTAAAATTACACATTTGTTTTAAGTTAGAAATAATAATTAGAGACCACTTTGCTCTCAGACACTCTCAGACAGATGAAACAGACCTATGGAAAATGATCACAGAACCGAAACTGATGTATGATCCAGAACACCCAAATTAAAGTTTCCAGTGCTACACTGAGTCTTATTTTGAAAGCTCATACTGTATTTGCAATATTCTAATATTCCTTCATGTAACTGAACATGTCAAAAGGCTCTTCCTTCAGCTTACCTTGCACATCCCGTATGAATTCTTCAAAACAAGATTCAGCAAAGATCAAATGGAATGCACTGAATTATTTTTATTATGTTTATTAACCAACTGAGATGAAAACTGTTCTCACGGATGAAAAGCATTAAAATTCTCAATTATGAATGCACTTTCTAATTACTATTTGATATTGTTTCCATATGTCTGAAAAAAAGAAACTGACTGGGTAATTGACTAAGCAGTTACCTGGTTTCAGGGGATTTGAGCCTCCTTCCTTGTAATTCAGTGGCAGAACTCTAGCTGACTTAAAAACCAATGATCTCTTTATACAGTTCCACTCGTTCTACTAATTAGAAAAGTCCACTTCTGTGTAACTCTTCAGGTCAGGAGGACCGCACCTGATGCAGATCTGAACATGTTTAGTTCCTAGAAGGACATTAATCTAGAGGTTTCCTTCTGATTTCATATAGTATATTCAATTAAATAAATATCATCACAAACGACACTATATTCTATGAACCATTCACTGAAGAAGCAGAAACGTCAATGCCAGAGTCACCTATGAATGTATGCCAGATCAGAACTCCAGTCTGCTTTACATTCCTGCTGACAGTTCCCATAATGAGCATGCAGCATTAAATAAAAACCATGACCTGTTTAAACAAAGATCAGAGCACCAGCTTTATCTTCGCCTTCTCTAATGTTTGTTGTTTGGCATCACAAACTAACACCAAAGCAAGTCTCTTGTTAATAGCAGCCCAGAAGGTTTTCATACAGGGCATGAGGGGATGGCTCTTGTCCACCAAGAACATTTGTGTATCTTTGAAATGGGCATTTCAGTTCACACGAACATATACAGGTATTCTCTGCAGTTACTCTGCTTTCAATTACACCACAGAAGATCAAGAGGAAGAGAAAGAAGACAGATTGGATGATGTACAAGCAAGAAATTTTAAAGATTTGTTGTCTCAGATAGCTGGAGACAATGAAACAAATCTCAAGAGTCAGGCTAAAACTGTTTAAACATACCATTGAAATTTCATGAGGAGTAACTAATATTAATCAGTTCACATATGAATCATACATGGGAAAACTACTACATTTAATAATTTCAAAGAAATCCATATACAAATAGAAATCAGCCCGTCCCCCCCCCCCCCCAATTTTTGTAGTACACTACCAGAGAATTTACAGTATCTGGCATCACGAAACTGTTTATTACAAATAGGTGCAACACAGATTGCCGTTTTACAATGACTCCATAACTCATCTTCTCAAAAGATGCATGATATTTTGGTAGTCATATTTCAGAATATACTCTTTTAAAATGCAGCCTTGCATTTTAAATATCTACCTTAGAAAAACTGAGAGTTCACTTCATCACAAACCAATCACAAAGTTTAATAACCATGCCTCGTTATCAATTTATCCAGAATATCCAAAGCTCGTTTACACTAGTCTAAATTACCACGAAATTCATTAAACTGAAGTTGAAATGGCTTTCAATACCATACATTATCAGCAGATCTCTCCATGACAATATTGTCAAGGTACAGACTGTGCAAGCAGGAATCTTCAACTATTGATCTTCCACCAAAGAGAATGGAACGTTTAAAATCTGCCCAGTCTCTTCACGTTTCCCATCCGCACCCTCTGTGTTACCCACGGACAAGCACACTCATTTATAAATGAGTATTCCACACTACCCATCTGAAAGTGCGAGATGGAAAACGCTGATCCTAAGAAAGCAATGAAAAGAACTAATATCTCTACCTAAATGTCCCAATTTTTTTTTTTTTTCTGTCTGCCCCACTGCTTTGAGCGTGCTGGATACCAAATAACAGCGCGATAAATTAAACCGGCGTGAATCCTACCAAACTTATCGAGCGGTTTCCTCCCGGAACAAAACTTTGGAGGTCACTCAATCCTCTCCTACGACAAAGGGAAGTTCTTCCTCTTCCATCACCCCTTCCCCCGGCTATGAGAGGAGAAACTATCGGGGAAGGCGCGCACGGCTTTTCCACGGGGGCTTCCTTGGCGGTGCTGGCCGGTGACACCGAGCACGGCGGGGGGGATGCGAGGGACAAGCGGCCGGGGCGGCCGGGGGTCCCAGCCCGGCCTCCGCCGCAACTCTGCGAACAAAGTAACTTCGCGGCTGGGCGGCGGCGGGGCACGGCGGGGCAGCGGCAGCCCTGCCCTCGCCAGCCAGCGCTCGCACGGCCGCGGAGAGCAGCCCCCCGAGAGGGGCAGGCAGGGTCCCCGGAGCGCGGTGGTAAGGTCCCCTTACCTTGCTCGCAGCCCGCTCCGCACGGCCGGCGGCAGCAGCGCCGCGGGGCCGGGGCACGGGATGCTGCGAGGCTCCCGGCGCCTCTCCCTCCGCCTCTCTCCCGATCCTCAGAAAAGCCCTTCCCCCCCACCGCCCCCCCCCCCGCGCCCGCCTCACTCTCTCTGGCTTTGGGGCATAGATATTACATACATACATATATATATATATATAATTTTTTTTATTTTTTTTTTTTAAAGGAGCCAAGGGGAAGCTTGGTTGGGAGAAGCAAAGCCCTGACGCGCTTGGGGGTGGGTAGGTGGGGGGTGCGGCTGGGGGGGTTTCAGACCCTCGCACGGCAGCACGGCGGACCCATCCCCCCCCGTCTGCTCGGTCCCCAGCCGGGGGAGGCGGGCGAACCTCACCGCCTTCCACCGATCCCGCACCGGGAACGGGCCCTGCGCGCGATCCTCCCGCCCGGGGCAGCCCGCCCGGACCCCGGCCCCGACCCCCGTCCCCTGCGGGGGCAGCGGGGCGGGGAACCCCCCCCGCCCCCAAATACGTACCCTGCCCGCCGGGGCTGGTTTGAGGACGCAGGATTTTGTGCGAGCTATCGTCTCCTTCTCCGGGAGCTCAGCCTCCCCTCCCCCCCGCCTCCCCTCCCCCGCCTCCCCCACCTCCTTTGGGGGGCCAGGAATCCCCCACCGCCGGCCCTGCCTCCTCCCCGCCCGGCCGGAGCGCTGATGCGCCGGGGCGGCGGCGCGGCATGGCCCCGGTGCCGGGTGCCCGCGGCCGGGCTGCGCTGCGGCGGAGAGCCGGGCTGTCCCCTCCCGCGGGTCAGCGGGGGCGGCGCGGGGCCGCCTCCGGCGGGAGGGGAGGCTGCGTCCCCCGGCCCCGCCGAGGGGCTGCGCGGCCCGGGGCACAGCCGAGCCGGCATCCTTGGGGAGAAGTGTGTGCGCGGTCGGGAGGCAGGAACTCCGCGCCGGCCTTTCGACGGGGGGGGGGTGGGGGGTGCCGGTCGTCCCCCTCCTTCCCGCAGCGGTCAGGGGGAAGTTTGGCGGAGGGGCTGCCGGGGGATTCTCCGGCCAAGAGAGCCGCTGCCCGTCCCTTCGGCAGCGCAGGTGGTGGTGGGCGAGAAGGGAGCCGGGGGGACTCTCGAGGTCCGGTCCTGGCGGGGTACAGGGGGATGTTCTTCACGGGGGTGGCCGAGGGAAGGTCCCTTCCCCGACAGCGCCTGGTGTGTTTCTCAGAGGCACCGAGCACGCACAGCTTCCCTCTGCTTCGAAATCAGGCCATCGCGGAATCATAAATATACAATATTACACTCCTATGATATTATGAGTGGAGAGCAGGAGAGTTAAACGCATGCATTTGAGGAGAGGCAAATTACATGTAAAGGGCTTTACAGCACAACTGCAGGGCGATTCTCAGATGCAAAAAAAAAATTCAAATCCTTACAAGAATAAATTTAATTCCTGCTCGCGTGTTCCCGTATCTCCTGCTAGGCGAGAAAGCGTGCTGGATATCGAGCAACAATTAGCGGAGTTACATCTGGGTTTGGTACACATGGTGAGTTACTGCTGATCAGACAGCAGTCTGAAAATCCCGAGCTGGAAAATACCCATTCTGGACACGAAAATGGTACCTTGCACATTTCTTCCAGGTCAGGATGAAACAGACAGCCCTGGAAAATGTCCTGGAGGAAATAAAAGAAGCCCTGGAGACCCACAGACGATCCTGTATGACCGAGCGGAGCCAAACTCGCCCACAGTCTCTGCCCCTCAGCTGCCCTCCAGAAAAGTTCCTGTGCTCAGAACCCCAAAACTGGACCTGAAAACCTTCCCCCACAGCTTCCACTGCTGGCAAAACATTTGTATTTATCTCGAAAGTTTGTGTTTTGACATCTCAGCGGGTTTGCAACAATATAAATGTGCTTGAGAAATTTTTGATCGGCCTAATGGTTAGGATCTAGTAGAAGCTGCAGAACATATTCACAATCAATTCACTTATTCAGATGCATGAATACAAGCTTAGAAAAGTAATTACAGGCACCTTTTTTAGGAAATCTTGAGGCTGTGTGGTTTCCCCATGGGAAATATGAGTAATAAATTCCTACTTAAAAAAAAAAAAAAAGGAGAAAAAAAGCAAATGTGCTAAGTGTTGTTCTTATTTATTTTTGTCTTTAATATTAAAAATTGTTGATTAGACATTCCAGGTGAGGCAAGGGTGGCTGGATGCAAATCCTTAGTTTCAATTATTCTTTAAAAGAACAAGCAGAAAGATTTGATGTTGGTAATTTAGATCTTCTTTTCACTTTTAAAATTTCAGTTGTCTTTCGTAAGAGAAATGGATTTTTGTTTTTTGGTGAACATGTAAACAGAAATCACCTGAACAGTATTAGCAGGTCTGGATATTTTGATTTTTCAACTGAGAGTTAACATTGTATCTATAGAGTTAATATCATAGCTATACACATTAAATACATCTGGTTCAGGTTTAAAATATTTTATTAAAAATTAATTTCTCTTGTTACAAAATGGCGAATAGCACTTGACATTTTTTATGTTATTTATGATTTGCATCAAGTTTTCTTTGTATGAAAACTGACATTCAGCTAAAAATTATTTGAGGTCATTTAAAATTGTTCATTAAAACTACCTTAAATATGCTTGATGCCTTTCAAAAGTATCTTTGCATTTTAAAGAAAATAAAATATTTCATAAATATTTCATAATATTTCATAAAATATTTTATGAAATAACTGAAATAATGGCCCATAGATGGGGAATTAAATTGGAAGCTTCTGGTAGCCATGGCTTTGACAATCTTAGAGAAAGCAGATCTTATCCTTTCACACTTGGGTTTAGCTGTAGATTGACAGAGAAAAATAGGCAATCTTTCTTTTTCTTCTCTAATGTTGATTTTTCAGCTTTAATAATCTTTAACTGAACTACTCAAATGGATTGAAACAAAGAAGATATTCACCCTGCCTGCAGAAGAAACTGCAGCTCTCAAAAATTGCTTTCCTGCATCAGTTACATCCTGTTCCATCTGCTTAGCCAAGGCCTTCAGTCAGGTTGGTGGCATCACCTTCCAAAGCTCAGGAACAGCAAACATGTCTTTGTGTCAATTGAAGAGGTGCAGACAAAATTTCAACAAAATGTTACTTGATTTTTTTTTTTTTTTTTTAGTAATGAATTTTTGGGGAAGACATTATGGAATAATGTTGTCCAGCAAGGACAATATTTGTAGGGATTTTGACCAAATTCTGGCATAATGAAGCAAGGGACCCCTAAATAGTTACCTTTGGTTGTACAGATTGTTATTTCAAGGTGGAAGGGCCTATATATCTAATTTTTGAATTATTAGATTTGAAGATGGAAAATGCTCTATGTGAGCACTTAGGTAGCAACAGACAAAAATTAATTTCAACTGATAGGGGAGGAAATGATCCTCTTATCTAAAGTGAAAAGCAGTTGGGCAAATGAAATTCAGACAATCACTGAGGAGGGCAGAAATGGATAATAAATACAAACCTGTTCAACAGTGCATAATTTCAGCTGAATTTTTGTACTTGATTTGGCTTCTTAACGGTTGGCAATTATTTGTGTGTAGCTTAAATTAAACCTGTGCTTCAAAACCACCCGTGAAATGAACAAATCCAGCCTAGTTTAGGAATTTTATTTTTTTTTTATGTTTCTTGAGCAGTTTGATTTTCACAGATAAGAGTCAGCGCAGACTTCCGTCAGCACAGTGTCACAGCAGAAGAGGAGCAGTAGACCACTGCTGAGTGACAGCCTACCGCTCTGAAATGTGCCATCCATCCTCTCCTAGGTTCTCATTTCCCCGTGCCCTGCGCTTGTGTGACCTGTCAGACATCCTGCACACGCCCTGCAGAGCCCGTCTGTGCCTCTGGCTCCAGCCTGCGCTTCCCAAGCCTGGCTCAGGCTCCGCGGGGCTTTCCTGAGGCATCGATGGAAGGAACAGCTGATCTACACAGTCCGAGTGGTCTTTGCCAGGACATGAGGATGTGTGGTGTACCTGAGCTCTGAGGCATGGCCACATGTCCATGGAACCCAGAGAAATACGGAGGAACACCAGGTTGTGCCTGGGCATGGTTATCAGATGGGGAGAATGATGTATTGTCCAGGAATCGTAAAGACCTGCTCCTCAGGCAGTGGAACTTCACACTGCTCACACACGCACACCCACACACACACCCCCACAAATAAAAGTTTACAGGGTTTTTTTTTTGCTAAATTTTACAACTTTTCCACAGAAATTTGAAAGTGGGTCTGATGAATGACTAATATCCCATGGTCATTTCCTTAACGGGGAGGAGGTCTCTAACCTGTGTGATATTTTTAAGCTAATAAATAAACAAACAGCTGATTCTTAACACTAAGCTTACCAATCAAATCAGCCTCGTGTCATTTCCCAGTAAACCTTAGCAATCCCCTTTCAGCTGTGGTTAGGTGTTCCCTGCTACTCCTCATAAAATACGGAGCTGTGGTACTCTGCCTGTGGGGAAAAAGCCTGGAGCCACATAGTGATGTTATCTGTTCAGCAGTGTGAAAGAGAAATTCCCTATTCACAGCCCCGCACAGTCAACACTGCCTGCTGGTAAACTTTAAATTGCCCGAGTTGCTTAATGTCGTGATTAAAAGCCATTTGTTTCTTTCTTGTCCTGTGCTGTGTTTGGCAAAACAGAAGGGACAAAAGTCTCACAATTGCTTGCATGCCCAGCAAACAATTGCACATTGTCCAATTGTATGGGTTGTTCTTGTTCTTAAAAATATGGTCTAATAATACTATAGATACCAGAGGACCTTTTCATTTGTCCATTGTGAGCAAAATGAAAAGCTGAAGTCTTAAATACCAAAGTGCAGTTCTGTGACTTGTGAAACCGAGTAGGTATATCCAGCATCTACAGCAAAATGACAGGACAAAACCTCAAACAAGCCATCACTGGTTTTTTGTTTTGGTTTTTTTTTTTCCCCAAAGCTGCCAAAAAAGGGGGGAAAAAGGCTTTAGAATGATATTCAGCTTTTAATTAAGACAAATGAGAAATGTCACACATAATGCATTTTACAGGTCACAGCAAAACCATGTAGAATGTAGAATTTGTCCTGTAGAATTTTTCCCTAAATATTGATGTAATTCCAAGTCTCATTTAACGAGTTTTTCTTGAACTTTACTACTGTGTCAGAGGCTGAAATACTACAAATAACTCTAACACCTGAATAGCAGTTGCTTATGTTCCTAGTAGTAAGATGAAATATCTGCATCCTCCTCTATTAAAAATAGAAAATGAAGTAGGGAGAATAAAAAAGAAAACAAAGTATTTGCATTTTGAAAAATGTAGAATTATATATTTGGAACAGCTCTAAAAGACGAGCTGCTTTTCAGTGTTATAAATTAAAAAATATTACTGAGAGGCCATCTATAGCAATAAAAGGTTTTTTGTTTGGTTGGTTGGTTTTTATCAGTGGTATGTATTCTTCAGCTGAAGGGGAAAAGTCCATTTCAACAATCAAGTGGACATATTTGTGCTCCTATTTTAGGAACATACTCCTTTTATAGGCATTAAACACAGTTTACTACTGGAAAATTTTCATTTATTATATCTGCTTCATGAAGGGTCTTTCATGTAAACATTATAAAAAGGATTTAGTATTGGATTTAGAAGTTGGGGTTTGGGGTTTTTTGCCCTTTGTTCTCATTTTGTATTTTATTTCTTTGGAGAACTCTTTTTTTTCCTCCCTTTCAGGAAATTTCACATAATCTTTTCCATTCGTCATCAGCCAGGTTGCTGATTACCAGAGTAACTGCCAAGCTTTCAACTCCTTGTCATCAATGGGCTGTGAATGACAGACAGCATTAATGTTGGCAAGCTCCCACTCTCCTTTTTGCCTTTCCCAAATGTAATTAAACTGCACTAATACAGCAAAAGAAAAGCTGCAGCTTTATTTTACTCACCCTAATAACATAACAATTAAATCAGAGAAGCACACAATTCAGTCAAATAAACCCATCAGGGCAAGGAAATTCAGAGGTAAGGGAGGTGTGGATCTACCATTTAGGGAGAAACATGAGTGGAGTCTTCCTTTCCTCTCCTGGCACTCCAACACTGCAGTGTTTGACCTTCGGGAGAGGATGAGTCCAGTGTCTGAGGAACCACTCTCTTACAGCCTGGGGAAAGGCTCCAGTGTTTCCTCTTCTCTTGCACCTTTGGGTTAAGCAAAAAGGGAATAATTAACTTCTCCTACAACTGATCTGCTGTCCCCCAGTAGGGGTAGGCTGGATAAAGAACAAAAAGGATGGGGATGAGGATGTATAGTTTGGACAGCACTGCATGCCTTGTCCAGCAGAAGGACATGGCATTCTCCTGAGCTTTGAGGAAGCCTTAAGTCTTTGTTTTCATGTCTGTAGTGGCTAGAGGACAGCCAGGAGTCAGGGAGAGAAACCAGAGTCCTCACCTCACTTGCAGAGCACTGTGGAAATCTGTAGAATGCACATACACCACTGAAGCAGATAAATTATCAGGAGATTTATACATATACATATATATATATATATGTTTCCCTGGATCAAGGCCAGTGAAGAAGTTACTGGCTCATAGAAAAGCAATGGAATTTCCCCACAAACCTCTCATTTCTTGCAGCAGTGTTCTAGGATGAGAAGCAAGCACTCCTAAGGAAGCTGAGAACTGCCTGCCATGAGCTCTGTTAGCACAGCTCTGAGGCTGGCAGGAGAGCCTGTCTCATCCTTCAAGCCATCCTTAAAAGTAACACAGTTGGCTTACAAGACAAAGCAAATTTACAGTGATGCAAAGGAATAGTTTGACTAAATGCTGACAGAAGAAAATAAAGGCTGCTATACACCTAGTCAGAAACAAGGGGCACCGTAGTCAAAATGAAAAAGCCAAGACCCTCCTGAGCCTGTATTTGACCAAAGTAGACACAACTTCCAGCATGACAACCCTTAGGCCAGCCTGGCTAAGCAGACTAAGTGAGTCTGTCTGCCTGTGCAATTTGGGTGAATAATGGTGACTGTTAGCTGACAGGTGGTACCTTATAAATCCAGCCTGTGCCAAATTCTCTGAGGAACTGTTCAGTACATACTGTAAGTAAATAAGTAAGTTCTGTGGAGTAAGTCACTTACAACTCTGAACAAATTGTCCTACAATGCCAAAAGCAGTTCACTATGATGATAGCTGTCCAGAGGAAGAAAACTTGGGCTGAAATCATCTTTTAGACAAAGTTTAAAGCAGGATTTTATGCATTACAATTTTTTGTGGGGCTGGGGCTGAGGTGATTTTTTATATGCCTGTTAATGGGGCTAAAATGTAGTGAACAGCAAAAAGGAATAAAAGGGAGGCATGTAAAACATAAAAATGTAAACCCACTGGAGAAAAAGCATAGTTGTATAGGGGAAACACTAAATAGATGGAGTTGGAGGTTCCTGTTAGATTTGTTCTGATATAGTACTGTTGCTTTAAACAGGCAGTTGCAGAATGGCCCAAAAGACCTTTTGGTTGAGTGTCATGATTTTCTACTTGATTCAGCAAAGATCAAGGCTGCAGTGTTCCAAGCCATCTCCAGGCCCTCAGAGGGAGAAACAGCACATCAAACACCCACCTCATCTGTTTTTGCCATCAAGCAAAGAAAGAAGAGGCCACGAAGGACATGGAAAAAACGTATCAGAAGGGCATAACTGAGCCTTCAGCTGTTCTTGTGTGTCAACCATAATTCTTGTTAGAAAAAAAAAAAAAAACATGGCAGATTTGGTTCCTGTGTAGAAACTACCTTGAACACTTTAAAAGGCTTGCTCTGAGTTCCCATGAATAGATGATTCCCAAGACTCTGTAAAAATTTAATCTGATTTTCAGGCTGAATACTAAGTGAAGATTGGCAATAGAAATTGGCCCTAAAAATAAGAGAAAATGCTTTTATTGCAAGCAAGGTTTGCAGCATTCAGTGTGGTGGCCTTTGATTATCATAGTGGGCAGCTACATCTGAGGCACTGCTAACAGAGGCTTTGGTCCAGGACTACTCCTGGATTACTCATTGCACCTAAATAACAGCCTGGGCACGTTAGTATCTTTGAACAAAATATGATATATTTACAAATAGGTTGGGATCAACCCAAAGCTGCTGGCCTGAAACTGCACCCAAAGCAATGGGGATTGTGTTAAAAGAAATGAATTTAATTTTGGCACATATAACAGTCGGGAGGGAAGTTCTACTCATAGGATCCTTGGACACCAGAGAGCTCCCCAGAGACCTCCAGATGTGCAGTTTTGAGGGACTTTAATCCTACCAGAGAAGGGTTTTTTTTCCCTGTGTTTTGCAATATTACATAACACTTGCATAAAAGGGGAAGGAAAACAATGTTATTTCAATGGTCATTGAGTGATTTACTATTCAGAGATGAAATGGTTCTTTTGACTTTTTCTCTGTTAACTGACCAGGGCTGCAAACCTTATTTTCAATTAGACACAGATGCTACTGTTTATGGACTGGGTACTGGTGCAGGAATTAAAATTACTTAAGAGGATGACAGCCTATTAAGAGCCAAAGGCTAACCTCTCATGGGAAAAATTACCTTATGTTCTGCAAGTGGTTAAAACTGCAGAATATGTTCATAGCTACTTGTAGGAAAGAGGCTTCTGGTGGGAATGGACCAGCAGTGGCTCTTCAGCTTTAGAACCAGAGGGGCAACTTCCACCACAGACTGGAATAACTGGTGCAATGGTTTTGTAATAACCCAAAAGCATGGACTGAGGCTTAACACTGACTGCTATTGTTGCCTTGTCTAAATAACTTCATGGTGGGATTGAGTGCAAATGCCAGCCTGAGAAAGCAAGGAGCAAAAAATTGATTGTTCAGGGCAATGAGCACATTTGGGAAGAGGTGATTTTTCCCTCCTCTCCCATATTTTTCAGAAGTGCAAATCCAGTGGAACAGTTGCTCCAGGAATTCCCAAGAAACTGAGTGATTCCCACAGAGAGAATCTGCTACCAGAGTACTGTGCCATTTGCAACAGTCATCCTGGAATATAATCTGTCCCAGTGTGAGTGAAAACTCCTGAGATTTTTTCACCTGACTGAAAACTGTTTTCACAGTGGAATGGCTCAGAGTTTACCATCAAGTTCTGTATAAAAAATGAGAGGAAAGCAGTAGATTATAAGCTTTATTATGGATCTACTTTAAAAAAAGAAGGATGTAGTGTAATGTCATTTAAAAACTACTGGCAATTTGAGGTGTTGTTAAGTGGTATGATTTCCTTTGCAAGGGTTACAAATGGATGTAGAAGTTGCTAGGCACCATTAAGACACAGGAAAAGCCTCTCTTGAGCAGGGCTTTGCTAAGCAGATGCTTCTGACATTTGTAATAAGGACTAGTATTTATTATTTGCTTGGGAATTTTGCACTAGTTCCCAAAATTACATAAAGATCACTTGGGAAGGAATTGTCAGGGCCCTGATTGCACTAATAAGTCTTAATGTCCATGACTAGCCCCACCTGAGCCCTCTACCCACATTTCTTGAGAGACCAGGAGCTCTATTTAAGCCCAGCCCCAGGCTTTTGGCTTTTTCTTTAAGCTTTGCTGGAGAAGTTGTGGGTGAGAGTTATGCAGCTAGATTTGAACCTGTGCTCTGATTTCCTAGCTTGACCTGAACCTGCCTCATCATCACAGTCTTGCCTTAAAACCTGGATTCTTCATTGGACCTGACCACCATTTCTGGATTTGTACCTACAGGTATCCTGAAGTTCTGTGGGATGGAGCTTGGCCAGTGAGGCACCTCTTGGCTCATCTTCCTTTAGGAAATAACCCTGCCCAGGTTGCTTCCTCACAGATACAAAGTAGAGCAGACGGTAGCAAAGCAGATTAATTAGATATGAAATTTTGGGGTGGGTCATACACAGGTCAGGGAAGAAGTTTTGAATTGAAGGTGTTTGTATAGATTGTGAGACTATAGGAAATCTATTAAATACCTACCATGTTGGTGCAACAGCTTCTGATAAGATAGTAGAGGAATTCAGAGTGGATGCTGGCAGTCCAGCTGACTTTCTTATCAACAAGAGGCAGAAATTAGCATTTTGTATTCCTTTTGAAGCTGTAGGAAGTGTAGGCTAGTTCTCCTTACTCTTGGTTGGGGGTTGAAGACTTTGGAAAATCTTCTACCTGGAGTTTGTGTGGAGTAGCAATTATTTGGTCATTCAGAAGAGGTCATTCATTAAGTCTCCCTTAATTCCAAAGGGAGAAAACCCAAAATGTCCTATGCTTGCTGGATATGTTTAAAGACAAATGGGACTATCTACTACTGATGTTCTGAGTGTATAAGCCAGAAGTACTCCCCTACTCTTGGGTGTGGGTCCTGTGCTGAAACAAGACCCAGAGGACATGAGCCCTGCACTCAAAGGAAGCTTGGAGTTTCTCAGCTGGGAAGATCAGGACTGCAGAGTGTGCCAGAGATTACTCCTTTTCAGTAGCAACAGTGTCATTTCTCAGACAAAGAGGATTTGTTAAAAGCATCTTAGGCCCTATTGATTTTACTGGATCTAAGATAGTTCCTAAGTTTCTGGCAAACTTTGGAGATTTTCATGTCCTCCCCACAGAACACATCACAGATGGAACTACTTGGAACTGGGAGTTTGAGTCCCTATCACTGCTTTGTGAAGTCAATGCTCATTTTATCTGTGATAATCACTGAGCAGCTGAATGGTTTGGGGAACTTCCAGTTCAGAAGAATTCCTGAAAATATCTCACTTAGATTTGATTTGGACTGGAATCAAGTCTGAAAAGCCCCCTCAAATTTCCATTGAACTACAAATCTTGCTTTTGAGCCAAATTTGATTGGAAAACTTAAACCAACTAAACCTTGGATAGGGCCCTACATGGATCTGATGTGAATGCAAGTAGTGTCACTGGAGATAATTTGGGGTTCAGCCCTGGATATAAATTGTCATGTCCAACTGAGAGCCTGTCCAGGGTTAGGATTGTTCCTTTCCCTTTCTCATCCTAAAATTTGAGAGAGTACTTGTCAATCTCAAAATTGCAAAAGCCATTTCAGTAAGAAGCTGCCCCCCACTCTCTCATTAGGACAAAATGTGTGGGGTGCTGCAGTCAGAAATTTCTGCTTGTACACCTGACACCGCTCAGGAGCCTTTAGTCATGTGTCCCTGTAAGCAGCCTGAAGGTAACCTGGGCAGAGAGTGGAAAACTCCAAAGACAGATGCACTGAGCTACAATTTGGAGTAGCACATGAAAACACCCTAATAGATAGGATACTCTCTTATGGATACTATAGATCTATACTATAGATAACTGCCTAATATTATGTAATTTGTGTTGAATCCTCTAGAAAGGCTCTTCTATTTCCTTTTGAAGGTGCCATATAGATATCAACCTTCTGTCCTAAGCTGCTGTGATGAGTAAGTGAAGTTAACAGATATGACTGGGAATTATCTTGAATCAGATCCCAGCACTTCCCTTCTAATTCTAGTAAGCCATAGGGGGCTGTAAAGCTTCTTCAAGAAACACTGCAATAGAAGTGATGGAGATTTCAATCCAAACAAAGTCATTTGTCCAGAATCAAAGATACTAAGAGTATTCTTTGAGTCCCTTTCTGCTCAGGCCAATAGGGTGGCATCAGAGCTGACCAACCAGTTTCTCCTCCAGCTGGAGCAACCTGCAGTGGCCAAAGTTGTGAGTCAGCAGGTAAGAGGTGTTATAACACGTGTTACTTGCTAGAATAGTTTTGGCAGTTTAAGAACTAGTTTCTTTTATTCACTGCATGGATCCAGTTGGTCATCTTGCTGCTTGCAAATTGACAGTAGAGAGAGAAAAAAAAAAAAACGTTGACACAGGGAGATGTGGATCCTTTCACACTAAAGTTAAGGAATAGGGACGTGCACAAAAGAAAATTTCACAATAGGAACTTTTTTGTTCATGGTGCCAAGAAAAAGCATGAAAGATGATACTATTAAGGTTGGAAAATAGGAATCTCATGCCACTGATGTTAGAACCTTGGAAATAATGTGTCAATGATGTTGGAACATTTAGAATACAAGCTTTTACTGTTTCAATGTCATCAACATGTTGTTCTCACTATTTTCTGAGACAGGAAAATTTATTGAGTCAATTTGTCTTCAACATGTTAAATGTACTATGTGTAGGAGGGCAAGCTAACCTTATTTATATAGTATTACGAGGGAGAATGCTAACTCACTTTTGCACTCTTGAAAACTGTATTTCTTCTGACAGAAAATACCACACATTCAACACTCAGGCAGGTGTGAGAATACTGTTTCTTAAAAGAATGGCTTCAGCAGAGAAGAAATATACCGCGGGGTAACCCTACCTGTGGTGCTGAAGATACACAGAAGAGTTTATTTGGCTCTTGTTACTTTGCTTAAACTCCTCTCAGACCAGGTACACATCTATCTTCCCCACACAAATTATCTCTCAGAATGAGACCCTAAGATGTCTTTTCTTGCTGACCTTAAAATATTGGTCCTCTTTCTGCTCCATGCACTGCTCTAATCTTCTTGGGTCCACCTTTTTATTTAATTTTGTGGTACTCGTTGTGATTTACAGGAAGAATATTTTTCTCTTTTTCTGCCTTGATGTTAATTTTGTTACCCCTTTCCTGCAGGTTTTGTTAGAGCAAATGAAACTCAGCCCTTTGCATTTTTCTTATCTTTAACTCTGTCCACTTTATATCTGCTGTGTAATCCCAAGGGTCTCAGTTCTCCAGTCTGCTCCTTCTGACTGAGTTGGTTTTTTGTCACTGTCTGGTACAACATCCCTCTGTGCTGATGCACGTACTCAAATCCAGCTGGAAATTGGGCTACTTTGTGCTAATTCCACATCGTGCAGCAATATTCAAGAGATTCCACCTCTCTGAGTTGCTTTTGACTGAGGCGCTCTTCCTGCAAGTGATCTTCATAGTACTGAACTTCAGTGGCTGTTCTTTTCACATCCCCTTCCCTACTCAGTAGCTGCCAAACACCTTTGGTATTTTCCCTGTTACTTTTCCTATATGCCCGTTTCCTGTACACACACACAGCTGAAATTGTGGCTGTGTGTATTCCTGTACCTATGTTCCCTGATACTTTCCTGCAATCTGTTTGAGATCAGTGCTTGTTTATTTGAAACTTCACCCTGAAAATCTAATTTAAATATATGCTCTTTATATTTTTAACTTTTGCCCTTTTCATCTCTCCCTGCACAAATTTCCCTTCTCAAAGCAGATCATACCTCTGGTCTCATCTTTTCCAACCCCTACTTATTTAGGTTTTCTAAGCAGTTTCGTATTTCCTCCACTTTCAATGGCTGTTGGTCAAACCTCAACACGTAAATTTCTGCAGAGCAGTCATCCCATATAATTAAAATTTCTAACAGCCCTTTTACCCCCTAGCAAAGGTAGGTTTGGTAATATTTCTAGATGATTAATTAATCCTTGAATGCCTTCCTGTTTCTGAGAGGGATGCCATATGTTTGACTTTCCCCCCTTCAAGCAGAGGTGACGTAGGTTTTGCTAATCATGTGAAAGGTGGTATCATATGCAGAGAGAGGATAACAAGCAGGCTGAAGCCAAACAAGTCTAAGGGGTTCACAACTTGAGAGGCATGGTCTGACACCTCTTTTCTTTTCCTCCCCACTCTGCCAAATATTTCTTCAAAACATGACTGGCTTCTTCTCTTGCTAAAATAGGGGTCCTTGCCATACTGTGTCTTGTGTCATAGATACTACAATCTGTTCTCCTTTGGCTTTATAACAGCAACCTTACTTACTTGAGCTAAGCCACTAGAAGCCATAGTCCTTGGATGTCAGTCTCAAAGCTCAGTCTCTCTTTCCCTCTGCACTTTAAATTGTTATATCAGCTTTTCACACTGAGCAGAACGTCATCAGTTGTCTTTCAGCATTCAGTGCCTGTCTGGTGACATTTCTGTTAGCTTGAACCCAGCAAACACCCTGCTTCTACAGGCTGGTATGGATCATCCTCCTTCCCTGCTCTCTTAAATCAAACCCATGTGCCTGGAACATTGTGCTTGATGTTGTGCCTTGCAGCCTCACTTAGCAGCTGCACTGCAGTAATCTTCTCATGCTTCTGAATCTTGCCATTAATGATATTAAATGTCCAAAACAAACAGTCCAGCCCTTAAATCTCAAAACTAGGCGGGTGCTTTATGGAGATGTACATCTCACTGTTCACTGTCTTGTCTCAAGGAAGAGCAACCTCTGAAAATTTTGTCATGTTTGAGATGTTTGCATGGTCACTCTTGGGCACATGGATCCTTGACATCTAAAAATATCCTAATCTAAATAACCCTCTTTTCCTCAGCAGAGCTAATTGTAATGTTTCTGGTCACTTAATTCACTAATTAAAATTGAAAATGAAAAATTTGGCTAGTCTGGAACCCTTGCTGTGGAAAATTTGTTAAAAACTGTTAATGACTTGTGGAGGTACTCTGGGAGAGACAGACGTGCATGTGCACACTGAGAACATGACTGCCTGTGTGAAAACCCTAGAAAGAAGCTTTTAATGTTTGTGGACACTTGTATTTATTTGTTTTATTGTTATATACTGTGTTTATCTCCTCTCACTGAAATACCCGATAATGTAGCCTCACTTTCTGCCTCTCTTATTGGGTGTAATGCATTCTTATACCAGCACTCCCTTAAGTTTCCATGGGTTTAAGGCTACAGGTAGAATGAGATTTCCTTCTCCTGTCTTTTGTAGTTCAGATCATCACCTGCCAAAATAGGCCTGCAAAAATACCAAATGTTTGTATCCTGTGAACATATGAGATAATGTTTGTAAACTGCTTTCAAGGAGCTCTACAAATTCGTGGGTTTGAGGACATTTTAACTTAGCAGAAAGCAGTTGAAAAAACAGTTCTGTACCAATGTGTATAGATGGAGAAGTTGGAACTTCTTTTCTTGGTACTGCTTTTCTTGAAAGAGCAAAGAGCTCTGGTGGCAGAGGTCACATCTGTATCTGCATTTTGGACAGTGGCAAGCACCCAATGCAGTCATTGGTATGTGGGCAGGCCAATTCACAAATGGGGGTGCTTTAGTAACACTTCAATTTTAGATTTTGGGTACTCGGTTAAGGTCCTCCAGAACTCACACAATGTGAATCCATTTGGCAATAATGCTGGGAATGTTATAAAGGCAAGCCTAAACAAAAATGAATAAAATGCCAAACAATCACCAAAACTCTCACTTGAGACCTAAAATTTGGATATTGCTCAAACCACAAAGCAAAATAGGGTGAGAAGCAGAACTGTAGCTGTTGAAATAGGAAGCTGGAAGAATCTCCACTTAGTTTCAGTGATGTAAATCCTTTAAAAGGCAAGAGCTCAGTGTGCTGGAGCAGGAAAAAATTGAGTTATTTCTCTAAAGTCGATGAAATGATAGTGACATAAAAATATCTTTTTGATATCTGATGCTGTGTTAGGGTTTTAGCTAAAGTGTACTTGCAGTGAGAAAGCATGACTTGTAATGGGACACTGCAAAATGAGGTCTGTGCCCACACTGTAAGCTCCATGTTTTTGAATTTTATTGTGAATGTAATGAATTAGAGCTAGGTGTGTTAAAATGTGAGTAATAACAAGTGAGGTACTTAAAATTCAGCGTAAAAGAAGAAAACAAGATGGAGTTGCAGTGTCCCTGTAAGCTCCATGGAGCAGGCTCTGATTCTTTCTCAGCACTTGCACCATGCCCAGATTAATAGAAGGACGCTAATTATGGATCTGGAGCAAGAGAATAGAAGATAAAGTAATCTTCAAGAGACCCAAATCACAGAGCAATAGCATCTGAGAGGAAAATGTCATTAAACGTGCTGCAAACATGCTGAAATTAAATCTGCTAAGGGGATGCTTAGTCAGAAGATTTCACGAAGTTGGGTGCTTTGTCTAAAAAATTCCTATTATATTCTGCACATATATTAGGCAACGATTTCCAGCTTCCTAAATTTGTTACTTGTTTAATTTTTTCCCAATTACTCTCCTTAATTTTGTTTCATTACTTCCCACAATGTTAAACCACATAAAAAAAAAATCTACAAAGTGAATTATGCCTATCACTATCCAAAATGAAAGTGTAAAAAAACCCCTAGACTTGTAAATTCTGCAGCTGCTGAGGTATCTGTGCTGTAGCAAGGTCACCACAAAGGAAGATTCTCTGGTTCTAGACTCAGTTTCACCAATAATTGATTCTGGATGCTATGCAACTTTCACTGATGTTAATATTAAAACTCAGAGTTTAGTGACTTGCTTTGAGTCATGCAATATTATGCTTTGATTTACTTGGAGAAAAAAAGGAACTGAATGTAGAACAGACTAGAATAGCCTTTTTTTCCTTGAAAAAAAAATCTAGGGGGAGGATGAAAAAGGGGAATAAACAAACTATTGGGAGAGGGGGTAATATATCTAAATAGAAGAGAAATTGAGAGATTAAAGTTGCTACACAAAGGATTTCTAAGCAATGCTCAGATGTGTCCTTAAACTTTGTCATGTACCTAAAGTCCCTGTCAGATAAACCTGAGTTTATACCCTTGATGCTTGGTTCTGGGGAGGTTCATGGAGTCTCTGCTTTCCAGGAAAAGCCCTAATTAGAGAGAAGATGACTTTTTGGAGTAGACATATCTTCAAATCCCCTTAGAAATTTTTTCTCTTTCTCCAAAACTGTCCCAACCATTAAACCACACAAGGCCAAATAATAACCTCAACTTCGTTAGAACAACTTTCCTCATGAATCTGGCCACTTCTTTCCAAATCTTCATTCTTCAGAAATAAAACACTTCCGGTAAAACAAAATGTTTCTTTTCACTTGAAAAGGAATATTTTTCCTTTTCTTAAAACTAAAAGTGTAACTGTGGGTCATACTGAAGCCAAATGTATATTAGATTCAGCTACCAAAATCATTTATTAGCATAGCTCTATGGCAGGGTGTTTTTCATGGCAAATTAACAACTGTAGTGTGCCTTAGGACCTTTGGATGAAAGGGATTAGAAAACTGGAAGGGATCATTAGGTCTATTTAATTTGCCTCTAGTAACATGATGGAGGAAATAATCAGTATATTAAACATACATGAAATATTTTTGGAATGTGTAGTCTGCTGGAAAGGAATGAATAGTTCATGTTATTAGCTGGAAAATGAAGTATATATAATTCACTGTGTGTGGTTGTCATCAAACCCCTACTAGAAATGCAAGACTAAATGTGCTATTTTTACCTTCTTTTTCTTTCCTGCTTTGTTTGTGGCTTTGGCAGAACAAAAAAAGACCTGGATAAAACGAGAGGGCTTGGTTTTCATTTATCACGATCGTGTTTGAGGTGCTGTCTTCAGCATGAAGGCACAATAAGCTTTTCATTTATTATTTGCATGCGAGTAGGGCATGGGAGCCTAGGCCGATATCAAAACTCCACCTCTAGGTGCTCATGTGCTTGTGGGGTGGAAGAGTTCATGCTAAAACAGTTGTGGCAAATGATGAGGGGTGAACAGGGCCACAGAGGAGGAACCCTGTGTTCACCTCGTACCTGGAACATCATGCCAGTGCTTGGTTTCTGCCCTGCTGCCTCCCCTGATCCCGAATGGATGTGCATCCTTATTGGAAGAGTGTGATACATCAGTCACTACAGAGTGCATACGTACATACCTGAGCTATTCTAACTTTGTTGTGACAGAAATTTAAAAATAAATATATTCCTTTCACCTCCCAAATCTGACCTGGCAAGAACATTCATTTTAAAAAGCTGGTGGTAATGCCATACAAGATATTAATCAGCCTTCAATCCATACCCTTTGTACGAGAAAATGGGATGGTATGTGCCTAGTCTTATTTTATTGCAGTATTTTAACAACAGATGCAATGCTGCCTTTGTTATTATCCTTTATTCCTCAGACAGTGTTCCCCCTCCTAATTATTACTTGTCGTCTTCAGTAAGATTGAGAAATGGCATTTTTTTGAGCTCAGGTAAATATCAAAGCAATCTTACTTGTAATGACAGAGCTGCTTTCACTGGGGAGTGAAGTGTAATGAACTAAAAAAGGAATTTAATATGCTTTCCAAATTAAATAATGTATTAATTTCTGCTGAACAGTGGTCCCCAGCCCCCTTGAAAACAGCGGGTCTTGTAAAAATTCCTGCAAGGCTGGAGGGTGGTTTGGCAATCAGTAGCCAAGAAGCAAAAGGTGGATCAGGGCCATCTCCTTCAGCTCGAGGTTGCCCATGATACCCATGGGTGGGCTTTGCCCAGGGCTCCCTGTGGGGGCTCTGGGGACACTGGGCTGTGTGTCCTTTGTCTCTTCCTTGTGTTTGCCTCTTCCCCACCGGCAGAGGAGGACGTTACTGTCCCCATTCCCAAATCTGTGAGCCCCAGGTTTGCTCTCTTGCCATCCATCACAAGGTGCAGCCTCTTCCTTGCCCTCACTTGCTGGAACCAGGATTACACCTCCCCCTCAAAAACGGCCGGGTTTCAGCTTTTGTGAGAGCAGAGAACTGCTTGAATACAGAAATTCTCAAGGTTTGGAAATCAAAGGCACATTAAAAAAAAAAAAAAAGGCAATTTCTCTTTAGTACTTCCCTTAGGCAGATACTCTTTTGTTTCAGGTACGTGTTTATTTAAAAGGAATAGGAGAAGATAAGAAACTCATTCAACTCAGTAGTTTTAACCTCTTGGAGAATTCTTTAGGATTGTGCTGAAAAATTAGTGCATTGAATGATTTCTTTTTTCCCCCTCTGGCAACATTATTTTTTTTTCCTCTCTGAAACATAATTTTTTTTTTTTTTTAATTTCAGAAAAGCAACAAAAAATATCCAAACAATTTTAGGTAGAATTTAGTGATTACTCTCTGTAGCATGGCTCAAGGTTATTAAAAGCAGTGTTGCTGAGAGCAAGTATGGGCACAGAAACCTGTATTCAACCACTCTCTACAGAATAACCATAATTAAGGCATTCTTATCTAGGTAGAGAGAAACAGACTCTCAAAAGTGTTAAGAAATAAAGGAATAGTCCCTCAAACTGAGAAATTTCTAGGCTATTGCTAATACAGTGGAAATCACAGAGCTGGCCAGAAATTTGCTGTTTAAGAACTACTTAAAAAAATCTAATTTTGTTAATTAGACTCAAATCCATTTCATTTAAATCAATACTTAATGAGTGAAATCATCTTTTTCACTCTGAGGAAAAAAAAAAATAAAGCAAGGGTCTGCTTCACAGGCTTAACTTTTCAGCTGTTCCATTTCTCTGTATGTTACTGCTATTATTTCAAAACAAGCCAGTAGTACTCATAGTTATCCTTTATTTTTTAGACCAAAGTGACAAAACATTTTTTTTTCATTAAAACACAAACGAGAAGCTGTTTCAATCAGAACTCAGGAACAGCTGCCCATCATTATTTTTGAAGTAAAAGATTAAGTTCTCCTGCACCGCGGCGATGACTCGGGGAGCGTTCACATTCACACGTTCTTCCTAATACCTGGAAAAAAGGTCAAAAATAAGAATAATATGTAAAAAACAAAAACAAAACCAAAAAAACCCACCAAAACTAAAAAAAAAAAAAAAACCAAAACAAACAAAAAAAACCCCAAAACACGTTATTTAAGACATTTCCCCCTCCAAACTTCTTTTCTAAAAAAAACAGGCTGTTAAAAATATTTCGTCTGGAGAAGGATATTGGGAAGGCATTTCCTGTGAGGTACTGACCTTCGGTTTCCTTTTATACTTTGCTTTTTACTCGGTTTTTGTTCCGCCGCTTTTCCGCGGACCCGGCCCCATCCCGCGGCGGCTCCTGAGGCGGGCGGGGCGGTGGCGCCCCCTTGTGGCAGGCGGCGGGAGCGGCCGCGCCTGCTCGGCCTCACCCGGCCCGGGGCCTTCCCCTCAGGGAGAGGCCGCAAGCGGCGTCGAAGAAGCCTTCATTTGGATATTGGCGGTGGGAAATTCTTCACCGAAAGGGTACCGAAGCGTCGGCACAGGCCGCCCAGGGAAGGGTTTGATTTGGCGACCGTCGCAGTGTTGCAGAAAGTTGATGTGGTTTCTTACTGTGTGGTAAAATTCACAACGCCAGAGGTTTACATCCAAAAGGGAGGCAGAGGAGTCCTGTAACTTTATTCGAATAAAGGGAGAGGCCGTGGCCCCCTTTTTTATCCTAATTTCCCAGACTCCTCACACTCTTCATTCCCCCATTGGCTGAGGTACTTGGAATGTGCAGATTTCCCAAATTGCCTGCTCTATGCCCCCCTCTAATACGCAACCCCCCTTTTTTTCCCCTCTTATAACAAAACACTCTTTGTAATTCTATTAAGTTTTTGTTCTTTTTTTCCTAAGTTCAGGAATTTTACTCGGCCTTGGCTAAGCAGCAGTCTGCGTCAATTAGCAACATTTTCTAGAACTCACAGTTCCTTCCATTACTTCCCTATCTGTAAGTTCCTGGCCCTAGCTACAAGCAGATTCCCATGGTTTGTTTGCAGTACATTCATCTTATTAATTTCATTAGGGATGTGGTTTGGTGGTGGGGCTGTCAGTGTGAGGTTACTGGTTGGACTCGATGACCTGGGACATCTGTTCCAACCTTGCTGATTTTGTGATCAGTCCAGAAGGTGACCAGCACTGCCGTGTTCCTCGTAGCTCTGCTGTCCATCCTCTCCTGGCTTTGGCAGCCCTGCAGGGAGAGCCTTGCTGAGCTGAACTCCCTGGCCTATGCTTTCCTGAATTTCCTCCACAGGACAGCTGTGCTGATCTTGCTCCAAAGCACCTGCTTGCTCAAGTGCCACTTAGCTAAAAAATTGGTGGGGCTGAGAAGGTCCCAAGTAAATCACACCTGTAGGCAAAGCAAGAAACTGAGCTGTTTCATTTCCCTCTCAAATATGTGAAAGGAGATAAATGAACTGTATGACACACAGGCTACAGCCTAAACATGTTTCTCCCTTTTTCTTTCTGGCTAACTGGAAAATCTGCCTGCTTCAGACATTTTCCCACAGGTGTGTTCAGCTGGAGCCCAACAGATTGTCCTATATGGGAATAGAGCCTTATGAAAAGAAGTCCTGTAGGAGCTTGTCCTGTTTCCAAAGGAAGGAAATATGTGGATCCTTTGTCTGTTTTGAGTCTTCAGGTAACCATGTCATAGCTGGGAGAGTGAAGGGGATGATGATGCTGCTCAAATCCTCAGCCCTGGAAACCTTAAATGTGCACTGAAGTATTTCTGCTGAAGACCACACCACACATGTTCGTAGAAGTTCATCTCTACACTCTACCAAGTTCTCAATCCTTATGCCCCTTGTTTTTAATATTTAGGTGAAAATGCTAAGCAGAGTCTGACCTTAGCCTGGAGAAACACCTGTGTCCAGGTGGTGATAAGTAGGTAGGTGTACAAACAACACAAAATGCTTACTCTATCAATTGGTCATTGGGTGGCATCTTCCAGGTCACTTATTAATCAATGATGTGGCCTCAGATGTGATGCATTAAAAGATAAATACTTTATGCATTTTTTAAAATGTATTTTTTATTAATTTATTTATTTTAAGGTTTTGAGACAGTGTTGTAGTCTCTTCAGAAAAAAAAGAAACAGGAACAGTTGACTCATTCAAAACAGTCCTAGTCTTCTGTTTGGCAAAGGGAATAGAATTCCTGCTTCTGTAGAACTTTCCCATTCTTTTTCCTTACCTACAGGTGAAAAAGGGCATTTTCTCCATAATTTATATTTTCCATTGGAAAAGGGAATTGCCTGCTTTGTTTTACTTGAAAGGTGTTCCATCTATTTTTTTAATGGAGAAATAATGAGAAGTAAGTAAATGAGAGGGCTTCTTTCTCCTTACTTATATTGTCCTTTTTATTCCATGGAAGAAGATGGTTACAGAACATTTCTTCCCACACACTCTTATTTTGAGTTCTGTGCCCTTTTCTTTGAGAAGAAGGGGTTTAGAGATCACAGAACTGAAATAAGTCCCTCCAAAAATCTTTTTTTTTTTCCAAATATTTCTTCCTGTGAGAAAGACAGATGCAAGACAGTGAATAATTGAAGTGTTTTCTTTTAAAGGGGGTACTAGGAATTAAAGTAGTGTTTTTCTTAGGGTTACAAATTATTTTCCTTTTCCCTTGTCTTTAAAGTTGTTTCACTTTTTTAGTCAAAAATCTGAAAACTGAAATTTTCTCTCAGAGTTTCAACAGAGGCAGGAAAAAAAAAAAAGTGAGAAATTTGGCAGGAACAAAAATCCTGCCAATGAGCTTCCATGGCGATATGAAGTGGAAAATGGAGCCATTGCTGGTGCTGCTGTTTCTGGTGCAAGTGACATCTGGTCTGCAGGAGAAAATTCACATTGGCACATAGGGTGTAAATCAGGTGAGATCCTGTGTCCCCCTTGTCCTTTCTGGAGTTAGGAACTCAGTGGGGCTGTGGCTTCTAGGTAAAGCCTGTATTCCAGGACTGTCCAGGTCAGCCCTAGACATGAGGCCATCCTAGACAGAACAAGTGGCTCCCTGTGAGGATGTACCACCCTCACAGGAATGAAAAAGGGAGCAGGGGACAGGGAGAAGCAAATCAGGAATGAATGTTTGCTCATCAGTGTGGTCAGAAATATGACAGTTACGTACAGATTGAAGTTCTTTGTGCCAGAAAAGCAATCTTATGTTTTTAGGAGTTGATAATTTTTCAGCCTGCAGCAACATTTAATGCTAATAAAACAAAATATTGTGACTATTTGAAGATTAAGCTACTCCTGCAGGTGGATTGCTCAGATATCTCCTTAAGCAGCTTCCAACCTCAGTGATGTCCTGCCCTGTGTTATTTCTCAGTGGACTAGGCATGCCCTGATATGTTTAAAGCCATATGAGAAAGAGGTGACAGAAAATGTCTGGGGGTAATTATTGCTAGGAAAACCTAATCTTAATGATATTTCATTACCTGTTGGCAGATAATATGCTGTGGCTTTCTGCAGCTTTGGCTGCAGAGATCTTTTGTAGAGCTTGAACATGAGGCAATGATCTCAGTCTGCACCAGCCTGAGCCTGGAGAGTACACTGTCCACTTTGTAGAGGACAAATGACACCAATCCCCATTGAAACTCCATTCTTGTGGACTCACCTTATCATGATTCTTGGGAAAGTGCCCCAGAGAAGCTAGAACAGTCATTGGTGTCTTGTCCTGGATATGTTTAATGAGCTGGTAGGCTGAACACCCAGTCCATGCTCATGCAGTTGTTATTAATCCTGTATAATTCCAAGCACATAAATCAAGAAGCTCTCCTGAGTTTCCTTTAAAATCTCTAGAGGAAGGTTTCTGCCACCCCTCCCCCTGAATGTAATTCAATTCTTAAGTAAGGAGCAGTGTGTCTCCAGAGGATGGTTTAGCTCACTCAGGTGGCTCAGATGAGATGGAATCAGATCACCATCTCTTCTTTAATAGAAATGCCAGGATAGGCTCCCTTGCACCTGGATCACATAGCAGTGTGTGCCAGCTGCTGAAGAAATTTGGGAAGTAGAAATATGAGACCAGAAGCAACAAAAATCTGATCAGTCCTTTCAGTGCTGGAGAAGGCCAGGCAGGGCAGTGCTGACCCTGACATGACCTTATTCTGGCAGGCAGTGCCTGCTGAGTCAGCACTGGCTCATATCTCCTCTAATGCTGGCCAAGGAGTGCCACTGCTTCCCCATCCTCTCCCTGCACAGTCCCCTGTGCTGCTCTCTCCAGGGCTTCCCTCCCTGCAAGAGCCTCTTCCAGAATGCCTTGGTTTGCTACTGTCTTCTGTTTTGTTTTCCTCCTTCAGTGAAAGGTAAAAGTTATTTACCCCTGCACTTTTTCCTCAGAAGTGGCACAGGGTAGAAGCACACACTGTTGTGCTCCACAGGGGTGAGGGAGACCCAAAGGGGAAGCTCCATTTACAGAGCAGTTGAACCCACCAGCAGCACTTTGCTGCTCCCCTACCTGCACTAACTAGAGAGCAGGTTTGGAGCTAAAACACTAGAAAATTAACTTTTTTTTTCTTCTTCTTCTTGAGTTTAGTATAGGAGTAATGGGAATGTGTAGCAGGATGTGGTTCCTTGATCACTCAAAGCACAGCCTTGGCCACTTGACCAGCAACATGTACAGCCCTTGGGGTCTGTGCAGCACCCACAGCACCTTCATGGCCATCCCCCCACCCCACATCCTTCACTAGCATCCATCTGTTTAGCTCCTGTGCATTGTTCATGCTTTTAAACCCAGCAGATAATTAGAAATACTCTTGCAGATTGCTTTGCACTGAAAATGCTGTTGCACTTGATTCTGGTTTCAAAAGGAATTCTAGTTAAAGCATCCCAGCTTCCACAGGGAGGCAGCACAATACCTGTCAATTTCTTTGCAACTCTAAACTTGCTGATGCTTTTTTATTTTTCTTTTAAAGAGCTCTTTGACCCAGTATATATATTGTTTGGATTAAGAGGTTTTAAGAATTTGAAGTTCAGATGAAAATTCTTTTTTTCTTGCCAAGATCAAGCTTGCCAAGATCAACATTCCCCTTATTTCCCTCTGAGCTGCCACCAAAATGATTTACAAGAGCCAATTTTGAAAGAAATATGCTTTTAATTAGAAACTAAAAATCAGGGTGACTCTTTTGAGACACTGTAGTTACATTGTGTCAGTATTTCCATTATTTTCAGGGATTTATCACCTCAGGAGAAGAAAGCATTCTACTCCATTGAAACTTGGAGTTTTAGTACTCAATACTAAAAACAGAAAATAAGTAGAAAATAATACTATGAAGTCCAGCATTTCCAAACCAGACTTTCAAATATCACGGAGCAGACATCCACCCTGCCTCCTAATTATGTTGGTAGTTTAAAAAAGGTGAAAGTTGTAAAATTATACAAATAGAGGTTTTTTTGTCTTCTGCTTTGTGAGAATTTATGATCTCTATTTTCAAAATCTTTCTTTGCAACCACGGAGGCTAAAAACATTTTGTTTTTTACCTTTTTCTAAATGGAAGTTGAGATTTTTTTTGCATGCTTGCATGACCCTGAAAGCTGAACTTTGGAAAAAAATTTCAAATATCAAAACTTTATATTGTCACTAAATTCAGCTACATGTAACTTTTCTGAACTGCCTATATGCTTACAGTAGCTTACTAGGAAAGAGAGTCAGAAGTGTTTTAAATCAGAATGGACAAGCCAGGAATATTTAAATTGTGTATTTGCTTCAGTCATAAGTGGCTGAATTTAAATATACCCTTCAGAGAAAATATAGATTTTTCACTTTGATTGGGATTTTTGTTTGTGGTTTGGGGGTGTTTGTTTGTTTGTTGGGGGGGTTTTTTTGTATTTTTTTGAGGGGGAGGTTGGTGTTTTGTTGGGTTTTTTTTCTCTTCATAATTTCTTACTGTTAGCTTTATCTACAGAAGATGTATCTCATTTCTAGGAGCAGCACACTTTTCTTTCATACTGTCCTGAAATAGATATCAGTCTGCCTCTGAATTTCACTTTACAGGCGACATCCCAAATAAGCTTTCTCAGCTCCTTTACTCCATGTATTTGCAAAAATACCACTCTCATGAAGAGTCTCTTAATTGATCCAGAGTGGCAAATCCTATGTTCCTTGTGAGACTGGGGGTTTTAGGCTATTCTCACAGGTTCACTGATTTGACAGATTTTTTGGCTATCTCCAGGAGATTGGGTCTTGCTCACTTCATGGTCATTTCTTTGCAACACAGTGCTAGATTTGGTTTGTTCAACCCTGCCTACTTAGGAAAAAGGAAGAGGAATATTATATTTTTCTGTCTCTCAAAATTCTGTTGAAAGTAAAAGCCTTAAAAATTCTAGTGCATTTTTACCATATACAGGTATTTCCTTTGTATGACTTTTTCATGGATCCATCCAAACAATGGGTTAAAAAAATTTTTAAAAATTTTTAAAAATCTGGTGAAACAGGTAACAGGTAGAGAGAGTAGAGATAACTGCCCTGCAACAAACACATATAAATCAGGGAAAGCACCAAAAGTGCCTTACAATCATAACCAAGGGAGACTGTGAACCTGTAACCTCAAGGTGAAAAGCTCCAGAACTGGTTACCAGAGTTGTGAGCTGTGCAGTCCCTTTGGAACATGGTTATAGGTAGAAGGTGGATGATACAATTTGAATAACTGGTAGTTTCAGGCTCTGGTGATGCACTGGGTTCCTTCTCCAGCTCTAACATTGCTCTCTCTGCTTTGGAGGAGCCCCATTCCCAGTGTAAGCTGTCACCCTGAGCCAAAGGGCAGGCTTAGATGACCTGGGGGAGACGGATGGTGTGGCATTTAGGGAAGAGCCAAAGAAGAGCTCCAGCTCCATGGTCAGTGATAAACACGAACTGAAAGATTGGGCACAGCCTAGCAGTAGTTAGGAAAATACCCCAGAATATGCTTAACTTCCACAGCAACAACTGGAAGAAGCCACCAAACTGTCAGTCCTGGTCCGTGACCCTGGGAGTGCTTTAGGTCCCAGACCTGGTGGAGCCTGTCCAGTCCCCAGGGAGAGCAGGGACAATCCTCTACCTCTGCCTAGAGGCATTGATGGGACTTTGATACAGTGATCTAAGTGGAACAACAGCTGCTGGGCATGGAGAGTGTGAGTCTTTCTGAGCCTTTGGTTCCTCCTCAGTGTAACTGATGATCTCTATCTTGCAGGATTGCTGGGAGGGTGAATGCATTAGTCACTGTTCCGGTGAGCTACAGGGATGGCTGTTGTCAAGTAATTTATTAACAGTCTTTCCCTCTTTGCTGCTTTTTTCTCCAGTGTTTGGAATTGGTATCGTTGTGGCAGGTCCTCCTGGTATTTGCAATTATCTTTAAAATAATCATATTATGATTAAAGGGCAAATGTACATCAGAGCCTGAATTCAGGTAGGGCCACAGAAACATAGGACCACTGTGTTTCAGCAGTAATGGGGAGCCAAGAACCTGACAACAGGGCATCAATGAAGATTTTTGTGATGTTTTCTGTTAAATAGATTCAAAGGCTCTGATTCAGGCTCAAGAAATTCATCTGCCTTTAAAATTAGCTGATCTATTTTTCACATCATAACTGCAGTGTTTCTGTTCTCTGCCCTCCCTTTCACTTCACATGTAACCACATTTTGGTGGTAGATGAAGTGATTCCTATATATAGCATATAAAATACTTTGTGATCCTTCCAGGGAATAAGTCCCAGCTATATCAGATATTTATTTAGCACAGTACTTTTTAGTAGAATCACGGTCAGGAGCACAGCCTTGGAGCACTTTCTGGCTTCAAGCTCAAAGCTGAACCTACTGAATGTGGCTTGACCAGAATGTTTGAATAGTAGACATGCTGAGAAGAAAAAATGATTTTGTCTGCATCTTCGTTGCAGCAATGAGCTCCTCACCCTGGATTAGTTGCAGTTTCCAAGGAGGCTGACAGTTCTGCCCATTTCCATAGGAAAGGAAATACCAAAGAGTACACTCAAAGGAGGCCCTTTCCAGGAATCTAGGATTTGCTATACCTATCAGGTCAAATATCCTGTTCCTAGCAGCTGTCAGGACACGATGCTTCAAAGGAAGTTGGATGAGTTTATGTAGCCAAAGCATGACTAACTAAAGATGGAGAGAACTGAGGTAAGCATCTCTCTGCGGTGCAGGACTCAGCTTTCTGCCCGTAGGAGGAGATCTGATTACCCCTGCCTTAGCAAGTCCTATAGCTGTAATGTTAGTAGCAATCATATTCAGGCTTCTACAGCTTTGCCAGGTCATTACATTGTCCCTTTCAGTTACCTGTTCAGCATCTGCTGTGTTTTCCAAAGGTTTTACAACCAAAATAGTGTACAGCTCAATGGGGAGACACATTGTAAGTTTGTGTGACCAGTTATGTGATGATTCTGCAATGTATCTTCTGCTGGGTCCTGATTTTTGAAACAGATGGAAAGTGGGCAGAGAGCTGAAAGCCTTAAGACCACTCAGCTTCAGCTGCTTTCCTGCCCACCAAATTACAAGTTCAGGCCTTCCTTAACACTTCTGAAAAGTGCCATATGCTAGAGATACCACCAGTCCTTTTAAGTGTCTACTGACTTCAGAGGCCAGACATCTTAAATTACCCTTCACCAAGTGTGCTACTGAGGCTTCACAACACCAAGTATTTTATTCCATGTATTCTTTCAACGTGCCTCATCTTTTGAAAGCTTACAGCATTAACTAAATTTGTCATCCAGAGCAAATGGACCGAAGGTTTTCTAACTTAGCTGAAAGTTAAGAATTTGCTTACTTCTCATCTGCCTTCCCCTCCTCCCTGGAAATCATAAGTCATGTGGTGTTCTGCCCCTGGTGCTGCTTCCTTGCTTCTAAGCAAGGTTGACTTGAAAGTAGATTGATAATTTAGTCACACTTATCTTTAACTATCTCTACAGAAAAAGGACCCTTGAAAATGTTGAGTAAGTAAATAAAACAGAAACAGTAACTCATTTCGTGCCTTCCTCAACTTGTATATGTTTTTGCTGAAGTGTTAGATACAGTAGAAGCAGAACATTTATTTGAATTTTGTTATGGAAAGGTAAGAAACTAAAGAGGCTCGATTATTTCAAATAATTTAATTTTAAAACAGAACGTTCCTTCTCTAAATCTCTTGAGATATCATACCTATCCTCTAGCATAGGAAAATCAATAGATAAAAAGGTTCCAGTTCAATTTCCCCTGGATGTGATCAAGTACATTCAAATATTGAATGATAAATAGGCTAATTTACACATCTGCCAAACTGGCATTAGCATTTTACTAACTCCCTGCAGTGTCATGAGGTTTAATTAATGGTTGTAAAGCACGCCTCTGAATGAAAGGTATGACTTTTTACATTTGAGATTATGTAGATCCATAAGTTTCTGCTGTATTTGTAACAGCTGTCTAGAAGACTAATGGCTTTGCAGATTTACCGCTGTGCTCTGCTGCTTTCTGCTAGCCTGCACTTTTTGCAAGTTTGGTACTGGTGGTAACTTTCAGAGATTAAGACCAATCCTAAACTTGTTTTCAGCTGAAAGACATCTCTTAATTGTTCAAGTCAATTTCCTTGCATTCTAACACCTGTAACTTACACCATGTCAAATTAATACACATATATTATTCACAAGAATGGTGCTTTTCAAATAGCTGTGGAAAAAACTATGAATTTATGCAGCCTCAGTGAGACAACTCAGTGAAGAAGTGACACCTTGTCTGACTGCAATATCACTAGGTTGGCTGCAGGAGCAAGGTAACATGCACTGACATCTCCACAAATAGGTTTAAGAAGAAGATGGGCAAAGCGACAATTCAAAATATTTGTGCAGTTCTTATCTGAAGGCTCTCTCTCAATTTCTGCTTTTAGCTCATTGTGATCCTGCATGTTACATCCTTGAGACTGCCCAGAGTATTCCATTGAGATCAGCAGTCCTAACTAAAGATCGTGATGGGATCATCTTACTGAGGTACAAAGCACTTACTTTCTTTTTTTTTTTTTTTTAACTCCTTATCCTCTGTTCTACTCTATCAGTGTGCCTCCTGCTAATTTGCTGTAACTGCCCTTTTTGGGTGGTGGCAAATAAAGACATGAGAGTGAATGCCTTAACTTGAGCAGCAAAAATCTGCAGCCTGATCAAATACTCACTGAATTTGGCCTTTGCTTTTTGGGATGCTCCACATCCCTCAGGATTATCGACTTGGTCCAAAAACAATATCAGTTTTTTCTATCATTGGTTTGAAAACTAAAGAGAGACAAATAGAGCATGTGGTTTTCTTGGTCACCCTGAAGGTGTCCTATCTCCAGCTCCCATGGAGCTGCTGTATCCTGTCTGAAACCAGCTCTGCAGCTGAGCCCCAAGTAATCCACTGCAATGCTCCATGCCTTATGCCAAAGGAACTCACTGGTCTACTGAGACTGACACAGCTGTCAGACCTTGACAGAAAGAGTAACAACCAGGTAGGTTTTTTTAGTATTATCCCATAATTCTATCAGATACATCAATATTAGATACAGATTGTGGCAGGGTATCTTGGGTGTATCCTGGGTTTATGCAACTAACAAGTGAATTATTTTACTTACAGAAGGATGTGGCTTTTGGCCACATCAAGTAGAATGATTAACCCAAAGTGGCATTATACATTCTTTATTGTTATATTGATCCTAAATATTGGGGTCTGCCAACAACTGCCATTTCTGCTTTAATTATTTTTATTTGTATTGGCAGTGTAAAGACCAGGGCTAAAGAAGTACAAATGCCTAAAGTGTTTGGGGTTTTTCCTTGCCTTTCCTTAGGATAACCAATTCAGATTAAATTGGTGTTAGAACCCAGCAATTCTCTGGCATGTATAACCAGAAATAAACCTGAATCAATCCAGATGTTGACAAGTATTTTGATAATTTCTTTACTGCCTTTCTAAGACAAGCATGGTGTTTGAGATGCACTTCTTTTAACCAGTACCTCTTGTCTGGAGAGCTAGAAAGCAGCCCTGCAAATAATTATCACCTCTGCATCGGTATTGGAGCAGGAAGAAATGCTGTAGCAGTGCTAGTGAAGGACTGAAAAGTATAAAATGTCTTTGGAGCTTTAATTACTGAGCAATTACTCATCCCACAGCAGGTCAGCAACAAACTTCAATCACCGTCCTTCTATTACCCTGTTTTTAAATAGTTTCATTTTCCTGTGAGAATTATGACAAAAAAAACCACTGTGCAAACCTTATGTGAGCAACATGCAAAAAACTGCAAAAAACATTCCAAAAGAGAAAAATCTCATTATTGGTGACTTTAATGAAAGTATCCTGAAAGGTAGTGAGTGATGCCTCTATGGGATGCTTTAGGATACCAGTTGAAATTACCAACAGTACATTGGAGTATGTAAGAAGGAAAAGGTCAGGACAAGCCAATAAAAGTGTCATGCTCTTGTTTATGGAAGAACATGTCTAAGGGGCTGCAATTTCTGTAAGTAGGGAGAAGTTGCTCCTGTAGGGATGGGCTTTTGCTCCTGCTAACAAGACAGTTTTGCTGGGGCTTTTTGCCAGCCTCCTTTCATCGACAGGAGCATTCCCAGGGACAGAAACCATGAGATCTTGGTAAGCACCCAGTGAAGCCTCTATTTTCTTTGCAGAGAAGCAGCTAGAAGCCAGTAGGAGTGGGATATGCCAGTGGATAGCCCTCCTCTGCTCTGGGCATTTCCCAGGAGCCCTGCAGGCTGTTCGTTGGGAGGTGTAGTGGGTTGACCCAGGTGCCCACCAAAGCTGCTGTATCACTGCCCTCCTCACTCAAATGGCCAGGGGAAAGAAAATATAATTGAAGGCTTCTGGGTTGAGATAAGGACAGCAAGAGATCACTCACTAGTTACTGTCTTGGGGCAAAACAGGTTCAGAGAAATTAATTTAATTTATTAGTAATCAGAGCAGGATAATGATAAATCAAATCTTAAAACCCCTTCCTCCAACCTTCCCTTCTTCCTGGGCTTACTTTTATTTGCAAATTTTCTACCTCTTTCCCTGCAGTAGTGCAGGGGAGTCAGGAATGGGGGCTGTGGTGAGTTGGTCTCACATTGTTTCTGCTGCTCCTTCCTCCTCGGGGAAAAGGCTCTCTCTCCCCTCTCAGGGGGGGGGGGGGGGGGGGGGGGGGGTCTCTCCCACAGGAGAGTATTCCAGCAACTTCTCCAACATGAGTCCTTCCCTCAGGCTGCAGTTCTTCACAAGCTACTCCAGTGTGGGTCCCCCACAGGGTCCCAGGTCCTGCCAGCAAACCTGCTCCATCCTGGGATCCTCTCTCCACAGATTCTACCAGGACCCCGCTCCAGCACAGGCTTCTCTCAGTCACGCCCTCCTTCAGACATCCCCCTGCTCTGGCGTGGGCACCTCCAGGGGCTGCAGATGGGTCTCTGCACCCCCTGTCCTCCAGGGGCTCAGCCACCTCTTTGGGCTGCAGCACAGAATCTCAGCTCTGGAGCTTGCAGCAGCTCCTTCTCATCTTGCCCTTCCCTGGGTGTCTGCAGAGCTGTTCCTCTCATGTGATCTCACCTCACTCTTCTCTGTACTCAGTTACATCTGTGCAAGAACTTTTATTTTGCTCTTAAATCCATTATCCCCTTGGCGTCACCACCTGCTCTGCTGTGCTCGACCTCAGCCAGTGTCAAGTCTGTCCTGGAGCCTGGGCTGGCATTGGCTCTGCTGGACATGGGAGAGGCTTCTGAGAGCTTCTCACAGAAGCCACCCCCAGCCCTCTCTCCACTACCAAAACCTGGGCACACAGATCAAAATCAGGAAGGGACAAGTGCTGCGGTCATGCAGTGTCCTGTATCACCTCCCCAGGAGAGAACTGAGATTCGGCTTTGTCCGCCTGGGTCAGACTTGTGCAAATAATCCATTTGTACAACTGAATTGGAGGAGAATGGAAGAGGGAAAGTAACTGTAGACATTTTAAAGCAGAGAATGAAAGCTTGATTTAATAAACAGAATTGTGCCATAATACTGTAATATATCCAGAGAGTCTCTATGCCTCCTTTGTGTTACCACCCACAAAGTTTGTTTGTAGCTGTGTGGCACAATCTGCAGACCAATTGAAGGATGTGTCATGCCACTGAAATCTGTTGTTTCATGACTTGAAATTGCATCTTTTGTTTGACATTAGACGACCTTTGTAGTTCCTGAATTATTTTCTGTTGACATTTCAAGAACTGGATGGTGTTTCTAAGTAAAGTGAATCCATCAATCCTCTGTCAAGCACTTCACTTTTAGGCAAATAAAATAGTACCATTCCTTGTCATCTTTGTATTGCATTTATTCTTTAATCTTTATTCAATATATTCCTTTTACCTGAAATTGCACATAGCCCTGATGCTATACTTTGCAGGCTCAATAATTTCTTTACTAATCTTGACTTGCCTTTCAGTTTCACTGATGAAGTAAGAGACCAATTTGCAAGCAAAGAGCCTGGGAAACAAATGCAAGAGAATTATATTACTCAAAACCAGTCTAGTCCTTCTGTGTAGTCCCTGTTCTGCACAACACTATCTGGCTGTACCAGGATGCATCTCATGGACAAGCTGAAGTGCATTGACAGCCTCTGTTCCATGAGCAGGTGAAAGGGGAGTGTCCTTCTTGGATTTGTGCTTGTGTTGGATGCTAAGCTCTTGAGGTTCATTGGCTGTGGACCTTTCCTACTGTTTGTGAAATTTTGGCAGGCAATGAGTGTTGAACAAGATGTGTGTCACTGCCTTTCAGTGTCCAGTCAGAGGATGCATTCCATCAGCCCCAACATGAGGTTGGGTTGTCCCCGTTGGTCTAGGGAGACAAATAAGGTCATAAATAGTGGTTTGATGGTTTAGTACTGGGTTATGGCTCAGCCACTGCATAGGGAGCTGCAGTGTGTGCTCAGTGACATGCACCCACGGGCCATCTGCCTCTGTGCTGATGTGATTTATAACGTAGCTAACAAGCCTCGTTCTGGATAGAGGTGTCACAATGTGTCCATAGCAGTCCATCTGAAAAAAACCAAAAACCAACAAAACCCACTGTGAATTGAAGTTTTTTGTTGTGGTTTCATCCAGTAGACAGCTAAACACCACACAGCTGTTCCCTGTTTCCCCTACACTGGGATGGAGGAGAAAATCAGAAAAAAGGTAAACTCATGGGCTGCCATAAAGACAGGTCAATAGGACAGAAAAGGAAGGGAAAATAACAAGGAATGTAAGAGAACATTGAAGCACAGGTGATGCACAGTGTAATTGCTCACTACCTGCTGATTTATGCCCAGCCAATCCCTGAGAAGCAGATTCCCATATTCCACCCAACTCCCCCAGTTTTATTGTTCATCTTGAGGTCATATGGTCTGGAGTATTCCTTTGGCCAGTTGGGATCAGCTGTCCTGGCTGTGTCCACTCCCAGCTTCTTGTGCAACCCCAGCCTCGCTTCCTGACAGGGCAGGAGAAGCTGAAAAATCCTTGACTTAGCATAAGCCCTGCTCAGCAACAACTCAAACATCAGTGTGTTAGCAACACTGTTCTCATTGTAAACTCAAAACACAGCACTGTACCAGCAACTAAGAAGAAAATTATGTCCACACCAGCTAAAACCAGAACATTTTTTAAGTGCGCTTTTGAAATGGTGTAAATAGAGTAGGAGCCCATGGCGGAGTCTCTTGAGAGGCAGAGTTTGGACCAGTCCCTGCATTCAAATGTCACTAGTCAATTCTCATGTCCCATTTAGGTTAAAATATTTCATGTTCTTGGTTTTGAGACAAAAAGTTTAGACGCACTTAATGTCTCATTCAATAATGTGTTACTGAGTTAATTATACTGAGAGAGCAATTTTATTTTACTGGCACCAAAAATTTCAGCAAATGTCAAGCAAGCTGCAAATGAGGTATTTCCAGACTGGGCTTTTATTGAATTAAATGGATTATTTCCTTGGTGCCTTCAAAGTCTTCAAATATGTCTGGAATCTCTTGCCCATTTCTCCGAGTCTGCTGAAGCCAGATTATTAAAATGGTCCATTTTCCATAATATTGTCCTGGGTTTTTCTCATCATTCCCCTGATTATTATAAATTGCATGGTATGATATTTCAGAAGATTAATATTCCATCTGCTCTGCATACTGCCAGAGGATCAAAACACTTGGCTGCTTCAACTCAGACTTAATCTGCATGATAGGCTAACCCCTATAAACACCCAACTTGTTCATGGTGGGCTGGTCTACATGGGTGGTTTACACTGGTGGAAACTATCCATATTCAGAGATCTGTGCCACACATCATTGACAAAATGTTCTTAATACTGTTGAGAGCTTTTAATTCTGAGTTTAATTCTGTTTTAATTCTGTTGATATTAGTAGCACTGTGGCAGTGGAATAAATACTGTCGAGAATCAAGTTAATTTTTTCTGTGCTACCATATTTTGTAAGCTATCCAGTTATGTTCATGTATTTCTTCTAGTCCTGTACATCTGCCTGAAAATTCCTACTTCTGGCCACGTACTGCTACAGTACATTGGTAAATGAGAAAAAGGATCTATTCCTCATTGAAGGGGAGCTTGCCTTAGTCCAAAGCTTTTTGGGACACCTACCCACAAGCCTGAATACATGAAAAAAATAAAATAAATCCCAGCAGGAATAGATAGCAGCCAGCAGTTTGTTTTGATATGGTTTCTGTTTTTCAGTGTTCTATCTAAACAGCACAGTCTGTACCACCCTGTTCACAAACTCTTCAGCTCTAGAGACTAAGGGGAAATAATGTTGGCTCAATAGTGAGTCAGCAGTGAATAAGTATTACATGGCAATTTATACTCTTTATCTGTGACAAAGGTGAGCTTCAACTCACAGAGGAACATGCTTCTGGTAATTTTTTAACACTCAGAACTAATCTGGACTGTAAATAATCAAACACAGTTGTGACAAAACAGTGTTGTCCACTTAGAGCAATGGCTTATGGTTCTTCTTCCTCAGTATTTTTCTACTGGTAGCCTTTGCTGACCAGCTCTGCTCCAACTACTTCTGGTCACCACTGATGTCCAAAGGAAAAGGAAAGCATTCTGTGAAATGACATTGTAAATGGGGTTTTTTGATGCTTATTTTTACATCTCTGCATCTCTCACTGAACAGGATCAGCATGCTAAATTCATAATTTGGTGCAACCCCACTGTAATACCATAAATGAGGAATTAATTTGGTGTGTTATATCTAAGCAGTTACTGAAATCACAGTGCGTAGCTTGTTTAATCTTTTGTTTATTCTGTCCTGAATCTAAACTATCCCCAGCTTGAGAATTTGCTAATGTGGACTCTTTAGAAGTTGTTTCCCAACTCTTCTTTGGTCCCCGCTGTTTTTTGGTCCCCAGTTAAACTGCTAAAAAACATTGAAACTGCATGTGAGCAAAAACATATTATCTGTTATTTTTGTGTAGTTGAAGCTAGCAAAGCTAATCAAAAACTGTCCTGCTGAGTTTCATACAAATATTCATTCTTTTCTGTGGCCAGAATTCAGAACCTGAAACCTCCCAAACCATCACAGAAATTTCTCTTTTGAGAAACTGAGTCTAACAAGGCTTTGAGAACCCTCATCTGGTAATGAACTTCTAATTCAATTGGAGTGGAAAAAACACAGAGGCAAAGAACACAGGTTCTTAACATGGAAATTATATTTCTAAAGGACATGGCCTTACAGACCTTGGGAAACAAGACCAGCTACATAGTTCCATTAATCCAGACCCACCACTTCCATATATCTGAAATTTTATCATTATTTTGGGAGTCTTCCCCCTACATCTTGTGTCTTGCCAGAAAGTCACTGTATGTAGCCACCACTGAGCGCACTGCAGCAATGACTGCTCCCGTGCAATCCTCATCTCTCTTCCATGTTCTCCACTGAGATCCTGTTCCTGGAGCCATCATGCTGCAGTTGTGATCTCTTACACCCGAGATGTCCTGGTGAATATTGAAGGGTCAGGAACTGATGTCCCCAGCACATATCCCTGGGGTTTTCATTGTGATGGTCCTTCAGTGAAGTAATTTTACTTGGCTGAACACCTTGCAGTACTGTGGACTGGGGACCTTACCCTCTTTACTGCTCTACTTCTCCCTTGTTTTTTGGAAAGTTTGACTTAGAAAGCAGTGATAAAATAATAAATAATCTCTTGGGGACACTGAGGAGCCAATTTAAAGTAGCACTCTACCCAATGTGTGTAGATCACTCTGCCTGACTAGCCTAAGTGCCAAGGGACACTTTTTGAAGCAGGTGTGTTTATCAGGGTAAATATAGACCCTAAATACTAAGGATTATTAGTGGAACTTAATTGTAAAAGTTACTCTGAAAAAGGTCCTGGATATTCCAATTGAATGAAGCTGGATTTTTTAAGGTATAATGGTGTGAATTATTCTTTATGCCAGTGTCAAACATTATTATTAGGCTCCTGAAGATGAAATCCTCTATTATTTGAGTGTCCAACCACAGTGAGAGTCCAAAGGGCAAATTGCCCCAATAATTTTAATTGTTCTCCAGAACCCAATTTGATACCAGATATTTAAACAGTCAGGAAAGGGACAGTTGTAGCCCTGAGAGAGTCCCACTGAAAGATGCTCTATCCAGTGGAAATGAAGACAAAATATGGTCATAATGAAAGCCAGCCTTTCTAGTAAAGTATTACAAGTGGAGTGAAAGTATCCATACCAACTTCTACACTATTTCTATTTAAAATGGACTGTGAGATTCAGTTCTTCACCTAACTCAATTTGTTCAGCAACAGCTGTTATCTTGACACAAATAGAGAGAAACAACACATTCTGAAAAGTAATCATTTTTGAAATTTGAATACATGCTAGTGTCTTTCTTCACTTTCACAGAATAGCATCTTTTATCTGAAGAGTTCAAAGCATTCTTCAAATAATTTATTACATCTCACCACCTCCTCTCCGAGGCTTTTAAATATTATTTTCCTCATTGCAGAAGATGGAAAAATGGAGAAACCAGAAAAATTAAGTTACTTTCCTAAGACCACACAGTGAGTCAGAATCAGAGTGAAGAGTACAAGTCTGAAGTGATAACTTCAGCTCTGCCATTCCAAACGCTGGATATAGTTTGTCTGCAACATTCCCTACAGGGAGAGGTAATAACTTTCTGAAGAACTGCTGTAATTCAACCTGCAAGTTACTGGGACAGATGTGTTAATTACTGGATGAAATTCTGTCACCTAGATATTCAAAGGGTCAGACTAGATGGTTGGAAAGGTCTTGTCTAGTCTTAAAATAGAAGAGTCATTGCCACCATACAAATCTATTTGCCCTTTCTCTCCTTCCAACAAAAATCAGCAATTAGTCGTGTTGAAAAGCTTGCTATGAAACTGCATTTTTCAAATCCAAGGCATATTATGCCAGAGGTTAGCAAAAATAGCTTCAGAAATCCTGAAAAAATTGACAGATTGAATCTATCAAATCCATTTTTAATTTTATTTTGACAAAAATTCACACTGGGGCTGACAGCTCCTTGTAAAAACAACGTTGCTGACTGCAGTTTGAAACACACATGCTATAAAACCTTGGGAACAGGATTTATAATAAAAACCTGGCAGTCCCCTAACTCTACCAGTATTATCACCATGTGTGACAATAATATATTAGGACCATACTTCAGAGCTCCTTCATTATATTCTGACATATGGAGGGGAACAGAGACCCTGAAAACTAGGGAAGACATAGAGTGCAGTCTCAGCTGTGCATATTTATCATCTAAATCAAGTGAAGGCTATTTATTGACTTATTGATTCTAATTCAAAATGAGAACTTAATTAAAAGTTTAGTTCATTACCACACAATTACATGGCCCTCAAGACATTTCCAGGATAGTAAAGTGCACATTTAATCATGGGGTATATTGGATCTTCAGTTGTTATAAATCAGACATTAGTGGTGCCATGCTAATTTACGCCATCTGGGGACAGGCCCTATTAGTTTTCCATGCAGGAGACATTTGTTATTGTTTTAAATAAAGGAACTACAATTTAATGTTGCCCTTTGCTGAGCAATAGTGTTAACTTCCAACCAGAAGGCAAAGCTGTGATGAGAAATTTAGTGCCATATAAACCACATACATATACCAGCCTCTGCTCAAGCAGCGTGAAGGACTGTCTGCCAAAATTATAATACCAAGACTCAAAGAAGCTGTTCTGCCTTGGAAACAGACTTTGGTGACTCTGCTAAGAGAGATTCTGGCAGAGAACAAACCATTTTGCCAATTTCTCCACAGAAGCACAGCACTCGTGTGTCCAGATGCAGCCAGCATCTCCATCAATGTGCTGTGCCAACTCTGACATCCCTTTTGGTTCTCACCCTCACAGGGCTGCACCTACACCTCACAGCTTGTGCTGCTTCCCCTCAACACAGCCAGTGGAAGAGTTTGGTTATGTAAATTTGCCTTCTGAGGTTCTTTGAATGCAGCAAATTTTGGATTTGTCCCTGCAAAGGATGAGAGTCCTAACTATATTTGTATTCATCTAATGCAGCACTCCAGGGCTCTAATCTTGAGGATTTTTGTGTCTTTTTGCATTTTTTTAATCATTTTTATGTATTTACAAATATCCAGAACTGACAGTATGGGGAATCAAATTGTGACAGACTTTCACATCCAGGCATCTGCTGTATTAAGCCATAGAGCATTTGAGGGCAAGCTCAGCTGTTCGTGAAGAAATCTTTGTGCATCTTCAGTGACTGAAGTTCATTTTCTAAAACAGAAACTCAAAAAAAACCCTGCAGAATGATACTGTGCAGTGTGATCCATAATAACAGTTTGAAACTTTCACTTTGCCTGGCATCTTTATTCAGCTAATGCTTTCCACCTCTGAGCCTTCTAAAAAGAATTTGGGCAGACAATGTCTACATATGCTCATATTTTGGACTCTCAGCATAGGACTTTTAGCAGTATGGTGGAGGGGGGTTAATATCAAATTAAATTTATTGTACTTCTGACCTAAGGGACTAAAAGATTTTTCAGGTGATATGTCCTGTACTTCAACACATGAGCCAGACATCAGCAAGGAAGTGGGACTAGAAAGAGTTTTCAGTCAATTTCTGGCTCCCAGCTCCCAGGCTGTTACTCACAGATAAAAGGAAGTGCAGCTGGCAGGGCAGGTGTGAGCTGACTGAGCAAGCAGCACAAACTCTACCTGTTCAATCTGAGGCAAGGGAAGGGCAGAGGGAAAGGAGCACAGGGCACCAGACCCAGCCAGGCAGCTGCATTCAGGCATTTGTCAGCCAGCAGAGATGAAGGCTGTGCTGCAGGAAGCACAATGATTACCCACCACAGGTACATGTGCTCGTGTGACTGCTGTGGTGGTGGTGGCAACAGAGCCAGAGAGCAGAAGCTTCAGTGACAGAGCTTTTGAAAACTCCATAGCCCAAGGAGTATCTGTAAGGAATTGACTGGGGAAACAGGCATTTTAATAGCTGCTTATTAGGTGCACCTGCTACACTCAGTGTTCAACCCAACAGTATTTTCCAGCTATTGATTGAGCCCATCCCAGAGCTGCTGAGGAGCTGTTTTTACATAATGCCAGATATTGTGTGTGACTGCTCTTCACTATAGGAACTTGGATGTTCCTATAACAAGGAGATACAGACTAAGATGGCCCCTGCTATGTTTAGTTGCAATATCTGCAGCTGGCAAGAACCTATGTTTTACCCAGTTAGAGTAATGTTTACAGTTAGAGTAATGGTTTGTACCTTTCTAGTGCTCTCAGCTCTGAGCCATCACACTGAGTTTGTAGCAATAGCTGCATGAGACATTCTGCTCTCTCAGATCCCATTTATTGTTTCACTAATTGTCTTTTCTTTCCCTGCTTATGGTTTTTCCTAGGCTTCATTTTGGTAGGCTGAGATCACACAATGTGTTTGTCTGTGGCAGTAAATATTACTGGAATCGACGGAGGTGTGAGTAAGGATAAAAGAGTTTGTCTTGCAGCCATGCTCTGTGTCATAGCTTGTAGACCAGAGTCAGTTTTCTCTTTGCAGAACTTTCGGCACCTGAGAGAGAATTTCCCTGGCACCTTATGAATCCTACTGAAGTCTGAAACTGAGTATTCAGGGATAACAGAGCTAAAACTGCCATCAATGCTAACAGAGCAATGCAACCAAGCAGTTTATCCGTGTTTTTCAGGTTTGCAGAAACTGATCTGATGGGGAAGAGCTCATGCTAGATAAATTTTACATTGATTTCAGAGAGTGTCCTAGTAGGGAGGGCAACTGAACGTTACAATAGGTGAAAGGGGCAGCATGACTGACACCACCTGGAGTCTTTAGGAGGCAGTTTGGATATCTTTCTAAAAAATATTCTTTCAAACTGACTTCAGCATGAATGGTCCCTTCTGGCTAAGGCTATCTGTCCAGAATGTATCATTCATCCAGCTCTTTCCTTCATATGTAACAGGCAGAATAAGTCCTCAGCACGATCATGATTTGCATAAAGATAATGGTTATAATAAAAGCCTGGGCTTCAGGGGTTTAGCTGGGTAACCACTGGGGTCAAGAAAGAGATTTTTTCTCTCGCTATACAATTAGCCAGATGTATTCTGGGTTAGTGCTTGCTTAGTTCCTCTGAAGCACTGGAAATTGGCCATGCCTAGAAACTGACTCCTCCCTGGTGAACCTTGCAGTGGCCCAGGGTTACACGGAGACTCCTCTCTGGAATACTGGGGGAAGCAGTTTGCTTAGACCTCAGAACATCTCCTGCAGCACAAGAGCATGGCTAGCTTGGTCTACCTTGCTGTCTCTAAACACTCTCCCAGCACCTGAGAGACTTTGGAAATGGAACAAACTACAGTAAAGATTGGAGTGACTCCTTTGTTTCTAAACTCTGCTTCTTAAAACAACATTTCTGGAGTTGTAAATGCCTTTCTGTGTTAATTTGGGGAAGACCAAATCAGCACAAGGTTTCTCCTTGGAACCAAGAAGTTCCAAGGAAGGAGTATCTACATTAAATAATGAGATTATATAGGACTTCCTACATCCTTCAACTCTGCTGCTGCATTTTTCAAGCCTCTGTAGGTGTAGCCACCCCCACCCCATCACCTTCAGGCCCTCTGCCAGGACTGCAGGTGTGCGAGCCCAGGCACACCTGGAGGGGGAGGTTGGAGGAGCCTGTGAAGGTCAGTGACACCAACCACACCCGAGTATTAAAACCCAGCTGGAAATGCTCAGACAGGCTGTAGTGCAGCCTTGCTGGGAGAAGCATGTAGCACCCACTGGGAGCTGGAAGAGGAGATTGGAGGTGAAGGTAACCTGCCAGTCTTGAGCTTGTTTTCAGAATTGCTGGGCTTTTCAGGCATCTGAGCTGTGTGTTGATCCACATTTGTAACGTGCTTGTGTCAGATTAACTTTTATTTTGTGGGCACTAAGAACTGTCTGTATTATGCAGACTCCTAGAAAAATAGCTATTGCTGGGTTAAATCTTTCCTATGTTAGTAAATATGTAAGTATAGAACCTATCAGTCATCATAACATAGTTTTGACCCCTCTTTCCTAACCTCCAGTGATTTTAATAAAGCAGAAAGAAGCGTAATGAGATTTGTCAGGAGATACTGCTGAGATCTGGTGGCTGTGGCAGCTGAATGCTGGATAAAATGTAAAACTCTTCTAAAAAATAGTGCAGAGTGCTCAGGCTAAGTCATTGACCTTTTACTATGGCTCCTTTGGCAGTGAAACTTCCATCTTTGAGACAAAGTAGTGTTTTCATACAAAAGAATTCTCTAATACAGGGCTCCTGCAGCTCAAGAACGAGCCCTAATTCTTTCATTACTGTAAACTGTTGGTTTTAGTGGAGCTGCTCACAGGAGTTCGTCTCTCTTAATCTTGCCCGAGTGCTGGAAAATTTTACTTTCAAATGTTTTTTAACTCAGTGTGACTTCCTGTGGCTACTCTACTGCACAGGTTTGTTGGCTGTTAATAGACTGGGCCATAAGCTAATTCTTTCCACGTTCTACACAGTAGCTTTTTTCCCCTTCTTTTGTTAGGAACTTCAACAAAGATGGATTTTAATGCTTTTTTTAGCTGTTGAAACCAAAGCTAGGGGAATATATCTAGTGTACCTAAATTCCTAAGGCAGCTCCTTGGCACAGAACACGATCTGATTTGCAGTCTTCCTTTCTTACTGCTACACAACGATAACAGAAATATAGTAGAAACAGGAGATATTTTACGTATAACCAAAAATCTGTCTTGTGTAGGGTTGGAAAGCATCAAGTTTCTTAGAACTGTGAGTGTCATGAGATATATGTCTGCTCTGAGGCACTTCCTTTCAAACCATTTTTTCAGTATTTTCACGTGTTCTTATAATATATATTTATGCAGAGTGCTGATTTTTCAACAGTACTAAAACAGATCTGGATTTGTCACATTAGATGTTTACAAAATCTTTCCCCACTCTGTCTTATGGCCCTCTCCCCATATATATTTGTATTCTTTTTAGTGTTAATAGCAGAGCTCCCTCATAATTTTCAAAATCTAAGGAAAGAGTTTTCCAGAAAAAATTTCTTCAGTTGAAAACTGCTTGTTTTCAACCCTCCTACAGAGTACTAAAAGACAATGGAATTTCTTTTCATTAAAAAATTTCATTAAGTCTAATTGTGCTTAGAATTTCTGGATGTTTTTTCCAGTTTTTTGTGGCTTCTACTGGACCTTAGTGTTTATGCTTTTTGATAATTTTTTTTCCTTTGTAGGCAAAGATTTACCCTTAAACCTGTTTCCTCGAGGACTCTGTCACCTTTCAGAGACTCAGGTGTACAGGTTTTTTCCCTTCCTTTCTGAAGGGATCAGATGGTCCAGTTGCAAGCCAATTTTCTTATAACCACAGTAATTCAAATACACATTGATTCTAGTCCTGTCTTGCCTAGTGACACTGCTGTGTTGTCAGTGACTCGCCAGTGTGTGACACCAGGACAAACGTTTGCTCAGCAGCAGCCAATATGCCTGGTCTGGGGATCATAAACTAACTTTTACAAACCTTACCAAAAAAATGGGAATTTTAGTTCAGAATATGTGTAGTTTAGATTGTATAACTGTTAAATATGAAGTGTTACCTTTAAAAGAAAAAAATCACAGATGTCTGGTGTTATGCCAGTTGCAATTCATTTCTCTAAAAATATTTGAGTTAGGATACAATCTAAAAAGAACTTGTATTTTCCCAACCACTGCTAAATTTTTTTTACTGAACCTTACTCATTTCAAAAATTTTAATCAGAGTTGCTGCTACCACTTCCTGCAAGGTTTAGATTTAGGTTTTGTGCTCCACTGTCTGACTAGGGTTGCAATCATCTGTAAACACAGGGGACATTTAGAGTTAATAAAAGGAAAACATTCAAGCTTTGATCAGGGGAAAAGGAGGAGGTGGGTTTTGTTTTTGAATTTCTTCTTCATGATTTTACAGTTTATTAGCACCAACTTAAACAAGCTAATAGGTTCAAATTACAACAAAATAATTACAGTTTTTTATAGAGCCACTATGAAATAACCTCCCTCCCATTTTAACCTTTCATCTTGAGTCTCATTCTTATCTGTGGACTGCCCCTTTGCCCCCTTCTTCCACTTTGCCTGAAAAATAAGCAGAAAATACAGTTTACATTATGTCTGTACACATGTCTAGGTTTTTTTTAATATAACCCCAGAGGAAAGTGGATAAATAAATACACATTTTTCAATAGCTGTAGAGCATTTGTTTAACATGGACTAACTCCCCAATAACTAGCAGAAGATTATACATGCAAATCTAATTTTCTGGCTAACTTAAGTCTCTCTTGGGAACCTTAGTAACTACTTGCAAACACTTTCCTTGAATCAGCAGTATCAGCAAAGATACATTATGGTGCTAAAAGTATATAATGTAAAAAGTGAGCTAAAAAGATGGAAGAAGGTTTAGAAAGAAGGAGGAGATGGAAAAGGGAAGTACTATAAAGGGAAGGGCATCTATAAAGAGAGAGGGGTCTAAGCCTTTTACAATAGAGGCAGACTGAAATAACCATGGTTTCTTCTTTGAGTCGTGAGAATAGCTATTTTCTTGTTTAAAAGCTTAAAGAGCTATTAAGTTGGGCAAATCACTGGTAAAACAGCTGGAAATGTAAATAGCAATTTAAACAGTCCATTGCCCCTCAATCCAAATGTGGAATGTGCAGATCTACTTCAAAAAAGTTCCTCTGGTTTTATTATATTGTCAACGGTAAGAGGATTGAGTAGGCACCCTTTCTCCATGGGCTGAATGGAGACAGTGTGCTTTATTTAGAAAATCCACAAATTTTTCTCCTTTTCTCATTTTTCTCCTTTTTTCCCTCTTCTTTCCCCCCTTTTTTTTTCCTTTTTCACAATTTTTTTCCTTTCTTTTTTTTTTCTTTTTTCTTTTCTTTTTTTTTTTTCTTTTTGCAAGTGAGCAGACGAGTCTCTAATTTTCACACCATTCTCCCTTAGAGACCTCCTTCAATTGCACCATTCTTTCATTATGTGGAACTAATGAAGTGCTCTGCAACCTTTAGGTCTCCAAAGAATCCATTCCATTGCTCTAGGAATATAGTCCTTAAATAAAACATGTTTCATTGGCTGACTTCAAAACACTATTCTTATGGGGGAGGGGGGATAAATAATTGGCCTGGAATCACTGTGTGAAAAAAGAGAAGAAATTACATCGGACAATGCTTTTAAATTATAGTTACAGTCAAAGGATACATTCTGCAAAGGCAGTTTGGGTTCTTATTCCTAGTAAGCTGCCAAAATTGGAATATGATTTCTTTAAAGTTCCAGATTGCAAATCTTTTTATGACTATTGTCTTTTCAGTGCCTGTGTTCTATTGAGGGCGAAAGGGTTTTGTGGTGTAAAAAATAATGCAGTAGCAGATCAATAAGACTAATAATTCAGCAGCTGAGTTGGAAGGCTGGCTGCTTGTGTGTCTTAAAAATAGCACCTCACATTTTATACATTGCTTTTCTTCTCCAAAGTACCCACAAAACACTAACTCAGTCCCGTGGCTTGTTTATTCCACGTGTGAAGCACAGATCTGTTTTATGCATGAGGTATCAAATGCCTTATTCTCCCCTGAATATTTGTGGGTATGAGGGCAGCTTATTTTCATCTGCCATTATGGACTGTGGAGAACAGAATTATTTCAAATTTGTCAAAGTCTCTTCTCTTTCTATGCAATGTCTGCCCTCTGGCATTTTTAATTGATTTGCCTTTCTTCTCTAAAGCTTTTAATTGGCCTGAGCCCTGTTTTCCTTCCCCGTCCTAAAACCTTACAACTTAAATATGCTCTCTCTGTAATATCTTTGTCTGCATAATTTGCTTTTAAATTAAAAAAAGGAGCTGGGGGCGGGGGGACAACAGCAACAGGGGGAAAATAAAGCTATAGTTCAAATTGCTTGTGTATGTTGGGTTTGTATCTGAACCCAGCAAACAAATGTAAACACTTACATTTTTTTTTTATTAGTATTCATTTCCTTTCACATTGCTTATCTTTTGGTGTTTGATCTAATTTGTAGCATATTGGATTCTGGCTTTTGGTAAACTGAAATAACACTATCAGCATGATCATTGTTATAACACTGGCAGAAGAGATTTGCTGGCTTAATTTCAGTGAAAACTAGATGTCTGTCTTTGGCTGTAAAACAATTTATATTTATAGAAGCTGTTGTAATCATCTATTTTTGAGTGAAAGGATTTCTTGGAGCATAACAGTTCTGCAATACACAGGACTTCTCCCAAATTTCTAGTGTTAAAAAAATGTATTTAAGCTCTGTTGAACTGATTAGAGAAGAAAATAGTGCTTTATGAACATGGGGCTTTATTTTTCGGGTGGCTAGGGATAAGTTACAGCCTTTAATTAGCTCCCACTGTATTTTGGTAGGACAGCACACTGCACTTTGCAGTACTGAAGACTGTGGAGCATCAGTCAAGAATAGGGACTAAGTTTTGCCAAGGTCATTAGCAGCAGTGGTTGCTTAATTGTGGACCCTCTTGAGTGGCCTGATTTCAAACAGGCACGGAGCTTGCAGTCCCTGTGTCAAGCCACTCTGACATTTACAATGGTGACACCTGAAATTCCTTCCAAAATACTGGCTCTGACTATTTCTGGGTTTTCCGAACTTCTCATGTGAACCTGAGAAAGTAATTTAAGCTCTCTGATGAGCTTTCCCTTATCTTTACTAGGGGAGAATAACACTCCCCTTTTCTGTGTTATAAGACTTAGTTCATGAATATTTATCAATCTCTTTCAACAGAAGAGAGTTGTAGAGTACAGGCCACATCATAAATAATTTTTGAAATTGCAAATTGGAGATGTGCTGGCGTTTCTGTAGCTTGGTATAGGAGTAATTCTGGAGCTGCACTCTCAGTTCCTGGTGTGGAGTGACTTTTATGTAACTTTGGTATCCAAAGACAGCTCCTATTTGTTTTCTGCCCAAAACGAGGTGTGCAGGCTGATCAGCTGTAGCTGGCAAGCTGTGGAAGCACCAAGTGAGGCCCAGATGACTCTGAGTGGCACAGATGGCAGCACTTGCTGTTGTTGCCCAGCTGCTCATGGTAGCTCTCCCCTGCAGAGAGAGATGTGGGCTCTACTACACCTCCGTTGTGTTCAGGTTGAACTGGGACACACAGTGCAAGCCTTCCACTGCTGTTCTGCACTCTGCAGAGCTGTTCATTTTGCTGCTTATATCTGACAGGGTTTGCACACCCTTGACACAAACCTGAGTGTGCAACTGAAGGCCAAATAAAGGCAGCAGAAAGCTCTACATTATTCTGAGTTTGTGGGGTTGGACTTGCAGAGCTAGAAAGCAGATGAAAATTGAGATCCTGTTCAAGCATTTAATGTCCTGATTAAGCACTGGCTGAAGACAAAACAGACAGGGAGAGCTGTAGAAGGCAGGTACTGCCATGTTCAGTGTCAGTTCCATAAAAACATGTAGAGAAAATTGTCTCTAGGTAAAAAAAAGGGATGCTGTGTTTCATGCAGGTTCTGAACATCAAGATGATCTTACATGTACCATCTGCAGTCTTGACACATGTAGACCTATCTACATACATCTGGCCTTTTTGGTGTCTAAAGCTTCTTTCATCAGGAAACTGGGGACACAAGTATTGACTTTGCTTCTCTTTCTTTCAATCATATTTGATTGAAATTAATTCTAAATTATTTTAGATGTGTAATTTAAGTTGAAGAACAATGAGAATTTACCTGGGAGCTTTCAAGCAGTCAGTAGCTTGCACCTGCTGTATTTTCACTTTGTGACAGTATACATTTTTCTGATTTCATCAGCTCTCTGAGCACACTTTTATGAAGCCTTACTGTGCTGTAATCTGCTGTAAGCTACTTTCACTGTGTTATACCTGTGTTAATCCAATCCATCTCTAATGACATAATAATACTAACAAACAGCAACATTAATAATGGGTCTGCACTGTGTATTTCAAGTAATCTAAGAAGAGAAGCAATAAACATATGAGACTAAATCCTGCTGTCTTTATTCATTCAGCCATGGCCTTTCAATAGAACAAAATAATATGCAGGATTAAGGTGAGTGGAATTTTACCCTTTCTATATCCAGGCCTCCTGAGGATGCTGCATTTAATTCTATTTGATAATCTTCTCTTATTTGCCATTTCACACCAGCTGAAACTGCAGCTGCCTGTCAGGAATTGAGTTAGTCTGAGCTTCAGCTATCTCATAGGTATCTTAGTGCACTAAAGCCTAGGCTCCTCTGGAGAGTCCTTAGGGAGGAGAACTCATTTAACAGAAAATTATAATTGGGGCTTCCAAGATGGTTCTGGAATCATCGCTGTATATTTGGATAGAATGATGTATTTTCAAAGCCTCTGCAAGTGTGTAACCAAGCAGGGTGTGCTTTTAAGGATGAAGTAGGCAACCAGAATGCCTTAATTCCTGGTCCTTCTAAACATGATTACAAGGAAAATGTGTGAGATATTCACTCTGCCACTGAGATGCAGCATGCTGGCAGTATGAGGGGGCTGGGGAGGGGTGTTCTCCTTCTGTGCTGCAGAGGGATCTCCACTAGATCTTTCACAGCAGTGTTGGGAAACGGGGCTGGTGCCTGTGTCAATATGGCCTGTGAGACACAGGCTCCCTCACAGCAACTGCAATTACCGCTGCAGCCACCACGGGACTGAAATAGAGCCCTGGGACTTGGGAAAAATGTGCTAGAAGGAATGAAGGCTTGCTGACCTTTTGTTTTGTTAAACTCGGGTTAGAACTGCAAAAATCAACACACATGGGTGTATGGACTTTTTTTTTTTTTGTCTTGTTCTATTTGCTTAAAGAAGAGGAGGCATTGGTTGATGTGGTAGAAAAGTCTGAGGCAAAGATTTGACCTTGGATATTTTCTGCAGTATCTTCCCTGTTGGAAGTTTTTTGTCAGCCACAAAGATCATGATATCCTGGTTCCATCAGATTGTCTGGTGTGTTGACACCAGTGCAGCCTGATTCTACACAAGACATGGACTTTCCTATTGCTACACAGTTGTGTGGGAACTGAATTTTACTTATAATATTCCCATAAAAACCCTAAGCACCCAACTCTATCCTTAGGTCTAAATTTCATTTTCCATTTCCTTTGTCTAGTCTTTCCAACTAAAACATGTTCATTTTCACTGGTGGTGAGGTTCATAACTGCACAGCATCAAAAACATTTTAAGCATTTGAACATCTAAAAATGTGAGGAACAGTTGATATAATAATATAAATTGTACAAATATAATTCTACATGTTTATATAATTCTACTTCATAATGCATATCTATTATAATTTAAAATTATTATACATTATTAATATAAATTATACAATAATCTTGGCATGTCTCTAGACTTGATTGTCTTTATGAGAATATTAACTTTACAATGCTGCATCCAAGTATTTTAGAGATCCTATTGTGAGATTCATCCTGCTTCCTTAAAAGACAATGAAGAAAAATAGTCTTCTCCCTGTTTTGAATTCTTCTTGTTTCATTAGCACTATTCTGTTTACTGGGAAACAGTTGAAATTTCTTAATAGTCACAATCCTTAGCTAATCTGAGTATGTGTAGTGATGGAAAAGAGTTACTGCAGGACCATAGGAGACAGGACCCTGCTTGTTCTCTCTCTGAACTTTTGGTTGTGGCGTCACCCTGCTCTGGAAGTTATTTCTCATCAGGTGAGCCCCACAGTGCTTGTGCTACAGGGCTACAGGCTTAAACTTCTGCTGCTATCCCCCTGATACTCACTGGTCCCTCCAGGTGACAGCTAGAGTGCTTTACAGTATTTTTTCACAGCAGAAGAGGTTAAGGGTACAGTCACAGCAGGGGAGATGCAGGCTTCCTGATCAAAGCCCATCTCAGTTCAGCTGTGTTGAAGGAACAGACCAACTGAACTAAAATACATTTAATTACAGTACAAAGAATTATATGCATTTATATTTCAGTATAGATCCCTAATTCAGAATAAAACTTTACTTGGTCTGCACAGATTTTGTCTAGGATAAAGGTTGTTATGTACTAGGCCAGGCTTACTGCATAAAGTCAGGGCTTGAACTCAGCCACATCTTTTGTAACATGCTTCTTGTTTAAGGTTAAGTTTATAGGCAATGGGCTGTTAAATTGTGGATTGTGTGCAGTAAAGACTGCAGCTAAACAAGGGGATGAGTACATGTTTACATTTGAACTAAAATAAGCACATTGATTTTAGGAAATCTGTACTACATAGCTCCCACTACATAGCTGGCTTGGACTTGGATTGGTAAAGGAGCTGATGCTCTGATCTGGTGCTTAGTCCTCCAGCTGGTTTTGATGGAAGAGTTTCTGTCTGTGCAGTCGATTGAACAGATGCTGCAATGCAAAACCAAGTTTCAACAGCATTGGACTCTCTTCCTATTACAGCAAATAAAAGGGAAAATCTTGAGAGCAGCTTTGGTACTGTGGGCATCCCTGAAGAATGCAGAATTTCAAACTAGTACATAAATCTCACTCTAGATCTCAGTGGCTGGGTGGGTAGGGAAGGAGGAAAATTGCAGGAGCTGGCTGCATTACAGATATTTTTCCTTCCTGTCTGCAGGCAGGTGTCCTGAGAAATAACCTTTAATTGTTTGTGGAATTGTGGAGTCAGGAAAAAAAATTATTTTATGAAAAAAGCTTCTGCTGGAATTTTCCTGGAGTCTTGTTGCTGCTATTAACATTAAAAAAATGAAATGGTTTTGGTTCAGGAAAGGTTCAAAAAAATTGTTGCAGGAGTCTTACAAGATCTTACCATGATTTGGCAAGATGTCCTGCCAACTCACCCTCATCTGCAGCTGCTCTGCCAGGCTGCAGTTGAAATTTGCGGCCTCTGGAAGACCTGGGACTTCTGTGAATGCTTTTGGTTTGTGCTGGGTTTTGAGCTTCTTTTCTTTTTTTTTTTTTTTTTTTTCCTCTTTTTTTTTTTTTTTTATTTTTTTGAGGGGAGAGAGGGCAGGTAGACAGGGCTTTGCAATGAAAAAAAAAATTTAAAATTTCACCATATTAAGTCCTCTGTGAAGCTGAATCAGTTTTTGCCTCAGAACTGCTGCCGTGGTGTGTTCCACAGAGCAGAGAGGACTGCCCATATGGATTAGAGCCATGTTACTCCCCACAGCTGGTTTTGAGCTGTGCTGAAGAATAAAGCAACTGTGAGTGGAGGGCATGGCCTTGTCTCTTTATCCTGCCCTATTACAATCCCAAGCCTGCTGAGACAGTCTTTGCAGAAGTCTATAGGCAGTAGTAGTCCTGCTGATAGATATGTGCATGCTTCAGTGTTCCTTGCATGTTCAGGGCCTTGATTAGAACAGGAAAGGGAACTGATAGCTGACCACGGATCATGGGTACAACAGAAAGTAGTTCAGCCTGAGGGCCCAAAGTGCTTTGAAGGAGAAATCAGAGCCAGCTGTAGCTGTTCTTGAGAAAAAGTTCATTTTCAAACAAGAGATCAGAAAATGTCTTCTAAAACAAGACAAAAGCTTTCTCTCATCTGCTGAGTTACAAGAATTCTGTTTGCTGTCCCGTGCAGTCCAGAGCAGTTAATCACTATCCAGAATTTAAGATTTTAACTAACTGTGATAAGCCTAAAATACCAAAGACAGAACTTTCTTCTGAGTTGCTTGACATTTCTGGAGTGTTCAAACCCAGTTGTTCAAGAGGATTGCATGTCAAAGCAGCAGCAATAAAGCATATTTCTTTGCAATCACAATAATCTGTGAGATTTGTTTTGAGAGTAACTGAACTGCCAATGCTAAAGTACAATGTTGAGTAGTAATCTTCAACAGATTAGGAGCCAGAATTTGTACCAGCACAAGCCACTGTTTTGAAGTCTTCAGTGGAGGAGTCATTGAGTTAAAATTTTCATCCTACTCTAGTCTAAAGCTAGTGGATGGACAAAGAACAATTGGATTTTCTTTCCCTTGATATTTCCCTTCTGGGTCCCTTATGCCCCCACTTCCTAAAACCAAACCATTTCAGAATGCCACTGCCCATCTCCTTTTGAACACACCACCACCATTTCTAAAACTATTTTGGCAACAGAGCATCAAACAGGACTTTTAGAAGGTATCCTTTTCAGCTCTGTGTTTCCACAGCTCCTTGTCACCTTCTCCTACCTGCTAACATATAATCCCACAGCAGGTAGTAGGCACAACCTTGTTTTGTGTGTTCTCTTGCAGCTTTTAGAGGTGTCCCTTATCACTGCTGTGACCAGTCTCCTGTACAATGAAGGTTATGAAGTTTTATCCAGCTCTTTATGCATCAAGTCCTTATTCACCTGTTTGAGATGTAACCTTCCTCTTGGCAAAATATGCTTTTACTAGGATGGAGAGAGTACCACTGAAGGAGGACCTACCCTACTTTTCATGGTGATGGTGGTATTTTCCATCTCTTCATTAATGTTCTCATCTTTCTCTCTCAGTGATTATAATTCAAGCATGAGGGAAAAAAATAAACATCTCCATTACTCTTCCTAGTAACTCTGTCCTCTCCTGCCACTCTCTAGTTGTTAAAGCGTTTTTCTGAATGGAAAACTGTTAATGAGACACTTAAGAGGAAAGAAGCTTATGGATTTGTGGATAATAATGCTCAGTAATGTGTTTTGAGCCTTATGAGCCTCATGATCCACTGTGTTAAAATAATTACAGGATTAAGGAAATGCTTTTGTATGAGTCTTCATCTCTTTTGGCAATGTGGCAATGAAAGGGAAGGGATAGTTGGATGAAGCAGATGACAAATTTTGGAGAAAGGTAACTGCACAGAGAGTAGCTGTCCTCAAGCATGAGCTGATGTCTCTCTTCAAAGTCTGGCACTGACTTACACCTTTTTTTCCCCAGAATATCCAAATTTGCCACTACTTCCACAAGGTTTCGCACATTGTCTCACTGATGGGAGAGTGAGACAAAACTGATTGTGATCTCACCAAAGCTGTGGACTAAATGTCCCCTCTTACCTGTTACAGCAGCTGCTAGGTAATTCCCTGTTCCCTCCAATTAGGAAAAAAAAAATCCGTGTCCTCTTATATGCTGAATTTTCTTGTGCAAAACTTTCATTATGGATTATCCTGGACTTTTTTTGTTGTTTTTTACTCCCATGTACAATAACAACTCATTGAATTACTTCAGCTGCATGCTGCTCCTTGACTTGGGGGAAATTTATGTGCTGTATTTTCCTGGAAAGAGGTAATACAGCATTGAGCATGTGCTGCTATGCATGTCTATTGCCTGTTAGCTTCAAAAGCTTCTCCTAAGTATGTGTACAAATGCAGAATGGTTTGTATTGCTTTTAAGAGTTGGGCTTACATTGTTCCTTTCTTCCTAATAGAAAGTATTTAAGTAAAGTTTGGTGATACGTGGTTCAGTGTTCAAAGTGTAGGTGCTCCCAACACAAATTCTGGCAAAAGGATTCCTTGTCCCCTATCCAAGGGTGCCAGGTTTCTCTCAGTTCTTTGAAATACAGTTCAGAAAACGAGATGAACTGAAGTTAAAAGGGTCAGGGTTTATGTGCCTCACTGGCCTCATGAAAGCCCTAACTGGGGAGACAGACAAAATAAATTTAATATGTTATTTTCAGAGGTGCTGTATTAATACAGTGAAAGACAGGCCCTGCTACAGTGGGCTTTCACTTAAAATGGGCAAAAGGGACAGAAGGAAGGAAAAGAAACAGAAATGCAGAGGTAAAGCAATTGGTTCAAGTTTGCCCAGGCTGTTCAGTGACTCCTGTGACTCCCAGCACTATCAGTAGCTTGTGCTGCCTCCTGAGGCAGCAGTGGCCCCAATATACAGGTGTTCATAAATAGCAAACCAGGAAACCAAATAATTCTGCAGATGCTCGTCTGTCTTTTCAAAGGACTTTTGGAATGGTGCATATCTGTGGGAGGAGGTGTTCTGAAGGTGGGAGTACTGTTCTGCAGCCACAGTTCTATTTATTCTCTTGCCTGATATGCAGCTTTTCATGGACCTTCTATTCTGTAGAGAGATGGATCCTAATAAAACATACCTCTTTTATTATTAAGCATTATTATTATTTTACTGGAATAGTTGCCAAAGGGCATTAGCATGGAAGAACATTAGAAGCCAATTAACATGCTGCCCAAAGATTTTTAGGCAGAGCTAAAGTACTTTGCTAGAGAGCTGAAACACTGGAGGTGCTCTCCAGGCTGGGCTGGCTGCACCTGCAGCCTGGGTAGCTCTTGCTTATCCCCCTCACCCAGAGCAGGTTTACAGTCATCAATCTGGCCTTTACTGTCCACATTGGAAGAAGCTGCTTAGTCATTACTTTTAATATTAAATTTTTCATAGAATCATTTGTGGAATTGACATAGAGATGATGTTAGATTGTTATAACCAAGCACAGGAACATAATTACATGTGGAAAAAGTGGAAATCTACAAGGATCCCTTTTCTAACATGTGTCCCTTAGCAAGGAAGACTGAAAAGACCCATCTGGAAATATTCAGCCTGGCGTTGTAGATGATATTCTTTATTTTATGTGATAATCCTGACTTACAGTTCAGGCCCTCTTTTGATAAATACAGTACTTGTGTATTTCCTCATGTAATCTATCTGTGAGGATCTTGGTTTAAGAAAATACACAACAAGCTCACTAGAAAATGGACTCCTGATGTGAGTGATCTTTAGCTTTCAGTTGTATGCCACCCTCAGAGCGTGCAAGGACATGAAGAGATAATGTGAGATTTGGATCAAGGGGACTTTCTTTCCTGAGTGCTGTACAGGTGTTACACATTATTAATGTACAGAGTCAGGCACAAGTGTGGTGATTTCTGTAGCTCAACAGATGCAGCTAACATCACACTTCTAATGCACGGCGGAGAGCAAGTCACCAAGGCAGTAAAAGTATTTTGTCGCTTTAGCAAACTTCTTTTTTGCACTGTGGCTTTTTTAAAAGTTGAGAAGGTTGATTTTTGGACAATTCTAGTGGATTCCTTCATGAAACATAAACTTTTTGGACTATTTATCCCATGATAGATTTTAGTATGATTCCATGAAATCGAATGAAAAGGCCAATTGTGAAATACTTAAAAAGAAAAACAAACAGGGAGGAGAGGAAAAAAAAAAAAAGAAGAAGAAAAAGATTAAAAAGGTTTAGCCTTACTTTTCACCTAGGACAAAACTCCTTTTCCCAAAATCTTGGGAAGGAAGGGCCCTGGGGTGGCTCTGCTGTGACGGTCACGAGGTGGCGCTCCAAGGCACCGTGTGCTCCCTCTGGGGACGCGCCGTGGCGTCTCCATGGGAGGCTCGGGCATGGAATCCACCGCCGCACCTCAGCCGGCTCACACACACAAAAAATAGGCGTCCGGATTTAAAATAGCAACAGCCCTAACCCCACCCCTAAGGGATTAAGGACGGGAATGCCCAAAGTAGAGGTGTAAACACGCGGAGAGCAAACAGCTTTGGCACCGTGCGGTGGTGGTTTAGTTTTATTGGAGGATAAGGACCGTGGTGTGGAGTTTTACTAAACGCGCAGCTGGGCTGAACTCAAGCTGAGCTCAACTTTTCTTACATCTCCTTCCCACCTCTTCAAGCTTAAAAGTACTTAATAGTGCTACTTTCTGGGCAAGTGTATCGTAGTGACATATACGTGCGTTTGGGAGGAACTTGCCAAAAAGAGGCATCTCAGGCTGTGACAGGGTGTATTTATCTTGCAGACGACAAGTGGAATTCATACACGATAGCCAGACAGCCTCTCAGGGGAATTAGGAGTTGAAACAACCTAAAGTAGCAAAGCATTTCAGCAGTGGGGCACCTGTGAAGGAAAGGTGTAAAGCGAAGAAGGGTGACGGCCGTAACAAGGGACGCCTGCCAGCTATTTCAGTCATTTAAAGACAGTCTGAAAGAGTTTAGGGTCGTGGAACTTGCCTTGGAGGGAAGAAATGTCTCATGTATGGGTTCAAATTGAAGGATTTCCGCCTCCAAGGTGGCGGTGACAGTAACACTCACATGTCTGTCTGCAGCGGAGGTGATTTTGGGGAGAGGATGGGTCAGGGGAGAGAATGGGTTTTGGGGAACCCGGGATGGGTCAGGGCCTCAGGGCTCACTCGCGGAGCCGTGGCTGGTCCGAGTGAAGGGCTTGGAGGAGTAAACCTAGGGCTGGAAAGGCGCACTGGCCTCAGCAGCAAAGCCATTAAAATGCTGGAGGAAGGCAGGGGAGCGGGAAGAAAAAAAAAAAAAAAAAAAAAAAAAAGTTGTCTTTTAGCCTGAAGTCGAGAAGGGGGGTGGAAGGATCCCTGGCCGCGGTTGCCAAGGAGATGGGCAGTGTCCGCCGGCCTGTCTGCCCTCACAGCCGCGGCGTGGGGGTGTCCGTCTGTCTGTCCGTCCGTCTGTCCGTCCATCCCCTAGGCGGCGCCCGCAGCGCCGGCCCCAGCCGCGGGGGGGCGCAGCGCGGAGGGCGGCGATGCTGCCGGCTCCCCGCCGGCCCTACCTGTCGGAGCCGCGGCGGCAGCGAGCGGGGCCGCTCCGCCACCCCGGGCAGCGCCGCACGCCCCTCCAGCAGGCACCGCCCGGGGCAGGGACCGGCTCCCCGCCGCCTGAGCACCCCCTCCCCGGGGCGGCGGGGCTCTGCCCCCGGCCCGCCCCGGCACCGCCCCCGCCGCGGGAGCCCCGGCGAATCAGCGGGGCGCTGTCAGGGCGTCAGCGCCGGCGGCTCCGCGCGGCCGGCCCCGAGCGCGTCCCTTATCGCAGACAGGCACCGGGGATCGCATCATTATCATGGGCACTGTTTGCTTTTCGCGGCGCTGCTGTTTGCTTTTCGCTCTCGCCTGGGCCGGCAGGTTGGCGGGAGGCAGCGGGGGCGCAGGTAAGAAGAGGGGGCTCCGCCGCCCTGCAGCCTTCCCCAGGCGCGGGCGGCGCGGAGCCGCGGCCCCGGGGGGACCGTGTCTGTCCGCTCTCCTCTCTGCCCGCTGTAAGGTGTTCAGGGGGAGGTCACTTCTCGCTGCTCGTAGCGCCGAGGGTGTTGGAAGTTGCGGTGGGGAGGCGTTTTCTCGCGTGTTTGACACAGCCAGAGCCGAGGGATTTCTGCAGGGAAGAGATGGGGAAGAAAAAGTTACTTTCCTTGAGTGCCTACGAGATAAGCGTGTGCTGAGCCCTGGAGACTCTGCAGAGCAAGCGTTGGCTGGGATATCGTCACAGGTTTTTCCCTGTCTGCACATTAACCCAAAGACCTGGCGTTTTTAACAGCGGCGCTGGTATCAGTTTAATAGCTGTAATTATACTTTGTCTTTGCTTCGGTGTTAAAAAAAAAAAAAAATCAAACACCCCCCAATCCTATCTTCTTTGGAATGTTGCAAGCCCAAAGTGATTTCTGAAAGAAATGTATGCAGGCTCTGAAGTTGTGCGAGGAGAAATCTTTTAAGGTGAAGTACGAGCGAGGGCAGGCGGGAGGGGGAGGGTGTGGAAAAAAATCCCTGTTCCTCGGATAGAGGAGTTTAAATGTAACAAAATGAACGAAGTCAGCCTAGAAGTTCTTAAAAGTCCAAGTAATGCAATGTGAGATGTGGAGCAGAGCAGGGGCTCATACTTGGTTTTGCCCTTTCATTTGACTCATTGGCATTCACGCCTGACTCCCAGGCATCCTCTAGTTGCTGTGAAATGTCCCCCTTGGCTCAATGCAGTTTGAATTTTTGACGGCATTATAAAGAGTCCAGCTGTCACTTTTGCTGGTCTTGTTGGGAGATGGGTGCCGGTTTAATGACTCAAAAGTATGAACCAAAGCATTAAAAAAAACCCAGAGAAACCCCCCCCCAAAAAACTTATTTTCTCCTTGTGCTTGACTGAATCTGTGCCTGATCTGGGCAACACCTCAGCTAATTTACGTAAATCATAGCTAGATCTGAACTGGCTCAGCGGTAAAAATAAATGAGTGGACAAGAAAAAAGGCAACAGATTACAGCAGCTCTGCCTCTAGTCCGGAAAATTACGACGCTCGATGTTGTCCCCCTCTTTCTTTAAAAAAAAAAAAATCTACAACAATACAGATAGAGTCCGAGCAATTCTCTCGCTGGGATTCCAGAGGTGCCCCGCGGGGCCGCCCCGGTCTGCGCCTCTCAGAGAAGTTCTTTGCTGTGTGCCATGCTACAATGTCTGCTTATCCTCCCCTCTCTAAATAGCCCCCTCCTGTTCCCGGTGACTTTGAAGGATCCATGTGTTATCACTGGAGATGGCTGAGTGAGCACTTCTGAAACAATTAGCGTTAGGATTTCAAGCTAACAATAAAACCGTTTTCACTTTAGTGCACCTTTTTGAGGCTCTGCTAATCTAATTGGCATGAAACCAACTGCACATGCCTCTCGCTGGATGCCCGTCTGCCCCCTTCCCTGTCTCCTCGCTCCTTGCTGACCGCAAAGGCGGGGGCTGCGCTCCGTGCAGCTCCGCGGGTCCCTCTCCGGCTGCTTCCCTGCCTGCTTGCCCGTGTCCCCCCGGCAGCCCCCGCTGTGGCGGTGGCCTGAGGCGGGGAGGAGCCCCCGGGAGGTGCGGGATGGACAGCACGGGGTGCCCGGGCTGCGGTGGCATCGCGGCCCCTGGCGTCGGGAGCTGCGGGGTGGCCGGGGAGCGGCTGTGGGCAGTGCGGGGGGCGGGGCAGCGCAGGCAGGGCTCTGAGTGTTCCCATGTTCCCGGCACACCGCATCCCTCAATAGGTCGGACTTGGGGATTTTTTTTTTTCTCCGTATGCTCATTTCATTAACATTCCCACGGCTACCAGATATCGACTCTGTCTCATCCTCCTCCCTCCCCATCCTCTTTAAGTCCGGGGGAGAGAAGGAATGCCCGTCCCTGAAGTGTTTGTAAAGGCTTCCTACTCCGAGAACAAGAAAAGCAGTCTGGGTCCCGCTTTTCAGAGTCAGACTTACCCATTAAGGCACCCACCCGAGCAGGGGCCGGGACGACTGCTGGGACTTTTTTGCACCTAAATGAATGTTAGTCCAAGTAGATTATGTTATTGCAGGTTGCTTTCCTCCACTCTACCTTACCGAGTTTCATATGGTCTTCCATTTATTTATTTTTTTGCTTCTCAGTAAAAAGCATTAATGTGGTTTTGCTATTCAAATATTTCTTTTTCCCGTTCCCCCATCAGCATAGTTTATTTAAACTAGGGTCTATCTTTATAAATTAGGAAAATCTCTGTGCTAGAACATGCAAGTGGTCTTTTTTTCCTCCTCTTATAGGTAATTTAAGCGTTCTCTTGTTTTACTAAGATGTGGGTCTCCAGTTATATGGCAGAGTTACCCATCAGAAGCTAATTTCTAGTGTCTAACTATTTCATTCATAGTGCAGAAATGTGAGATCGAGTCCCCCCAGCTCCGTGGAGAAGGGCTTATAAGTGACTTGAGGAGAATGTCACACTGGCCGGTTTAGTTATTTATCCTTAGATGTTCTCATTTCCAGCATGACACTAGGAAGGCAGGCAGGCAGGCAGGCAAACAGCTTCAAGGGGAGTATCTACCCCTGGTGTTTTCTGTCTCAGGTCTTCCTTCTTATCTGTCCCCTTGGGGTTTCTTCTGTGCTTCCAGATGTTGACGAGTGCGCCGAAGCTACGGATGACTGTCACATCGACGCAATTTGTCAAAACACACCAAAATCCTACAAATGCATCTGCAAGCCGGGCTACAAAGGGGAAGGGAAGCAGTGTGAAGGTAAGGACAGAGCCGCTCCTCTCCTGTCTCTTCTCCCCTCCCTTCTCTTATTTGTTTGCTCTTTAAAAGCTTTTGTAAATAGCTGAATTCCTGAAACGATTAATGCAGATTTACAGCTGCTTAACCTCAAACCTGGGTGTTTATTGGCAAGCATCCCCCTGCTGCTTTTGCTAATTGTCCGGCACCGCAAACCTTGTGCCCGCCAGCCTGCTCTTAAGAATAAAATAAAAAAGGGGGTGTGAGGGGGTGGCATTCCCTGGTAGCACCAGCTCCTCCTGGGCGGTGTTGGGCCCGCTGCACCTGGGGCTCGAAGCGCCGCCCCAAACACGTGGGTGTGGCCCGGCCATGGGATGGGATGGGATGGGATGGGCCCCTGGCCCGCTCCCCAGCAGAGAGCAGATGGGAAGGACTCGCCTTGTTTTCCACAGACAAATCACAGGTGTTTTTCTGTACCTGCTCAAACAGGACGCTGGGGTTTGCTTCTCTGTGACACTCTACATGTGTCATGAGCATGTATTTCTAGTCCTTGGAACATTATTTTAAAAGGAAGCATTTCAAATTATTGTGTTTATATAGACTTGAAAAAACTTACTTTACATCTCTATGTTCTCACATTAGTCTTGTAATTGAAAAAGACCTAGCAGGTTTTATTAGGCTCTGTGTACCGTCATATTTCGGATTTTATGCACTCTGCCTTGTCTGTTGAATCTCAGTGAGGAGATTCTCCAGTGAAAAGATCAAATCTTGTAATCACAGGAGAATGCCTTCCAAATAAAGAATGCAAGATTGTTATTTTTTCCTGCTTGTAGATGCTTAGTAGGTATAACATTTTCCTTCCAAGTCTCTTTCCTTCTATGGCAGAATGCAGCTTTTACAAAAAGACCTATAGCCAGTCCATTAAAAAGATTGAAGACCTAGAAATTAATTTGGTCTATGAAAAATTGAAACCACATATTATTCTCCATGGACCTCCAAAATGTTTGTTCAAGTGCCCTCAGAAAGCGTTTTTGTGGTTGTCATATTTTTCTATCTTTGGCTTAAATTGACAAACTCTGATTGTCCACCTTTTGGTGCTCTAGCATCTCTGAGCTGCTGTTCCTCTGGAAGCCAGATTTTCTTTCTTGCAAACAGGATAGTTGTTCAGCACCAGTTCTCTCTCTATTCATCCCTTCCAGGGAAAGAGCTACAGAACACTGAGAAAATGTACTCAAGGCTGCAGCCATGGAGGTTACACCATTCTCAGCATTGGTACTTGCTGTATTGGTTTTCTACATTAAAAGTTTCCTTAGCTTTAACTATTCTTATTTCAGTTGTTGGGCTCTGTTTAGTGGTAGACACGGCTTATATTCATGCTTGTCTAATACCCATATATCTCTCTGCCTGACTTGCCTTGGCTCAGTAAGAAAAAACCCCAAATATCCCAAACTCAGTAAGTAGTAAAAAACAAGATAGATCCTTGTAATGATGCACAGAAAAATGAAACATCTGTGTCTGATACCAAACTCATATCTAATAGAATTTAGTGTCTGACAAGCCTGATAAGTAAACTGGGGCAGACTGCAACATGTTCTGCATGGATGTTCAGCATTAGTCAGGTAATGTAAGCTGTCTAAACCAGGTGTTACTGTGCATGATACATAACTTTTTTTCTACAGTATTATGTTAACAGTTCTAAAGATTTTTCATCAGTTCTGTGTCTTAAGTTGGTAATTAATATCAAATTTTGGTGGAAGCAGAAAGCTTCAGAAAGGGTCAGTGGTAGGTCTAAGATCTGCCTCAGGCCTGCTGCACATGGAGAGTGGGTTTATTTTGCATCTTGAGGTTAAGTATTCAAAACCTACAGAAATAAACACACTCACTTAATTGATTGGTATTTAGTATTCTGTCACAGGGCAACCTCAATGATCAACTGTTAGAAGTTATCTTTTAAGATAAAAGTGACTGTTAACAAAGATGAAACCCACTAGATTGGTTTTGTTGTGCTAAAACTGAAACTGGGTCATTAAATGGTTCTTGTCTTGATTGTAAAGCCCAGTCTTTACAACTGGGCTTTTCCAAATAAGCCTTTTGATCAGTGAAACTAGTTACCTATGAGAAAAAGATTTTGTACAGGTTTTTGTACAAAAGAGCCTCTTTAGCTAAGTTTGTAGCAATCTACCAGTGTTGCTTCATATCTGAAGAACATTCATTTTATTGTAACTAACTTGCTTACAGCCCAGGCTCTCTCATACAGCCAGATTTTAGTGGTCAAGTAGAATTGCCATTCATACACTACAGTGAGCTTAAAGACATTATACTATCAAACTCATTCTGATAAATTTTAGTGAGCTGCCTATTTAGGTTGTATTGAAGCATTGCAGTTGATTTAGAAATGTGCATGTTTGTTTATTTTAAATGGTAGTCTTAAATATTCCTTTTGTTCACTGAAAAATCTGTTTTAGAGCAAGGGGTAAAGTATGGGAAGTAACATTTTTTGCATGATTCTTAGGAGCACATAGTTGTACAAATGTGTCCAGTATATCAATATGTATTTGTGTACTCCTGTGTATTTATTTATAGTTTTTCTAAACAATGGGATCCTTAGGCCAATGCAGTAAATGTGGAGCCCAGCCACTTGTGCAGGATTTTGCTCAGGTTTGCTGCTGTGAACTGAAGGTTGGGGAGAAATATATATGACACAAATGTTTCTTTAAGGACATGTGGAGAACTCTAGCAGCAATTATATGGAAATGAAACATTTTCCTGACAGTCTGTTAAGTTTCTTCAGTAGGGAATTTCTTTCTGAACTTTGATTTTCTCTCAAAATGTCTTTTGGCCTGAGTTTCTCCAGAGTTGATGAGGATTGAGGGTGACTTTTCAGTTCACAGGTATTTTTCTTCGTGGTGTTTGTTTGTTTGTTTTGTTTTTCTTTTCTGTTCTTTTCTGGCTAGCTTTCTTGCCTGAACCACTTGACTGTTTCTCTCCACAGAGCACAGTTGTTTCTCCTGACAGAAGAGTTCCTCATTCTTCTTCTGTCTTGTCTTCTGCTTCCCTCTGTAGATTTCAGTTGACCTTTTTTCTTTCTTTAGTCAGGTATCAGTTATGCTTTGTAAAGCTTCATGGTCAGCATTGCCATGATATTTTCCTATATCACATAATGTATCGATATCCCTTGTACACAAATTCTCTAGCTGGCATTTTCATAGGACAGAATAATGTGTCCAACCGAGATAATCCTTAAATAATAATTCTCTATTTCTAGTCAATATTCAAAATCCATTAGCTTATAATTAATTAATTTGCTTGCCCTGGCACACCTGCTATTGCCTAAGAAGTCTTCCCCACTGTGATTTTAGTCAGGATCTCAAATGCAGTGGGCTGGATTCAGCTACAGGCATGATCTTTCATGATCCATAGGACTTTGTCCTTACCTTCTCAGCATTGAATTTTGGCTTCCCTACAGGTTGATATCTTACCAAAATTGTGTCAAAGCAATGGAAATTCCAAAAAGTTCAAAAGGATTCCAGGTCCTGGGGTTCTTTATGCCTTGACAGGGCATTCTTTGTCTCCAGTGCAATGTTGTGTGTTTGCCGTTGTAGGATCCTCTGTCACTGAGTGGTGTATGAAGGGGTTTAGCTCTCAAACCCAGCTGTTTGGAGTTTTTACCCCATACTACTCTACTCCAAACTCTCAAGCCATTAATGGTTAAAATACTCCGTATAGTTGTTGGTTGATGTTTAACTGTGCCCATTTTATATCCACTTAGTGCTAAGTTTTTTTTATATAGATTGATTTTTTCCTTAGCCTACTTTTTATCCTCAGTGGGAATGTAATTTCAGTGAGTTGCTCTAGCTGTTGGTTTTTTCCTTTTGGATTATACCTTATATGTAGACCCTTAAGACACATTTATTGGGACTTGTTGCTTCTGGATTGTTAAATTCTACTCTGTGCTTTCCCATATTGACTGACATTTTTTCCTCTTGGAGCATTTTTTTTCTACTGTCTTTCATAGTATTTTCAGACCTCTGCTTCAGTTCTTTTAATAATTGATCTCATGCAGTTGTTACAGTGTTTCTTGAACTTTTTGTGCAGAAATGTTCACAACTTTCAGCTGGACTTTTTTTTCTTTTTTTTTTTTTTTAATTCTCCTGTGAAGCATCATAATGTTGTTGATGGATTTCTTGCTGAGGGCAACATACACATACCATGGCAAAGTGTCTTGGTAGAGTCTGCCCTGAGAGGGTGGTTTTTAGATTTCTGCTCTCATTGTAAATTTGTGCTATATCACCAGCAGTTCTGCTTGACTGCTAGGTGAGTGGGATTGTGCAGTTCTAGTGATTTAAGTCGGTCATGTGTTCATGTATTGGTAGTCTTTTTCTTAATGTAAATAATCATTCTAGATAAATGGGCAGGTGATGGTGATAATCTGCAATGAGGGCCTTTATTCTTCATTGCCCCAGTGGTAGCACCTCACTGGGTTTAAGCATGGTACAATCTCAAAATAAGATAAACCATTCCTGTCTCACTCATAGGTGTATTCAGCCTCTGCATATGTCCATTTGGAAACACAGACCAATTGTCCCTTCTGATCAGTCATTATCATCTTCAGTAGTTTGTGGATGTAAGGCCAAGTTTATTCTTGTACCTATTTGTTAGATCTGTTTTTAATGGATTTTAAACAAATCTTAGCAATTGGAAAAACAGCTCATCACTTTCATTTAAATAATAATGATTGACTCTCCAGGCTTGAATTCATGCTCCTCTTATACTTTTAATCTTGTTGACCTGTTTTATCTCTCATTTTCTTAAGAAGCTTATTTATGGTCTCAGTCATTGGGTTTTCATTTTATTATAGTCTTTGAAATACCTGTTGTGTTCTTATTCTCTTCAAAAGTGAATCCAAATATTGTGACAGTGCTGCTCTGAATCAATCAACCTGGAAACACAGGATTTTCCAGACTTCTCACTTCCAAGCTCCCAATCCAGTATCTCATACTAGAACCTCCTCTTGTCTGCAGGGATGAGTAAGTAAGGTGCTTCTGGGTATCCTTTAAGAGAAACAATAATCCCATTTCTTAAGAGCTCCATGGTGTTCCATCAATCCACTCCCAGCAGTTCTTTCTTAAGTGAGTCATCTTCAATGATGACTCCCTGTGGGAACTGGGACACTGCTGGGTGTCCTTTGGTGTCTGAAACTCGGGCATCTTGATGCCTGCACAACTCTAGTGAGCTTAGACTTGTTCTGTCTGTCTCTGCAGAATAACGGTGATGCCACTGAACAAGGCAGCTTAAGTGACTTCTTCCTGACTGATGATTCTTCCATTTGCAGTAGAAGGTGAATTAATAATTTTAAGAACTCCCTTGATCTCCCTGAATGAGGTCTGCAGTGGATTTTAGGTGCTGAAGCTGCTGTGTTTTCTGGGGTTACAATACCTTGACAGATGGTGCTTATGTCCTGTGTTGAAGTTCATGTCACCCTCCCCTAAGAGCTGTGTTCCAGATGATTCCTGGTGCTCCGAGTCTGTGCTGCTGAGTTTGTGAGGTTGGCTTGCAGCAGCCCATCTGGGCACAGAGCATCACACTCTGCTACCTTCACACTGTGTAGGGATTTCTGTTCCAGGGTCAAGTCTTCCTGCCCACTTTGATTCACAGATCATGGCTTTACTCTGGATGAGCCTCTGTGCTGATTTCATTGAAAGCAGCTTTCACAATGAAGCAGTATACGCTGTCAAAAACTGAAGGAGAGAGAATATAAACTAGCTTCTTTGATTTGAGCTGGTAACTCCTTTTTATTTTCTCTTTCTCTCATTGGGTAGCTTGATGCATTTTATTTGGTTTAGGCTGATAAAAGTGTTCTCAGAAATGAATTCTGAGGCCTTCTATATCTCTTCTTTTTTCTTTCTCCTTTTTTGTTTTAATTTGTAGCACTATTTAATACTCAATTCTGACTTGCGAGTTTTCTAACTTGCACCAGGGGATGAATTTTCTTGGGGGATGGAGAAGTGGAGAAGTAGCAGCAAGTAAGAAAATACTCCTGAGAACATTCTGTATTAAATCAGAATTTTATTACAGCCTAAGTGAATTAACAGCTTATGATAACTTTTTTCTTTGTCCTCCTTCATGCTGCTTTCTGTTCAGTGAATAGGGCTTTTGTTTTGGTCAGAGTCGAGCCTTGATTTTATTTATTTATTTATTCAAATTGCTTTAGTTTCCCAACTTTGTTCAGTAGTTCATCCACTAAAACCAGAATATCCCTTAGCTGGGCTGACATGCCGTGTTTAACTGCTCCCAGGGCCATCAGTCCCCATGTGTCACGAACCCTATTGTTTTCTCCTCTCCCTTTTCTCTCTACTCTGTCCTACCTCTCAGAGCTGCTTTTTGACAGCCCATAATGCTGCTTCAGTGAACAGCTCCCCCGGTGGTCCACTTTGGAAATCTTCCATTTTGACTTAGGAAAAGAACATTCACTCCAACTTTTTTTTTCTCTCCAGAAATGCTTATTGGATACAAATATCACTATATTTTGCATAAACAAATACCATCCCATATGAAATATGGGCCTCATTCTTTAACATGTAATTCTCAAATTGGAAAAAAAAAGATGGTTTTTTCCAAGGGCAGTTTTCTAAATAGTTGATAAGTTCCCTGTCTGCTGGATGGTCTGTGGGTACTCTGGGAACTTAAAAATATATATAAAATTTAATCAGCCTCAACAGTTGCTAAGCTGCAGAACCCAGGATGGCCTCCTGGGGTGATGTAAACTTGGTGTTTAGAAGGAACTTCTTTCCACCCAGACACACAATGTAAATTAACTGCCAGGAAAATGATAATGAAATGAAGGAGCTTAAAAAAAGTGTTCTAAGCTCAGTAGGTCTGTCCTTCTTTTGTCTTCATTTTTTTTACATCTGCTAGATACTGTCCAGTTTTCCTTGTTTTCCCACCTTTACTTCTGGGGCAGTCCCCTTTCCTTGCAGTCTTCATTGTGTTGTCTTGTATACCCTGTTACTCAGCTGTCTTTTAACCTTGTCATTTCCCTACTGCAAATCCTGCTTCTTTTTTGTTCTTTTCTCATGTATTTTCAATTATTTCATTTAGCTTTCCTTCCCCCTGTCCTCTCAGGGGTTTACAGCAGCACTGTTCAGAAAGCCAGTGTCCCACAGCAAGACCTCTGGGCCTGGAGAACTGGCAGCTCTAAGTTCTAGGTGCTCCTTACTGCTCATTTCCCTTGAGTTTTGTCTTTAAGTCAAAACAGCTCTGACCAGCTCTCAGATTTCCCCTTTTTCTTGCTTTTTCCTCCCTTTTCTCCACCTCTTTCCTGGCCCCCATCAGCAGCTCAGAGCTCACCTGTCCCTCAGCACTTTCCTTGCTGTTTCCACACCCACAGCTCTTCCCTCGGTGGCTGCCTGAAAAAAACATCTTTGCCTGGCTGATTGCCATCATTTGTTAGCTTATCTTTGGTTATGGGCACTGTCTTCATGTGTGTCCACTGCACTGCTGAAATACACATTCTTTGATCTGAGGCTGATGCAGGACATGGTCAGGGAGTCTCTGCTGGGATGATGGCAGAGGAGGAGTTAGGGAAGGTGACTTGCTGCTGCTCCCTTGCCCAAAAAAGCTGCACTGATGATGCTTTTGTCTCCTCTGCATTTGAGCCAGGTAGCAACCACTCTGTTCATTAGCATCCATGCTGTCAGGATGCTGTGGAGGTAATGGGAATCAGGGATGGAAGAGGAAGAGGATGGGATACCATCCTGTCCCTGTACCCATGGTACCAGTCCCAGGCTGCTCTAGCCCAGGATAGCTGTGAGCCTTAAATGCAGGGCAGCTTTGGCCAAATCTCAGGCAGTCCTGGGATGGAGGATGTACTGCAGGAATTTGTAGGGAAAATGTGCCTGGAGTCTTGTGGCAAAAGGAGTAGTACTCCCCCTGCCCTGATTTAGGAAGTTCCTTTCCCTTGATGGTGCTATTTTTTTGCACAGGGGCAATTGATGTGGGGCTATTCTGTGAAGATTATCACTGAAATAATACTCCCAAAAGTGGAAGAAAACACGAAGGAGTACAGCCTGGCCCTGTAAGCATTTCTACACTGAAAAGTCAATGAACTGGGATATAGAGGCTGAGATACATGGCAGGGAGGAGGTGGTGGTGAATAAGGTGAATAGATTTCCTAATCTGGTTTAGTTTCTGGAGCCCTTGTGGCGTGAAACTACAGCATAAGGTTGAAAAAACACCTATCAAGAAAGACGTTTTGAAACTTCAGCTGCCTAAATTTCAGCAGATGCCTGCTGAGCTTTGAACTTATTATATTCTTGGGGGAAGGGGCTAATGTATTTTCTAGATGACTGTTTTTCTTTCTGGTAAATTTTCAGCTGTAATTTGACCATCTTAGTCTGTCCTGAGAAATCTCCTGAAAGGTAACTCCCTGACACCTTATTGGAAACAAAATCTGGGAGTATTAAATCTGTTCAAGCAGTTGAGGGAGATTTTTTTTTAAACATAGCAAAGCAGTGATTTTTCCATATAGTTCCTTTAGAAAAAAGCTAACTTCCTGAGGTTTTTCCTTAATTTGTTTTAGTGTGTGTATATATATATATATATTTTTTTTTTTTTAAATTTCAAATGAAAGAAGACCTGCTTTAAAGCAGATACCTTGCAAGAAAAAATATAGTTAATAAGTAAATGTTTGGTAGAGTTATAAGGAACTGAAGATAGGGTCTGACAAATCCCCTTGAAATTTCAAGACTTTTCTACACATTTAGGATGCTGAGCAAAAGAAATACCCTTAGATTACAGTTGGAAGATTTTTTTTGTTCAAGTGCCATGAATCACCAGAGTACTCAAGAATGTGCTTAATCTTGAGAAACTGTTACCTTTTAAAGTAATTCTGTTTAAGTGCTTTATTAAATTGAAGCTACTGCCTTATTTTATGTTACAGTGCTGCTTCTCTGGAGTCTGTAGGTCACATTTTTTCTTTCAGTGACCAAGGAATTTTAAAAAAAATCTGGATCATTTAAAAAGGTGATTTAGGACCTTGATCTTGCACATGCTTTAGGCCTAAACTTAGTGCAGTTTGTTTGGTGCTGTGAGACCCATAGACAATGTATCAAATTCAAGACCATGCTTTCACTGTTATTGACAATGTTTTACAGTATAGCCATCAAAGAATCAGAAATATTAAATAAACAACTTTCAGATTGTTCTGATTCTTACAATCAATTTGTTAAGCAGATGAGCTGTTATCTCAGAGAATATAAAAGCCAATTTTAATTTATTCTCTCAGGGTGAGGTTACTAAGCTTCATACTATCGTTCCCATGCCTTAATCTGCATGAACCACTGCCAGACCTTACATTTAACATCGTGCTCAGAGAGCATCAAAAATTTAACTGAGGGGAAAAAAAATAAGAGCAATGCAAAATACCAAATTGGTGATTAGTAATGTCGTTGGAGAGAATGGTGCTGCTGCAGAAGGTGCTTCAGAGAAGGGGAATCTCTGCAGAAATAGGTATTTGACATATCATTGCTGAAAATACTACAGGGCATTACTGCTGTGCACTCTAGTTCTTGCTGTTGTAAGAGGAGGACTGCACTGAAGTGCCTTTGTTCTGATTTCATTATCTGGAAGCAGAGGTCACATTCAGAACTTTCAATCTCCCTGTTACAGTGGAAAAAGGGGTTCAAGTAAGTGGGGTATTTGCTTTGCTGAGTAAGTAGGCTAGGTAATGCATGTCTAAATTGTTTGGCAGCACATGCATAGCAGGAATTTGATATCTGACTTCATACCTCTAGAGATGTCAGTGTCTTTACCAAGTAGAGTTGTGCCTTTATTCTTTTTGCACATTTCTGTTTGCAGAACTTTGTGGGAAAAGGATTCCATAAAACCTGTGACTTGGAGACATGCCAATGTTTTTCTCTAACTACAAAGTACCCAAGTCCAACTTTATTTAGAAATTTTCGTCTCTTCCTGATGCATGCCAACCTGTCTAAAGATGCATGTGATCAAAGCTCCTCTTTCCATCTCCTTCCCCCCACACCACTCTTCTCTTAAATCAGCCCAATTCTTGCTTGCACAGTGGTGGCATTCACCTGCTCTTTAGTGCAGGTCTTGGTGCAGCACCCTCTGTAAAGGCAGCTGCTCTGAATGGTTCGTTCCTGCTCCTGATTTGGGATGTTCCTTGGGATTTTCCCAAGGGCCCTCATGGTGGCTTTGTGTGCAAGGGCACACTGGGGGAAGGCAGCCTCCTTTGGCTGCAGATGGAACCCAAAGCCACAAGGGAGGCTAACTGCATTATCTGGCTACCAGAGGGCAGACACAAGTGGAACCCTCTGGCTTTTGCTTGGCTTGAATTCCTAAGGAAGCAATTTTACCTCTATTCAGATGGGAGCGTGCAGGCATATTGAGAGTGCAAGAAACAAATGAGGGAAGGAGAGCTGCCAGGATTTCTCTGACCTGTGACTGCTCCCTGTAAGAGTGAGCCAGGGAATGGGTATAAGAGAGGAATAGACAACCTCAGCCTGTTGTCTGGAAATAAAAACCTGAATACTAAAATGCTTTGGTTGGATATAGTCTTTTTCATTAGGTATAGAATGTTTCACTTTGTGAAAATTGCAGCAGCTTATTCTGTAGACACAGTTTTACTTTTAAAGAGACTGTGACTTCAGAATGGAAGAACTTTTATAATACAGTTTTCTCAAAAGCTTTAACAATGGAAAGAGTCCCATCAATTTTTTTTTGCAGCATGATTGTTTACTAGGAGAATACTTTTTGTGATATGAGTAAACTCTAAGGTGTTGTCACTTAAGTTTTGTATTAACAATCACATATTGGTGTTTATTGAATATATTTCTCTTCTTTATCCTTCTGGCATTTTGCATGCTTTTACTGTCTATTTTGAAGTACTTTTTAAAAAAATCTTTTCCTTGAGGGAAATGCAAGAACTACATTATAAAAAAAATATCTGTTGACTGCATCACATGTGGTCTTACAGGGCAAAACCCAAAGCTTCAGCATTTATTCTGAATAGGAAATATATTCAGGATAGCAACAGCAGTAGTATTAATTCTCTAGAATAGGTTAATGACACATCTTACCTTGAGTTAATACAGAAGTTTCCAGTGCGCATTTCTGAGTTCTTCCACTGGACTTTGCTGCACAAAACCAAAATAAACTGGAAAAGAGTTACTAGAATACGTTCCTGTGCTGCTTGTGCTGAAAGGCTCTTAGTGATATTCGTTAATATTGATGTTATGATTAGGTACTAGTCATAATTTTGAGCTGTTTCTAAGACAAGTGTTCTGGTGGTCTGTATGGGAGGCAGCAGACTGCTGCTGTAGCCTGCTCCACAGCATCAGTCTTTATCCTAAGTAGGGTTACATGATGCAATTGCCTGAGTTAGCCAGAGTCTGGACTCAAGGGATTGGGGGACACTTTCTGGAAGGACTAGCATGTTTTCCTTAATGCTGCCATTCACTGAGGAAAGCCCCAGTGTTTGTAGCTGTGAGAGCACCTGAGTGGTCCTGTTTGCACACAGCATTTTCTGTGGGTCTCCTGTTTGATGGGAAGGACAGCCTGTTGGCTTTAAAACCGTGATTTATTTGGGTTCTTTAGGGGAGTTCTGATGAGTCCAACAGGCAGATGAAAGGTTTGAGTGTGAGTGTTACCAGAGGGTCCTGCTGGAGATGGGCTCTGGCACAGCCAGGCAGAGGGATGTAGGGAAGGCTCTCGTGCCCTCAGGAGAATACAGCCTTGATTTGCTCACCCCAATTGGTTTGAACTCGCTAAAATAACTTGATCTTAAAGATGGGACCAAGCAAGAAGAATTTCACTCTTTGAAGAAACTGTGAAAATGGAAAATATGGGAAATGGAAGGTGAGATGGGAATGCATTGCAAGTCCATTTATGTAAGTAGTACAAATCATAGTTTACTTCTACCTTTATCTGCCATGTACACACACACAACATCTGTGCTTAAGACCATGCCAAGTATGAGCACAACTGTCAAAAGTCAGAAATTTGCCACTGAGAGGTTTAGTGCATATTCTTATTATTGATATTTATGAACTTAAGGAAAAAAACATAGTAGGAACAAACTTTATAAAACTGCAGAATTTGTATTTTATATTTTGATTTTTAAGCTATTAACAACATATTGTTCCACTGAAAACCTATTTTACCAAGAGTTTCTTCTTCAATAAACTTTATGATCAACAAGGAAGTAAAAAACTTAAGGGGAATAAATACATGTCTTCTGGTCTGAATTAGTCCCTGACTATAGTCTTTTCTATTATAGTATTTGAAGCAGGAGGGAGTGCTTTAAATGCTTCAACCCATTTAACCTTAATTGCTTGGTTTTAATAGACATTTGCTAACTAAAGGAACCAAATTATAGCTTGAATTAGGCCTTACTAATCTTAATTAAAAGCTCTACTTTATAATCGGAAACAGCCTATGTTTAAAACAGTAAGCCTTTCTTAAATGGCTTACTTTAAAATACTAAGGCCCTTTTGCTAATAATTGTTTAGACTGAATACGGGTAACCATTATTTTCCTTATATTGCACTTAATTAAAAATATCTCCTCCATGTGGTTTTGTGCAGCCTGCTGGCTGTAAAATCGTTTGACTGGTGGGGGTGGGATTACTTTACTTTTCCTGTGGTAATTTGAAAATATGTTTCTGCCTTTGTTTTAAAAGTTTTCTGGGGTCATAAGTTGCAAGACTAACATGTGAATCAATACAAACATTCGCTTCCTGCATTTGTCTGTCCTCAGGCAAACGCTTGTCAGTCACTTACAATCATTAATAATACACCCTATAATTCATTTAGTTCAACATTGAAATTGTGCTCAGGCACTTGATTATGGTCTCTGCACTCCTTCAGAGACCTAAATTTCAGAATAAATCAAGTCTGCTATATTGGGAGGGAGGCAGACCCTGGCTCTGTCTGTTGAGCATTTGGTGTATTAACAGAGCTCCTGTGCTTTTCAGGGCTGTCTGAAGAGGACAGAGGGTGGATTTCATCTTTCCAAGTATGGATCTCAGTAGTACAGATCAGCCCATTTAAACCATTTGCTTTGCTTTCCCTTTATGGTTGAGGGAGAGAAATTTCCTTCATGCAGTTTGCCGTGCATTATCGGAGACAAAAATAGGTCAGATAAATCTGAAGAGTCTTCTTTCTGACACAGATGTGGGCATCTACAAATTTGGATGGGGTGTATCAGGGCAAAGAGCCTGCAGCTGTGAAATTCAAATTCCATTGAAATTAATGAAGAATATTCTGAACTTGTGCTTCGAATTTAACCAGGTATTTTTAAGCTGCCATGTTATCATTGGATCATGATGAAATTCATCCTCCCAGTCTCAGTTTTATGTTTTTTAATTATTTAAATTTATTTTCTTAGCGCATCCTACTCAGGAAGCACTGCTTGACTGTGATCATACCTTTATTTAATTTGCAATGCTTTTGACTTAGTGGCTGAATCACCTACTTGCACAAACTAAACACAAACTAAAAGTCCTTTATATGCTAAGTCTACTAGACCTCTATATGCACTTGGGAGAAAATTCCATAAAAAGTCACTTGTGCTGGTTGTGGATATGGGCAGACCTTCTTGAATTCAGTTTTGTTTGCCTACTTATCAGATCTTTGGAAATCCCATAAAGCATTTTCTAGAATTTCTCCTTGTTGACCAGTTAGTTTAATGGTTTGTGCTGATGGAATATACAAAGATTTTTAAATTATACCCAGTACAGAAAGCAAAATCAGGACTCTTTCCAGTGGATGCAGAGAATCTGGTCCCTACCTGTGTGTATTTATCTTTTAATATCAAAAGTGTGTAAGCTGACCAGACCAAGTTTGAAGATCTGTCTAGCCTGATGTCAGTTTCTGACAGTGGCCAACAGCGGATGCTTACAGTAGATTATAAAAAAGCATGGAAGGGAAGAATGCAGCTTGAGATTTAATGACCTCCTGAAAACAAGTATGTTTTCTTCTCCAGATGTTCTGCAGAACTCACAGTGGTAGACAGGTGATAGGCCGTGCTCAGAGTGCTGGGAAAGGATTGTGCAGGAACAGGTCATTGTGTTACACCTGTCTCTTTGCAGCCTCCTATCCAATGTGGTTTAACAGGAACCCCACATTGTGTTTCCCTACATGGGCAAACCCTACAAACCTGGGTTTTTGGCTTGGCAGCTAACAGCATCTTCAGAATGACAGGCCTTCACACTTTTCTGAAAATGAGGCTTCATTAAGGAGCATCTCAAGTCAGTTGTGAAAAATTAATAGGTACTTTGAAAAGCTTGACCTGGATGTTTGACCGAACTTCAGATGACTACAATGTTAAATCAGATGCTGTGGATAAATACCCATAACCCTATTATTTCATTTTTGAGACTTTTACTGAGGCTGAAGTCCTGTATTATTTATGGGTGAGTTAACTAGTCAGGCCTTGCTGCCCTGTTTTCAGTGGATAACCAAGGATATTATAATATGTTCTCTCCTGGATTTCTGTTCATGTATCTTAGAAATACTGTGAATGTACACCAGAGACAGTGCTGAAATAGGGATTCTTTAGAAAGACGGGAAGAAGGAAGAAGCATGTGGAATTCATGACAAGCATTTCAAGAAATGACATCTCAAATCTCTAGTTTTATGTTGGATGTACTGTCCAATTAAACAAAAAAACCCTAACCCAAACAGTTTATTGGGTTGTTAATCAGGTCTTTAGGCAAGACATTGCTGCATTTTGCTTATCTCTGCATAATAAAATAACATTGTTGTGAAAGGCATCTCATTAGAGATCATTTACATGAGAGTATTGGAAATAGATCTACAGGACTGAACAATTATTTATATAACCTTAGCCACTTTTATCCCTCTGCTGTTGGGGAGGAGGTCAGTACAGTTGTACAGCTTGTCTTTCTGTGGTGTACTCTGTCAAAAGTAGATTATTTGAATACTGCACAGAAGTTGTAGGCATTCTTAGGTTCTCTCTACCTAACATTCTCCCCAACATAATGAACAAATATGATTGCTTAAAATTCCCAAAGGAAGATTTGCAGACTATGAATATAAGCAGTCTTCAATTTACAGCAAATTACCACATTATTTATTATTCCTGTATCTGCACTTTCATCTTTTTTTTCATTTAATAGTTTTAATGGAAGCTGTGTGTGCTTTCTAGTACAGGATATTTGAACACTGGAGCCAAGTTGTCTGATTTCATGGCAAAGCTGAAATTGCATCTGTTTGCCCTATCTCCCTTTCTTGTCCAAACATCAGATGTGAGCACAGCTTATAAATGAAAATATTTGATGATTCACAGGTCAGTAATGGTATTTTTCAGATTTGAATGTTAAATTTCCTCCTTAGCACTTTCCCTGGACTTTCCTCACTATGAAATTGATGTTTGTACAGCTTGGCCTGGCCTCATCCAACCCTCACTGACCTCATGTCCAGCAAAGATGAGTGTGTAACTTCATTAATTCCTGTTCCTGATATTGCTTATTTCTCTAATTGTCAAAGAGTCTGGGAAATGTTTTGAGAGTCTGGAAAGGGTAATGATGATGGAAAAGCCAGTGGGTTGCCTGCTACTGTTCAGTATCTGTACATTTATGTCCCTGGTGGACAATGGCTGCACATCCACAGCTCAAAAACCAAAGGCTGCTTACCAATGCTTATTTTCTCTGTGATTATTTGTCTCTGGTGATAAATAGGGCTCTGGTTCACAAAATTTAATTTCTGCATGGCCTTTTCAAAGACTGAGGAGAGCCTACATTATAACTGATGAACTCACTTCGAGGGTAAAATTTTAGAACTGTCAGCAGGTATCAGTAGGATTGAGTTTTCTGTTTCAGGAATAAAATCGCTGGAATCAAAAAATTACATCAATGTGGTATTTGTTTGAAAATAAAACCCTTTTGCATTCACCAGCTACAACAACATCTAGGGCTTCTTGTTGATACTGGCCAGGTCCATGCTTTCAAAAAAAAATGGAAAACATTCAGTCTGTACATCCAAGCAAAACTGCATGGCAGGTACTTTACATGCTGTGGAGACAGAATTGTTGTTAAGAAGCTGAGAGAGGCTGTGCCAGAATTCTGAGTTGTGCAGCAAAATTGCCAACTGTTTTGGCATCTTGAAAATAGCTCCACATTTCATCGTTGTACAGTCCTGAGGGAGACAGCTTTTAGAGCTGTGAACTGTTTCAGACAGTGCTTGTGTGTGCCCACATTTAGGGTATCATTATTTTATCACAGGTTTAGTAAGGTTTAACTTAATGAAAGTGAGATGCTGAAACACAAATCTGTAACAAGCTTGAATTTTTGTTACAGGAGCAGAATGTGACTTGATCATCTTAGGCACTTGCATAATCACAAAATTTGTAGCCTGATAACTTTTGTACCTTCTAGATGGTGCACAGAGCTGAAGGGTGGTGGACAAAAATGAGTTTAAGCTTTTTTGCAAGACTATCTCAGATTAAAACAAAGGGTATTGTAAATATTTGATGATTTCTATTCAGTTTAGTCTTCTCAGATCTTTTTGAAGTGAATGTATCAAGCTCATAAATGAGCCATATAAATGTCTTAATGTAGAGTCATCTCAACTAATTTTACTGTTTGTTTCCTAAAAATACCCACAGCTCTGCAAGGGATTCATGAGCAAAGTTAACACCATTCTCCTGAAAACATAAACTAAATACAAATAATGCATCTGTATCTAGGCTGGAGCACTGAAATATTTTTTAAGAAAAGCCTTCTTAACACCACAGAAAACAGAAGGAAAGTAAGAAATCCTCAGTACTATCTCCTAGATAAAAAGAAATGTAATGTAAAATTATTAATATTGGATATCAGGCAACATGCTGGTATTAATAGATTACTCTTTCCAGAGACACTCTGGAGTCTTAATTACCATGAGTGTAAGGGACTTGTCTTTCATTGAGTTCTAATGAATGAGCAATGCTCTCATTTTTCAGTGCATTCCATGTGTGTTACAATGGTTTTACCATCATGTACACCCTCCTAGACTGGATGAAAGCTTCTGGAGGTAGAAAAACTATTTACAGGAAAACCAAACATGATTCTAAACCAAGGAAGGAGCTGTGTTTTGAGGAACCAAGTTACTGCCCAGTCAGCTGCAGTTTAATGGGTGAGGAGTTACAGCCTTTATCCTTGTGAAGGACTTAGAGTCTTCTCCTTGTAGGCTGCTCTTTATTGTTGTCTGAAAACCAGAATGCTGAGGGGCCTTCAGTTCATCAAGGATGTTGTTGGAGAATGGTACAAATTTATCTGTATTCAGGGAACAGGTGGCAAAATAGGAGGCAGAGTTGGTTTCTGGGGCTTCATAAGTATTGTGTCTGGCAGGGCATACAAGTTCATGGTTTCCCTGTGGATCATGTTTAGAAGTAGCCAGATGACTTCAGTAACTGTTGAAATGAAGGACAGCCCTGAACAGGTGATTCCCTCATTGCAGGGCACAGCAGCAGTGTACTGCTCTGCTCATAGACAGATTACTTGTATGGGACTGTCCTGCCAGTTTTTGTCAGCTGGCAAAATTAATATCTGATATGTCTCATACAGGGTAGGGCGCTTGACTAAGTGATACAGGATGACAGGAAGCTCTGCAAATCTTTCATGATATAAATTACATTATATTCCCCAAGTGGTTAACCAGCACAGCAGAGTAGTTTTCAGCCAGGAGTCTGCAATAGCCCAAGAACTAGCACTAAAGTACAGGTGGGAAAAAATTGCTTGAGAAGGTAAGCCTGGTGTCAGAAGATGTAAATTTGCTGTACAAGTGGTTCCACTTCTGCTGAAAAACACACTAGTTCCTCGTATCCAGGAAGGTTGAAAAGCACTGCTCTGTAGCCTCTCTCATACTGGTTGTGGTCTTGGCCTTTTCAGCCTGAAGCTGAAGAAGTGTCAGGGACTAAGGAAGCATGTGCTCTATGATACCAGGAAATCTTCCATTTGGCAGTGTATAATCTGCCACTATCTCATTTTGAAATGGGCAAGAAGCAACCTTCTGCTCCCCTACATAAAGGGCCACATTAAAAAAAAAAAAAAAGTAAATATTCATTCACTGATAAGTAATAAAGAACTTTACTTCAGAACTGAAGGCTAGGATTATTTCCCTTTGTCAGTGGACAGACATTTAGAAATGAAATGCAAAGTATGGTTGGAGATAAACAATCTGAGAATGAGATGCCTGCAGAGTCTGGGAAAAAAAGTAGGTGAATTATATCTGTATCAATCAGCTAATTTCACTACTTGAAACATTCTTCTCAAGATTTATAGGTGCATATTTGAATTTAAAGATCTAGGAACAACCTCCTGCCATGACTTACTGAAGCAATTATCGTTAGGATGCATGCACACCAGCACTGTCCAGCAGTACTCTCCCATCAGATCACCAAGAACTCTGAAGAGTTGATATAGAATCAAACATTTCCCATTATATTGAGAGGGAATTAGGTTGGAAATGTCTGTGATTTAGAAGTGGTGGGGAAAATGCTGTCAAACGTCATGTTTCACATTCATAACAGCTTGTGAACAGGAAACCTCTCTGCTTGAGCTTGTCGGGCATGGCAGCTACTAAATAAAGACAGACTCTAAAACTGTTACATGCTCCGCAGGTATCCATCTTTATTTGGGTATCTCACTTGAGCTTCAAAGAACTTGCAGCCAATCTGTTTAAATATCAATTAAGACAAATGTCAAGCTGCTCCAAACTCTAATCAAGGGTTCAAGATGCTGAATGCAGGATTGCAATAACTTTGGGTTTATCTAGAAAAAAAAAATCTGTTTACTATAAATGAAACTAGAATGGTCCCAAGTAAGTTTCCATTGTGCTAGTCGAGATGGCAAATGTCACACAAGGGTAGTACTCAGATACACTAATAAAACATATAGTGCTCCCTAGGGCCAGAACTCTGCTTAATTTTTTTTCCCATAAATGATTCTAGCTCTCCAAAGGTTTCAGGCACCCAAAAGGACCTGTAGGTAAACAGCTCTGTAAGACCCCAACGTTAATGCAGTAGGAAGACTTGACAATTAAGCAGTCAGAAACTCTGTAAGGGCCTAAGTGAAGAGTGTTCTGTATCACTTATTTGATCTTCTCCCCATTCCTGCTGCTGGGGTGTTATGTATGCCACCATACAGAGTATTTAGGTGGCTGGCCAGTGACATCAAATGCATGCAGAACCTCAGCTTTCAGTTTGTATGTTACCTTTCTTTCAGTATTTTTTTGTATTTCTTACTTCACTGTAGTTCAGTGATAACTTTCCAGTGGCAAGGTATGTGTGGACTGAAGTAGGAATACCTGCCTTGAACATCAGGCATCCTCAGAGAAGGAATCAAAGGGGTAGGTTCTGGTGTCTGTTGTCAGTTTGATTGGCATATCAACGTCCAGCCACTAAAAATGTTCTTTCCACTCTTCAAACTAAGAGTTTAAATAAGGAGGGAAATGCACAGGAAAGAGAACAGTGACGGGAAATGGAGGAAGGGAAGGTGAATTTAAGGAAAATATAAGGAAGGGAGTCTCCAGACACCATATTTCTTATTGATGGATGAAGAATGGGATGGTTATTCACCAAGAATGTGAGATATAACCATTCAGCTACTGCAGAAATTCTGGATTTTCATCATCTGTTGCCTTGTTTCATTTACCTGTGTGTGAGCTGAGTCAGCTGAAGTCAGCTGATACTGTCTAGTCACTCATGTCTTTAAATGTGACTCTTTAATTCTCTTTGTATGCAGCACAATATTTGAAGATCATTAACTAAAACTTGGAATGTAGCAAGTGCTAAACACACCTACATTTTCTACAGCTGATAAACTCACTTCAATTACTTCATCACCTCCTTAGAGAAGGACTTGTGCATCTGAAAGCTGTTTTTCCCCAGCCAGTGAGGGTGACTCCTGTAAGGCCATCTGTACTCTGTGTGACTTGAAAATTTGACTCATGCTTGCTGTACAGAGTATAATAATAGGAAAAAAATTACAGACATAGGTCAAAATAGGGATCATTAATAGGTGTCTCTGTGCTTTCTTTATAATTAGAAGTTAATAATTGTGGTTACGGAAAATCTATGAAACAATATTACAATAATATTAAATTTAAAATTACAGAAAATGAAAAAAGTCATATCTACAGGCAGTGATAAATGTGATAATATCTCATCTGTCTTTCAGACATGAAATGCTGAAATGCTTTCAGGCAGGATATTTCTAAATATGAAAACTGTTCACATTTCAAAAATGTGTGTGTTGTTTAACCTGCTGGACATACCTTTACATAGTTTGATTTGTATTCCATTTTCCCCCACTTCTTTCAGGCAACACTTTAGCAAGATATAAAAGCATGGTGAACTTTATGTTTAGCCATCACAGAAGGAAAGGAAACAAAACCGCTACAGCATACTTGATCTTTTTTGGAAACTGGTGAAATGGCTTTCAGAAAAACAGCACAACAATACCACAGATTGTATCCAAATCATGTCCACTAAGCTGGCATGGCCTTTTCATTTTATTGCTGGTTTAATACTGGGAAATAGGGTCTTGTGACATTTTTGAAGGAAGTTGTAAAATTGAATTTTTTTTTTTCTTTGTGGACGCACTAATGGGAAAAACATGGGAGAGGCAGTGCCCATAGTGGAAAGGCTCTTGAGGGATTTACACTGAAAAAACCTCATGTTAAACAGTGTATTGTACCTGTTCTTTTTCCTTCTCCACCGAGAAACATCCGGCTGCTCTTTCTGAATTTACCCTGTTCCCAGCCTGCCCACCCTTGACCTTGCCTCTTAGAGAAATCCTAATGGCTATCAAATTTTACAGTTTTCTTTTGCACAAGCGTCTTGAAAACATCATGGCAACTTGAAAGCTGTAAAAACTGCACTCTGTGTTCCCCTGATTCATTAGATTGTAACATTTACAAGGTCACAACATCTAAAGAATAAAGATGTTAACATTTATGAGTCAAAAAAAATAAAGTATCACAGGAAGGACCAGATGTAACAAATAATTTGTTTTATAGAAAAAGTGATTTAACAAGCTTTTTGTGGAAAGAGATTTTCAAAAGTGGACTTTTCTCTGAAGGTGAAGGGGGTTTTTTTGAGTAATATTGAATATGGAATGAGTCCTAGTATGTCAATATTTTCTTCATAAAATTTGGACTTGGAGTAGGTGCTGAATTCCAATGCCACAAAACACAGATGCAAAGGGTATTTCATCAGGTCAGGTGGAGTGAAATTGATAATTGATAACATTTTTCCAAGCAGTTCTTCACACATGGGTCAGATTTTGCAAATTTCAAGAGTAGAACAGACTTCAAATGTGTGGAAATGTGCTGATGCTAAACTCTTCGTAAGAATCTAAAATGTTAAGTGTAGTTGCTTAGGTTGAGTGTTTCCCAGAGAGCTGAACTACTGGCAAATTTCACCTGCACTCTACTAGAATGGTCTTTAACCCATGTTTGAGCTTTTATCCTGGCCTTTAGATCTGGAACTGGTTCCCCTCTTAAGGAAAGTGCAATTTGATCTACAAATAATACAAATGCCTTAGGTTCAGGTTGTCCAGAGTGTGATGTATATCTGCTGAAAGTATATTAAATGTAGGCTCTGCCTAAGAATATATATAAAAATATATAAATATTCACATGTAATTTTTACTTATTCTCATGGCTTTTGCAGTTTCAAACCCAGTTATGAGGAAGAATAAGATGCTGATCTGACTGTGATCCAGGACTTGAACTTGTTTGTAATTCTTGTCAGTGTGCATGTAACTTCACTTCCACCTGTTTCCTTTAAAGCAGCAGTGTCAGTGCTGTGCTGCTGTTTGTTCTGAACTGGAAATGAGAACAAAAAATTTCAGTGCTGATCCTGTCTCACATCTCTCTGCTGAGAATCCCATAAAATATGTCTTCCTGGCTTCACTAAGCCAGTGGCAAAAAAGCCTCATGGCTTTTGTAGGATTGGGATTTCATCTCTGGCTATTTTATCTTTGGATTTTATAAGGTTACTTTCTTTCACGAGCATCTGAGATCGAGCTTGTATGAAGCTATGCAATGAGGAAGACAGTTCTGCACTGTAAATCTGTTCTTAGTTTAGGATTTAGAACCTAAGGATGGGCCTTTTCTTCCTGTATTTTTCTGTGGACACGAGGCTGGATAGTGCATTAGCCCTAGGAGGAACAGTGACCAAAACTTGATAAAGAATCAGTAACATTTTTTGAAAGCTCTTAGTAGAGAAGGCATAGAAGTGGAAAATATTACCACATGGAAATATGGCCTCCAGTGTCTTGCAGTGTTATTTGCTGCATAATAGTTGTGGATAAGCAAGCAAGATGCTGCTGTTGCAGAACTATAGGATGACTTTTTTTTTAGCAGATGACAACTGATAAAAGAAAATTTTTCATGTGGTATGCCTTGCCCTCTGTAGGGGCTAGCAGCAACCCCTCTTCAAGCAAGAAGGTAAAACACAGTTTCTTTCCTGTCAAGTTTGTAAGGACAGTGTAATTTACTGCCTTTTTTGACACTATTTTGTTTAAAGCAGTTAGATAAAGGAAGGTGAATATCAATTTTTTTTTCTTTAGATGCTGAAAAAATACGTGGCTTAATCCATCAAGATGTACTTACAAAGATTTAAATTTTTCTTTTTCTAGCTATTTAATGGATCCAGCTTCTTTATGAGATATTCCACAACTGCATAATATACCTGCACAATCGCTTTTGTTTGGGGTTTTCTAAATTAGAAGTTGATGTGGGCAGACAGCTTTCTTTGGCTATTTATTTTAAAATGTCCAAGCACATAAATTACTCCTTTCAAAGTCAACTGAAGTTTTTGTTTACTAAATTAGCTCCAGATCTTGCCCTTATATTGCTAGTCAAGAAATACTTTAAAATGGACACAGATTTTATTCAATCCCACGCCTGTTTTGAACATCTTCTGTTGCATTGTGAGTGTTGGGATCTGTGGCCTTGACAGATGCCAAGATAAAAAATTGTGTCAATGGACACTTTCCCATTTTCTATAGAAATCTGTGGAATTCAGCACGAAACACTGAATTTGGCTCATTGACTTCCAGGCCTCAGTCATTCTTCCTTTTGCATGTTAATAGCCATAAGGCATCTTGTGACAGTTCAGCTGTGACACTCATCCAAAAGTCATCAAATCCATGCAGGCATTTGCTTTGATTTCAGTAGCTGTGCCCACGATGATCTGTAGCTGTGCTGACAAAGTTTGTTGAATGTGTTGGAATGATTTTTGGACATTCAGGAACTTAATTAATTGCAAGTGATGCAGTGAAGAGTGGGAATGAATTTTTCTGGGGGTAGACTTTTTACTTTCTTGGCATAAATTCTGTGCCACCTTCTAGGAGAGCTGGTTACTGCTTGGAAAAGATGGTTAGTACAGTAAATTTCATGACACTGCTGAAAAAGTTTAGACAAAATGGGAATCAGCCATTTTACATCTTCCTCACTTTTTTACAGTTTGGTTTGTCTCATGGACATCAATTATTGCATGCTGATGTGTCTTCTATTCTCTGCTGAAATAGAAAGCTGAAATACTGTGATATGGGAAGTAGAAGAGTTTGTTTCTTGTCCTATTTCGAACATTTCATAGTTGCATGTGCTTCTGGAAGAGCTGCTTCTCCGTAGGGTGGCATTGTGAGGCTTATGAGAGTTCCATCTCTTTGTGGCAGAATACACAAATTAAACAAATCCTGGGGGAGGGTCAATTTCACCTCTAATAATGAAAGAAGAATCAACCCCATTATATATAAGGGAAACAATCCCATCAGACTAAAAAGAATAAGGTCACTTAAATTCAAATTCTCTTCCTATAACTGAAATGTAAGGACTGTAAATTACAGCACGTGCTCATGGTAACACATCCTCAGATTTTCTCAGATATTTGTGTAGGGTTTTTCAGGGTTTTTTTTTGGTGGGGTTGGTTGGTTGGTTGGTTTTTTGTTGGTTTTGTTTTGTTTTGTTTTTTGGTTTTTTTTTTGGTGTTTTTTTGTGGTTTTTTGTTTGTTTGGTTTTTTTTGTTTTTTTTTTTTAAAGTTCTTGGATGCTTGCATTGCATAGTAACTGCAGTCTCATAGAGTGGGTGTTCTTTAAGTAACACCACAGCTCCTTGAGGAGGGCAGTAGCAGAGCATGGCTGTGTTCCCTAGGGATGTGCTCAAAGAGTTATTTCCAGGCATTAACAAAAAGATTCACCTCTGCTTCCCAGAAGGAATTGGGATGGGGTTTCCAATCCTCTTCCAGCTTGGTAAATAGCTGAACCAGTACACCCAAGTAAGCGAGTTTCTTTTTACCTCTTTTTTCCCGATCATTTTTTACTTTAAAACTTTTAAAACAAGCAGTGGACTTTTGAGATTTTTCCAAGCCAGTTCCAGAAAGAGATGATCAAAATTATTTTGCCAGCATTTGAGGATGTCCTTACATCCAACCCTGGGATTGGGAGTTGCTGTCTCTTTTGAATACACTAAGATCAAATAGGTTCTTGGCAGGTTGTGTCAGTACTAAGAATGTCTCTACACCTTCTTAATCATTTTGGTGCATTTAATTCTTGTCTGAGACTCCCATGATTCCTGCCATTGTAGTACAACATTAAATTAATTTCTCTTGGAGTGGAAATACTGCAATTCTCTTTTAAAGTGATTTCTTCACTAAACACCCCAAGAGTTCCCCATCTGAACAACCGGAATTTAAGGAATTGAAAACTTCGTAAGTATTTTGCCAGTGTAGATAAAACTTCAGGTTTCCTTTTGAGAAATCTTGCAAATTCATCAGTAGATGCACCTACATCCCTCAGAATTTCATGGTTGGATACCTACATTTATTTTTCCTCTCGGTTTTGGTTTTTGTTTTTGTTATGGTAATTCCTTCATGATGAAAGATAATATAAAGTGACCAAATGCTAAAAAGGTTAAGGATGGTTGAAGCTACAAAATTCGCAGGGAAAGCATAGTTTCTCAGAGGTGTTTAGAGTTGAGATTTTGATTAACACCCAATTCTATCTATTATAGAAAAAAAAGAATAATAGGGCATGACTTAACCAAAAGGAAATGAACACAGATGGCCCCTGCATATTTTGAGGTTTGCAATAGACAAAATGAAGAGCAAGCCTGCAGGTTTTATGTGCTTGAATGTCCTCCTATTACTTTTACTCTACATGAAGCTTACTAAGAAAGCTGTATTCTGGCATGTCAGATGTAGCAATCTGTCCATAAATTATAGTTGTTTTACACTGAGGCATTCTTTAAAGAATGTCTTCCTCCAGGTATAAGAGAAGATGGAGTGGTGGTCACATTGTTTACATTTCTCTTGGCAGTTGGAGCTTCAAAAATATTCAGCTTTTGGACTTTGTAGGCTTTGTGCATGTTTTTGTGAGGTTTTCTTATTTGTGTGTGTTTGTTTGTTTTTGTGGGTGGTGTTGTTGTTGTTGTTGTTTGGGTTCTTTTGCAGGGAGAGAGGGGCTGGGATTTTTTTGGTGTGTTTTTGCTTTGGTTTTTTTGGAAACGTAAATTCACCAGTCTTAGCCCCTTGGTTTTGCTAGCCATACTGGAGATGGAAATTCCAATCAGCCTGCCAGGTGAAGGTTTTAAATAGCTATGTGGGTTTTGGAGGGAAGAAACACCAAAAACCCTCAACATGTCTCTGAAAAGGAGTTAGAATGTTTGGTTCCACTTCTAGTTTTGTACAGCTATTGGGCTGCAAAAGGGAGAAATAATTTTCTAATCCTTTTGCAATATTAGTTGTGACTTGAACTCTTGAGAGAATGAGATGAAAATAATCTGTTTCTTTAGCTATTTTTGTGGTTTCTGTATCTGTTGCATTGCCCCTTCTGTAACTTGACTATTTGTGTTGCATCATCACTTTATGCTGCTAATCACAGTACAGCTTTTTAGAAATAAGTATTATACAAGGGGCAGTCAAGGCTTTGCATTTCTTTGATATGGTTTTTTGGTCCCTTTTGAAGGCTCTCCCACTGCTTATTTAAAAAAAATATTCCTGTTTGACTCATTGTTTGAAAAAAAAGGGAATTAATTGCTCAACCCTTGGCAGTCTGATGCTGAGGAGCATAACAGCTTCTTCTGAACTCCCTCTTCTGAAAAGACTCATCGCTGGATAAAAGTTAAGAACAAACCTTGAAATGAAGATGCCATTTTTTCTGTCCTGAGTGTACTGAGGGGGAACACCTGACACGCCCGACATCAAAATCCTGTTGGATGCTTTTTGAGTATGGACTTGGCCTGTTAAAACATGGCATTACTGTAGAGCTCAATTGTTGACCCTGTAGCCTGTAGAGAATAACAGGATGTTTCTGGAAATATTAATGAATGGTTATGGAAGCTGCAAATTTCTGCTGAGTGGAAACCACACTGGAACATTTGGGGAATATGCACCCAGGCACACGGAGTTGTGGTCTAGTGAGAGCAGCCACTCAGAGATTCCATTGCAGGTTGTTTGGAATGAGTGCTTGACTTGCTGGTTCTTGTTTTCAAGAAAAATCACAGATGCCTCTTTCTGCTGTCATACTGGACTTGGAAGCTAGAACACAGAGTGGGCACTTGCACAGCTCATGGATGGAAATTGTTAGTAAAGAATGAGAACCTTCTGAAAATCAGCAGTGTTTTAAGACTAGGAAACTTACCTTTAAGCAGCAGGTGGCATTTTTGTTTGGAAGATCCTTTCTCCAGCTTCCTATTTCTGGTATTGCTGTGGTGCCAATTGATGAGTTAACGAAACAGCCAATTGGTTTTGCAGGTAAAGCCAAGTCTGTAGCTCCCTTTTCAAGCTGCTGAGGAGATTGTAGAGGGGGGACTTCAGAGCTGTTGGAGGCAGGTGGATGGAGACTTGGAGAATTCTGAGTTAAAGGTAGATTTTTGGGAGAGGCCGACATGAGGGGGAAGACTTGGAACAGAACTTGGAAGAAGCCTGTCCCTGCTCTGACAGACTGTGTGAGGAGGGACAAACCCAGCCATCCTCAATCCAAGGGCCAGAAGTGCTGGAAGAACTGAGTGGCTGAGTCTGAGATGGCTCTTCAGAGGAGTCTGTTTTTCCCCAAACCATCTTGCCCTCTTTGGATTGAATTTGGCTATGATGCCAGGTAGCAAAAGCTTTTCATGGAGTACTTTTAAAGGGGGGAAAAACAAAAAGAGAAAATCTGTGTGAACATGAACCTGATATAGAAATATGTCAATCACCTCTGCAGTGGAAGGCACATTGGAAATGTAATGCTGGGGTAGCTCTGATATACTAACAGGTGGTTTTGTAAAAGGATAACTTTATCTGTTTATCATGTGCTGCCTAACTTAGGGAGAGTAGCTGTAAGTTTTCATGTAGCACACCACAAATTTAGACCTGATACTTACCAAGCCACGAGGCTATCTTTAATTATTTATGTATTTTTAGTTGGTTGTTGTACACCACTGAATTATTCACAAGAGTGACTGTGATACTGATGTTCCGTGTATAAGCCAAAATACAATTTGTAAAAAGAGGAAAATTTGCATTTTCTAGAATGAGTGAAGAAGTTGGGTTTTGTTTTTTTTTAATGAGGGAGGGAAGATCATGGCAGGATTATTTGTAGTTGAAGCAGAATCCATCTCTCATCTTTCATGATCCTCTTTCAGATACAGGCCAATGTGAAAAAAAACTTCAAAAAAACTCCATCATACCTTTTGAAAATGAAATACTGGACTTTTTGTGGGTTTTGTTGTCTGTGGATTAACACAGAAGATTAAAGTTTGTTTTTATAAAAGGTATACTTTTTTCTCATGCCTTACTAATAGTATGCTTCATGTAGTTGTTACAAGTCAAAGGTTTCACTCATTTTCTTCTTGATTATTTTGAAGACAGAAACTAAAAACTACATTTTAAATATAAAGTGTACCAAAATCAAGTGTTCCTTTTTTATTTTTGACAATATATCATTGTTTACTGTGATGATACGCCAATTATTTTGTGAAGGAGTGTTGTATCCATTGGCTTGCTTCTTTTCAGACAAATATGACCATGATATATTCAGTCCCTGACCATGTGTTGGATGAAGTAGGCAGCATGAACCTAAAAGAAATATTAGGGACATGCATATATCAAAAGCATGCTCAGCTGGAGAAATTTTTCTGTATTGTTAGAATTCTCTTTTTACAAAAGCTTTTTTTTCCCTCCTCTTGTGCTTTAGATATCGACGAGTGTGAAAATGACTTCTACAACGGGGGTTGTGTCCACGAGTGTATCAACATTCCAGGCAACTACAGGTGTACGTGCTACGATGGATTCATGTTAGCCCACGATGGCCACAACTGCCTCGGTAAGTAGGGAGAGCTGGCAGGAAACTTTCATTTCATGGTGTTCTAGGGTGACTTTATGATGCTTGTATCCCCAGTCATCTATTCTGTTTGTGCTGTATATTCAGTTCTGTACCTTTAAAATGGTTCTGGGAGTGAAGGGGGAGAAAGCAGCAGCGCGCAGTTTGTTTTGAGAAAACTGCCTGACTCCCACATGGCCTGGTTCTGGTGTTTGTCTGAGGCATGGACAGCGGTGGGACAGAGATCTCCTGTGCTTTTAGTTAGTTTTAGCTGGCTGAGGCAGAGAAGTTCCCTGCATTGTTTTGTTTTCCTTTTCATTGGGACTGTTTAAATCTGCTCTGGACTGACAAACCCAGAGGAGCAGTGAGGGTGGCACCTGCGGCCTGTGGGGCCTGGACCTGCAGAGGAAGTGGGGCTGGTGAGAGACTGAGCTGAGCTCAGTTTGCCATCTCTCTTCAGAGCGGCCAGAGGTTTTATTGTCTGTTTCTTTTTTTTCTTTTTTTTTTTTTTTTTTTTTTTTTTTTTTTTTTTTTTATGCTTGTGGGCATTTTGTTTGTTAAATAAATAGTTTTTTCCACTTTTCTCTGGGGAGGTTTCTTCCCGGACTGGCTGGGGGGAGGGGCCGTCTGGGTTTGCTTTCCAGAGGAACCCCTTCGGAGGTTTCCTCCCAAATTTGCCCTAAACCAGGACACATGGCTGTGGCAAGAAGGCCTGATCTGTCTTCTGTATTTTATCATCTGGCATGTCTTCAGTAAAGACTTGATCCAGGTCGCAATGAATACGTTCAAACCTGTGTGTTGGCCCCAGTGTGGTTTAGGTCAGACCTTTACAGCTGTCACTCTCTGTCACTCAACATGCTCAAAGCAGAATGCCCACATTTCATATTGCTGAGGAACACCCTGACCCCCAAAGCCTGTGCTGGATGCTTGAGCTTCAATCTGTTAAATATATTAAATATACTGAGATATATTTTGTCCGTTTCTTCCAACTTTTGTAATCCCAGTCATATCTTTAGAGCTTGCCCTCCCTTTTTTTCCCTTTTCAGGCAATACAGTTCTAGGATATGGTGTATGAGCATAAATTACAGAATGTTAAAAGTAGAAGTAAGTGAGGAAGGACTACTTGGGCAATGAAACAGGGCAGAAGAAGCACTAATCACTAATAACTGGAGAGACACTGTCCACTGACTGTTCAAAAGTCTGAGGATTTGGGGATCTGTATTTTTGATTCATGGCCATTGCTCTGGTGTAAGTAGGTTGGGTTGCCCTAGAAGCTACATAAGTATATGTTTTTGTTATGAAATTTCTTCACACCAGTTACCTGGAAATGAACCTACATTGCTATGTCCAGTTTCCCATAGCTGCTTACTTGTTGGTCATTTTTTGTTAAATTCTAGTGCTTAGAGCCTCTTTCTTGCTATTCCCAATATAAATGCAATGACCATGTTTTGGCACAGTCCTAAGTTAATTTCAAAGTGATGTTTATAAAACAGTGTGTAAAAGGAATGTTTTTTTCTGTGTCAGCAGCAGCTCTACTTTAGTAAAAACTGAGATATTTGCAATGAAATTCAAGAAATGAGGCAGTGATCCAGAAATATTGAAGTCCAGTATCACCACTCTGCACTGACTGAAACTATGAAAGAACTAGGATTTCATGGCAAGGATTTGATTAGCCTTTCAGTAGATGTATTTTGTACTGCATTTGTTTTCAAATAGAGTAATATTTGTTCAGATGGATTATATATCCTGAGCAGTGACAGGGGTTTGACTCAAACTTCCAAATTTCATTTGTTGTAGAACAGACTAAAATAGATTTATTTGCCTCAGCCTGAGGTGGCCAAATGATTAATGGTCCAAGAGGTATTTCTTATACAAAGAACAGCCAGACATTAATTTAAAAAATAAAGAAAAACTCTATTTATTCTAATATTCATAAATTCTCACTAAAACAGGACACAAACATAATCAAATAGTTTAAGTATTTGGAATTCAAATAACTGTGCATATGTGTTGCTTCAAACAGCTTGCTAGTTTCAGCTTTGTCCAAACAACTCCCATTATAGTAGAGAAAGAACTCTTTTGAACAATGAACAGCAAAAGGAGTGACCTGATCAAGGATGAGCCATTGAGGAGAGCTGTGGGATTTTTTGGACCTGCTGTCTGTGTTATTGCTCTCTGGTCATGGAATAAGGAGGCTAAATCTACAGAGATAGTCACATTTCTAATTGTATTTTCATTCATTTCTATTCAGCCACTTGATTTTTATTTTTTTTTTTGTGGGTTTTTTGGGGTTTTTCAAATTAAAAAAGGCCAACAACAATACAAACAGGTGACTATAGTGGGAATAATAGCAAAGAGCTCCCTTTCTCCCAATGTACAACCTTAGGACACTAAAAGAGGTCACAATTGTCTTTCTGATTTTGAGACCGTGGACTGGGGAGGTTGTGTCTGCCACTAATGAACAGTCTTTAGCATGTCTTAATAAAATATCTGATTTTACTTACAGGCTCTGAAAAGGGAATCAAGGCACATTCCCTCTTCCTTCCTTCCTTCTTTGAAATTTGAATGAGTTTACTGAGGCCCAACATGTCTGGTTTTAAGGTTTTAGACTGAAGATTTTAATTGTGACAGTGCCAATCTTGCTATGGCTGCTTGTTGTGTGCCAACTCAGATTTGGGACACCATTCCTAGAAAAGAGAGAACTTTTCTTTTTGATGGCATTTTTCTGCCATTATTTGCACCCCACCTAGTTGCTGGCATTATCAGTTATACTAACTGTTGTGATAGCCTAGTTGTTCCTATTAGAAGAGTATCAGTTTTTGAAAAGAGGAACATTCTAATCCCTTCCCTTCTTGACCAGCTTTATTTCCCTTCTCTTATGCTACCAGAAATATCTAAATGCAGTAAAAGGTTGCAGTGAAGTCTCAACCTCAAAAACAAACACTAAATTTGTATTTGCACATGTGAATTTTAAATTAGGATTTCTATAACATTTCGGAAATGGGTTTGCTTATTTCAAAGATTTTCTTTTTCATCATGATGAAATTAGGCATTGAAAAGAATTAAAGTCTTGGTGAGTCCACTGGTTCATGGATTTTATGGAGACAAAGAATGCTTCACAAGATTACTGACAATGTTTTTCACCTTTCAATGAATTCTTGTAATGAAAAAGATGGCATCAGAATTTCTGCATGTCTTGTTTGACATCAGGATTTCTACGTATCTTGCTTGCCTGAGGTCTCTGCAAAATCTTAAGCCCTCTCTTCTTGACAGGGTTTACATTCCTTTATAAATCTTCACTGAATGTCTTTCTAGTAACATCAGTACAGCAAGATGATGAAAATGTTCTTTATAAATAGCAAACTTGGGGTATTCAATTACAGCAGATGCTGTGGACAAGTTATGTGCTTTTTCCTAAGTTCTTCCTTCAACATTTCCTCCCTTCCTTCCCTTCCTTCCCTTCCTTCCCTTCCTTCCCTCCCTCCCTCCTTCCTTGATATTCTTGTCTAGCAAAAAATAATATCTTTTTTGCAATCCCCTGAAATAGCAGTAGTTTTTTCTCAAAACTTGCTCTAAATTCTGCTCATTGGATGCAAGACTAGTATTTGGTCTCATACAGTAGACTTGAAATATGGTTTCCCTTCTTGTGCAAAAATACAAATCTGGGGGGGGATTTATAATGCTGATCTCTTCTGATATAAATGCAAATAGCTATGACCTTTTTTTGTGCTGGGTGGGTTTTTTTCGTATTTTCTTTCTGCTTAGGTCTGATCTGTTATAGTCACTTTTTAAATAGGGAATAAGCATTGCTTTTTTGCATAAGCAATTCTTGCTGCCAGGCTGCACACATCCTAGCTCTTCCTTTTTCTAAAGATTAGGATAGGTTCTAGGTAGTCCTCTGCTTTTTAGTAAGCATACTAAAGATGGTTGCAAACTCTTCTTAGAAAGTATCAAAAAAGATGCAAAGCAGCATGGACAAAAAAATGTTGTATTCAGAGACCTACTTATTTTATTTATAGGTTTTTCTGTGGTATTAATTGCTGTAGGAACATGCATTAACACCTTGTAAATAGTAATACATTTGTCCTCAGAAAGTCCTGTAAGGAAAGGAAATACAATTTTTTCATTATTTTATAGATTAGGAACTCGGGCAAACAGATTAAGTTACTTCTCAGTCTTCACCCAAGGTATTTCAATGTCTTCACCTTAGGCAGGGATAGAATCCTTACCCTTCTGCATCCCTGCTTTTATTTCAAATAGTTTCTGTAGCATTGGTTTCTGTTACAGAAAAATAGCAATTACTAAGTTTAGACATCTGTAATGTAATACCTCAGTCGATTCTTTTGTATGTCAGACCTCCTGAAGATAACTGTAAAAGTAGGTTTTGATGGTTCAATATAGTTTATGGTTCTTCAGCAGTTAATTCTTTTTCTGATTGAGAAGAATCCTGGGAAGCAGAGGAAAATTCTGGTCAGAAATCAGGACAGAAATGATGTGCATGATAGGTTCCATGGAGCTCTCTGCAGGAGCTGAGCAGACACAAGTGTGGCAGACACAAGCACAGTGTCAGCTGTGAATTCAGTAACAAAGTCCTGGCTGTGTCCACAATCTCAAAGGTGTGCTTGGGGCAGAAGGTCTAATTTTTCAGCCTGAATAATGGAAATTAGCTTTTAATTTGTCTGTTCTCAGATGATACTTTTCATCTCTTGACAAAGTGGCTAAGTCACACAGAAACCCCTTAGGAAAGGAGAGGTGGCACTTTCCCTGGAGCATCTGAACCTGCTCCAGGAGTGCTGTTTGTTTGCCAGCTCTGGTAGGTGGAGCAAAGCAGCAATTCCAGCCAGGCATTTGGGAGCCTGCAGCTAAAGGAGAAACTTCTGAACCAGGAGCTGATGAGGCACAGGCCTTGAGATGCCTGTTATAAAATAGACCTTGGGTTCTCAAATCAGTATAAAAGTTCTTGTTTGAAGTCACACAATTTCATTTCTTCTAAGGTCTGAGGTTGATATCTAAACCCAAGTGCCTGTCTTGAAGTGCTCCTTTAAAATCTCTTAAGAGAGAAGAGGTTTAACCCTGGCATGCAGGCTTAATTCCTGGCTGGGTGATAGTAATCTGCAATTTGACTCAGATGAAAAAACTAACATTAGTATATACATAGAATCACAGAATCATTTAGGTTGGAAAAGCCCTCCAAGATCACTGAGTTTAACCTTTAGATCACTGAGTCCACTTTTAAATGTATGTATATCACATCATACCCTTCAATCGTTTTTCAGTAAATGTTCCAGTGTTCTATGTTTTTGTTGGGGTTTTTTTGTTGTTGTGTTGTTTTGTTTTGGGGTTTTTTGTGATTTTTTTTCCAAAATAAACCCAAATCCATTAGAAATTAAAATCTACCTGTTCCTACCCTGCTGTTCAAACGTACACACTGGGTTTTGGGATTGTGTCCTCATCTAACTATCAACATGAAGTAGGAGGAGAGTTGCAAATGTGTGAGAAATCATTCCTAAAGCTGCCAGATGTGTCTTGTCCAGAAGTGTCACATAACTCAGAATTGCATAATCTCTGGTATGATTAAAGAGACCAGTGTCTTCCTTTTAATTTAGCTGTATTTTTCTTCTCCTGACAGCTGTGCACAATTGTTGCTTGCTTAAACTCCAGGCAAATTCTGGTATTCCTGATGTTTATTTTTCTTTATGTTTCCCGACAGTTCAGATAGATTTTTTTTTTTTTGTTTAATATGAACATTTTTAATATAAAACTAAACAGCTTTTGCAAACTTGTTTTTAATTTCATAAAAACAAATATTTTAAAGAGGACCTGAAAAAATGGTTCATTTCCTTGGCCACCTTCCAGTTTTCCTTGCCCTTCTTTCCCAGTTCCAGAAGACTATTAGGTGAGCTGACAGTTAAGTGTTGTCCTTCTGTAGCACATTAGCAGGGCTTCTAATAATATTATCAGTCATAAACTCTCTTCCAGATTTTCCTGGTTAGTAATTCCAAGCTCCTTGGCAGATGGAGGAAGGTTGAATACACCCAATAGCCTTCTTTTTATAACTCCTCATTTTTTTTATTAAAACAAATGTAAAATTGTGGTAGTTTTCTTGAGAAGGTTAATAATCTAAATCTTGAAGTTCTTACTTATTTCCAGACTTTTACTTGAACAGGATTTTGGGACTTGGCAGGTGGTTTATGCCTTAAGAGAAGCAAGCCAGACCTCAAATCAGGTCTCAGTAGTTGAGTAGCAAGGAGCTGTTCTGTGAGGGGTCCAGGCCACGAGATGGGAATGTATAAAATATGTATTTATAGACAAGATGAGAACTGTAGAAAAGCAAGGTTTAACAACACATTTATCTGCATGTTTTAAACCCTTGTGAGGTCTGCCTTTCTGCACAAGATGACAAGCAGTGATCAGGTGCTTGGGGTATAGTAAGAACCCTGAGATGAGGGGAGCTTCTGGTATTTGGCTACTGAACCTTCCCAAGACAAGCTGCAGTGAACACATTCACACAAATCCATGCTACAAATTGCACAGCAGACTGCCTTGGAGTGAAAAATATGTTCTTGCAGAATGAAAAAATAAAAAGCATTTTTTGAAGTTCTTTGGTTTTTAGATGCAAGCCTAAGTGACAAAGAAACTTGTTTTCTGATATATTTCTTCAGAAAATTGATTTTTTACCATATTCCTGGTTTCAGGTATTTTACCAGTAAGTTTGGTCTGTACATCAGTTTAATAAGAACAGCTGTGATTCATCATAGCAATTTAGAGTATCCAGTCTTCTTGGTACAGTAGCATGAATCAGATTTTAGAACATGTATTGCTATTCTGCAGTTTGTGCTGACTGATGACTAGCTGCTGAGAAAATATAGATAGCTAGGATGCAAATGTTCTAAAGACAATTCTCTATTAGATGTTTACGTGCAACTTCTGTATACATATGTTTACTTTTGTTACTTGGCTGCCTGCATCTTGTGAAAGTCTCCATGGTGCCAAGTAGTAGCAGGCTGTCAGAAAACTAAATTAAATCTCTCTTTCAAGATGGGATTATAATATCTTAGTTCTGATGATCTTCCAACATCCAGTAAAAATCTGGAATTTTCTTTGTGATTAATGAAAAGGTCTTTGGTACCCAGCCCTCTCTGAAGCTGGGGTCTCAATACTCTGCTTTCCTTATCTTGCTTTTTCTATTTCTGTATAAAGTTTCCCCCTGTAAAAGTACTCTAATGTTTGGTCACCCCACATTAATCTTTGGAGTTCAAATGGGATATAACTTCCTTTACATGTTAATTTGCCGAATGTTTGCTTTCTTAAGCCAATGTGATCTGAGAAGTACCAAAACAAGTGAGAGTATAAATCAGCATAGACCAAAGTTTTTTTGTTAGGTATGGGGAAATAATCAAAAGTGTAGAATAAATCTTGGTGGCTGTCAGCTATGAAGTTGGATTCTCAGACTGTCATAATAAATTAGGAAACTGGGAGCTGTGTGACAGCAGCATCAATCTCAGTCTCTTGTTTCTGCAAGTCTTCTTGTTGTCTGAGCCTTTTTCTTTTTTTTTTTTTCAAATACTTACTCCCTGGAGGAGGTAATCAATCACAGCAAAGATTTCTCTACATGGAACACTCAGGAAAGTAAAGAATAAGCAGCTTGGAGTGTGAAGCTAATAATATGTGTAAGTTAAATCCCATATGGATGCTCTTAATTAGTCTGATATGGCTGTAGATAGTGTCTTGGTTCAACAAGCTCAGAGATAATGCATCCTTACTGCTTTATCTGTTTTGTGTTAGTTTTGTTTCTTTTGTTAATTCATCTTAACTTTCTCATAATAGCAAATTTCTGAGCCAGTGTATACTGCTGTATACTTTGAGGGAAAAAAATATAAAATACATTGAATTTATCAAAACTTTGGGAGCTGCATCAAGTTTAGCGCTTACTTAAACCAAGACAGAATGTGTGTTCAACTGAGGGTGCAGGATTCCAGCCTGTAATGGGTGTGTCAGGTGTGTATGGCATCCAAACCCTCCTAAATGGAATGGTGCCTTTTTCAGTCCTAGAAATTACATAGATCCAGTTGAAACACTGAATTCAGATGGATTACAAAAAGACATCAGACAAAGAAGTCATCTGCTCCCTGATTTCAAAGAGAGTCACTGTCGAGCTATGCTTAGAATGCAGTCGGTTCTTGGCAGTGTTGATTTATGATAAACAAAATGATTTATACAGTCAAGAAACAGCCATCACAAAGAATATCTGCTACATAGTTGCTGACTGTAATAGAAAATGAGACCTAACTCTTTTCCAGTAAGAATGAGTTCTAGATGAAAGGTTGGTAGTGAATTTCTTGTTAAGTGGATTTTAGGGTCTCAGATTTCCATAGTTCCCTGCCTTTGCTGTCTAATACTCTCCATGAATTTCTGCATCTTTACATTATTCTTTTGACTTCAGTGTGCAATGTGCAAACTTAAAAGTATGGATCAAACTACAAGACCGAGGTAGAGACTTGTTTTTACTGCCTTCATTGCCTTCTGCAGACTTCATTCCAGTTCCTTTTCAAGAATCTCAAAATATTCCCTGTTCCTTGCTGGAGTTGGATCAGAGCATAAAACGTAGTTTTGTGTGAAGGAGGAGCACAAAGGAACATGGAGTAGTTGATGGCAGCATGTTTTAATATGACTTTTTGATGACTGTAGCTAACAATAAAGTAATAATAATTATTACTCATTAAAAAGTCACTGGACATACTTCCGTAAGAATGATTATTTAGAGAATTTGCAATGGTTGGAATTAAAGCTAAATTTATGATTAGGAGGCCTTGTGAGATATTAATTATTAGAAAATGAAATTAAATGAATTATTAGAAACAATTCACTCAAGTCTTCGAAAAGGGCAAGAAGGAAGACCCAGAAAACTACAGGGTCAGGGTCAGGAAACTACAGTCAGCCACACCATCCTTGGAAAGATGATGGAGCATCTCATCCTGGATGTTATCTCTGAGCATGGGGAGGAAAAGAATCATAAAATTACAGAATGGTTTGGGTTGGAAGGGACCTTAAAGGTCATCTTGTTCCACCCCCTGCCATGTGCAGGGACACCTTCCACTATCCCAGGTTGCTGCAAGCCCCGTCCAGCCTGGCCTTGGACACTCCCGGGGATCCAGGGGCGGCCACAGCTGCTCTGGGCAACCTGTGCCAGGGCCTCACCACCCTCACAGGGAAGAGTTCCTTCCTAATTTCAAATCTAAATCTACCCTCCTTTACCTTAAAGCCATTTTCCCTTGTCTTATCACTGCATGTACTTGTAAAAGCCCCCCTCTGGCTTTCTTGTTGGCTCACTTCAGCTGCTGAAAGGCCACAATGAGGTCTTCCTAGACCCTTCTCTTCTCCGGGCTGAACAATCCCAACTCCCTCAGCCTTTCCTCCCGGCAGAGCTGCTCCATCCCTCTGATGCCCTTGGTGTCCCTGCTCTGGCCTGGCTCCAGCAGCTCCCTGTCCTTCCTGTGCTGGGCCCAGGGCTGGTGTTTTACCAGCCCGAGGTCTGGTAAAGTCTGAGGGGGCCAGGCTTGGTCAGCCTGGGGAAGACATGATTGAGAGGGGATCTTATAAATGTGTACAAGTATCTTGAGGGACAAAGGGCACTGAAAAACTGAAACACAGGAAGTCTTCTTCTAAATATAAGGAAAAACATTACTGTGAGAGTGACAGGGCTCTGGAACTGGCTTCCCAGAGAGGCTGTGGAGTCCCCTTCTCTGGAGAGATTCAGAACCTACCTGGACAATCCTGTGCAACCTACTCCAGGTGCCTCTGCTTCAGCAGGGGTATCAGGCTAGATGATCTCCATCTGTTCTGTGTTTCTGTAATGAAAATCTATTTTGTTAAATAAATAAGAGTCCTTATTGTGCCATAGGATGGAGCAAAAATGTTTGAAAAAGTTGAGAAACTAATTATTTGTGTTGTTTATTTTGAAGGCATAATTAACAAACTGTTTCTGAAATTAATCAGAAACTCCATAAAAAATATGAGTATGACAGCAATGAAAGGGTTCTGGACCCAACGAAGGATTTAGGGGGACTTGATTTGTAGTGTCTGACCAATCATGTAGGGCTTGTTAGACAAGATGCTAAGCACTCTGGTCCCAGTGCATCAAAACTTCTGTGTGCACAACGGGGAGGGTCATGATATCTTGCTGCCTGTACAACTGCAGTGCTTTCTTAAATAGGCCTGAGAGTGGCTGTATGTCACCAAGTGTTATTCAGTATGAAACTCCCTGTATAAACACGTTAGGGAAGTCTAAGAGACTTGGTTTTAGTCACTTTAAAAATAACTTTAAGAACTTCTCCAAACTATAAAACCTGAGTGGACCACAGGCTCAGGCTGTTAATGACTGCACATTGAAAGAATGTGAGTACTCATTCTTGTGCTCTGAAATGACATGAATACCCCAGGCAAGGACTGAATTTTGTTTTGAGTAGATTCCAGCAAGTGTCCACTTCATCATTTCACACAGGATACATGTCTGAGCAGGACCTCAGGGCTTTTAAGTTGCAGAATTTGTCAGTAGATGGTCAGTCCATTTGCCTTAACATGTAAATAGTTTTCCCTCTGATTTAAGGTTCTGTACAACCAATACTGGATATCTTAGAGTAAAAGGTAAGAAGGCTTTCAGCGGAGTAAGTTGCCCATAGAAAGCTCTGTGTCTTTCCTGTAATTTAGAGATTAATTTATGTGCAAGAATCTATTGGATTGGGTGCAGCAGCGGGCTGTGGAGATGATCAGGGGACTAGAACATCTCTTGTATGAGGAGAGGCTGAGGGAGAAGAGCCTATTTATCCTGGACAAGAGACGACCAAGAGAGGATCTTACCAATGTCTGTCAGTATCTGCATGGAGGGTGTCCTGACAAGAGGGAGCCAAGGCTCTTCTCAGTGGTGCCAAACAGCAGGATGAGAGGCAAGGGGCAGAAACTGGAACACAGGAAGTGTTCCATGAGGAGCATGAGGAGAAACTTCTTTACTGTGCAGGCAACTGAGCGCTGGAAGCCCAGAGAGGTGTGGAGTCTCCTTCTGTGGAAAACCCTCAAAAGCCATGTGGACATAATCCTGAGTAATATGCTCTAGAACTACCTTGCTTGAGCAGAGAGGTTGGATGATCTCCAGTGTACTCTTAAGTAAGAATTCTTAGGGTTTTTTCTTTTAAAATTGCACACTGTTACATAGCTGTTATAAAAATCCATTTATGTGTTCCCAAGCTCTGGCAAAAAGAATAGACAGATCTAGTGAATTTTACAGGGAAGGTGGAGTTAAGGTGGTGGTTTTGATTTATTTTGGGTTCTTTGTTTGTCTTGGCTTTACACTACCAAGCTCCAAAGTTACTAAATTCATGCTTTCTCTGCATAAATATGATGTTCCTGAAGTCAGGTTTTTTGACTGCTATTGCCTTTTTTTTTGGTAATTGCCAGCTCAGGGCAATGCTAGTCTCTCTTTATAAGGGGTGAATGTGGCTGATGTGTCCATCTGTTGAGTTGCTTAGCACTAACACAACTTACTGCAGCTTACATGTTCTAATGAGTGGCTGCTGTTTAGCTGGTGCACAGGTGTCCAACTGTTTTCTTAAACCCAGGTAGTCAAAAAAAACCCATCCAACCAGTCTAGCTTTGTACTGTGTGATTCAGCACAACTGGGTTGAGTGGTAAGCTAATGTTACCGTTCCATATTAAAAAATTACTATTTGCTGTAAGATCTTAAATATGTTTCAGATATTTCTGTCCAGAGAAATCAGAGAAAATATTTGTTCTAAATATTGGGGTTTGTGTTGCTCATGTTTAGGAGAGTGGAAATGCTGAACTCATTTCCCAGGTGGCAAAAATGCCCATTTGCCCAAATGTTTTGTGCCAAAGGAGGCATCATTCTCTAAAACTATTCACAAACTGAGGCTGTGTATATAGAACAATTTTCCCCAATGGAGATACTTTCAGGAAAGTGTAATTGTTTTGGTATGGCCTACAGGAAGGATTTCAGAACTTACAAAACATTTTCAGCACTTTTCTGTTCCCCAAAATTTTAATGAGTAGATATGTGTCTGACTAAGAAAATTTACCTGAATAAGCCAATATTTTTCTACTCCTGCTGTAGTTCTCATTTCACTGTATTGAAAGTTCTGCTTGAGACTCTCCCATTTCTTCCACTTTCCATGGACCTCAAGTATTATCCATATAGAGTGTGAAAATGACTTCATAGCCTACTGGATGCTGCTGTGCTTAGATTAAAATCACTTATCTGAATCTAGAGAGGCCCCTAACTGTGCTACTGATAGATAACAATGAAAATCTTTAATCTAGCCGTTTTCTAGGCTTTTATTACCAGAGCTCAGGGGGGAAGTACTTCATGTGGTATAGACCTGGAAAATGTTAGATACTGTCTCATTTGTCATGTCAAGTTTCATGGTTTGTTTAACCCACAGCAGAATTTTTTTTAATTATTGAAGCAATAATAACAATACAACAAGAACAACAACAAGCGTATTTAAGTTAACTAAAACCATATTTTTTCTAATCTTGGTAGGATCTATAAGCAAATGTAAAAGGAAGCAGGTATAAGCAGTAATTATCCTGGAAGAAGGATAGTTCACCTGCAGCAGTTAATGATGCTGAGTAAAAAGACAAAGTAAGGGGCATTATGATAATAGACTAAATAATTTGCTTAACTTATCTCAATTTTTTCCTTCAGTTGATTGTACTGCTGCTTGCTTGTATCTGTAATTAGCTTCCCTTCACTAGCTTATGGAGTAATGTTAATCCAGCATTTGCCACTTGGAATGCCTACATATAATAACTAAATGTCAATGGGAACTGTAAACTTACACTAATGGGGCTGTGGATGTCTGTGCCTCACAGAAAGAGCTTCATGCCAGGCTGGAGGCTGATGGCATTCCCTAGACAGTGATACAGATGAAGAGAAGTGTGATCAAATTCACACAAAATAGTCAAAACCTGAATCAAAAGAGTGGATAACGTGAACAAATAATTGGGCAGGAAAATAGTTGTGTTTAGGCACTGTTGTCAGGAGGCCACCTGTAAAAGGATAGAAGCTACAGCTATGAAGTGACATTCAGGGACTTGGATGTTTATTTTGGAAATGCTAAAAGCTGTGAAAAGGGTTTTGGTGTCTTAAGAGGACAGAGAGTGGTGCCCAGTTTAAGAAAGGAATAAATGAGTGACGTCAAGAGAGTTGAACTTGATGCAACATCCACGCAACATCTGTGGGGCTGTTACCTTCAGCTCAGCAAATGGGCAGCAATCACATGCAGCAGAGTTAAAATGTGAGTTAGATGCATGTTTCCTAGGCTGTACAGAGCAAAGAAGTCTCTTGCACCTGCATTTATGCTGTGTTTGCATACTGGGAAATTTAAGACATTCCACTGTGTGTCACAAAATAGCTACAGAAGAGAGTTGAAGCATCCTTTTTAAGTTGTGCAGGCAAACAAGAAGCCCTGTCAGTGGGTGCTGAGTGGGAGTGGATAGGTGATTGTAGCCCATTAAAAGACTGAATTCTCCAGTACAGATCACAGCCATCACTTCAAGTGTTCCATCCTTGTACATAAGAAAGGAGTGGTTCTAGGGATCAATTAATTAATGAATTATTTTAGAATGATTGTAGTATTCATCAACCAAGAGCATTCTTGTGATTGTTTCTTTATGTTTCCCATCTGTAAAATGTGGTTTATTTCTTGGGGAAAGGTTTTTCACACTTTATGCTGATTTGGGGGATGTTTTTTATGTCTAGTTCAGTAATCATTGACTACTGTAGTATCTGTATTCTGCAAGTGCATTTTTTTTCACCAAGGGCTCTAGTGAATATTTTTGCAATTGTGGGAGTGAATGAAGCATTGAATTCAAGGCTGTGGTGCTCTTTCTCCTTTTCTTCACCAGATTTTTTCAGATTCTGAAAGGATGGGACAAAAAGTAAAATACAGCCTCGTGCATATAACAGAAAATCTAGGCTCAGCTTTTAAATTTTTGGTGAAGTCCGATTTCAGATCTGCTGGAGATACAAATGCTGTGTGCACAGCTAGCAGTGTCTCTTGCCTCTAATATTTCTCCCTGCATGCTCATATAAAGTCAGTCTAAGGAAGATGGTTTGGCAGCTTTTTCAGTTAGCAGTGATTCTTGTTTCCATGGCCCCCCCCTCAGCTGCTGCTAGGGATCACCCTCCCCACCTTCACAGCGTGTCACTGCTTGTAGCAGCGTTCCAACAGGATCACCTGCCTGTAGCCTCTGATCTGATACCACTCCTACATGCCAGATTTGCTCTTTGGGCTTACATGGGTATCTTGAGATCCCATCTTCCAAGACACCCACTCCAACAGAGCATCACGGTACTTGGAGGATTAGAGAAGTGAGAAGAGTGTGTTCCAAATGCTGCTGTCATTAAAGGTTAACTCCTAGAAATGAGCACATTTTGTTTTAAACATGATGTACTGAAGTAATTTGAATTGTTTCTGTGGTTATCTTATTTGTATATTGCTGTGCTTCAGGGTTCAGAATAGATGAGAGAGACAGTAGGAGGCTAAGGGGGATTTGTAAGATCAAGAAAAATGCAGAAAAGGCAAGTAGTGAATGAATATTTACTCTTTCTCACAATAATGGAATCTGGAGGCATTCATCCAGACTATGAAGCAGCATTTTAGAAATAAATGAGAGTATGTCATTTTTATAAAACTTAAAATTAAATCTCATAATTGAATTGCAGAAGTAATTGCCCCATTGTGTTGGGATCACTGGAGATTAGAGAAATCCACACAGGAAAGATCCAGCAGGACAATGGTCTAGGAAGGGACTTAGGATAGGTGTGTGATGGCTGAAACCTGGGAGAACACATCTGCAATGGTTCTGTCCCATCTTTACAGTCTTCTCCTGAGTATCTCCTGAGATGCTGGGCTAGATGTGATTTTGGTATAATCATGACTGTAGTAAATCCAGGAATGTGATTTTTTTTTTTTTTAATTTTAATTAGACTTTCAGCCAGCTTTCTGACTGGAAATATTCAGAATATAATGATTTTAAAATTCCAGAATCAGTCACTTACATTTTCCAAGCCTGTGGTTGCTAATATTTTCCCTTACAAATACAAAATATCCTAAGTGGTATTTTATTGCTAACATTTGAGAAAAATCTGCAGTATGCTATCAGTGCTTCATCTCCCTGTCACAATTTTCTGCACTGGTAAAATAGGCAGCTTAGAGATATCTTCCAAAAGTTTCCAAGAGTAGCTTAGAGGGGGAAAAAAATAGCAGGATCAGGTCCCTGGATCATGAGTCAAAAACCTGTTTTTAGAAGTCTCAGTGCTACAGCAAGTACATTTTACTATGGTTCCCAAATGCTTTGGAGACTTTGAAGACTCAGATTTCTGAGAGGCTTAACTGTTTATGAAAATGCTGACATGAGAGAGAAATGTCAGAAGGAAGGAAGAGAAGATCAGGGGAGGAAGAAAACAGTGGACATACTGTTCCTGGCATTGACTCTGTGTAGTGTTTCCACTTTTGTGTCTTCCTGCTCGTGGTTTTGGTTTCAGGTACCCTTAGCAGACCTTTCTCCCTCCACAGTATCCAAGCAGGACACTTTGCTGGAAGAGCTTCTTTAGGCCAAACGCTTCAGGAAGCTCTGTGCCAGATCAGGGTGAAACACCAGTGAAGTTAATTTGAAAAACTCATCAGATAAATTAAATGAGAAACTGAAAACATTTGTTTATTTAATATATAAAACATTCATCTTTATCAACTGTAATATTTCCTACCCTTTGATACTGTTCCACACTACCACTCTCCAGAGGATCTCATCTGACTAAGGTACAGAACACGAGTTTGATTATAGGAAGGCAGTGGGCCAAAAAGCTAGAGGTCTTATGCAAATTGAAATCTGCATTCATTTGCATAATGGTTCTGATATATAGATATAGATATAGCTATATATGTATGCATTTATGCAACCATTATCTCTCTGTCTCTGTTGAAAGATCCTTCTCCTTTCCCAGCCTTTCCCTGAACTGGCTCTTGCCCTGGTCCTGGTTGTCCTTGATGAGGACTGACCACTCTAAAGTCCAGGGGGTCCTCTCCCTGCACACACAGGTTTGTCACTGGTCTAAATTCTGTAGCAGCAAATCTTGCTTTTGTGCTGGTTGTCATCTGAGCTGTTCATTTGTGCTGGTAAGGAGCAGCTAAGAGCTGTGGAAACTGAGCTATTTCTAGGTGCTTCCAGCAGCAGTTGTCTTTGGCAAACAATCACAGGACAGTTCTTTGTGATGAGCATTACAGAGAATGGCTTAAGGACATGAATTCACTCTCTACTAGTTCTTCATCCTCTTTTTGAGGATGAGGGTTGGAGCAGCTGTGTGGAATAAACATCTGGGCTCAGCTCAGGTGAGAATCTTTTAACATTCTTTTGTGGGTTTGGTTTCTGAAGACTTGCTGAAATCTTCCTGCATCAGTAGGGTTTTGAGACTCAGTTCTCCTGCAAGCACTGGATAATGTACTTCAGGAATCAGCACACTCTTGGGGGGGAGGCCAAGCTGAAACTTTTGTCATATAAGGAGGCTAGGAAATGGATTTGACTTTCCATACACCAGTTTAAAGGAATGGAGTCTTACCCCTGCTACCTTGAGGCTACCGTCCTCAGAGAGACAATCTAGTCCTGAATGACCAGTGGTACCTGATTTTGTGTAAAAATTTATGAAAGAAGACCTGTCTATTTGTTCTAAAAGAAGAGAAAAATTTTGTTTTATTAAGAATAGAGTAATAAACCAAGTAAGCTTTGTATTTGTGCTCAGTCAATTTAAATGTTTTTAATATGGGTTTAGTTGGGGCTTAGAGTAGATGTTTGAGTGTTTGAGTGAAGGGATTTTATGCTGTGACTTTTTTCAGATCTCTAGAGTTAGGCCCTGGGGCAAAGGTGTAAACTGTCACACAGAGTTGGCACCAATTAAAGCTCCTGAGAATCTACCCTCAGTTTTTTCAAAACAGTCAACAGTTATATTTAACATGTAGCGAGCCAGCAAAACTGGAGCTAAAAAAGCTTTATTGAAAACCTGACTACTTCTTTTGGTGTTTATGTGAAACTTAATCTCTAGAAAATCTGGTCCAAAATTCAGTCTCATTCATGCTGCACTACTGATGTTTCCACATTCAGGTGGATAACTTGAGCTTTGCACAAGTTATTGAGAATTGCACAATGAAAAAAGGAATAGGCCCTTGGGCAGGTATTTAATTTGTGAGCTTTAAAAAAATTCAGAGGCATTAAGGAACTACTCTTCCAGACCTAGCAAAGCTTGAGCTTCTTGGAGTCAATGGAGTTCTCTTGCATAACTTCAGAAGACTTTTTTATGCTGTTCTCTCAACTGGGTTATTAATAAACTGATAGGCTGATCATAAAGTGACTTTATTGGAAAGAAGGTTTACCAAGTGAAGAATTCAGTAAATATTTTCCAGGCATCCATGTCCAATAGATTGGTGTGGTGGATAGTAAGCAATATTGCCTTTTAATACTGCAGTAACACAAAGTGCTCCAAAAAGCCTAACCCTAGTAGGACTGAGACCTGAGAAGGAAGCATGTTAAATCCTGCACCATCAGGCCAAGATCCATTGCAAGGCATGTGGTATAGAGATAGAGCAGTCATAGATCCCAGCTGTTTCCTTTCTTCAAGTCCTTCTCATAAATGCATCTTAAAATAATTTTGAGGAAAGTAATTGAACACAATTGGAAGAAATTCCTCATAGAAAAGCTTTTTGAAGAGTTTCAGTTGTAATAATTTTATTCTAGCAAATGGATTTGGGGCTTGTGGTAAAGTGATCTCTTTATGGAAGTGGTAAATCATTAACATTTGCTATAAAGAGCAGAAAAAAATGTTTACAAGTCATTGCATTCGTTTCAGATTATTCATCAGATTTGAAAGGCAACAGTTTGAGTTACTTTGTGCTACCATAAACAGAGCTCTGGGAAGACCACATACTTTGTAGCATAATTTGGGGTTTGTGCATGTACCAACTGAGACTTTCCTTCAGTAAGTGTTCAGCTAATTTTCCAGAGAGGAGAATTTAGATTCCAGGCTGCTGTTCTGAAAGAGCAAGTTTGAGTTAGCACTGAGAGGGCAGCAGGGCCTGCTGGCTGACAGAGGAAAGGTCTAACCAAGATGTCTTTTTTATTTTCCTTCTTGTGCAGCAGTAGGCAAGGAAAGTCTTTGCTTCCCCTTTTCCTACACACTCCAAAATCTCTGATGGGGGGGTGGAATGTTCAGGTCTGGAAAAGAGTAAGAACAGGGAGGATTTTGATACAGAGAATTTGAGTTAATAGTGCTTAACATTTCCTGGTAAATAAAAAAAGGAGGACTGTCTACACACTTGCACTGCAGTTCAAGACAGAATGAGACTGCCTGGTTTCCCTGGGTGCTGCTGTAATTGCCCCAGAGCCTTTTTCTCTGTGAGAAAGAGCTACAACTGCTATCACATGAAGGCAGCACAAACAGCAATGTCTGAGCAAGCTGCTGGAGCTCACAGCCAGCCCTGCATTCAGAGCTGCCTGGCCTTGCTTGCAGCACTACCAGCAAAAGCAGCTTGGGTTTACCTTAGTGTGTTGTGGCCAGTCCTGGAGGAATTAATTTCTGCAGGAGCTGTGCCAGCTCTTCTGAGGTTTGTAGTGTTGTGGATCATTTAGCTTTGTTGTGGGTTTTTTGCTCCTTCCAAAAGTAAAATGAAAGCAAAACACACACCAACTCCATTGCTGACGTGTTGGCACGTACTGAGAAATAACTTAACTGGCTTACAAGTCTTCATAAAAAAGGAAAACATGGAATTTTCAGGTGGCAAGAAAAAAGCAAAAAGACTCACTTTTGTGGGTAAACCAGGAGAATTGCAAAGTTGAAGTGGGTCAGATACCTAACAGTGGCAGTGGTTTCCCAGTGCTGATACATGTGTCTGTTAAACACTACAGCATAAAAACAGTTATGCCAAAGAGAAGCGATGGGGGATAGGCCCTCAAAACAGCCAGTAGCTAATGCTGCCTTTGTGGTTTTATATATTTGCCTATTAAAATGACAATACAGACATGGAACATTTAGGTTTAAGAAGCCTTCTTTTCACTAAACAACATTAAACAAACTGACAAAGTAGGGGGTTATGACTCCAGTAATTGAAACATGCTGTTCTGTTCAAGACCAGAACTCTATAAAGACTCTTTTCACCCAGTAATGCCCTTTGTGTTTGCCTGCTACCCCTGCTAGAAATTACTGTAGACCTGAAGTATGTCTTTGCAAGTGGAGTGGGAATGACAGAGTGCAACAGCACACTTGGCAGATGGGGTCACAGCCTTTTTAGGTTGTTCATGTTCATTGTGCATTGGAAATCAATTTGCACCTCAGAATACAAGAAGACATAGGCGGATTCCTCTCCCCACTGTTTGGGGTTTTGGGTTTTTTTTAATGTTAACTTTAAGCCTAGGATACAGGAAAAGTAATTAGAAGGATTAATTTGGATTACTGATTCGAGTAATCTTTATTAGCTTTAATTTACAGTGTGCCTTTTTGTGTGTTCCTTGCTCTTCTAGATTTATATTCTGAATCTGTGCATTATCTTGAATTTCTTTTTTCCTTCTGTCTTCTAGATGTTGATGAGTGTCTGGATAACAATGGAGGGTGCCAGCAGATTTGTGTAAATACTATGGGCAGCTATGAATGTCAGTGCAAAGAGGGCTTTTTTCTGAGTGATAACCAGCACACCTGCATTCATCGCTCCATTGGTAAGTTTTCAGTGTGTAAAATGTGCTCTTTAGAATAACCATGTTCAATCAGAAAAGCTGAAACAGTTTGGGGCTTGTTGGGTTTTTTGTTTTTTAATCCCCACAGTTTCCAAAATCATTTTACTGGTTGGTTGAAATTGATTGATTCCTCTTCTACCCAAACTTGTAGTGCAGCCATAAATAAGACAAAGAAACAGGCTTTGGTTTGACACACAAATTATACTTGGTGTGCACAGCAGACTCTTTGTGCAGGCAGAGACAGATTCTCAAATGGTAACTTTGTGCTTCTGAGTTTCCAGAATTTAAAAATCTTCTTGTTGCATAATGGTGCACCTGTGTTTCACCTTAGAAAGCTTGGTGTCCTAAATCCAAATCAGCAGCTTGTTACTTCTGTAAATAACACAGTTTATGGGGGTTTTGCCTGTCGCGTAGCTCATTATTTCGTTGCAGACTGATCGTGGCTGATACTACATTGACACAGAATTTTTCTTTGGTTCAGTACCCTGTCCTGAGGTGGGTTAAAAACCAGTTTCTCTGTTGCCTATGCACTAGCAATAGAAACAAGGAATCCCTGCAGAACTGTGATCCTTGTCTGCTGCTGTTTTGGACAAGAATAAGCAGCTCTCCCTTTTCTATAGATGTCAGACATGGAAGACAAGTTTGAGTGGAAAGGGAGAAAAGAAAACAACACAGCCATAAATCTTTGCAATTAAGTGGACTCTCTCAGTGTTCATTCAGACTTCTGTGACCCTGGCAGCAGTGGGAATATATGCTAGCAAACTCATTTACCAATAAGCAATACAGAATGACAAAGTAGCAAGATGGGATTGGTGATCAACAGTGTAAGCATGCTGTAAATTTCAACAGGCCACACAAATGCTTCTGAACTGTTTTAAGTGACTAATACTAACCAGAAAATCCTACTTGAACACAGAGTAGGAGTTTAGTCATTCTGTTGATAAGAAAGCAAACTGTCATAGTTTTGCTGCAACACAGGATCTCAGAAATGTAGATGTGTTTCTGGCATTGTGTGTCTGCTTAAACAGAATTGTAACAACAAGTAGTGCTTCTGACTTTCAGAAAGGTGAAACTATGGAATATATTGACAGGTCCACTTTTTGGCATGATCACTGAGTATTTTGATTGTGACAAGAATATGCAATTAAGTTACACGAACCAGTGCATGTTTGAGGTTATCTAATAGGTTTTTAATCATTCTTTAAACCTAAATTGTCCAGATTTCTGTCCACCATAAAATAACCCTGACACAAAAATATCAACAGAGCAAGGAATAGTAGCTGGAGGCTTAATTAAAAGCACTTGCAGGGTACTGTGCTACAATCATTATTTCAATTTGCACATTATAAAAATTCCCAGCTGTAATAAAAAAAGAATTTAGTTATCTGAGATGGAAACTAATGAAATAAATGAAAAATGAGATTGTAAAGGCAGAAGTTTATTCTAAGGAATAGCTTCATTGGGGGAAAAAGGTATGTTTTTATGGCAATGAGGATTCCTAGTTTGTCAGAAAGACTAGGGGAGTGGATTTGAACACTGACTACTATGGGCATATAATAAATATACATGGAAAATATATTTGTGTTAACTTGTTCACAAAGAAAATGTCGTATAAGACATGGATGTTTAATTCAAAGCAGTATCTTAAAATTGTTTTAGATCTGAAAAAAAACAAACAAACTACCAAATAGACTAGTGGGGATTGTAGTGTGTTTTATGAGCAAATAGTTTTCAGCTTTTCAAAAGTAAAGTGTCAATTTACAGTAACAGCAAACATTACACTACAGTATCATGATACCCCACAGAAATACATCAGGTGGGTATGCTGGAGGAAGGAACTGAGGTGAAATGATCTCTTTCACTTGTCAGAGGTGACCAAACTGCAAACAGTAAACATGTGTGGTGAAAAAGCAAATGGCTTTTTTAATATCTATATTTACTCATTTTCGTAGATCTCACTTGTAAACACTGCTACAGAAAGTGTTGGAACACAAAAATACACATCAACATATTTACCCAGAATGGAGCCTAGGGCTACATGGTGACTGTACCACTATTGGTAAACAGGGCTGGAGTGGGCAAAGGCACACCACGCAGCCAGCACTGCAATCCAAACACGAAGGCACTGACTTGCCAAAGCCCTTTGGCAAGTTTGTTGACTTTGTGCATAATAAAATCCATTCATTGCAGGGTGTGGGTGCATTTCTGTCTCTGTAAAATGCAGGTGCAGTCACAGAATGTTGGTGTCCTCGATGTTACCTAAAGTCTCTCCAAGGACTCAGCTAGTCTAAAACCATCAGCCACAAGGCTCTTCATGCACTTTGCTGCCACCTTTCCCCTCCTGTTTTCAAATGCCTTGGGGGAAAAAAGGTAGAAGCATTGCAAGGTGCTTAGGACGTGATTCCAGTTGGGATGAGTTCAGAAGGGAGGGAGCAGCACCAAGCCTAAGGATGCCCTGTCTGCAGGCCCAGCTCACCTGCCTCAGACACCAGCAGAGCTGGTGCTGATCATATGCTTGGAGCTCACCAGCACATTTGAGTAATGGGCTGGCTTCAGAGTTTAAAAAGGGCTTTGGGTGTTGAAGAGTTGAGCAGAAGAAGGAATACATCCCTTTTTGCACTTACCAGGCAAAGGAATGGTGTCTTCCAATAAGAGATATCCTCCTTAAAACTGATGGCTGCTCTGTGAATTTTCTCAGCTTCCAGACGTGCACTGTGCTTGTCCCAGTGTTTTTGGGGTGTTTTGTGTCATTGCACTCCTACCCACAAGTTGTGGTTAAAAGCCATATTGGAGTTCATGATGGGGGCTTATGTTCTTGTTTCTCAAATGACATGTTGGCTTGCCATCCAGGAGTGTTGTTATTTCTTGTAGACAAAAAGGATTAATGATCCACGGAGAAATAATAATTTTATGCTAGTGGGAGGCCAGGCTGACATTAAAGTCAGAGCAAACCCTGGTGTCCCAGCATTTGCACTATTTCACTGTCTTCGTTACAGGCCTCCTGATTTCTTTTGTTTAGTCCCAGTATCTTTTGGGAAGATGATGTGCCCAGTACAACCTGCCTCATTTATTTTTGCATAAAACTTAATTTTGCTTTGCTGAGTCAGATTTCAGTGCTAGTTTACCCACAGTAATGATGGCAAGAACAGGGAGAATGGGAGGGAGAATAGACTGTAAAAGTTATGGAGAACTTAACAGTTGTTTATCTTTGTATATCTTAATTGCATGAGTGGGTATGAACACTGGGAATTATGCCAGAGACAAGGTTGTGTTTGTTTCCTCATGACTTAATGAGAAACCTGAATAAAACAGCTGTTACTGTATCATCTCCAGCTCCAGAGGGAGCATGTGTTTAATAAATGTGGAGATTACTATCATACACTACTGCTGTGACTGAGTCAGGTTAGTGGGTTACAGCACATTTTCACAATTTGATGATAAACCAAAAGCCCTGATTCAACAAAGCCTTGGGGCAGATCATTAAAGTCCTAATTTAGGAAAGCTGGTGAAAAATCTAAATTGGGCTTTAAAAGTATCAGAATAGACAGAGTGCCTATAGATAGACAAAATAGACAGAGAGACAGAGTGCCTATATCTCCACTAAGCTCAGAGGGAACACAGTGAAGGGTAGGGTACATCCTGTTTGCATTACAACTTACAAAAGGTATTGTGGGCAGGAGCCCTGGCTTCAAACTGCCTCACCTACCCAAATTCCCAGCTGAGTCCCACCTCCAGGGGCTAGTCTCCTAAAGCACAGAGGGTTTTTGCCTACAAGCAACCTACTTCAGGAACTCTGTGGCTAGGAAAACTTCACCCCCTTTAGATTCCATCCCCTGGATATCTATGTCTAGCATAGTTATATTAATGGTCTTATCATCATTCACTGGGAATGTACCTAGTAAGCTGAAAAGGCAGGTGGATTATGAGTGGAAATTACATGGGGAGATGAGAAGAGGTGGAAAAGTACCAACCTATAGAAGGCTGAAATCATGGTGGTCTCATCAAGAGGTGAAAAATCTTTTTACACAGTTGTCACTGTCATTTTCAAGCCTGTTAAAAAACCACTTAGCAAGGAAATGCTTTTTCACCTCCCCTTATCCCATTAGCCTTAGAAGAGTTAGGGAATTTGACAGAAAGTCAAGCTACCACAACTTAGCAAGGTTCTCGAAACCAGCTTGTCTCTTTCTGTACTAGAAGTTTATAGGTTTTAACCCAGAGGAAAAGGAAATGTGCTAAGCCATGTTGTCTTGCAGTTGCTAAGTAGGCCTGTGGAATGGCTTATCATGCTTTTGCTGATACCCAGAAACTTGTTAAACTTGATTATATGTTAAACCCTTGTTAATTTTGCTGTAGTAGCATAGGAGTCCATTGGTCAGCTGACATCAAACTAACAGTGAAGCATGAGTTTCTTCTTCTCAGGATTATAAAGCTACCTTTGTTCAGTTTTTTTCCTTCCTGTTTTCCATGATTTATTTTTATTCTTCGTGTGTTTTCAGTGTGGTTTTGTAGTGGTGGAATAATGTGTTAGGACTCCTTGGGTGAAAGCACTGTCCCCAGTCACTGAAGGAGGTATTATAGTTGGAATTCTGGAATTCTTTATTCCCATCTCTGGTGCTGATCCCTTGTGGAACTCTGGGCAAGAAGGTTATTATGACTCAGAATTTCTGCAAAGCACTTTAGAGGACAGGGGTGTTTTTTCTACAGAAAGCACAATAATCTATTCATATTTAAATTCATGTGGAAGGGTGACTTTAAATAATTAAGTGTTGCCAGCACTGTTCCAGAATTTATGAAGTATGAGTTTCTCATCTCAACTGTGGAAGCTCTTCCATGATGATGTAACCAGCAAAATTACTCCACTATCTGAACATGCTTCACCATGGCTACCCTGAGTGCAGGTGTCCCATTCACAGAACAATCCTATTTGTCTTTTTTAGCTGGAATCTTAATATGATTGTAAAAGAATACATGTAAAGCCAGTTTTGTAGAGGAAATAAATCAGTTCATAGATAAAATGGTAAGAAAGCATTTCAGGCAGCAGCAGTTTTGTCTGGACAAACATAATGTGATCTTGGAAGCCTTTTCCTGAAACGGCACACATTATGACCTAAGTGTAATAGAAACTTGTCTCTTTATATATTCCCATTATACATTTAGAATAAAACATACAATTGATTATCTTTCACAGAATATAGGAGATATAGATATAGAAAAGCTATTCTAAAACTCACTGTGCCCTATTAGAAATGTATAAGTTTTTAAAAACTGTGTATAACCCACAAAAATTGCCGTACTTTCGTTACCAGGATTCTAATTTGTTCTAGCTGCCTGTGTGAAGGGCACCTTGCATTTTCTTTCTCTATTCCTGTGGAACAGAAAGAGGGGTTTTTTGTCTGAAGGGAAGATGCAACAGGTGAAAATACCTGGTATGAGTAATAAATCATTTCTGTTAGACCTGATCTCGCTCCTTTCTTATACAAATTACTTATTGTGATTAGGACTAGGAGAATTAAACTGCTGTAAAACCAGTGTAAGTGTAACCTGACTTAGGTTCAGCTCTGAGGGGAAGCAGTAATCATCATAGAATCACAAAATCAGTTTTAGGTGAAAGTTTAGGGCTAGGTGTGATAGTAAGTAGTTCCATAGAATCTTAGAACAGCCCAGGTTGTAAAGGACCTCCAGGCTTCTGTGGAAAAGGGAGCTGGATGAAAATACCAAGTGCTCTGTCTGGTCACACCTTGATAACCACCATCAGCAGTGATGGTGACTCCACTCTGTCCCTGGGCAGGTTGTTTCACTGAATGGTCATTCTCACTGTAAAAATTGCCTTTCTTAGGTCACAAAACTGATAAAACCTTGGTCAGTGCAACTTGTAACCATTGCTCCTTATCTTTTCTCCTTGTGGCTCCTTGCAAAAAATATCCTCTTTGTAACTGCCCACTAAGCACTATTCAAATAAAACTAAGTCTGTCCAAATAAAACTGCAAAATCAGAGTTTTAAGGATCAAATTCTCAGTAATATTTTGTTGATTTTTTTTTCTCCCTTAGCTTTTCACTTTAAGACCTTTGATAACTGACAGCTTAAATACTTGAATGTCATAGAATTGGAGAAAAAAGACATGTGACTTTTGGCTTACAAAATTTTTAAATGCATCTGAAACCTGAGGCTGCAATTTTCCTTTAATATGTGAGAAAACTGAAGTGTAAATATTCCAGTATTGTCTAAGACTATGTCTGGACTGCAGGACAGATCCCATCCATGAGAGCAGCTGCAGTTCTGTTGCTTCAGAGCTGTCCAGACAGAAACCAAGATGTGAGAAAATGCTATGTGACATGAAATCAAGATAGAGTTTCAGTGTATCCCAAGTTGCAGAGTTAAATACAGTCAAGTAAAGTTGATTGCAGTCCTCTGTTGAGTTCCTAGGGACCAACTCAGACTTGTCTCATACTTACACTCAGCAAAATGTGACCAAGTCTCTGCACGTTCTACCTTGGTTTTGTAGCTCACTTGCCTTCCTAAGGAAAAACCTTGTGCTTCAAAATTTTCTGGGACTTTGAATTAGTTTTAATTCAGAAGGAAAACCAAGTTTTGTTGAGTAGTCAATACCTATTGTTGCTTTGCTTCAGCTGAGATGGAATGCACTAGAAAACCAACAGTTAGGAGGGTACAATAGTGGCGAGTTAATTGCAACTCAAAGGAAGGTCTCCCAACATTCAGAAACAAGAGCAGATGGCCAGATTTAGCCAAAATCTGGGGTTGAATTCCAAGAGTGTTGTGCAGAAGCTGTCCTTGAAGAGGTACCAGATTTAAGCATACTGATCAGAACAGGCATAAATATTTTAAAAAGGAAAGAGAAAACAAGACAATGCTAAAAAATCATAGCCTAAATGTGCTAGGAAACATCAGCTGGTAGGTAATCTAGAAGTCATATGGATATAGCGCTTGAACAGTAAATACACAGTTGAATATGACTAAGTGATAAACTAGGACAGGCACATAATTTCTTAATGAGCAAGAATCTGAAATAGTTTGATGGTACAGTTGTTGTTTCTGCATGGCTCCATTGCCAGTGCCTTTTGGTGTGGAATGGATGAAAACTAAATGGGGAGAATGAAGCTGGAGGTGCAAAGTATGCCTTGCAAAGAGCAGCTGTTTGAAACACCCTGCAGCAGCATGACAGCCAGCCAGCTTGCCAGGAGCAGCACAGAATTTGTGAGTCAGATCAGAAATCTCTCCACACCTGTGTGACAGAAAGTGCAGCGAGCAGGCCAGAGCCCAGCAGCTGAGTGATTGGCAGTGCTGACAGGATGGGAAAACTATACGCATGAATGGGAAAACACACTGGGAAACAGGACCTTAAGAAGAAAAAAATCAAAACGAGAAAATAGGCAAAAGAGGCTTCACACTCAATCCTTCAATAGCGTTGGAAGTGAACCAATGTTCTGTTCATACTGTCTCCTTTGGATATAGCAAGATTATACTAAGTAAAATAACTGACATGTTTTTTTAAAGGCCTCTAGCATCCAGTTGACTGAAACATCAGGTGAGAAAGATCTGGGAAGAATATTAAGCCAGAGCGTACTGGGAAAAAGCTTGCATTCACACATAGCACAACAAATGGACTCTGTTTTAAGTATACCATATGTTGTATTTGTCATGTGTTTCTCTTTGAAGGCCTGCTCTGAATTCTGTGTAAAGATTCTCAGCATCTTTCATTACCTTCTGTAGTCACTATGGGTGTCTCTGTGTCTTGTATTTTTCACTGTGCAGAGAAATCAGTCACAGACCATGTTGTAGGCACTGCTCCTCTCTTCTGCTATCCATGACAAATCTCAGAGATGTGATCCAGCAGAAGCTCTAGAGACTGATCCTACGATGTGTTTCTGATTATAAACCAGTAGAAATTCAAGATACGAATAGCAAATACCTGTTAATATAAACTGTTAGCCTCCTGTATGTGGCTTGCATTTCATCAGTTCTATTAATTATTAAGTTCCATGTAATTATGTTTGAGGTTGCTCTGAGCTATTCTGAATTAATTTAGGAGTTAATGGAAATAAGAAGGGAGATGCATATACTTAATAGTCATGTATATTTCAAGACTAAGAATACTTGCATGCTTTGTTAAATTTCATATCTTAGAAGTCTCTGTGAATGCTTTCATAGCAGGAACCTTGTAGAAATACCATGAGACATTTTTAAAGAGGGAACACAAAGGAAGAAGGGAGTGAGACAAAGGTATGTCAGGCAAACAGAAAATAAGAGAAGGAGGAAGAGAAACAGCCAGCCAAGTGGGAATGAGGTGAGGAAGAGGAGAATAGCTAGAAAATGAAGAGTGAGAAACAACGCAAGGCAAAAATCCATACTTCTCTCTCCTTAGTTCCCTGGCTCACCAGTAACATTTCTTCTCAGTATCCGCTCCCTTAGAGTTTTCATGTAGGCAACTTCTGTCTTGTATAAGCCACAGTACGGTCACAGGACAGTTGTGGTAGCAGTGTCTTTGGAATGTTATTTTTTTCTCAGTGGAATGGATCATGTGCTGAGATTGAAAGTCAACCTGCAATCATGAGCAGGTCATCAGGATGATTTCCTTCCTTTGCTGCTCCCAGGATTCCAGAAATGGAGAAACAGAGGTGTTAAGTGTAACAGGGGGAGGAGAGCATCTGAACTGTGTTCATTATTGATAAAAGCATTGAGCTTGTGCAGCAAATTGATTAACCTAGGGTTTGTGCATGATGCATAGTATTAGTATGACTAATCATTTTCCAAAGGCTGTGCCTGATTTATCAGGGCTATGAAGCTGCAAGTAATCTTTCTTCTCTTGTTCCATTATAAAGCACTCACCTTGGAGCAAAAAACAGCACTTTTGGCCCCCTTTGATATGGAGTACCTTCTTTAAAGGTTCTGTGTGTTTATAGCTCGCTAAATCACTGCACATGCCATGTAAGCTCATATTATCCACTCTGGTGCTGCAAGCATTGTGTTACACTGGTGATTTACCAGAGCTGGCAGATTTTCTGCCTACACTTTACATGGGCAGAGGATGGTAAAATAGCTGCTATCTTCAATCCATATCAAACTGCAAAGTAGTAGAAAGGCCAAAACTAAGAGCCTCCTTGCTAAAAGATTAATTTTTAACAGAAATCCACATGATCAGTGTTGGCATTTCAGTATTTAGTGTAATGAGAATTGGTTATTTAAACTGACATTTCTTTGTAAGGCTCAAATGCCAAGATGGGGAAGCAGGGATGTGAATGTTCTTATGCTGTATATTTCTTCTCCTTCTGCTTCTTCAGAAGTGAACTCCTAGTTACTTGCTTTTCTGATCACTAATTGGCTAGAGAATGTCGCAGGAGTTTACAAAAACTACCTCAGGACTTTATACCCCCTCTGAAAGAGGAGCTATTACACCATGTGCTGTAACTTATAGGTACGAGGGACAGAAAAGTGAAATAATTTGCCTGGAGTTACACAGGAAGGCTGTAGAAGCTATAAGAACTTAACAGAAAACCTGTGAAGGGATCATTTGTCAGTGCATGCAGTTTAATTGATACTGTGCTGATTTCACCAAATCTGTTTTGTTAAGTTGAGTATCTGTTTTTATGTATGCTCCTACCATGAACAGAATGCAGATACCCTGAACCCCATTCTGTTGGTCTGTTATTTAATGCCCTTCTTTCATCCCTGGTGCACTTTAACATCAGTGATTGATGAATTACGTGTACACATTTAGAGGTCAGGGTGTAGCGCAGGGAGCTCGGTGGGTAACAGTGCATTTCGCAAATCCTGTCCTCTCCCGCCTTTCCTTCCCACATTTTTGTTCTCTTTGTTCTCTATTGGCTCAATTTCTGATGGTGCCAGGCAGCTTGACTTCTCACTGAAATTCAGGATGCCTGCTGACTCTCTGCACTGTGCCTTTGTGGGCACTGCGAAGGCAGCAAAATTGGCATTGGAAATGGATAGGTTCTGAGAAGTGAGGAGGAATACAACCACCTGAACAAGTCAACAAAATGTTGTCAGCCTTACTTTTGAAAGAAGTGTGTTCTAAGCCAGATTTTGTTCTCTGAAGTAGCTGATTTTTCTGGAATAGTAATAGTAATTATATATTAAAAAAATCTAAAAAAATCAAACCACCAAACTTCAAAACTCTGAAACATTTAGATGTGGAGGTATTGTCCTTGGCACTGTGTGGAAGTGGTGTTCAGGCAGCCTTGCCTGCCTCTGTGGCAGTTGTATGGCACTGAGAATCCATCAAGCCTCTCATTGGGCAGGGAGGCTGGTACAAGGAGCAGCTCAGACATGAAGCCCAATTGGCTGGGTGCAGGAGGGTGTTCCTGGTAGTGTCTCTGAATCCAGTTTCCTTTCACAGGTGAAATCTTGCAGTCTTGGGGTAGCATTGCAGGAATAAAATGAGCAAAACAAACCCAAAGGGTCCTGCCAGCTCTGCTGAAGGGCACATCCTGGCAGTGCTGGAGCTGAGACTGGCCTGTCTGGGCAGCAGCTGTTTGTCTGCCTGCTCTTCTCTGGGACTGGGATTCTGCTCCTCACCTTTCCAGACAAAATGCTTTCTGAGATTCCTCTAAGCTTCCCAGGAAAAGCTGTCATTTGGCCTAAGTGCTTACTTAATAGTTATTTAATTGTTCTGCTCTAATTTGGGTCTGAAAAACATACCATAAAAAACCAAACCCGTAATGAGCTGTTTTAAAGCAGGATTTGTAGTTTCCTAGGCTAATCTGTGTCTCATACTTGAATCCTGAGTAGTACTTTTACCTGGAGCTTTATTTGGAAATTGCTCTATGTGTGGATGAAAAGAGGACTTTCGAGCATATGGCATTAGTTCAAAATACCATGTGCTGTTCAATCTTCCTAGAATTCCCAGAAGGAGATGGTGAGCTGTCATTGCTGTGCTGTCTCTCAGACAAGCTGACCACTTATTGGCCCAATGAACACTGAATTAATCTGGAGGATTGCCTATCAGGAGCTCGCCAAAAAGCTCCATAAAACAGTCTCACAGCAAAGTAAAATGCCAGAAAAACAATAAAATCAAAGAACACCAGTTGTAATACTCAGTAATTAGAGCCTTTTAAAGGATCTAAAGGATCCTCCCTGGTGGGAGCAGAAGAGCTCTTTTGTGGTTTTTATGTTGTTTTTGTTGGTTTTATGCAAAAGGGATATTAGGTGACTAAAGGAATTTTCCTCTTGTCCAGACTGTGGTTTTGTTGTTTAACCCAGCTCTAGTGTGTATGTGGTAGCACTTCTGAATGTCCATCAAATTCACGTCTTCCTGTTAGCTATCAAGTGCCTAAACCCAAAATGTAAATAAATATACCGTCATCTTATTTATATGTAATTTGGTTAAATATTTTTGGGATTGTTTTGTTTCTTCATTTCCTCCAAAAACACCTACAAAAGCCTCATTTTCTCTTTGTTTTTTTTTATGACTCATTTCATGGAGATACTTCTGTGCTGAGCTAAACAAAGTTGACCTGTCTCTAAAGCAGCTTTGTCATCAGAAGTGTGGCTGTGCTGAAGGACATCTAATTTTTCCTTTTTCATATTTATTCTCTCTTTGGATTTCCACAAGTCCTATTTACAGGCAGAAACAAGATTTCCTTGCTTTCCAATATGGCCAGGAAAAGCACTGCCATTTTTTTCTGTTTACCTTGACCACCAATAAATACCACCCAAATTAAAATCCATGTTCAGTGTTTAGCTGATGCTTTTCATCAAAGTATAGAAATCAAATACAGCTGCTTATCAAGAGGAATTCTACTTTTTTGTGTTCATGCAAGCACAGCAATATTGACTGCACTCTGTTTAGTCTTCTGCTGACCTCTGGCAAACAGCTTGTAGATTCCTAAGGATTTTCTTCACCTTTCTTTACTTAGATTATTAAAGCCAGGGGTTGCAACAAACCAAATATGCTTCTAGCAGATCTCATGCTTATTTCCATGTGCAGCTCTGCCAATCCATCTCCATCTTCACTCATTCTATCTTTTCACCTCCTTGCTCTTTTTAAAAAATGGAATACCTGTTAGTGTATACATGGTGACTAGGATGAAATAATACAGCATTTCTAGCCTATGAAATCTGTAGAGGCCAAAGACAGCTCCAGTCGCTGCTGGAGTGTTCTCTCTGAAGTGGAGATGAGATCCAAGCCTGATCAAACCGGTTCTGAAGCCCACAGACTCCCAGCAATTTTGGTAGGATTTGAACTGGCATCACGGGACTGTGAACATCTGCCAACAGAGATCGAATCAGAAGGTGAAGCAAATCATCATTGTTTCTTTGGGTTACACCATTGCTCAGGTAAAGAAAGTCAGGAATAACTGTACTACAATCCACTTCCTGCAGAAGAAATTAGCAAATCATTTCACTAAACTGTAGGAGAGAAGTGACTCTAGGTTCTGTGCAGAGCTGTGAGAAAGAGAGTAAAAAGCAAGAAAGAAACCAAGACATACTAAGTAGATTAAGGGCAATTCAGTCCTGAAGAATATACTTGCAGAGCAATTACACAGCCTACTACTCCCAAATGCTACTAATGATTTTATGGTAATAAGAGCAGAGCTATAAACAGGTGATGCTCTCCACTTTGGCACAGAAGAGAGCCTGCGAGTCTTAGGGTGAAGAAACTATACTGCGATGATAACGAAGCCTCAATGCACAGAGAAAGAGCAATGATATGACAGCAGCAGTGTAGTTTGTGTACACAGTGGATGTTTCTCACCCTGAATGTGCCAGCAGAGCATATAGAGTTCTGAGAGAAGCAGGTTCTTCCACTTTCACACCACTATTGCCCTGTAAACATTTCATTCATCCCTGAAGTACAACTTGCAGATTAGACTTCCACTCATTGTGTTCTTGATAGCATTTGGTCTTAAAAGGCTAATAACATAGGACTGCTATTTCAGATGCCTCCACATGAAATCTGATGCTGAGTGCCCCAGAAAAAAATTAACCATTTGTGACAGGAATGGGATCAAATTTTCTGCTTTGAGCAAGATGTATTTGCCTACAAATGCCCACTGTGTGTCTGTGTTTGGTGCTGGTCACAGCATTTGAACAGGGAAGCAAGAGGAATATAAATACCAGTGACAGTAAAGGCAGAAATTATAACTATGCTTTAAAATGGTCCTTTTGGTAATATATTTGTTCAGATAATAATGGATTTTTTTTCCTTGAGGTAACTGGAAAATGTTTTTTGAGCACCTTAATGGCACCGTCCAAGTAAATCCTGATGGCAGGTAACTTTTCTCAAATAGCAATATATTCATCATCCCCATGCTGCACCCACCCTTCCCGAGCAGCTCTCACTTCTCCCCTGACCTAGACCCTGCAATATCACCTTCCAGACTGTGAATCACTCGTCTCTCTCCCTTGTGCCCCACCAAATATTATCATCGCACCCGCTTGAACCCTGACATTTGATTTGTGTAAGCTACAATCGCTGCGTGGCTCAGGCTGACATTTTATTCAGATTCCTCTTCTGAACTAAACACAGGGGAAAACACAGCAACATATTTCGTTTGCACAGAAGGGCAAACTGTCTAACCATAAAAGCAAGCCCAGTAAAAAGTTTGGAAGTTTTTTCATAGCTAAATAGCTCTTTTGTATTTCAACTAGAAAGCAACACGGGGTTTGTTTTTTTTTTTTCTTTTTGGCTTAAAATATAGTGTTATACCACCAATGTACGTATATTTAAAATTTGTGTGTACAAATGCACATGCATTTTGTAAATACGTTTGCCTAAGCTATCCTTGAAAGCAGCTGCTGTGACCCCACTACCTTGCATGCTATACCCAAGGGAGACAGCATTGATTTTCTTCTCTGAGTTTTGCAGGCTTTAATGAAAGCAAGGGAGAGGCTTGTGCCTACATTGCAATTTACTTTAATGTATGGGCAGTCTTTCAGACCTTTGTTGTTGGGACTATTCATGTGCTTAAGTGTTTTGCTGGATTGAAGCCACAGAGCAGTTAGCAAATTAGTGCACATACCAGGGTATAGCATTCTATTTCTTCTTCCCAGACAGTTTGCATTTCCAGTATTTGTATAGGATGTAGAGTGACAAGCAGCCCATTTGCTTTATTTATGAAGTTGGATGTCAAAAAATCGGATGTCTTCTCAGTAGTTAGTGTTGCTGCATTGCTTTCTGATAGATGATGTTCCCCTTTTCTTCCCATCCATACTCCATTCCCTACAGAAAAAGTGTATGTGGTGGCTATTGTTGTCATACTTTCTTATCTTCTGTGAAAGCAGCATTATGTTCATGGGTTTGCCTTGTCGTATGTTCCAGACAGTGTTAGAAGCAAAATCTAGCTGCCAAATGATTAGAGTGATAATGACCACAGGCTGACAGAAGCTTCTCTGAAAGCATTTGCCTAATTCTGTGCTTCCAGCTTGGAGTATGGGAGAGTAGTTGTACATCTTTGGAATGAAATTCTGACAGTAGCATTTGAATTGGAAAACCACATGTTTTACACAGCTTATTAAGCAGCAGATGTGTTCTCAATTCACTAAATTATTTGTGAGCTTCTATATTGATACTTCTTTAGCAGCAAATTGACCAGGTGAGCCGAGGATCTCCACTCTGCCACTGGCACTGCTTTTTGTGGCCTGTGCTCTCAGTCACCAGCCCATTTATTCCACAGCTCTGTTGCATCCTGCTTTCCACTTCTGGTTAATATTGGGTGGCTTTCTCAGAGTAAGGTCATGCCCCAATAGAGCCAAAAGCACCAGAATTCCACCTTGCAGAAAGCAGGGCTGCTGGCTGCATCTTACCTTGCATGTTGTCATTATTGGCATTCTAGGCCTTTTTCTGTCCTGCATTATAATGCTGTCTCCATGCTTGGTTGCATTAACTTTTAATTCCTGTGTGGACTAGTAGGCTAGAAGTTACTTCTAAGGCATGGCTATGCATTGTTTTCTCATGGTTCATCTTCTGAGGTAGTTACCTGTTCTTTTAATAGAGCACCTTTCATCCTGAAATACCCCAGGGTGCTTTAGAGGTGTGATCCTAGGAAATGACATTACCCCATTACCTCTGGACAGAGATGCTTGAACTTATGGACAGTATGGGATGTACATACAGCCCATGCTGGGTTTTACTGGAAACAAACTGTGATGCTCCCAGTAGTGATGAACACTACAATCAAGTGAAGAGAATGAGGAGCTAGGGCTTGTTTTTCCTTCACCACCTCCCTGAAGAAAACTGGAACTCATCAAGTAAGAGGGTATAGAAACAGGTGGAGGCACAAGCCTCCAAAAACAAAGTAAGGTTTGTTGTTGTAGAGAGAAATGCTGACCAAGGTCAAAGAGTCAGCAGCAGATGGACTTGCTCCTTGAAGAGGGAGAAGTTCTGTATAAGAGAGAAATAAGGAAAGAGGGGCTTGTAGAGAAAGCAAAGGTGCAAGTGGTAACTACTCTGTAGGTAAAGAGAGGAAAACTGGAGTGGTAACTGGCAAGGGATATTATGACAGAACAAGTCTGGCAATGCAGTAGCAGTTGGCCAACATGACATTAATTTGGGAGCTCGACACAGTGATCTTGACTCTTCCAGTCCAACTAGAGATAACTTATGGTTCTATGATGGGGGAAATTATCAAGAAAACCCAACAAAAAGGACACCAACTCAGGAAGATATGACTAGACCAGGATCAGAGAATGACAGAAGAGAATGGGATGAGTGATGTTAAAGAAATAGGGCGGGGAAAGGAAAAATTCCAGATCCTTGCTGGGAAGTCTCCCTTCCATTATCTTCCCTTTCCCTGCATAAGAAGAGGCCAATAGTTTCACTACCTCTTTGGGTTAGCATGTCCTTTTCTTCTGTACCCAAGGGCTCTGAACAGAAGCTCCACTGAGATGAGGCAATGAAGAGACAGGTTCTGGGCAGTGTAGATATTTGAGCAAGGGACCCTCTATTGTACTGGAGGATACTTTAAAGAAAGCGTATTCAGTTTTTCTATTTCCAGGGACCCACAATATGCATAGGATTACTTTGGTGAGCTTTCCTACCTTCTCTGGGATATAGAAGGGAGTAATCTCTACTCTGGAAAGTTAGAATAAATCTCTTGGAAGAGGGATGAGTAGCTAAATATTTTTCCTTTTAAATTGCTGTAAACAGCCTCGGTAAAAAGTAATTAGTGGTAAATGTGTTGTATTGTATGTAGGATAGTGCTCTGGGTTTGTTTAGCTACTGAAAAGTAAAGTGGGAAGTGTGAAAGAAAACATGTCTGGGCACAGTAAAACCTATCTGTGCTTATAGAAACTGTATTGTCATATGCTGATTCATAAAAATGTAAATCCCTTCACACACCAATTTCATTCTGAGAATCCTAGAGCTTTCTGAAGATGTGTTGATATTAAGCATGTAAGGCATAGGTGGTAGAGGAGAGTTATTATCTGACACAGTGTAGGCACAGTGCAATAGTTATACAATCATGAAACTCTCTGCATTGGATGGGTCATTTGCTAAGGTAACTTTTGCTTCTCATGTTCTGAAGTGGCTCCAGTTGGCAGTACCATTACAACCAACGGGTCTCAGGCTAACACAATTGGTGCCCTTTGGTTTTGAGTCTCTGATTATAAGTAAATGGATTTATTCTGGATTCTATGAGGGAAAAGGACTTACTGCTGCTTTCCAATTCTATGGAAAACATAGTCATGCTGCCTTTAGCTGTTCCTGCAATAAGAATGCAGTGACTGTGTGTAGCACCCTCCTGTGGTGTCTTGTGGCTTTTACTGCTACTTTCATTTTCTCCTCTGCTCTCTTTTTACCAAAAGTTAAGAGTCTTGATATTCACTACTTGTAGCCAAGACTGAGGACAGAAAGGTCTACCCTAATGAGTAATTCATGTGATGCTGTCAGCTTTCTCCATGCATCTTATTCTTACTTCTGGATACTACCACATCTTTTCCCAATTCTGCTTGAAATTTAAAAAACATTTATTACTTTAATCTTTGGGTTACTGAATGTACTTAGTCTCGTGTTAAGAAGGAAATTGAAAGAATGAGAAATATTGTGAAAGCATAGTATGACTAAGTGCCCTTCATCACATCTTTCGAAACTCCTCATTCTTATTTGCTGGTGGCATCCCATTTCCTTCATTTGTGACCCCTGGTCAGAGCAAAAAAGTTGTTAGTCATGCTGAATTAGGTTTAAAGTCCTCATATGGAAGATTCACCTGAATGGTTCCATTTACTCCAAGCACTGAATGTTTTCAGGGTGCAGTTCAAGCAGCATTATTCTGCTGTGATGCTACTCTATTCCATACATTCTACTGTATCCTCACACATAAACACTGCAGTATCACTCTGCATCATCAGTAGAAGTTATTTCTATTGCATAGAGCTTCCTTGTATTCTCATGTTTTCCACATGATGTGTGTACAGGATCTCATCGTTCATTTCCCCTTCTTCCATTCACCTCCAGGAATGATGTGTCTCTGCCATAAACCAACTTTACCTCAGAATCACACCTTCATAAAGAAGGGATTTTTTTTTTTTTAGTTAGGTCATTCACAGTGAGGACTTTATAATTCCTTTGAAGATGATGAGAAACTGGGTGTAGAAGTCTTTTAAGATACGCATCAAAATCCTGATGACACTTCAGCAGCAAGGCAATGTAGAAAATGGGGGTGACATCTGATGTGCCTAACCTAGGTAAAGCACTGCAGTTTTTTTGTAGTGTACTGCCAGCATTCTGGAGCACTAGAGGTTTGGAGCCTGGGTGTGTCACCTTGTTCTAGTCCCAGTGAAAGAGGATAACATCAAGAATTACTGCAGCCAGGCTTAGTGGCCATTTTCCTTTTTAGGCACATGGTATAGAAGATGCTGTGAACTCTGCTGTGTTAGGGTTTGCTCGGCAAGGAATGCAAGAGGCTTCTTCAGCTGGGGATAGAACTGACCAATTAATATTTGACTAAAAGGGCCTGCAGAGTGTCTGCAAGCTGGTCAGAATCCTTTGTCCATTTACATCCTTTGCTGTGGATCAGCATTAGTCTCACTTTTTCACGATGATAAGTTTAAAGGCACAGCTGAAGTGCAGCAGTGATATAACAGACTGCTGCTGTTTAAGCCTTTGGTTCCTTCAGGTTGAGAATTTTTTACTGTTATTATTTCTTTTTTTTTTCTCCTTTTCTTTTAATGAATAAGGTCTGCTACTTCCATAATAAAAACAGACACTTATTTCATAGGGGTTTGGAAAACAACCATACCAAAATTAGGTTGAACTGATAGGTTTTAGACTCTTATCTGTGGGAGAATGTTGCTCCTTTTGTATAATATTAAATTGCTGCTACATGTCTCTGTAGAAACAAGAATGGTTAGATGGGTGATGGAAGATAGGCTGACAGAAAAGCACTAATTAAATACTGTTTTGCAAAGCCCTCATTGAAATTCATAGCTTGGTACCTTTGGGGACTTGAAAGCAGGGGAGATGGAAAGATTTCAATTAAAAAGGTATTTGTATGGTTCTTTGTGAAGCCAATCATTGCCTTTTTAATATAAAGCATGTAAGTATCTAATAAGCTTTACAAACATCAAATATCTTGCCTTGAAACAATGAGTGTCTTAATAGGTCTCAGAGCAAGGTACTTTGAAATAAAACAAAATCCCACGGACCTAAAATTTTGTTCAGCTTAAGGCTCTGCAGGTTTTTTAGCACAATAGCAGTCTTATGCAATTTCTACATTGACTGATTAGAAAATTTGAAAGGAAAAAATAAACATGCAAAAAGAAATAGTGGGGTTTTTTAATAACTAGTTATTTGTGTTTAACTACAGTTGTAGTTGTCATTTACAGATTTTTAATGTACATGATTTCTTTATTCCTGCAATACTTTTAGATTCTTTTTTAATTCCAGGGACTTCTGTAGCATGAATCCCTCACTGAATTGGTGTCTGGGCAACAAAATATAGAAATATAGCAATTTATGTCTACAAAAGATCCCCAAGGCTGTCAGTTGAAGTCATTTGCCAGAGATACACAGTTCAAAAGGGTTCAGAGAACATGTATTCCAGATGCAACTAAATGCCACGAGCCACAAAACGCTTGTCAGCAAAACAAACTCAAAACTTACCGTAGAACCACAAAAGCCTCAACTGTAATTTACCACAGTAAGATAAAAGCAAAAATCCAGGCCATTGCCAGGTCCCTAGATCCTTAAAGTCATGGGGAGCATAAATGGAATTCCCAGATAACCCTAGAGTTCTGTGTCCAATTGCAAGAGACAGCAGATTCAGAAAGATTGGTCTCAAACTGATTTGAAGTAAGAATTTCTCTTGTTCCTGAATTTCCTGGTCAGAACACGAGGAGAGTTTAGCAACAGACAAACATTGGCAGGTGCTTTGAACAGCTGTTTTAAGAGCTGTAGAACCCACCTTGTCTGAGCAGTGTTCTTCACCTTCCATCTTCTTACCCGGTCATGAGCTCTGTCTCACGCCCGCATATCCAGGCAAAGCCGAGGGTTTTCCACCACACCTCAGAGAATCCCTGGTGCAAGTGCACACGGTGGAATTCAGAGCTAAGTGCCTGAGCAGAGGCGAGCCAAGGGAATTTTGGAGAGTCATTTGGATCTCATTAGATCTCATGCAACACTCAAAACCGTATCTTGAAGCCAAAAAGTTTTCACCCTGTGGATCTCCAGAGCATTGGCTTTAAATGCACAGGGTTTCTTGACAGGAGCACAAGTGGCAGCATATTAAATCAGTGCCCATTCAAGGCAAAACTGCTCATGAATTTTATCATTTTTGCTGTGTCTAGGTTTGTGGGGGTATCTATGATGACACCCCTTAATGGCTACATCATTGGAAGCAGCAGGGCACTTAACAGGCTCTACAATAAACACAAATACCAAAAGATGGGCCATTCTGATAAGACAACTTCTAATTCCATTATTGAGTGACAGGAGGATGTAACAGAATGCCTTATTTGAAATAAATTATTTTAACTAATACCATCCCCCCAACGGTTTGCTCAACAACTCCTACTTTTTTTTTTTCCCCAGAAGTTGCCTTAATTTTTGGATTGATCCCCAAACTCATCTAGCAAAGCACTTTCCTGACTGTATTTCTGCAGATTTCTTATGTAGAATTGCATGGTTCATGTCCATAAAGAAACTTCATCGTGGCTTTTTTATCACGGAGCATGATTCAGGAGTCGGAAAATAACTGTGGTTTAGGGCTCGTTTGATGTTTCATGGTCAGTGGAATGCTTTCTCCATACTCATGCCCACACGCTACCACAATAACCTTTGCTCAGTTGCACAAGCATAATTTCCATGTAAACAGCAATAAAAACAAATAGTATTTAAATAACAGCCGCAAATGGTACCAGTAGTAACAAGTAATGATGATAAATATGACTTTTTTTTTTTTTTTTAACAGCGATGACTGCATTTTATTTTAAAGTAATAGCTACTTGAAAAGCTCAGATGCTTAGGCTTACATTATTCAGTTATGAAGTATTCTTATTTTTTTTTAACAAGTTCTGTGCATAACTTGAATTAAATATATATATTTGTATTTATATATATTTATATATATAAATATAGTCTCTTGATTTTTTTTTCCACTTTTGGCCATTCATTCTTGATAATTATGGTTGTTTTACACAGGCTTAAACATAGTAAGAACATGGTCTGCCAGTGACAAGGCTTGTGCATTTTACACTTTGAAAAAGCGCATAACTATCACTTAGGTGATGAATATTTCAGCAGAGGAGCTGGCATTGAACAAGATGATGCTATTTTCTTTTTATACCACTGAGGTCTAAAAAAAGTTGCATCATTGTGGTAATTGCAGCACGGGTGGTGAAGATCTCTAATGCAGTGCATTTGTTTTGTGGATGGTACTGTGGCCAAAAAGTATATTTAGGTAGCACTGGTGAAGGGCTTGTGGAAAAGTAGTATTAATTTGTATTACAATAGCTTTTAGGTCTGGGTCTATTGTGTCAACTGCTATACAGAGAGAGAGAGAGAGACTGAGAGGTTGAGACTCTCCATTCAGCCAGACAAAAGATGTGTATCCCTACTTTACAGGCGAGGAAGCGTGGTATTCAGTGGGCTCCCTAGAGACAGAATGCTGCCTCCTGATTCCTAGCCCACTAGATTCCTAGCCTTCACTAACTGTGTTGGGCAAGATCCCACAGACAAACTGTTCATTAGTTGAAAAATAATGTTTATAAAATCTGGACTGATAAGCAAATTCGCAGAGAAATCAGAAAACTTTCTTAGAGAAACAGTAATTGGAGATGAATACACGTACATTTCTTCTTAGATGTTAGGGAGAAAAAAGTTAAAATATATAGAGATTAAAAAAATTATTTTGATTGTCTTTAAATGAAATTGTTGATGCTTCATTTTGCCAAGCGAACTGCAAAAATGTCCACTGAACCTAAAAGAAATGAAACCCAAAAGTGTTTTAGCCTTCAAGCACAAAGCCATCCTCACCTATGGATATGATGGAAAGAGGTTCTCTGAAGCTTTAACATTCCTGCTCAAGTCATTAATAGGAATGACTATGAACTCTAAGGAAGCTGTGATTCAGAGCACTTGAGTTCTGCACATCTCCAGAAGGTCCCAGAAACACTGCTATTAGGTGCCTAAAGTTAATAGTGCAGATGCATCCTTCTGCCCTTGAATTTGATGTGAATTCAGTGCTGCAACTTCATGTCAAGAGCTGGGAACATAAGCTTACTTACACTTGAAAAAGAAAGTAGTGAAATCCTATTACAGGTCTACTAAGGCAGCAAGGAGCAGTTCACATTTTTCTCACTGGTTAAGTAAATTGAAGAGAAATTTGCCTTTTAAATTATGAAATAAAGCTCCATTGCACCCCAAATTTTATTTTAAATGGTAAAAATTATTTTAAAGGTATCTTAAGCCCTTGCAAATTAGCCTTTTATAAAAAAGTATTTGCTGGTATTTTCAAATACACGTATCTAACTTCGCATTCTGTATTATGAGGCTTGTCCAACCTCAATGATCTAGAAAAGTGTTTTTGTTATCAATCAGAAGACGGTTGGGTGAGAGTAAATGGGATTCAAATATGCAAGTGTGTGAGTGCCAGTTTATTTCTGTGGAATTAGCAGCAGAAAAGCTAAAAAGAATAGCACTTAAGAAATGTTTCCTGTGCCTTAGGAGTAAAATAATTTCTACATTATCCAGGAAAAGTGTGGAATGGTATAATCTGTTAATAATGGGGAAAAAAAACAGAATATGTAGGCCACAGGGAACATGCCAGAGGGACTCTTCTTAGATAACTCAAACAGTGGTACTTGATCAGAGTACATGCCTGTCTTGCTGTAATAGCTGTCTCCAGTAATAGCCTTAAGTACCTAGGGAAGAGGAAAAGCAGGGCAGGCACACGTGATGCTTCCTTGCACTGTTTCCAGCTCAGGGGGATTTCCCAAGCCTGGTGTGGCTTGTCTGCTTCGTAGCCATTAGTGGATCCCTCTTACACACACTCCGCTTGTCTACCTTGAGTGCATGCAGGCACTCTAAAAGGAGCCCTTCAGGCCTGCAGCCTCTTGTCTCAAGAACTGCCACATCCTGTTTGTCTCATCCTGGCTCCTGCTCCCTGCATTTGGTGGCCTCTTGTTCCCAGGGGGTGAGAGAAGGAGAGCTGTTGGTTTGTGTGCACTCTCACACATTCTTCCTTCATGATCTGCACAGTCCCTCCCATTCTAACCTTCCCGTATCCACCTGGTCCAGCCTTGGCATGGGCAGTCCATGGCTGGAACAGGTCAACAAACCTGGGGGCCAGCAGGAGATGCAGAGCCCTTCATGTTGATGTCTGTCAGAGAGCCACAAGAAATAGTGGGAGTTTGCTTGCTTGAAGATTATGTTGTATTATGTGTTTGAAAATGTAGCGAGGGAAAAACAAAAATACGAAAAATAAGAGAGATTTCTGAATACTTAAAGCGGGGCTTGTTTAGTAAAAGCATCAAACATGTTTCAAAATAAGTAGTGAATGTAGATGAAAAAAAATTCTGTGGCTGTCTTTCCCTCTGTCCAGGCAGACTAATTGACATAAAGTTCTGTTTCATGAAGGTGGGTTGCTAATGCCATTATTAAGAAGAATTACTTCTGTTGCACTTGCTAGGACAAAAAGTTCAGTTTTTCTCCCTGACTTAAAAGATGCAGTGATGGTTCCTATCCAGTGACAGGGAACAAGCAGACCTACTGTTTTGGCCCTCTCTCTGTATTTGCTGCTGGTAATTCTTCCTTCCAGCACACTGTGCTGCCTTACAATTGCATTTCTGGTGTTATGGTCTTGTTTGTAATTTAAACACACCGTTTTCTGCAGCATGCCCTACAGTTCTGTTGCTTTCCTGAGACATTAAGTTGGTACAGGTGTGAGGTGAGGCAGGAGGAAGCAGACTCAGTATGAAAGCTTCAGCTCTGTGCTGAGGTGAGGTGGAAAAAACAAGTAGCAGACTTGTCAGCTGTGTCAGGATGTCTGAATAACGGGATGGAAATGTATTGTTAAAAAATTATGCACTGGAGTGTTGATAAATCCCTTTCTGAATTACAGAAATAAATTTCAATTATCCTTTTACAGTTTAGGTCCTGTAATACAAACTTTTAGAAGCATACTTACTTTTATTCCATAAAGATAATTTGATGTGACATCAGTGTGGTTCATTGGTGAAAGATAAGCAGAGCTGTCTCTCTATGAAATAAAATCATAGGATGGAAAGTGAATGGACCAACGTTCTGCATGTAGTAGTAGCTTGTGGTACAGAGTATTAGGGCCTCTGTTATGGCCCTAATCAGTTCTGAAGAAAAGAATTCTAGAAGTGAACTGAAAAATTCAAAATTAAAATTGTCATTTTCATATTTTTTTAAGAATCACACCTAAACTGTACATTTCCGAGCAAATAAAAACAGTTACAGGATTAATTCAACACTATCAATGCATCTTTATGTTGAATTTAGCAGGATTAAACACATAACCACTGAGGTTTTTGTTTAGTTTACAAGAGTTTTTCTACTCATGCTATTCTACTGGAGGGTCTTGATTTATTCATGAGGGTCATGAGCTATTACATGATGAATTATCTATTTTAAAAGCAATAGATTTCACAAATAATATAAAAATGCTTTTGCAAATAACTTGTATTTGTACTGCTTATATTATTTCCCCTGTTAATTGGATCATGAAACAAGGCTGTGCTTCAGAAATGTCTGTAGTGAAAGGAACTTCTGACCCTGCATGAGTCTCATGCAGGAGGTGTGTTCTCAGCTGGCATTCTGGAGCAGCAGGTGTGTTCCTAAGGCAGACAGCATGGGCATGATGTGAGGAAACTTCCTCCTTAGCAGAGGAAAAGTCTGTTTTGTATGCACACCTGAGAAAGACTAAATTAAAATTTATGTTGGAGACTGATGCAGATGCATTTTGTCTGATGCAGGCATTTTGACACAGTCTCCAGTATGACTGAACAGTTTTGTCAACAGCTTCAAGGAAAAAAAAGTGTAGTGGGGCTTCAGATTGGAGCCATTTGGATTTCTGGTTTTCAGCAGTGACAGGTGTGCCTGCAAGTCTGCTTGGCTACAGTCTTGACGTTAAATGGATTATTTTTTAGAACGAGAGTGCTTCGTAATTTCTGAAAATTTTACTCCTTAAGCAGAACATAGAAGTTAGATCCTGAAATACTAACACATCCATTTCTGAGAGCTTGCCTAAATAAAAAAGGAGCTGATAAGTCACTGTCTGAGTCAATGGAAATACATCTCATTACTAATGAATACTGCATCAGACTCAACATTCCTACATCAAGAACAATTCACTTCATTCCATAAAAAAGACAGGAAACATTTGTTTTTAGAAGAATAGGTCATACAAGTATATAGGGGTCCAAACCATTTTGTAGTGCTCTCTGACTTTTCCTCTTAATTTTTATTATGTAATTTTCAAGACTATTAGGTGTGGCTCAACTTGCTTTCCCTTCCTTTGCAACCACCTTCCAATTACAGAAATAAGCTGAAGTGGATAACAGCTCTGGCCTTTTGCTCCCAGCACTCTATTTCTACTCCAGTGTGTTGTTTTAATGGAATGACTTAGGTGGTCTCGGTTCACATCCCGGTTGACTGTAGACTGTATTATAAAATCACTGTGTACAGATTCTGTGGAATTGGCAGCCCTTGCTTGAAATAAATCCAGGGCCGAACAAGCATAAAGAATTAATTATTTCTTGCTTCTAGAGAGGGTCTCTTTGGGTCAGGGCTGAAAGCATTGGCAGGCCAGTGTAGGGAAGCTTCCACTCCAGCTGCCTGCATTGAAATTAGGCTGTCGATAAATAGAGGACTACAGTTTTCAGAACTGCCAACTCCTTAACCTTCATTAGCACAAATATTTGCCCAGGGTTTTATGAATGTTGTATTTTCAGTGTGTACTGTTATATTTCATTCCTAGAATGATCTCTTCAGGACAAAGTATTAGGGAGTTATCTTTTTTTTTAATGGACATGCAGCAGCATAAGCAAGGTGTACAAGATTCTGCTATTTTCCCAGAGAAGTTTCTGTAAATTTCTCAATGTATTTCCTCTTGTCTATGGGTGTTGGGTTATATGGTAAAGAGGTAGCATGAATTTTTCCTTCATAAAATAAGCAGGAGGCCCACAGGGACTCATAACTTGACTTCAAAAAACTGCTTTCTTAAGCCACTCCTTATGGCAAACTAGGAATCCCTGGAGAGCTGGGTTAGTTTGTGGTCTTGGCAGGGTTTTCTTCTGGCCCACCAGGTCTGGTGCAAGCACAGGTAGTCCTAGGCATAAATAACTCTGATTTTAATGAAAAAGATTTATGTGTTCATAAAGGAAAAATTTCCCAGCGAGCCAGTTCTGTACATACCTAAATACCTAGACACATATGTACAGAAAAAATAGTGTCTTTTTTCCTAGTATTATTCCATCACATTTTTGACAATAGAGATGACTTTGGATAAGGCTCTCAGCACTGTGTATGTTGCTGGAAGTTTCTAACTAGATGCACCTAAATAAAAGAAAAAATTGGAAGTGAATATCACACAAAGAGATGCGGCATAGAAAAAACCCTTCTTCCCCAAAACAACATTTTGGGTTGGGACAAGTTTTCCCTATTTCCTGGTTGTGAATCCAGTGCAGCATCAGGCACAGGGAAGTGTGGATCTAATACGTAAGTTAGGGTGATCTATTGCAAATATATTTTTGTGGATCTCTTCTAACTCTGACTTTCATCACCCCACAAGCAGAGTTTAACAACGGGCAAGAGGCACTGGAGCTCTGGCAGTGTGAGGGCATCCGTCCCCTTGCTCACAGGAGCGGGACCTGACTGGAGTCAGGTGCCAAAGCTCTCTCCATCCTTCTTGATGCAAAATATAGAGAGAGTTTAAAATGGTGAAAACTTAGTTATATTGGAATGTCAACAAATTTTGATACTGTGTTAAAGCCGAGGGTTTACCCAAGCCATGGAGTATTTCGCAGTGGGATGCAGATACCTTATTAGAGCAGTAGGGCCGTCATAGCTAGGATCACCTAATGGCATAAGAAGCATGGGGATTGTCAGCAGACTGGATTTTTTTCAGGCTGACTTGATAGACATGGAAAACAAAGATGTTGAAAGGTAAATCTGAACTGAGCACAATTGTTCTGTGTTTGACTAGATGCACAGAGGGAAACACCTGTTGTAGTGAGCAGGGGAATAAAGGATGATAAAATCGTTATCTCCAGCTGGAAAAAAGAGGGATGGTAATAACTGTTCTTCAGGTTCTATCTCAGTATCTCCTCCACGCAGGTAGCTTGGTGTATGTCATTACTTAATTTTTTTGTAATAAAAGCACATTGCTAAGATGACAAAAACGTCACCAGCATGAACTTGTCAGTAATTGCATAACAAATAGCTGAGGATTTTATCATAAAAATCCTCAGATCTAATGTCTAAAAAAGACATTTCACCAAACATAACAGTTCATAGCTGCTGTGCTGAGAAATAAGTACCTTTGAGAAAGCAAGATCCAGCAATGCAAGACCCAATGTAATCTGGAATCATTAAACAAATGATCTTTAATGTAGCCATCCAGTGTATGTTATGCAATGACTTTATGACACCAAGATTTACTATAATTGGTGTTCTGCTAAGTGTGCAGGTAGATAGGTGTGTAAAGTGGTTGTGTTGTGTTGGAAGAGTGTTCTTTGAATCTAGATTGCAGTTGTAAGCCTAGGAGAACCTCAAAATGAATGTATGTAATGAAGTCAAAAAACTGTTCTCCAAGGACAAAGCTCAAATCTCTGGTTCAGCAGTTAATTTCTTTACAAATTTTATGGCTGAGTCACCTCACACAATGATCAGTTCATAGTTCAGAAGGGGAGAGAAGGGGAAGATTTCTGAGTATGCATTCCCCTTCACATTTTCAGGCTAGGGTGCAATGTAGAGTTCTTTCCCACTCCACTTTATTTTATTTACAAAACAAATTCTAAAACAGTATACAAGTTATTTTAAAACTCTCCCCAACTGGCTTTTCTATTTGAAGACTGCACAGCCTACACTTTAGATGCTGCATCTCAGACAGCCATTCAGTGGCCTGATTGTAGTCCAGTATTATCAGAAGTACTCTATCACACCTTGATTCTTCCAGTAGCAGAAGAGTTTCTCCAGTAGTTACAGTTCCGAGCCTTCACTCACAAGGTGAAGGCTGTTTGATTAATCCATTTTTCAGTCCATATCTACATGTTCAAAAGCCACATCTTCATGATTTATGTTACCATCATGGCTAGCACTCAGGTGTGATACTCTCAAAATATTTCTTTTCATAAATAGTGTGTAATTCCAGCTTAAAATTTGCTGTTTTAGCAAAATGCTTTTGCCAACAAATTATCTGAGTGAAACTCATTGAAAGCATACCTAAAAGGGGAATGCAACATTCATGGGCATTTACTTTAAAATACAGATGTACAATGGGCATTAACAGCATTTTTAGAAATATGTGTTGCATTGTTGCTCAGGTCTTCAATCCTATGGAGTTTTATAGCTGAGAACCAACATCTGTGTAGACCATACTGGTGATGATTTGTGGTAAGAGCTGCACCATGTAATAGTAGGGTTTAGCCCTGAAAAACACCAGCAAATTACACAACTATCTCATCTTCTAAACCACACAGCAGTTATATGGTAAATACTCAGGGATCTGATTGAGTATAATTATCAGGTGAGTTGCAAAGACATGTAATTATTTTGAAGCCCTACCTATGATATTCACTGCTGGAGTTACCACGTAAGTCAAACAGACTTTAGAGCTCTGAACTCCCTCTGTCAGTGTAAAGTATTATCATTAGTTTTTGTCATGGTTTTTTTCCCAGGATTCCTTTATTTGTTGAGTTTTCAGCTCGTGTTTCCCATTGCATCCTTACTGCAGCTGCCCAGAGGAAGGGCTCAGCCCACTTCTCACATGGGACAGTCCTGAGGGAAGGGTCAGAAACCTTCCATGCCATCCATCTTCCCTGTCCTACACTTCCTTCAGCATGCAGGTAGTTTTAATCATTTTGTTTTCTTGGGTGTGATACGCTCCTGGCCTGCAGTCCCTGTGGTCAGCAGCGAGCTGCGCCAGCAAACCTGACACCTTCAGTACTGCACTTCCAGCTTTGTACAGGGCAGCTCATGAAGAAAACCTACTTGTTCTAATAAAGTGCAGTGCTAAAAAAAAAGTTCTGCATACCTCCAAGAAGAAAGGCAACAGCTTGAAGAGATAATTAATATCTACATTTTTGGTACTTGCATAGACTGATGTGAACACCTAAAGGTGAAGCACAACCATGGCATAAATTGTCACCAGTGGTCCTGGTGGCAGTAAATAAGAATAGTAGGATGAAAGTATTTCAAGTCTGGGAGAAAACATTGGTGGATGCTCCAGATGTAGTTGTTGCACTTTTTGAATGAAGTAGATGTCAGCTTTTCTGCTGTATTTTGTAATTTGTATCTCTAGATGTGAAGTCTTTTGTTAAGGAGCTTTTTTTCTTCAGTATTGTACACTGCACAGGACAAGAACATCATAGTTTAACTGAAGTGAAGCAGAGTAGCCTGGATGCTGGACAGTTGTGTTGTTTGTTTTGTTTGTTTTGTTTGTTGTTAAATAATAGTAATTTAAAAAATAATAATAAAAAGACCCCCACAACAACTATTCTCCCTTGAAACCAATAATGTTTTCTTTGGTCATCCTGTACTAGACTGTTGTCTTAGTCAGGCAATTGAACACAGATCCACATGCACTTTTTATAATCTCTTTGTCCTAGGAATGTTCAGTCATATTTTCCCAAAATGATGTCCAAGGCTTTTTTGTCTCTCTGTGGTATTAAAAGTGTGTTAGATGACATGGACCTGTTGGAGCAGGTCCAGAGAGAGAACACAGAAATGATCAGAGGTACAGAACACCTCTCCTGTGAAGACAGGGTGAGAGAATTGGAGTAGCTTAGCCTGGAGAAGAGAAGGCTCTGAGGAGCTCTTATTGCAGGGTTTCGGTACTTTAAGGGGTGGTTATAAGAAAGACAACGTTTTTAGCAGGGCCTGTTGCAACAGGACAAGAGGTAATGATTATGAAATAATAGATTCTGACTTGATATGAGGAAGAATTTTTGTGTGTGAGACATAAAACTGACATGATAGAAGACTGTTCTCCAGCACAGTGAACATATTCAATCATCTTTCAAAATACATTCATCTGACATCATGTTAGCAAAGTTATAGTTCACCAAAAAACTCTTCTTAAAAGGCTGAGGGAATTGAGGCACTGGAACATTGTCTCTGCATTTAATGTCATGTGTCCAATATAGATTCTGACTTCTAGGGAAGTTTATTTCTCCCCCTTAACCATGCAAGGAGGAAAGAGAGACTACATTTCTTGTACAGACAGAAACTATTTGAGATGGGTGGTAAAAATAGAGATTTCCCACTTTCACATCCCTTAGTTTCTTTGGAGTTACTACTGTAATCTAAGTAGTCTCAAATTTGGGTTTACTGTTTGTTCATGTAAAATGCAGTTGGTTTGGAGATTTCTGAGAAGCAATATTCTTGCTGTGAGAAGTAGCAATTAAAATCACTGACTTAACTGGCCTTACTGTGAAAACAGTGCTGTTTAATTTTCTTCAGACTTCTTTATTACCCTTGGAATTAGAGAATCACAGAATGGCCCAGGCTGGAAGGAGTCACAGTGGTTCATAGGGTCCAAGCCTCACCTCAAGCAGGGCCATCCCAGAGCACAGGGCACAGGATTGTGTCCAGCTGGTTCTGGAATATCTCCAGTGAGGAGACTCCACATCCTCTCTGGACAATCTGTTCAGGGCTCGGTCACTGCCTAGGGAAGAAGTTCTGTCTCATGTCCAGGTGGAACCTCTTGGGCGTCAGTCCCTGCCTGTTAAAAAAACTTCTGAAGATACTGAAAACAGTTATAATTACAAAATCATTTAATTTGGAAAAGACCTCCACGACCATCGAGTCCAGCCTATAGCAATCCCCAACTTATCAACCAGCCCAGAGCACTGAGTGCCACGTCCAGTTGTTCCTTGGACACCTGCAGGGATGGGGATTCCCCCACCTGCCTGGGCAGCTGCTTCCAATGTCTGACAGCCCTTTCAGTGAAGAAATTCTTCCTAATGTCCAACTTGAACCTGTCTTGTCACAGCTTGGGGCCATTTCCTCTTATCCTGTGCCACCTCCTATAGGACTGCAGGAGGTCTGTTCTGCTCCCTGTAATACTGATTCCTTGTGTCGTGTCACTGCATGGCATAGGAATGCACATTAATTTATCCCTACTCCTAGAAAATTAAGTTTATTACTTGAGGCCTTTGACCTTGTCTGAGAGTATGAGAAATTACTTAATTTCTTCAGTTTTAAACTCTGAAAAGTTTTACAGAACCAAAGAAGACAGTATTAAGCAAAATAGAATACTTTCCATTGGTAACAAATCTGTCCACTACTTGTTTATCTTGAAAAGGTATCTATGAAGAAGTGATCATTAAAAAGTAAATTTTCACAATTTTTTCCTAATTAATCATGTCAGGCTATCAAAACCTCTGTTGTATAATTTTCAGTGACAACAACAAGGGTAATTTATATAGAGTGACATTAAATGAATCTATTGTACATTCACAATGAACACAAGTGGCTTGCATCATCTTAGAAGGAGGAACCTGTGTAATTTTCTGTCCAAAGAGCTGATTTCATTCAGAGGCTCTTTCATACACTTTCCGCAGGGACTTCTAGGATAACTTGTCATCAAGGACCACAAAATAATTTTCCGGTTTTCTTTTTGTTCTGAGATTAGTGGCTTAGTATAACCAAGTCAATCACAGTTTTCTGTTCAGATGGAGACCCCTTCCTAGCTAGTCATTCATTAAGGAAATTAAGTGGTGCTTCTGTGTTGAGTAAAAAGATTGCCAGTGATTATTATGCTGTACTGTCCCTTTTGGATCTGCAGGCCCTTGCAACATCATAAATTCCATGCAAAGAGCAATGACTTCTAAATTATCAATCTAAGATTACTCAACATCTCATCAAAAACCCCTCTTCAGTAGGAATGTATGTGCAAATGTCATCTTAGAAAAACACATTAGTGCAAAGCTTCCTGCAAAGTACTAGGTATTTATGAGATTATGTGGATTTACCTAACATTGCTCTTAAATTCCTTATTATTTCCAAATTGCCATCAGTAGAACTTGCATGCAAGAGAGAAAACTTGGAAGACAAGAGTCAGAGTCAAAAGTAACAGCAGCTCTCTCGTATGTACTTACGAAATCTGGCAATTGCCGTAGTTGAGGGAGAAAGTAGAGTGGCTGCCAGTAGGGTTTCATAACAGAAGGAAAATCTCTGTCCTTTCGCTCACACCATGAGGTTGGAGATGGAATTCAGTGGCATCATTGTGGAGCAGCATGTTATAAATCATGTGAAATGGCTTCCTAGTGCTGGGAAGTTCACTGTTTTAGACGGGGGTGGGACATACCCTCGTTAGCAGATGTGCCAGACCTATAAACCTGCATGAGCAGCTTGTGAAGGTGAGCTTATAAAAGCAGTTTCACAGAAGAATTGCAGTCAGAGGGGAAGAAGACAAGTTTCCTGTAGCAGCTCTGAGAAGCTTAGGGGGTGCTGTCCCAGTTTTGCTCTCTGGCACCCACCACTTGGCCAGTCTTCTTCATCACTTCAGGAAGAAGAAGTTCTACACAAAAAGGGAGCACTTACAATCTGGTAAACACACATCCTCAAGTAGCATTGTGTTCTCTTCCTTGGCTGGCCAAGTGATGTAGGTGGAGCTTGTTGTGCATATGTGTTTAATTCAGATTGTGGTACCCTGTAATTTTAGAGAATGTGGATTACCATCAAACTGGATTTTTAAATTTGAAGTCAAGCCCAAGTGTGTGTTCTTTGCCTCTTGCATTGTTCCAATGAGTGTAGAAGAAAGCCCGTGAGTGATGCCCAAACCCAACAATACAACATGTATTAAAATGGCATACAGCCCTGTGGGAACTTCCCAGATCTACAAATAATTCCAAGTTGTGGTAATAACATGGCCAGTTAGAAACATATTGCCAAACCCACAAAGAACTCCAGTTCATAAGGACTCAAGAATGCTAAACTCATCCAGTATGTTACCTGGAGCCTGAAATTCCTGTGTCACAGGTTGTTTACCCAGTACTTTGCTTCTAAATGTACAGAGTTTCCAGTGTTATGCTTTGTTGGATATTGATAATGATGGCCCTTATGCCAGTGGCAGAGAGGAATGCTTATGTTTCTTTGGTCTGATGTCACTCCGCAAGCAGCCTGGGCACACAGAGCTGTGGTGAAAATGTAGGAGATGAACTCAAGCCTTCCCACAAAACTCTGTTAGAGATCTTGGAATGCATATATATTGTCAAGCCAAGAACTTTAGTGGCATGTAAGTGTCATGTCCTGTCATTGAGGAATATGGGAAAACTCAGTGGCACACCTTTTCCTGCTGAGCCTGAAGGCTCTAGACAGTGAATGCTTCTGTCTGCTAGCCTTTCCCTTTAGTACTCCATTATCCTGCTTTTTCAGTATTTTCTTCTGGGGTTTCTTTCCTGTTTTTCTAGGTGCAAGGAATGTAGCTTACTGGTCTGTTCAGCCCACTACCTTCCCTGTTCCATATCCACTCTAGAGCACTTAATCAAAAACAGCTTTGCTTTACTTCCCTTGATGGGACTTTCCTTCTCCAGCATGGACCATTACTCTGTCTGCTGACTGCTCATATGCTGAGTGCCAGCTTTATTCCTCATGTTCCCTACAGGCCTCTGACTCAGTGACAGTGACTGACTGTCCCTTCATGCCTGTCCAGCCTCCTTTGGCTCCTTATTTTGCCTCTAGGACCCAGCTCTCATTTGCTTTCTCCATCTGAGCAATGCCCACACACTGACAGCTTTCATTTTTCTCTCAGCCAAGGATCTAGCAAGTTTCTTAGCAGAGATGTGTCACAAAAAGTCTACTCTGTTACCTCCATGGTGATGAAAGAGCAGCTGTAAGACAAATTTGCCATCTTTCGTTTTGCGGGTTGCAGCCAAAAAATGTGTCATTAAATCTTTTCAGTGCCATCTTTGAGAACATTTAAAAAATAATTTTCTGACCTAAGTGCAGGGGAAATACACCCATTCAGGTGGAAATTGTGATCATGCAGAGGTGAATGGATCCTTGCAGAGGGCATAAAAACCTGAAGTTTGAATCAGGTTATATAGTATGATGTGGTTTGCTCTATTTTTGTGACAGCCACAGGCCACTATGGATGTTAGGGTTCATCTTCCAGCTTCTTTTCTGCAAATATTCCTAAGATTGAAAGATCTTTCTCTTTTGAGAAGCACCATTAGTATTTAGAATATGTTAGCATACTGAAGTTTGATTTTTTTTTTTTTAATTATTCCTTCTGTTTCTGCCTTAAAAATGGTACAATTGTACAGGATCAAGTGGAGGAAATTCCATCCGAGAATTCAGGGGACAAAAAAAAAGAATGATTTAGGTAATGCCTGATTATTTTGAAGAATTTCTTTTTTTTTTTTTTTTTTTTTTTTTAGTTACTAGTAAAGGAGAATAATGTAACTACTGACATATCTTTTAAAATATCTCATCATAGTAGCTTTCTTCTCTCTTCAGAATAAAAATTACAGAAGGTTTTCTCAAAGATCTATGTAAGAACAGTATCACACTGAAGTGACCCTTATGTATTGCATGCATTCTGGGTAACCTACAAGCAATTAGTATTAAGTGTCCTTTCAGTCACAGAGTTCAGCAGAGTTAGGAAACTGTTGCTTAATAAGACACATGCACACTTTTAATATTTACTTCATAAATTAGGCATATAAACTTGCAGTGGCCTTGAAATGATCTCAGAGGAGTTCAAGAGGCTTTTACCAATTCATCAAAACAATTGGTTTGTTTTGTTGACAGCCATGCAGGAGTGTTGATCTGAGGGACTGGTAAACTGGGAATTACTGTTCAGCTTCCAGCCCATTGAGGCCAACTAGGAAATTACAAAAGTAGACATTTTCTTTCCAAGTCTCAGGCAACTCAGAAGGGAAGGTAATCATAACATTTCCTTCCAGGAATTTGTCCTTTATTCCTTCGGCTTAAGAGATAAAGAGTAATGTTTGGATACTGAGAAACAGATTTCACTAATTGTTGTTTTTTGGGGAATTTGGTGAATAGCCCCTCAGATAGGCTGGGTTAGGCCATCAGCTGCCGTCTTAAAGCCTTTCCATGGGGTTTTCTAAACAATTCCTAAATGTGTTGAAATCTAGAAAGAATGTGGAAGCTCTTTTTCCATTAAAGAGAAGCCAGTTAGTGTTAGCATTTAAACTGAAGTGAATAGCAGAACACTTTAAAGCATTGCAGAAACTCTAAACAGAAAGGAAAAGAATTGGTTCCCGCCATCTCCATATGTTGTTCCTCTTTACTGGGTCACAATTCCTATAGGATTTGCACAGTGACAAGTGGAAAGCTGAAGGAACTATCCAAAATGAGCAAGCATTATCTCTCTTTAGAGGTAGAGAGAGGAGCAGTGAGAAATCAAAGGACATTGTAAGACCATGTGTGCAGGAAAAGATTCAAACATCCTGAATTCCCTTTCCTAACTAGCACAAACCTTTCATTGTAAATGTGGCCGTATGGTTAATTTCTTCTCTTTTACACACAGACCACTCAAATTCACCTCAAGAGCTTGGAATTGCATCATACTAGTAAATCCGTGTTACTGCTTTAAATCTGATCAGTTTTCTGCTATGTATCTTTGCTGTCATTAACCCTGCTAGCCCTTTGGTCCAACTCTGGAACATGCACATTCCTCATCTCCAGCTCTCATCACTCCTTTCTTCCTTTCCTCCACACTTTTCTCTTACACATGTTCCTTTTACTACCTAGAGGCAAGGAGACTGAAGCAGGAGGTTTTCCATCCCCACCTTCAGGCTCTGACCCTAGTATAGGTATATAAAAAAAGGTGCCAAAGTTACAAACAAGCCATTGCACAGTACATTGACCTTTATGTAGAAAGCACCAAGCAGCACATCCAGGGTTCCCGTTTGAACATTGCCATCAGAGTCATGACAAAAGTGTAATGCTTCAGAAGGGCTTCCTAATTATTTGCTGTATGACTCTTAAAAGTCCCTGCAGTCAAATCTTGCTTTGGTAAAGGTTCCATTATTTATGAACTGACTTTGTATAGAAAGCATATCTACCATTTCGCTTTGGCCATTGAGGTTTTAAACTGAACAGTGTTTTCCAACTGTTTGGTAACACATCTAGTGTTGAAATCCTGTTTCCCCCTATTTGTACGGAATCAGAATAACTTCCTGTTATTATGTGATTTAAAAAGCCCAAGTTTCCCACTGTAGACAACTTTAACCTGCTGGCTTGAAATTTATATTGATTCTGTCACTAGTCTAGTTGCTTTTGTTATGAGTCTTTTAGGTGAATGAGCAGGGTTCTGTAAATTTAATTGCAGCAGATGTTTCTCTGGGTTTTCTCTCTCTCATTTCACTCTGGATTTTAGTTGTTTTTCCTTGGAAAGGTACATGAAAGGGAAATCCTTGTATAGTCAAATGTTTGTTTTACCATCTAAAGCATGCAAAGGGTCCTTAGCCTGGCTGATTTCTTCTTGAAGAGCTGTAATTATTCATGGAAAGGGGGAAAAAAAGCCTTTGTCACTAATAGGCTTCTTGGTGCTTCTTGTAACAGTCTTTATTATTCCTTTCTACATAATTTTCTATTGATGAGGTGAATAAAGGCTTCCTCTGCTGTTGAGAAAGAAAAGGTAATTGTTCTTTTTTCACATTTACCAATGCTTGTTGCGTTCCTTATGTGTTTAAAGGACAAGGATGCAGAAAATGATGTTATTGATGGCATCACCATGGCAACAGTTCTTTGGAATAACACATTCGGGCATTGTTATTCTGCACACACAAAAAAAAGGGGGACTTTCTTTTAAGCACAAACAGATTGTGCCCCTTTTAAATGCACCCATGAACTTTGCTTTTCTGAAGATTTACAGACTGGTTTGGGGCAGAAAGGATTCTGACATCATTTACCTCTCTGTGTACATCACATTATGGTGTTAAAAAAAAATACCACTTTGAAAAAGCCAATGGTTTAAAGAGACACAGTATGGGAAGGATACATAAACATTTCTTTGATCAGAAAGACAAAATAAACTTGAAAGAATTTTGAAATTTATGAGCTCTTGGAGCAGACTCACTAAATAATCAGTCAAGAGATGGAGGAGAGTTGACGAGCCAAACACTCTGAGCTTATTAAAGTAGTTATTTAGTTATAACAGTGCTCCAGATAACATTGCTTTTACCCCAGACACCACATATATCTTAACACATTTTGGTAGGGAATTGAATTGCTTTCTCACAAGGCAGTTTGCAAACATATATCTTGGCTTTCATATTTGGACTTCCATTGTCCTTGGGTAAGTAAAATCCTGCTATATAGCATTTAGAAGCAATAACATTGTCTAAGGCACAGTATAATTTTATTCTTTTTAACTCCACTGCAGTTCTAAAATGGATTACTTAATTTCTCAGAGACTCATCAGTGAAATATATCTGTGTTTTTGCAAGAAAAAAAAGAGAAGGGAATGTATCGAACTTCAGAATGTTTGAAATCCATTCTGCTCTCTAGTGCTTTTTCTGGCATCCAAGTGCACACCTTCTGTTTGACTTCCCCAAGGAACAAACCATCTCCTGCACGCCAGTGGTGCATGGAAGTGGGCTGTACAAACCCTGGGACTTGAACACTTTGCACCTAAAATGAACTTGTGTTGTGTGTAACTGTACCACTGAAATTTACCCACAGTCTTATTTTTGAGAGAAACTCAAAGTTGACTCTCTGGCTCCAAATACACTGTTAAAATTTTTGAACTAAAAAGTTGCATGTGACTTTTCTGGAAGTCACCACAGCTGGTAGAAATCAGCTGTGTGGTTGTTGGACAATAACTTTGACCACTGGATTTTTGTACTCTCAAAATCTTGGTGAAAATGTGAAACTCTGGGGACTATAGACGTCCACATATGGGTGCTGCTTCACATTCAGCTTTCCAGAGCTGAAGTGACTCCTGAAAATCTGAACAGGAAGCTGGAAACTCTATTGCTTTGTCACTGACAAATGTAACCACCTTGTGCTACATGGTCCTTTCTGCAGGGGGCAAGTTGAGGAATTCCTAAACATCCCAATCAGTGTGGTTTTTATTTTGTAAGGAACAAAGTGACAGAATGAGCTTTAGATCTTGATCATGTTTAGCCCTACTACAAAAATTATAATCTTGATGTAAGAATATTATCTGTGCTCTGTATTTACCTGGAGAAGAGTGAGCAGCCTTCATTCCTTGCAAAACATACTTTTGAGTTTAAATAGGTTATATATGCATTAGTATATATAGAATGACATAAAATTATGAAAATTCATTATATATAAAAATTGCTACATATATATAATACATATATTACAGTACATTATATAGAGAGATCCATATACTATAATGTCATGTGTCATTTTGCTAATTACATGATTTTGCAAGAAGTTGTGCAATTGTCCTGGGAAGAGTTTGGGATGTGAAGGAGCTCCTGCAAAGGAAAGTGTTGTTGAAATATTTACTGTTACTCCATCTATCTGAATATGCTCTATGTGTTTGCAAAAGTGCCCTAGAAATATTTATCTTTAAGGTATTTTATTAGAAATATTTCTAGAAGCCAAGTCTGTCTCATGTCAGTTGTGCAGATTGCAGAAGGAAAAAATTGCAATATTTTAGTTGGGATTTTTTTTGTCCTAACCTCCCATCACTTGCCTTATCGTTACACAAATGATACTGTAGTGATTTAATTTTTACTCAGAACTTGCTCAAAACCTTCTGATGAAACAGTAATGAAAAGCCATCCTTTCAACTGATTTTTTAATTTATGTTTGTGAAAAGTGTCTGCTTTCCGGGATTATTTTTTTTATTAGAGACCTTAAAACTTTGTTACATCTTTGTGAGAAGTTTCACTTGGTAGAGGTGGTGAATGTTTGATTAAATACTGAATATTCCTGTGACCAGGAAGGGAAAAATTATTTTCTTACCATTGCCTGATCTTCTGCTTTACAATTTTCCAGTGTTATAAACAGGTACTAAGAGAGACACTCACTCTAGGAAGGAGTGAGACAAGTTGTCCTAGCTCTGGTATGCTAAGAGGCCCAAAGACCTCATATGCATATCTTAGAAAACCCTACAAGCTTCTTATTCTTGCTCCAACTCTGGATTTCTTTGTTTTCTCAATCCTGCTGTTGTGAGTGAGTGTTTGAGATCCCAGAGAGGGCTGAGGTGTGGTGGGGTGGTTGTTCCACCACCCCTGCCCAGCTGAAGGTGTTGGAGCTTGTGGTGATGTTGTCCTTTACTGGCTCTTCTCTATCACCACAGCTCTGGTGCTCAGGATAGCCAAACTACTCAAGGTTTATTTGCTGCCACCACGGCATAAAGAAATAGGAAAGCAGTGGTGAAGACTCAAACGAAGAAAGTGCATTTCTCTCCTCTGCCTCCTGCATGGCCTTATCTCCCCTCAGGGTCACTTCCATCTGCCAAGGGATATCATGTGGCAGCCACTCCCTGAAAAACCTCCCTTTTCTTTTGCTTTGCTTTGCTCTTTAAGGAATTACTATTTAAAGATGAAGCAAAGTTAAAAGCAGGTTGTAGTGCTGACTGTATTGTTTCTCTTTCCTTTCTCATCCTTACCTTTTTCTTCCTGTGCCATTTATTGCCCTTTAACATCAGATGCCAAGTCTATACTGGCAGAGACTCACAGCTGATTCTGCCAGAGCAGCAGTGGCACACAGGACTATCTTGCAAATTTTATTTTTTTTTTAGATAATCCATATCTATGTGTGAGAAGGTAACAGAGACTATTGGAAAGAGTTTCAGGGAGCCTCAGCTTCTCTTGGTAGTTCTGCACTGTGGAAGGTAAATTGAGATTTCAAACCTTTCATATGTTCACCAAAAAGCCATCATACAGTCACAAGTTGGTCACAACCAGCATGGGATGGATTTCAGCCAGTCTTCTTTATTCTCTTCTGATCCTATGGGAATTGATGACATTTTCTGGCAGTTTTGGAATCTCTTTCCTTTCCCTGCTTCTATGGCTTCTCTCTTAAACTAGGTCCATTCATTCTCATCATTCTCCTGAAACCACAACACCTTTGCAGAACTGCAAATCTGTGCTCTTACTGCTGAAAGAATGAGGTTATATTTCTGATACATGCCCATTTCTAAATCTCAAGACAAAAACCCTCTCCATGTGGTTTCCTGGCTGCCACTCAGAGCAAGAACATCTTGTCAGAGATCAGACTGCAAGTCTGCCTTCTGAAGATGCTGGCCCTGAGCACATTTCAGATCCAAACTGAAAAGACATCTAATTGCTAAACAAACTTGAATTTGTTTATTTTATAATATACCAGCAGCTGTTTTCTTGTACTATGTCCAAGATTTCTCCAGACAACCTACTTAATAGTGTAGAATTCTGTTTCCTTGGGTCAGTTTGCCTGCTTTATTTGTTTTCTTTCCAACCTCTGTTGGGGTGAGTTGCAGTCACTGAGACAACTGTTTTTTCCTAAAACTTTAGGCATAACCAAGTAACTTATTTCAGGAATGAGGCTGGGAAGAAAATGTTGTGTTCATTCAGTTAACAGTATGAAAAATGGGATGTTTATATACTTTATTAAATTTCTAGCATGCCCAGTGTGAGGTTTCTCACTTAGCTCTGAAGGTCTGTTCCTGGATGTACTTATGGCACCTGCCTCAGTTAGTTTCACCCCCCATTTTCTTGCCGAAGAGAGCAAACCTTAGAGTGTTTGATCCTCAAGAAAGGACACTCTGTTTGAGATGAAAACATCTTATTTCTATCACTGGGGAGCAGAGGACCCAGACATTCCTCACATCCCAGAATCAGGTTCTTATTAGGGAGCCAGAAGTGTCCAGAAGATCTGATGCAACTGTGCAGCATAAAGGTCAGATTCAGTCTGTCGGAAAACAGTCCTTGGCTTTATTGGTCCTAAGATCTGGCCACATGTATTTGTTGACTCTAATTGGATTGTTTAGCCAAATGCTGATTTTCATCACCCTTGAGAGGCACACGAGATCCTGGAGTTAGAAGGCAAAGGCAGGGACACTCTCAGGTGTAGATGGGGAGCTGCTTTCCACAAGCCAGACAAAAAGTTAACAGTCTGTTTCTATACGACAAAAACATACATGCATAATGTAACATTTGGCTTAGAGCAGCCATCTCACATTTTCACTAACATCATGTTCCTGTCTCCATCAGAAACTTGGTGTCTTTTTGTTGGCTTCCATTCCTCACAGGGTAAGAACTCTGTAAGAGGAGTTGTCTGTCAGTTTTCTAAAATGCCTGGTCATTGACCGGTGTGCTTTATTGTAGCACTGCAGTTTCCTACACAAATTTTAAAAAGAGAACAAAAAAGAAATTCCTATTTTGTTAATAGTTTGCAAAACAAGTAAAATGAGAAAAAATGAGAATGCTTGTTTCCTCTTGTATTCTTTCCCCTCTCTGCTGCTGAAGATATATCTTCTATCTTATATATGGTGCAACTTAATAACAGAACTCACTCTGTACCTGGTGTTAAAATTAACTTATCAACAAAAAAGGATAATGTGATTATGTAGTTTTCAAGATGGAATGTCAATGATGCAGATGCTACTGGGTATGCCAGTGTGTATGTGTGGGTTAAGTTCAGGATTTCCTGTATCTTCTTAGCACATTCAAGGACATGTAGTCTGACAATATTTTGAAAGTTATTGATGCAATTTAAAGTAGCCTTTTTCAGATCGTGTTTGGAATCAGCATGTTTATTTGAAAGTTATAAAAACAGCAGCAATATAAATACAGAGTAAGTGAAATTGTGGCAGCAGAGAGCTAATATAAGCATATATGATGGGCCACAGGGTAAAATAATTGCTAAAAGTCTTAATTAAGATGAGAACAGACAGGGTTAATGAGAAATAAAGGCTGATCCGTGCTTTAGTTGTCACAGTCAGCCTGATTTAAGCACTTTCAGGGCCATTGAGCTGAAAACATTTTTAGAGCATAATACAATGGAGAGGCCATTATATCAGACTGAACATTTTGCAGAACAGCACTATTAAGAGATTTGTGATAACTAGATGGCAGACTGGATTAATGTAGTAGACTCACATCCAAATCTCTCCTAGGCCAGGAACAAAAATGAGTGTGGATTGTGGATGTACATAACAGTGGCTGTCACTCTCCCATGAACAACCTTTTGTAATTTAGAGTCAGAAAAAAAATCCAGGAAGGCAATAGAAGAGAGTTTCTCAAGTCATATCTAAAATGCTGAGAGAGGATTTAGTTTAATTAGATCAGTGTTTTCCTTTCTTAAGTGACATTTCCCTTCCTGTTTATATTTTCCATCGGATTTTGTTTTGCTGTCTGTAAGGTGAATTTGCTGAGAATGTCTGTGTTTCAGAAGTTTATTTGCCTGTCTGTCAGCAGTGCTTCAGAGACATGCATCCATTCTTGTGCTGGCTTTAGAGATTACCTTGAGTAGCAGCATTTGGGATTAAGACACTGCTTTTATTAACAGTTAATATGTAAAACTTAGAACACTGGACATATTTGTGTCGTGCTGATAAAGGAAGGACTTTTTTGTGTGTGTGTACAGACTTCTCTCTTATCAACACTCAGTCTTTCCCTTCATTTGGGAGCCATGGTTTTCCACTTGACCCATAGTCCCATCAGTTCTAGAAGCTGGGACACATCAAGCATTGCAAAAATCAAGACAAGCTGGGAACAGCTCCTTGTGTTCCAAACCAGAGTGAGGCAGATGTGCACACAATGGGAGAGGGAGGGGGGTCACAAGTTCTGTAAATAGTTTTGTAAATACCTTCTGGTTAGGGCTTGGATGGAAGATCTATTGTATGATACTTTACCCAGGCTGTGCAACACACTGAGGTAAAACTGCTGTGGGCATAATTCTATACTGACCTGGGAGAGGCCTTGAATAGTTCTGTGGGTATTTTCCCTCTCTGTCCTGTTTCTGCACTGCATTAGTCAGCTCAAGGAAGGGGCACCATGAGAAGCACAGGGCACCTTACCTCTTGGTGCCAGGACCCAACTGCTGAGTTGGGGCTGATGGTGATAAAAACTTCAAACACATAAATGAGCAGCAGAATCCCACGCAGTTTTTCCATGATCTCGCTCTTGTGTTTTGGGTTTGGGTTGGTTTTTTTTTGTTTTGTTTTGTTTTGTTTGTTTTGTTTTGGGTTTTTTTTTTTGGACAAATGAGTATTTTCCCACCCCTTTCTGTGAAAAAAGGAAGTTTGGCCTTGATTGTGGCAGTGGGGCTGGAGCACACTGCCCACCTCCCCCTTGGGTCACCCGTTGTCCTGGGGCTGAGCAGCAAGGCAGGCACTGAGAGGCTTAAATCCCCCTTTACCATTAGGGATGTGCTGTTATTCACACTGGAAAAAACATGTGTGCTTTAGGTGGCTGCTAAACATTAACTAAAATATTGCAAAGCTTTCTTTCTCAGGGGTATGAGCAAGGAGAAATGATAACTCAAACATCTCACTGCTCCCGTGGCAGCAGTGGGAACTCATCAGAGCACTTCTTCACTACCAGCAGGGCACCTACTTCCAGTATAGGAAATACTGGAGGTGGTTTATGTATTTCTAGTTGATTTTAAAGTTTGGACTACATCCTGCTCAAGAGAACAAAGTCATTTTAGGAGTATTTTTCTCTCCTATTTATATGCATTTGTATAGAAACTAAGATGAGTACTAGAAAGATACTTAGCTTATTTTTGTATTTTTAGTGCCACTTATGTGCCGTATCATTAAAAATTCAGTATTGTCTGAAGAGTCAGCTTGCAAAAAAGTAAACTTTATCAATTATTTGTGTATGTAGATTGATATAGAAGACATCTGGACAAATGCTGTATTTGCTGAAAAATTAGGATTTTGAACGATTAAAATTATTTGCAAATTAACACAGTTTTGGGTTAGATAGCATTTTTAGGAAGTTAAAACATTTATTTGTTGCATTCTTATTTCACTAAACTTTTCAGGCTAAAAAGGTTTTGTTTAGGAATATTTTGTAATTTAATTTTTAGGGATTTTGAAAAATGCTGAAATAAAAATCATGATTTTTGTTGTGCATGAGCGCCTGCTCTTGACTGAAAAATAATGGTCTTTCATTTCACCAGAAAAAAATTTATATTTTCTAAAATAATGATTTTCAGGCTCAGGAGATTTCTATGGTATTCTCCAGCTAAACATGGAACTGAAATAGTTTTTAGACAACTCTGATTAGTACAATAGCTGGAATAATTAATACAGCAACTAAAATATTGTGATCTTATACACAAATACCAGGATCACTTTTGTTTCTAAATGCAAGTATTCTGATCTTCAATTTATCCCAATACTTTTAACAGTGCACAGTTTCTGTCTTCCCATAAAAGCAGATATTCAGTATCTGCAAGTAAACACTGAAAAATCACTTGCTTGATTACTCTTGTGGGCCATTAAATATCTGCTTTCATCTCTATAATTCCTCTCTTCTCAGAGCCTGGGCAGTGGGACTCAATCAGCCATGTGTTATCTTTCCCAGATCCCTTTCGGAGCATAGCGCAGTGCACAGGAATGCAGTTTGTCAAACACATTGTGTCTGAAATCCTTTGTTGGGAGAAGTGGAGAGAAAGAGATTATAAAATGCCTCAAACCCTTCAATAAGGCCATTCCCAGGTTTCTTGTATCTGTCCAGCCCAACAAAGCGTTCATACCTCTCTTTGATGTGTAGGATGGTATATTATAGCATATAGTGAGTATTGTAGCTCAGAGCAGCATCTGTTGTCCAGGCTGCAGTTTACAAAGAATTACTTACTTGATTATAGTAACTTATTATATTTTGGCAAGTTTTTAGGCTCAAGGGCAAAACAGAAGGGAATTTAGAAGAAATAAATACATCTGTTATCTATAATTCTGGTTTTCATAGGTGGTGAGATTTAAGACGCTGGTGTGTTTTGTAGGAGAGGTGAACAAAAATACCCAATCAGACTGGTGATGTGTGTTTTTCATTACTCTGCTAATACAAACCTCTCAGAGGTAAAGCTGAGCAGTGTGAATAACTTCTTGAAGCTGTTAACTTCTGTCACCCTGAGGCAGTCTCTGACTGACTCTGTAGCGTTTCCTCCTCAAAATTCTAGACACAAAAAACATTTACTTGCAATACAGTGGCACTGCAGGTTTAAGTTGAACATTTTACGCTGGAGTAGATTTGAGAAATAAGCTTAGAGTAGGTAGGAGCAGACACATTGCAAAGTGCCAAATGAGGCAGAGTCCACCCTGATGTTGCTTACAGCAATGTTTTGGGCAACACACGCAGTTTTCAGCGTAGCAAGCGAGTTACAATGTGAATTCTCTGCCAGTGTATTCTGAGAGAATTTGTCTCTCCTTTACAGGTCAGATATCCAAGGGGAAGTCTGGGAAGGCTTTGTAATGCAAATCTAGCTAGCCTTCGTTCACACAAGGAATGTTAGATGCTGACCCATAAGGACTGAGTTCAAGATTTCTGTGAATATGTGGGATTTGAATTAACACGGTAATGAAAGGCTCTAAGAGTATAAGGTGCATTCAGTATCTAAATCGCTGACATGGTTTAGAAAGCTAAATTTGTCTCTGTGATGATTAAAAGAAAGCTGGTTGATACTATTCCTTGGCATAAACATTAGCAGGAATCCAGCCATGGCACTTGGATGTTTGTTGAACAGCTGGTGTGTTTTGTTTAATATTAGAGTCAAAGAGAAAAGTGGTAGTAGGTTTGTTGGAGATGTGCTGTGTTTATGGTGGATGACAGAGAATTGAGATGTAAAACAAATAGCAAAGAAATGGATCCAAGCAAAAATGCTTGGTTTTAATATTTGGCAGATTTTGTGTGTTAGAAAATATAAAGCACATTAACAGACATATAAAAATGCACCAGACAGTAACAGTCATTGAATTTATACAAGAAAAAAGTAACAGCGAGATCACTTATTCAGCTCTGTGGCACAGACAGCTTTCTGGACTATCCTTTAGATCCCTGATATTTTCATGAAAGATTAGAATAGAGATACAGAATAGAGAAATCCCAAGTTTCTACATGAAACAGAGACATACAGTAGTGCTCATATTTGCCCCAGAGCGTGTTTGTCTTTTATTACACTGTTTTGCTGACTATATATCTCTTTTCAGTGTTGTTCTTTTGTCTTGTGGAACAAGGTCCAGATGAAAAATAAATGTTTCAGATAAAATTATTGGAGGACTGCATATGCGTAATTATTTTGTAATTTTATTTTAATACTAATATTTTCTGGTTTTCTTTCCTTTTCCACAGAGGGCATGAACTGTATGAACAAAGATCATGGGTGTGCACACATCTGCCGGGAGACACCCAAAGGTGGGGTTGCCTGTGAATGTAGACCTGGCTTTGAACTTGCCAAAAACCAGAAGGACTGCAAATGTAGGTAGATGAAGATTAAATTTCAAATGCCCCAAAATGTCTTGTTTTCTTCATTGTTGTTAAGTTCCAGAAGAAGTTAACTTTGTTTTAGCCAAAGGTGGTTGGCAATTTTAGTAATGAGGGGTTTTTTGCTGCATTAGTTGCGTTTGGGGATGGATAAGAGGGATCGCATTACAGAATGTTGGCAGTGGCTCAGTTATTAAAATGATAACTTTTCTACTACATTTGTTCTTCCTATGAATGCAGAAAAGTGAAAGATCATTTAATCCAGACTTTCCTTGTACAGCAGTACAAATAAAGCATAGTGGATTCTGGCTTGCAGTGTTTTGAAGGTCCACAGAGGTGGATGCATCAATGAATTTAATGATAAACCCACTAGAGCTACCAGATTAAGAGTGTCAATTCCAATTTTTTTAAAAGACAGAAATTATTGCTCTAGTCGTGATTCCACTGCTCACTATCTGGAATTATTACTTGGAAAACATGCAGCTGCATCATAAATACTGCTCTTCAGAGAAAAGTCCAGGGTGGTGTATTCTTGAGGCTGGGATGCTAAAGATGCAGATACTCATTAGCCCACAAAATTAGAAATTGTTCTGTGCGGGTTCAAATAATCGAGCTCAGCACCATCACCTGAGCTGAGTCTTTCTGATGGTTTCAGGGAGTCTTAGATCTGAGTCCAACAGCTTGCATTCCTACTTGGTAGCTTTGAGAGACAAAAAAAAGTGCAGTAAAACAACATAAAATGTTTGCTACTTTGCACAGGGACAGTATTTTTGAGACAGTCTTTCTTACACTTCAGTTTTTTTTTCCTGAGATCTCCACTATGTAATCACACATAGATGGTATTAGTTCCCAAGTACAAAGTCAAAATCGCTTTTGAATGTCATAAAGAAGTGCCACAGAGTATTGTACAGCCTGATTTCTGCTCAGTACTTAGAGGCTACACAGGGCCACAGGCAAAAGCACAGAGAAAAATGCCTTTATGGTAATTTTCATTCTCAGTGTTTATTAGAAGTGAATATTGCATGCTGTTAATTGGAGTGCAACATCAGCTACATTGCTGAAGTGTGGGAGGACGTTTACTTATGTTGTTATTATTTGTTTCCTCAAATTCTTATGTTCTTTGGGAGTTTCAGTAATAGATGGTGGCAGGAGGGTTAGAGCCTTTTCTGGAAAATTATTTCTAAATGTTTCAGGGTTTACCAGAGTAAAAACTTCAATTTATTCTGTGCCCTCTGGTGTTCAAATTGTAGTTGGAAGTATAATAAACTTTTGGTGACAGACTTCTAACTGGGAACACTGAGTTTTCCAAGGCTGCACAGCTTACTTTGAAGCACACCAACCTCTAAACCAACAGCACATTCTGCAAGTATGATCCAGAGTCTTATTTAAAATAATTTCTTCTAGTCCTTCCAAATGCACAGGATAGAGGTATAGCTGGATAGCCTGGGACAATAACTGTGAGATTACAGCAGGCTATTATAGAAGCCTAATTCTGAAACCAAATCTCACCTTAAAAAAAAAAAAACAAACAAAAAAAACTAACCACCCAAACAAAAAACCACAAAAAAAAAAAAAAAAAAAACACAACCACCCACTTTTTTCACAGCTAACCATTTCAGTGGAATTGGCTTAAATCCTGACCTGCAGCTTTGCAGCTACTCAGTGCAGCTATGTTGAAGAGCTAAACACTTCCCACTTGCCAGCCTGGACTGGGTCTGTAGCCCTGTTTAACAGGGACTGGTAGGGTCTGATACACCCTTGGAAAACCCTGTATCCCTCTCAGTTATGCTGGTTTATCATGGTTCTCCAGGAGTCCATGCCTTTCAGGGTCTGTCAGAGCTTGCTGCCCTGGTTTTTTATGTGAACAAGTGACAGAGAGTGCAGTACCTCTTAGTACACCAAGTACCTCTCCGGGTGAACTTTTATCAGCCAGTTTGCAATTCAGTCAGACCACTGGGAGAGGTTTTGAAATGCGTTGGCCCAAGGCCTTTAGTAACAATTCAAGTCTTCCTCAAAGGAAGATGTTAAAATAAGATTAGAAAGCAGAAGCACTTGGAGGAAGGCTCCATGCTTTCTATGCATACATCACATGATTGTCATTACCTGCTAGTTACATAATAACATCCCATCTTATCATTTACCTTCACATGCTGATAAGGCAGTCACTCTTGCTTCATTCAGTGTCCGTGATGGTCAGTGCTCATTAAACAGGCTCATGTTCAGTAGCTTCCTCTCCATAATTTAGTGCCATGCCTTTCCTGCTTCACAGTGTTTAAACCCTATTGTGAACATAAAACTTTTCGTTCCCTCGTGGATTTTCCCATGATACTCATTGCTGTACTATCAAAGTGCTTTGTAGACATTTGTAAAGTATTTTCAAAATACTGTTCTCAAGTTAAAAAGTACTGCTTTGCCCATCTTAGAAAAGAGAAATTAATATAAAGATATTAATGTCAAAGTCGTTTAGTAGTGATAGGTGATTAACAAGAGCCACACAGAACCCAGCTAAACGTTTACAGCATGTTAATATGATCCAAGCCAAACTTCTGATGGCTCCAGCTGTAGTTGCAAATGCCATAGAGAAAGGACTATAATATCAGTAACCTGTAATAGAGGAGATTCAAGTGACTTGCCAAGCTCTGAGTAGGAATTCCAGAGTGAAGGCAGATACAGGTTCGAGTTTTTAGGGCTCTTTTCACTGTCTCAACAAGACTGTTCTTTCTTGACAGTCCATTTCTGGTTTGCTGCTCACTCTGCAGTAGATGAGAAAAGATTCCCAGCTGTTTCTACAGCCCTGGCTTTCCCCAGCTTAACTAGGCACTAAATGAGACAGGAGCATTTTCTGCATTGTCATTAAGGAGAGTTAGCATGACGCAATAGGTCTATGTGTAAGTCTGGGGTTTTGTAGCTTTTGAGTGCTTAAGATTGCAACCTTAATGGTTTCTTAGTGTAAATTTTAAGTATGCAGTTTCTAGTTGCCCAACGTGTTAAGAAAACACTGAAATGTTGAGGCTGAAAGGGACCTCAAGAGGCCGTACAGAAATACACCAAGCAGAATCACACAGATCCTTACAGGATCCCTCAAATGAGCTGCATCCTTTAGATCTAAAGCATCAGTAAACTTCAGCTTCTGGGAGTTTACTGCTACTCCTGTAAACAACTTTAATGGCCTCTCGTGTACACAAGCCCAGAAGAAAATTATGCTCTGTCAGTAATTTTCATAGATACTTGCTGGCAGCAGAAAGAAAATACCTCAGAGTGGTCAATTTGGCTTCAGATTATGTTGAAAAAAACATGGGAATTTACCTCTTCTTTCTCCATCTGTATCCATGATAGATACTAAGATAGATCCTGCTCCTGAGCACGATTGCATTAGAAGTTTTTGATAAACTGAAGATTTTTTCCCCAAACAGGAACAAACCAAGACATTTTATGTTCATCTCTTTCTTAGCTGGAAGCTTAAAAATAAGAGGAAATCTAAGGCAGATTCACATACCTGCAAGTTGCAGCCTGAAAGAGTTACAAACAAGTAAAAGCTGGATCTTACAATGAATAATGCTGGGTAATCATACCCACAGCTGTTTCTATCTGCCTCCTTGGATTATAATGACTTAAGTGAGGAGGAAGGCTAGTGCAAATTCTAAAAATCCTGTCTAGTACTTTTACAATAAAATGCCAACCTCCCTATGCCCAGTGGCAGCTTTTCAGCTCCTGCTGATGGTGTCCTCGTGCAACTGTTTGCAATCAGTACAAAGATCCCCAGAATGTTAAAAATGTAAAGCCATACTAGAATAAATCATGTAAGCAATGTTGCATGCACAGCTTTATTACATAGAAGTGCTGTTATATTTATGCAAATTATGTATTTAATGACCAATTTAGTTAAGAAACTGTGCAGTTTTCAAGTTATCTGGAATGACAGTATGCTCATTTGAGAAGCCCATTCTACAAAAATTAAATATCTTTGTCTTGTGACAAGTTCTGTGGCATCTGAGCCATGGTGTATATTTCAGTCCACATATGGACAGGATCAGGACACTGTTGTCTTGGGCTGTTTTTTAGGTTAGTGAGTAATAAATGCTAGATTAAATAATTGGCCATATGTTTTCAAGTACTTCTTTTCATGGCCATGTAAGCTGGACAAAACCAGAAAGAGGGTTCTGTGAAACTTCACAGAAGCACTGAAAAAAGGATTTAGGCAAATTCTGGTACTCTGTCTTCTGGGGAGTTTAGCATGGAATATCAATATCAATACTTAGTGGAACATGTACATTAAACATTTAACATCCTTCTTGTTCTTTAAGATGTCATTTCTCTTTCAGACAATTGTCTCTCATTTTTCATGATCAAAAGGTCATTTCTAGATGAGTCCATATATTTCTCTGGATGTAAGCACTGGCTCACATGCCAAGCTGTGTCTCAGGGCTGTTTGGCTCAGCCCAGCCAAACTGAATAGATGCTGCTGGTTCCAGTGTAGACAGGTGGACAGGTAGGGCCATTATGCCACCTGCCAGGGCCTGAAAGGTGTCTGGCCAGCCCAGGACCCTGAGCATGGTAGTCAGTGAAAAGAATTAATCTGGTTTGAAGGCACTGTGAAGCCCCAGTGTCAGCCCTAAAGCTCTTTATCCACCTGGAGGAGTGTTGGGAGAACAGACTGGTGATTTGGCTGCCAGCACTGGACGTGTCCCACAGAGGATGTGTGTCAGTGTAGGGCTTCTCTGCTGTTGTACAGGGCATTTTTCCCACTGAGGGAAAGAGCCTGGCTTTTTGACTGCATTTAAGACATGCAAATGCTGAAGCACTGTCAAAAGATGTTACTCTGGCTTTAAATCTGCCATGTGAGGATAAATGTGTCTGAGTTCTAACAGACAGGTGAATATTCTCCTTTGGTTAAAAAAAAAATCATTATTTTCCATCCCTTTCATTTTGACATGATTTATGATATTTTAAGGTGATCTGTGTCTGTTGGAATTTACCATTTTGCCTCTGTTTGCCTCTTTAATGTCAGACTCTGAATGACCACACAGTTGTTTGCATAGCTGCAGATCCCAAATTTATCAGAAATATTTTTTTTAAAATAACACTTCACAAATTCTTATTAATATTGCTTTAACTCTTTCTAACAAAAAATGGAGTAGATCTGGATGTCCATTTGTTTTTCAATAATTATGATTTTTTTTCCTCTGAGCAAGAGAAATTTCCCACTGTGTCACTGCCACAGAATGAGGGCTGGAAGAACATTGAAGTGACATATTTTACAACTGGATTTTGTACCAATTTCACCTGTAGAGCTGTCAAACTTCGAAATGTTGACTCAAGTTACTTAAAATAAATAAATAAATTGTAGTCTAGACAGAAATTCAAATCCTTCAAAAACATGATTTACTAATGTTTCTAGGAGACAGGAAAGGGAACTGACCTACATGTGCATTCATGGACTGGGTAGAACGGGAACCAGTAACTTTAATATGCAGGGAAGCTGTAAAAGTGTGTGATTCTGCAGGATTTGCTATAAATGCCATCAGTCTAGTGCATTTTTTTCATAGACAAATATAGTAAGGAAAAGTTCCTCTTATTACGTGGGTCAGAGCAAGCGTGTTAAGATATTTTCATCTCTGCCAGCAGAGGCTTTCAGCAAGGAATGCCAAAAATAACCACTGCAGTCACATTTTTTAAATATGCACTTTGTTGCTGATTGCACTTAAAAATCCTCAGTAAAAATACTGTTGGCTAGAAATGTGTTTAAACATCTAGCATAAACAACACCTAAGTTAATTTGTGATGGCACTGCAGTCCAACATGGGTAGAAACTCCACATAGTCCTAGAGGCATATGGGGTCAAGTAATAAGCATGTCTTAATTGGAAAGGTGGGAACTTTAAGAATAGAGAATTGACATAGAATTTTGTTTGTTTTGCTTCAAAACTAAAAAGCAAAACATTACTGTGTATGTTGTTTCCTTTGGATGCAGAGCAGACTGATTTGCTTCAGCTATTTTTTCACAAAAATAAATTATTAGGTAAGCTATAAAAGTCGAGAAGGAGAAAGAATGCCCAAGGGTGGCTGTTGCTCAGGGGGTTTTGTAATGTAATTCCTTGCAAGTTTAGGATTCTTATGATTTGGGATATATTCCCTCCTCTGTCTGGTTGGACTGAACCCACAATTTCCGTTTTCCGGTCTAATGCACAAACTGTCAAGCTCCAAAAAGGGAACATGGATCAGGCAGGTTTCCCCGACTTTCTCACTGCCATTCTTTCCAGTTGGATGGAACAGTCATACTCGTGGAAAGTGAGGTGGGAATCCAGGCAGTCTCTCTTCTCAGAGATTATTCTTGCCACCAAGGTATTCCCTCTGTATCTCTGAACAGCACAAGGGTTTTTATTCCAAGTGTACAGTGGAAAGGACCAAGGATGCTTGCACCTGTAGTTGGCCTCAGGTCTGTCCTCACTTGAGAGGTGGACAATTCCTATTGTGACCTTTGCCAGAATTCAGGAGCTGAAATTGTAAACTTGTGGTTCCCATACTGGCAGGAGGTTTTAATGGGAATTCTGTTGGGTATGCTGTGGTGGGTCTCCCTCAGTTGCTTTTTTTAGAACTGTTCCATTTTAAGCTAAATACTTCAGTGATTACTGAGAGTGACACGGCTGCTCAGCACTGAGGCACTCACACCAGAGGTGGGATATTTCATTTCTAGTTACTGTGATGGAAAATTCCGGTCTACTCCATTTTCAGGAGCTAGAATTAAAGCAGGGTCACTGAGTTCAGTGGGAAAATATATGAACTCAGCCCTCTTGCATTAGATGCAACCTCAGATTTTAGTTAGATACATGATTTTCAAATCCTGTTAATCATTATCTTGGTTTTATTGTATATTGCAACTTGCTGTCCTGCCTCTTTTATAAAATCTTATCTAGAAGGAAAATTCTGCTAAGACAAATGTGAGGAAGTTCCTTCTGATTACTGGGAGGCAGTGTTTAAATAAGTGTAGTCTGCATTTAAATTACCATAACTTTTCAAAACATTCAAGTCCTCTGAAATGATGAGTATATAACTAAATAATGGCATAATGGATTTCTACCATATTTGCCAGTATGTATTTACCAGTAAAGAACCTAGTCCAAATAAAGACAGTAAATTGAATTCATAAATCAGTCAGTTCAGAACTCTTATTGAGCATCAAGGTGTGCAGCTGCAAAGGATGAAATGACACAGGGGCAAGGGAGAGGCTTTATTAAATTGTGCTAGCCAGCTTAGTATTTTAAATCTGGTTTGTCTTAGCTGGCAGAAATTAAATTCATCGTGTGACAAAGGAAATTAATTTAATCTGATCTACTAATTCGTGTAACCTTCTATTACACATAAAACTCTGGCTATTCTTCTAAAAAATGATTGCTTTAATATATGTTTAGTACTTTTTCACCAGAGGACATTTGAATTGCTAAAAGCTGTTCTTCACTATATTCCTGGAACTGAAAGTGGCATCTCCAGTGCTTCCTTCCTGGCTGAGGCCAGCACATGGCAGAGCCATAACAACAGTGTATTTTTTTGTTGCAGAGAAAAACCAAACATTTCCTGTTTTATTTTTAAACATGTTGCTTTGGTAAATTTAGTAAATATAGTAAATTTCAAGACTTTTGTTCTTGCTGCTTCGTCTCTGATTTCTCTACTGAGAGAGTGAAGGGACAATGAAAGAGAGATGCTGTCTGTAGACCTGAAACTATACATTTGTATTGTAGAGTGTTAGTTTAATCATGGATATGAAGTATGTAGCTTTTAGGAAGACATGGAATTGGCTAAGAGTCACACTAAAATTATAAACACAAATAGAGTGGGGGAAAATGCCTTTATTTTTCTTTCTCTCTTTTTCTTCACTTACATGGATTGAGGCAAGGGCATGAGACAGGCAGAAGGGAGGGGGCAGAAGGAAGAAACAGAAATGATTGCAAGCACAAATGTTATGTTGCCTTGTGTCTTGGTATGTTACTGCTCTTCTGTGTTCTGAAAGGCTCTCAAGACTAATTGATTTCATTGTCATTTTATTTATATATACATATATACACATTCATATGGGGCTTAACTAGTAACCTGTAACTATGGGAATGGAGGCTGCCAACACACCTGTGATGACACAGATACTGGTCCTGTGTGTGGTTGTCATCAGAAGTATGCCCTGCACTCAGATGGCCGAACCTGCATTGGTGAGTACTTCTCTGCAGCACCTTTGGTTTGGGGTTGCTCACAGTCCCTGTGCCGTGTGTGTGTGTGTGTCTGTGGGTGCCTGTGTGTGCGTCCCACAGGGATTCTGCACTGCCAGAAGGGTGCTCCAGCAGCTCCTGGCTCAGCCAGGCGCACAGAGGAGCGTTTGTGTGTGTTCTGTCGAAGCTGTTTGTTCATGAGGTACCCCTTTGTTACCCGCTTGCAAATTGTGTTTCTGTTTGTAACTGTTTTTGAAGTTTAAAAGGTGTAGGACGTTCATCGTTTTGAATGAAAGTTCAGCTCCTCGGTTCACGTTCATTAGTCGAGACTTCCTTGCTTGAGCAAGGTTGGAAAAATTACCTCCCTTTCTGAGCTGTTACCAGGGAAAAGGAGTCATCATTGTGTGCTTTCTTCCCTGGTGTGTTTCATGACTCTAAACACTGCAACACTTGTAGTGACTAAGCTTTCATTCGGAATATCAGTAGGAAAAAGTCAGTCAAGACATGGAGCATCTTGGCAGATGCTTTGCAAATATTTATGATTATAAAATGTATAACTTGCTTAACACCATTTCTTTCCACTCTGCTTAAAAAAAAAAATAAATTAAAAAGTGCATTTTTTCATAGTGCAAGTTAACATCTGAAAATTCTTACTCACAGATCAGAACCTGAAATCCATAATGGTTTTCATTGGCATTGCGGACATGTTGACTTTTTTTTGTTTGTATAATTTCAAGTTGTTACAAATTCTTAGTAGTTTTCTGAGGTTAAAAAAACACAGACACATATTTATCATATTTTCTCTCCTATACTACAAGACAGAGCATTTGAAACCCATGGAAATCTGTCAGTTGCCTTCAGCCAGCCTGTCTTGGTCAGATCCATGGCATAAAGCTCCGTGGCTGCCCAGAGCCTGGCTCGCTTCTGAGGGGTTTCATTGCACAAATTGTGGGGTAGGGCGAGGTTTATGCTGGCAGAAGGAAAGCTGAAGGGGGCTCAGAGCTGGGCTCTGCCTTTCTGTCTGCACAAGGTGTGTCTGAGTGTAGGGGATCTCTCAGCAAGTGCCTCTGAGAACAGAGAGGGCTCCATCCTACAATCCCTGTCCTGTGGCAGTTCCAGATGGGGAGAACTTGCAAGAGTGAGAGCCTTGAGAGCAGGTTTTATTGAATGGATAAATGACCTTCTGTTTATTATTGTTCGCTAATATCCTTGGATTGATGTTTTATTTTGTCCAGCATGTAAGAAATTATTTTAAAAGCTGTGTACATTGCATCTTTTTTTTTTTTAACTTTTTTTTTCCCATTTTTGTAATGTAATACATACAACTCCTTGTTACATTCCTTGGTCTTGTAATGTAAGTCACATATTACTGCCTGTGCTGATTTTCTTCCCTCTAAAATAGTTCTTTCTCTTAGAATACTTCTAATTTTTTTATTTATTTTTTACATTTTTATTCCTGCTTTCTGGTGATGGTTCCTGATTGCCTGTCTTGTCTGATAACTGACGTTTATTAATTATTTACAGAGAAAAAAAAAACAAACAAACTCAAACAAAAGCCTCTATTGCAGCCTGATCCCATCTAGAACTTGTTAAAAACAAAACAAAACAACTTCTTGTTACCACTCAACCATGTAGAGTTGCCACAAACAAAACCTGCCAGCCTCCTCCTCCTCCTCCTCACTTCAGTGATTCCAGTGTTTGCTGTCTTCAGTGGTGTATATATTCCAGGCATCACTGCAAGAATGCAAACTTCTGCAATGCCAGATAAATACTTGTTGACCCTTTGTCTAACATATTTTGTCTTCGTTTGCTTGTCTTAACCTTTTATTTTTTTATGTTTGCTGCATGTGAAAGTCCCCACTTGCATTTTCGTTTTTCGTTTTCCTAATGAGCATTTCCCTTTTCCTGCAAATCATTTTATTTACCCAGCTGCTGCTTCTCCATTGCTCTCCTGTATCAGAAGTCTTTAATTTTATTTCACCTACTGATCATCTCTTCTCACCCTTGTGACTGTTTCTGTGTATTTCTAATGAAGCATAACCAAAGTCCTCATTATGTATGAAACTCTTACATGTAGGATGTCAGAGACTGCCTTGTAAAGTGACCTCTGATGACATCATCCTGCTCACTGCATGCTAATAAAATTACTAAACCCTGTTCTTGCAACATCTTTCCTAGCATTGAATGTTTAGCTAGTAGTGTTTCATAGACAAGCAGGCAACCAGCACTGCCCAAATTGATCTTTTTTTGTGTTTGTTTGGTTTGTTGTTTGTTTATTTTTGTTGTTGTTGTTGTTTAATTTGCATGCTGTTGTTTCGTTTCTCAGTGTGTCAATGTGTACAAGGCTGTGGTGCATCCGTGCCCATCCATCACCGGATTCTTCTTGCTCTCTCTGTCTGTCTCAGTCTTCTGCTTGCCAGATCCTGGTGCCCCCATTAGCCAGTTTGTCTTCAGTAATTTGTTTAACTAGCCTTCCTGAATTTTAATTTTCGTCATTAACACCTCTCTGAGGCACCATGTTAGCTGTCTTGTTGTCCAGTAGAAATCCAGATTCTTCTGTGTGGTACTTCTGAGTTGACCATTCTTCCTCCTCACCCTCTTTACTCCTCCTTTCCCTAAACACCCTTTTAATTTTTTCCTGGGTTCTCAAAGGGAATTAACTCTCTAACGGGGATTTAGTGCTTTCATGCCTTGCTTCTTGGCTTTGGCTGTGCCATGCCAAGAAACTGTCTTAGGCAGCGGAAAATTGGGCTTGTGATTAACCAACTGCTCCATGTTTGTCCCTTACTTGTGTTTTAGAGAAGGATGAGGCTGCAATTGAGAGTTCTGAGTACAATGCCACGTCAGTAGCTGATGTGGACAAGCGGGTGAAACGGCGGCTACTTATGGGTAACACTTTTCTTCCACTTCCTTTGTTGTGCTCTCACTTTTGTCTGTATGTATGTGGGGGGAGGTTCTCTTTTGGTCTCATTTGGTTTTGGTCTCCTCTGGTTTTGGTTTGGCCTGGTTTTTTTTTAACCTGACTTCATCTGTGTGGAAAGGTCACCAATTTTGTTAAGTTCTCATCTGTTGTACAACTTCATTCCTTGTTTTTAAACTTTTTTTTCCTAATGCTGCAGCTTTAATGTTCAATTTTCTCTGCATAGAAAGAAGCTTTTGCCATTAACCTTACTTAGCTTATGCAAGCTACTTTTTACATGTGATTTGTGTGTTTGTGTGTATGTGTTGCTTTAGAACTCCTGAAAAATCTCCTGTTGCAGACCTGCCTATTGACTTAAAAGTGGATGATGATGATGATGATATAAACCAATGTTCTATTACATCCGTGGTGTTAAATGAACAAGTGTATTTGCCTAATTAAAACTTCCTGTTCTTTTGATTGAAATGTAAATATTATGACTGGAAATTCATTGGTTTCCTTTGTGCAGCTATTTTAGTAATCACTGAAAAATCTTTCCCTAGTGACTAGTAAGCTTCTGTGCATTCTTCTTTCTGAGGCATGGCTTGTTTCTCTGTGTTGTTGGAGCCTGAGAGTGGAAGAGGGTAGGAAGTGCACTGAACAGTGAAGATAATTCTTTAGCTTCTGCTCTCAGTTAACCCATTGCACACCCTTGTGATTGTCTCTTTCGCTTTACGTTTCTGGCTGTTAGTGAGAACAGCCTTTTGGGAATAGAAAAGGTTGAGTGGCTGGGCCTCTGCCAGACTTCACATGAGACAAAGAGCACAGAGTAGCACAGACTGCTGAATGGTGCTTGGAGGTTTTCAGGTGGTTTATTTCTCTATATTTTCCACTCTGATGCCCTACTCGTCTCATAAAATTATTTCCACTAGGTTTTGAACACAGTGACCATTGGCGAGATGTACCCAATGGACCCACTTACAAGACAGGGATTCATCACCACAGAAGAGATTCTAGCAGGACAAAATTCTGCTCTCTTCCCTCAGGGTTACTATTTCTTTTCTTAAAACCACTGAGTCCTTTGCAGACTGTCCTGCTAGCCTTTGGAAAGCTCAGCTCTGCCTGTGAGCATCCATACCTGTCTGGAGTGACTACCTTGAGGAGACTAAAACCTCACTTTGAATATTTAGTTGATTGCAGTAGATGGAAATATTTATGAAGTTTCCATATCAATTGTATCTTGTCATCCATGATGAATAATCCATTTACCCAGAGGTCAGCATACAACTACTTTGTAGGAAATGGCATAATGTTATGAATCTGTAATGGTATTAGATGACAAGACTGAGGTAAAATATCTTCCTTCATGTGAAAACCTGGGCATATGTTCCTTTATTTTTAGATTATCCATGATTATTAATTTCCAGTTAGTTTGCAGACCTAGCAAGTGACCCATATAGTTTTATTTTTAATGATAATTATAGTTTTGTTTTAATGATTTTTTTTTAATAATTATAGTTTTATTTTTAATAATTTAACTTAACAGAAGCTGTGAGACAGCTCATCTTGCTTTATAAATGTGCCATTAACACTTTTAGCTCTAATTTCAATAAGACCCATAGCCTCAGAAGAAGTCAGGAAAATAAATGTGCCAAAAGGCCTCTAGACCACTGAAAAATGCAACCCTCTGGGTCTCAATGGTAAGTTTGCCCAGCCACAAATAGCATATACAGTACTCTCCAGAGGTACTAAGCAACATAGTGCACTGTGTGGATACCTCACTCTCTGAAAAAAATAAATATCCAACCTGAAAATAAGCTCACACTGCTTCCAAGAGTCCAGGCAAATAGCATAAAAAAAGTTTAGCATTAAAAAGATCAGTAACAGCCTTCTTAATTACACCAGGTCTGCAAGTTCGAAGCTGAATATAGACCCTAGAAATAAGCTTTAGGAGATCCAGTTAGCAAAATACATTGTTGAAATCTTCAGCACCTCCTGTATTAGCAGGTATGAACTGAGAGCTGAGAGTTTCTGGACATGCTGTGTTTAAACCACTGATTCCTTAGAAAAACATTAACTAGAGAGGAAAAGAAATTTAATTAGTGAGTGAAATCTGAGTGCGTGGCTTAATATTTAGGAAGTTCTCCATTTGTTCATTTCTGCTGATTGCTGATACTCTGAATTTTATTTTTTTTTTAATGCAGCTTACTCATTTCCAAAGTGTAATGGCATTTCCATGAAATTCCATATGTCTTCAGATGTTTTCTAAACAACTGTTTTAGGAAGTACTGGAAGGCTTCTCAGGAAACTTTTTTCCCAGTTTTTCTGAATGGATTGTGATTTTTGACCCTCCTGCAGGCAGTCTTGGGAGAGTAGGAAAAGTAGACAACTTTATGTAATTTTAGTAATCTGATGAAAGGTGCTTTTAGTTGCAAGTCCTGAGAAGATAATTGCTAGTCCCCTGTCATTTGCTGCATGGTATCAAAATGACTGTGATCTGTATAACCCTTAATGTCAGCCAAGGCTCAGAATAAGCTTGACAAGATTGCTTTAGAAGAGTGTTGCTGTCAGACAAGGCTGCCTATAGCAGTCATTTTGCTACACCAAGACTGGCCAGCTCTGTGTCTCAGACTGGCTTTTACAGGGGCCTGTGTCCAACTCATGCTGTAGTCCTGTGATTTGTGGCTAAATCTTAAATAGATAAAACTAGATAAATACACAATTTTCCTTCCTGGTAGATGCATTCTTATCTAGATCTTGTGAGGCAGATGAGATACTGGTCTTCTCTGATGACCTACAGGAAACTTCCCTTTAGAACTGTCCAAAGATGCCTAGGAATTTTCATCCAACTTTTTCATAATGTTTGGACAGACCCTGAGGGCTTTCAGCTGTCACTTATTTCCCTGGATCAGAGAAAAGCACTTGGATTCAGAGTCAAGAGTGCTCCCATTACAGAGATGGCACTGAATGGCTGTTGTCTGGTCAGTGAACGTTCATACAGCTCATTTCCCTCTTCTTCACTTCCCCTTGGCCATTGGAGTGGAGTGGAGGCAGTGCAGCCTTAGTTGTACTCCAGGGAGGCTCCTGGAGAGATTCTGCCTTGGTTCTGTGGTGGCTGCTGTAAACTGGACCTTGAGCCATGAGCGTTCCGTAGATGAGGAAGGACATTGATCTTGCAGAAGTGCACAGCTCTAAAACCAGAGCTGTGCCATCGTCCCCAAGGCACATTATATGCCCTTTGTTGCAGAACACCTTGCACTTGCTACAAAGCAGAAGAGCACAATCAATTTCTTCAAGTCCTCTTAAGCATCTGGTATGATTCATCTTGCAGTTAGTTGAGCATAGCCTTCAGCTCTTAAAATGATGTTCAAATCTGTTTTGTGTGGTATAACGGAATTTTTTCTGAAAATATTTTGCGTGTTTCTTAGGAGTATCACAGAGACGTTCTCCATTTTCCTTTACCTTTTTTCCTTGGGAGCCCATTTGCCACAACTGTTTTTTCTGTCATAGCATCATAACTTGAGTCTGCCCTTCCCGGTTAGAGGAGTAGACTGGTGCATTTCACATATTTTTTAGCCTAAATCCAGAATGAGTGTGAATCACAGTATAATCTGCCCTGCCTACCAGTATGAGAGCTATTCTGCTATGGACACACAACTTTGGAAGCACCAAATTTCCAGATAAGCCTACTAATACACTTATCTTCATATTTTGTCCAGTGTCACATCTTCAGCAATGGAAGTTGCTTTTATTCATGTTTCCATATCTCTTTTTGCTGTTATAGCCCTGGATAGAATTCATAAGTCAAACAGCCCTATAACCATCTACAAATGTAAAAATAATCATCCAGCAGCCTAGCACTTCATCATTAAATAAATTGTAAATAATCATGTCTTATGGGCTTAACATTCTCCTTGGCCACTGTCTTTCACTCAAAAAGGCTGCAAAGTTTTATAGAGCAATTGTCTGTTGATATCCTGAAGCTTTGTTTTAGAAACCTTTTAAAAACTTTCTTTTAGAACTTGATATTCTAGTCACAGAAATAGAATTCATAACATTTATTATGCCATTGGGCTCCCTGATTACAGATAAGTAAAGTGACTACAAAGACGTGACAGGCAGCAGGAAACTTCCTCTTTGAGGAACCAGAACTGTAGAACTGTCTGAAGTGTAGACTCAAGGTGTCCTCCTCTCCTAGTCAGAGATAATTCTTTGCTCTTTGGCTGCTCTGTACATCAACTCTTTGAACCAAGTAATTTTATGAAGTATTTTTCCTATATTGTCTTTAAAAATGCAGTCACTTGCCACATTGCCATCATCCCAGGCCTTATTAGACTGCATGAATTTGTAAAGTGTGTTAGCAACAGCCATGTTGTTTTGTGCAGGCTGTTTGTTAGGTCCTGTCCTCTGCTCAGCTCTTCTTGAGGAGGCAGACCTGACTCATTTCTCACTATGTTCCATTTTCCTTCCTCTACCCTTTAGCAGTCAATGGGTCAGGTTCATTTGGGCTTGACATGAGGTGACTTCAGAACAACTGCCAACACTATGCATCTTCTTCACCTTCACTCCTTTTCCATTCTTCCCCAAGATTACTGTTGTAAGAACTCACTTTGACCATAAAATGTTCTTACTCTGGCCCTAGAAGATAAAAAGATGGTTCTTTCTTGTCACAAGAGGAGGGGTGTACAGAGTACTTTTGAGTATCACAAAGAGCAAGAGGACAATGAGCCCATCCTGAAGTTGAGGAATTGTAGTAATTTCCCTTGCATGCTTAAGGGACTCAAAATAGACACCACTGATAGAGGTGTCTTCAGAAATCCTCACTCTGCACAGAAATTCACTCTTTCATGAGACATATTCAGCTAATTTGGTGTCAGGTCAGCTGAGGATTTTGCCATTGGACACCGACTTCTTGGGTCATCAGTAGGGTTATTTGCAACTCACCTCGAAGAGAGTGATGCATTTCTCTTCCCTGGAAGCTGGTTCCTAAGAGCCCTCCAAAGTGTTCTGCTGTCAGCCGAAGTGCTAGTATAAGCTGTAAAGTGTATCAGAACTGTGCTGGTCTTTGTTGCTTCTCAATTTTACTTCTAGAAGCCTAGATTGCTTCTGTGGTGCCATTTGGAAACCAACAAGGACCAGCTTTGCCAGGCTGAGATATATCTGCACCTGTATTATATTTCATCCCTGGTTTCCTAGAAGTTGTTCACAGACAGGGCTGTGGTCTGGCTGTATTGCTGGCACATAACCAGCAAATAAGGCAGTATTTTCATTAGTTCTATGTTTTCCCTTGTTGTGTCAAGAATCATTTGACTTCTGCAGATGTCTCCTCCTCCATTATATTATCAGTGGCTTTCCAGCCGTTTATAATGAGCACCCAGCTACCTGCCTGGAAAGGTGAGTGTGCAGTCAGCTAAGACCATTCCCCCTGCGCAGCAGTAACTAGAGATGTGAGCTGTGGAAATTGCAATTTGGGCATTTCTGCCATGGATATGACAGAGAATATCCTCCCTGCATGTTATGTGGGGCAGAACTATGTCTTTGTTTGCCTTTGCTTGCTGTGGAAATTGTACTTCCCCATCAGCTCAACTCCAAGGATCCCAAACATTGCAGTTTACGACCAAAGCCAGCTCAGAGTAATAGATCACAAGTGCAAGTCCTGCTCTGGCCACTTTAATGACATTCCAGTACTCCCTTCTCTGTGTGCTGGTCAGCTCTTTCATCCAATCTTGTGCCTCCTGAAAGTACCTGGAAGCATCAGCCAAGGTAACTGTGTTTACCCTGTCCTGGCCAAAGCTGTTTAGGTTTCATATCTTTAGCCCAGTACCTACAATAGGTTTTAATGACCTGCTCATATCATATTAAACAAAAATCACACAACTTGAACTTGTGTCCATGACTTACAGCATTTGTAGCAAAGGCATTTAAATATCTGTCACATCAAAAATGGCAGAGAGATTTACAAATTTAGAGCTTGGGTTTACCCATTTGAACCAAAAGTGGTACTCAACATCATATGCCTTGAGTCATCTTGAGTTTAGTAGTCAGCCATATGGCATCTTTTCTTAACTCCCAGTTATCAAAGGATTAGGTTGCCCTATTTCATCCTGAACATCAAGCATACTTTGACTGACTTGTCTGGTGCACCTGACAAATAAAAAACCTTCTAATTTCTCTAATGTGATTTTTTTACTTCCACCTCTCTGTATGACACACAGGACTCCCTTTGAATCACTGTCTTCTCTTCAGTAGAGACATTCAGCTTTTTCTTGATTACAAGAAAATGGAATCCACAAAGTTAACTACAAATTACCAGAGTCTCGTAATTAAATTTGTTTCCTCCTGCCATATTTAAAATGACAACATATCAATATGAAAATTTTCCTTCTGTAGTCTTTCAGCATCCAAAGATCTCTCTGCTGGTGACTCAGGGTGAGTAACTTATCCAAAATCAAACATCTCTCTTGAAATACTGTATAAACCACACAGTGACAGTGTAGATCATATGGAAATCTACCATTTTCTGGATTTCAGGACTCTGTGGTAAATCCATTTTTAGCTTCTTTGCAGATCAGGAAAAGGAGCTGTAGAAGAGTAGAACGTACTAAAGCCACACATTCTTAACCTAAAAGAATCTTGTCATCTGATGAGAGTTTTCTGTCAAAAACCTTTTTTCTTGGAAGTAGGTTTTGTGGGGAAACTGGTTTTCACAGTGCTTTTGCCTGGAATGATCTTCAGAAAGAGGGAGACAGAATGTACACAGACAGAACATACTTGTTAGAATATTCATTTGAAATGTGAGGGAATGATTCTAAAGACTCTTTCATAGTGGATTGCTACCCCTGTTGAAGGAAGATGTTGGTCTGTAAAGTCAGACTCACTCATTATTGCCTCATGTATATGTTCCACCCTTGAGGCAACTATTGGTAATCAATAACCTGATAAGGGCTAGGGATTTTTCAATTTCAGTAAAAATAAAAGCATAGAAAATGTGACCTGGGTTTCTAGCATGCAATTTAATGCCTTAACTACCAAAAACTGGAGTAAAGAGTGTACGAGCTCTGGTTTGCCATCAGAAAATTTCCAAATGACTTACATTGTTTCATTCCGGTGTGAATTAAAAATGGATTCTGCACAGACTTTATTTTTGTCTTCTTTCAAAATAGAATGAGGGTGATACTACTCCCAGGTTTCTGTTTCAAAGAGCAGGATGATGGACAAGTTAGTGTTTGTTTTCAAGTGTTTTTTCAAAGCAGTTAACTCTTAGCACAGTTACAGCCTACCAAGGGTAACTTCAAGCTAAGAGCACCTTTCCAGTGTGTACTTCAGTACCTAGCTTTGTTGTACTGCCTCCTAGGACTCTTTCCAGTTACTTAAAATATGTCTTTATTTTTCTGAATGGCTTTTACCCGACTTAGAATTGCTCACTGTCAGAAAACCAAGTGTGTGGCTCTGTATTCATCATAATCCTTTTGTGCTTTGATCAATAAAGAATTGCAAACATTTCATTAGCAGGCATATTGCTAGGAGGTTCTGTAATTCAGTTACTGGCTGTGAAACCTAGACCTCACTTTAACTCCTTCTGTCAGTTCTACTTTGCTGTATGAAATCATAGCAAACAGGGGGAAGGAATCCCTGAGGTCATTCATGCATTCTCTGTCTCCCAAGGGCAGATCTTTTCATCTTGAGTTACCGTCACTTTTATTCATTGAGTTTGTGAATGGTGTGCTATTTCCTGTAAAAATCCCTTTTCTTCATTTCTTTGCTGACGATAAAGACTCTGACCTTATCCAGAATTCCTGGCAATACCTTCCATTGTTTTGCTTTCCTATTTTAAATTAAAGGATTTATCCAAGGTCAGGAGATAATGCTCCTTCGTGATGTTCAGAGAATTTCAGTTTTTCTTAAATGCAGCTTCTCTATCTAAAGAGAGCACCACAGCTACAAGTTTTAATTTTAAGAACCAGACTGGACTCATAGAATGTTTATAAAACACCTGATCCAATCTATCAAGTGACATTCCCTAAACTTGTAGTGTTCCCTGAAGAGGAATTGAGGTTTTTTTGAAGTGAGAGCTGCGGGGTTCATGATTCAGTGTAAGAGTCACCTAGTTGTTTCTTCACACATTCCTTATGTGGCAGGGCAGAATTCTCATCCTATTTTCATGCAAATAAAATTCTACCAATCATGAAATTGCAAGGAAATGAGGAGACAAGCATAACGAAGTGAAGAATTCCACATCCTGGAAGTTACCCTTTCTGTCTTACCTTTTTCATTCCCTGAATATGAAGCTCTTTCAGTTTCTCCTTCATCTGTTCACAGCTATTTGTTTCTTTCATTATACTCTTGTGAATGCTCTTTCTCTATCCTTTCAGCATCACAGAGCATAATTTGCATGAGAATAGCTTAGTTCTCCCTTAACTGAAAATTGAAATATTTTGTGTGTTTAGTTTCTTCTTGTGCTTGTTGTCCTTTGGGTCCCTCCCTGGACCCTGATTTCCTGCCACACAGCCCATGTACCTCATGTACTGCTACTTTCAGTAAAATTCTTTTTAGGGATGGCAACAGCAGTCTTATCACCTGTTGTCTGTCTCATGCCTTTCTTACTCATACTGCATATTCCCTCTTATGTAAAGGCAAGCTCATTTTATAATCCACAGAATTTTTTAATGGCCTTTCCTGAGTTAAGTTTGAATCTCTTCCAAGTTTCAGGCTTTCAGGATTTGAGCATTTTTCATCAGAATTTGCGGGGGATCCTCAGTGAGTTTTTTTTTTCGGTTAGGTAGTCCTTGTTCTTAGGCATGGTCATGTGCTTCACCTACCACTAGTGGTTAAAGTTATTTCTGGATTCTCTAGATAAAAGTTAGGAGGAAGAGAAAGGAACCCTAGTCCAAAACCCCCGTGTGTCTGGAATTCAGAAAGAGCTCTCTTTGGTGGAGATTGTGTGGTGGCACCAACATGAAGGAAACAGATGAGATGTCTGCACAGGCAGCCTTTGAGCCAGATGGAGCAAAGCACTTTTTCAGATGTGAGAGGAGGGGAGATACAAATTAAGGGACTAATTTGACTCCAGACACTTTGTGAATTAAACTAAATCGACTCCCCATTCTTTAAGGGGAGGGAGCTGGTACCACTCAGCTGAGATGGATCTTGCCCTCGCATAGAACTGCTCTAAGACCTTACCATCATCACTTTTTCAAAACTGCAACATAGTTGGCACAATGGAGTCCTAGTGTTGGTCTTTATGAGGGCCCCAAAACACTACAGTGATGCAAGGAATCATAGCAGCCTGGCAATTAATGATTTCATATTAGACCTTCTCAAAGTTCTCAAAGCCATGTATTTGGCTATCTTTAACAGGCCTCCTTAGTCTTTTCTCAGTTGATCAAAGTTGGCGTTTCACTGTGAATTAAATACAGGGAAATAAACTCATTTTTATGTGCTTAGGATAGGTAAACAGGTTATCTCTTGATTCAGAGACAGTAGCAGTTTACAACAGCTTTAATGACAGCACATCTGCTGAGAAACAGTATTGGGTGTAGTTTGCCCTTTTTGCCACTCCAGTTCCCAGGAATTACTACTTCAGAGGCATCAGGAAAAAATGGTCTAATTAATCCATATCCCTCCTTGTTGCACTGGCTAAAACTGTGAGTGCACTAAAGCTGCCATCCTGCTTGCACCATTTAGCTTTAGTTGCATGAAGATTGACTTGTTTATGTGTCTGACCCCTGAATTTAAGACAGTTATCCTGAGCATAAGATGCCATGTTCAGATCTTGTGCAAAATTCAGACCAGGTGTAGAAGTAGATACGATTACAATCTGAGTACAGTTACTCATAACTTTGCTTGGACTATGATTTACTTGATTGGATGTGATGGCTTCTCTAAATTCTGAGCTCCAGGCTAGTCCATCAAGAATTGCTCTTGTCTAGCGTAAATGTTGACTCAGAATAAGCTCAAAATAATATGGCACAGATTTTGAGAGCAAAGCCCTGTCATCCTGTTTCTGCTGACCCAAATGAGCTTTAGTCCACTGCAGATGAATTCCAAATAAAGGCAGTTTGAATTGCTAATTTTCTTTAACTTGCCCTTTGCTTAGTGTTATCATTTGGGCAATCATAGGAACTAGGTAGTGGAAAAAAGCACTTTTCCACTTTCAAATCTTCCTTTTGGCTGTACTTACTCTTTACCATGTCAACTAAACAGTTTATAGAAATCCGGCAAACTTAGATAATACTCTTGGTTTTGGGGGACTGCTGTTTCTTTTACCTGCAGCCTACCAGTTGCTGCAAAAAATCCTTTTCCTCTGCACAAGGCCTTAAGACAGGGGCTCAGTCCAGCCTTCCTCTCTGATTCAGAGGAAATGGCAATCATAAGTCATACAGAACAGTCATTTAATTTAGTCCAAGAACAACTTTTTCTGAGCAAGAAAGTACCATTCAGTGTCCCTTTCATGCTTTTCCTAAGAGACAGATACTGCAAGGCTGCCTTGAATGTAGGTGGTGACTTCAGTGTCTTCCCTTTCCCATTTTCACTTGGGTTACGCAGTTCTCTTGTTTTCACTACAGCTGGGTTTTTGTCTTCTGTTAAGACATCTTTGCATGTTTTACACACATTCTTGAGAGCAGCTCTTACGTTTACAGTTGTTATCCACTCTTTCCAGTCATTGTGTTATGCTCAGGAGTCTGGAAACAAATAGCATTTTTCTGGATCCTATTGACTTCAGACTGCCATGATGGGTAACAGAAAAGATCAGAGAATCACTTCTCCATATCTCTAAAGAAAGCACCTTGGTGCTAGATACCTCTTCTTTTGCTTTTATTGGTGTTTACCTTGTCCAGTTTTAATACCTGTCCTCATGATTTATCAAAGATTATAGAGAATGACCTAGTTAGGACATAGCTTACTGCATGATCCTCAGATGTATCTGTTTTATCTAGATGTATCTATACTATCTTGCTAGTCTCAAGGACCTATGTAATTTTGTTCTGCTTTGCACCATATCTCAGTCTCTATAAAGCTGGTTTGGATCTTAGTCCAGATTAAACCAACAATGAATAAATAATGAAGATTCCAAGATTTATTTAGGCAATAATAAAGATTATTGCCTGATTTTGACCAATACGCCTAAAATCATGTCATGTTCTTTCATTCATGAGATAAATTGAAGTCACAAAAATTTGCTTTCTAAAACGAATGGCTACTGAAAAAACTCCAAACAAACAGATTTTTATGAGAAGCTTATATTTTTAATGGTTATATTTACTTGTTTCATAGAAGAAGCTGAAGATCAGGCTTTCAGAAATATTCTCAAACCATGAGATGTGTTTGGAGTTTCAGGCATTTTAATAGTATTCAAAGCCAAATAAATCCTGTCTAGTGTGACTCTTCTTTTTAAGAAAGTGACCTATTGCCACCTGGTAGAGATTCTGCTTTAGTTCAAAGGCTTCAGAAGTAGAACCTGAAGAGCTGCTCTTTCACTGCTAAGCCGTTGCAGGCACTGGAGTAACTTCACCTGGTAACTAAATCAATGTTCCTGATTCGGTGCTGAAGGACTAACAGCTCAAGCTTGTGCTTTTTAATATCCGGATAATTGGATTTTGGATATTTTAATATCCAGAAGCAGTGCATATCCCATAGTGCAGTGGACTAATGTATAATAGTTACTATGGATTAAACCATAGCATATTGGTAATAATTTTAGTTGTTTATTGTTTGTGGATCCATTGAGGACATACACAAGAGACTGTTCAGAATTAGGAGCTTACACTGGAAAAATACAGTGTAATGTCTCCCAGACCACTGCATATAAATAGATGTCCTTTTCTTTAGATCCCTGTTTCTACTTGAATTTTCTGGTAGGAATTCAGTAGGGATGTAGATGGGGGCTACAAACATCACTTTAAATTAACAGTAAGGTCTAATTGTTTCAGATTATGAGCTTTGTCATAATTCAGAAGGAATCTATATGTCTGTAACATGACACTGCTTTAGTTGTGTCTTCTAGTTCTTTTTTCTCCTACCTTGTCAGAACAAATAAAGAACAAAACCAAAAATGTGCAAAAAAAGTTGGAAATAAACAAAACAAACAAGAAAAAAGGCTAAAATGTTGAGATTCTCTTTCGCAGAGAAAAAAAAACAGCAGAAATGGTCTGTAGGATCAATATCACTTTGAAGACCTGATCCAGTTTTTAACATCTGTTCTTTCCCTTCCATAGCTTCTCCAGTGTGATAGAATGGAAATAAGTGATTTGCTTCTGCTCTTGACTTGAGGCCTAAAAGTTTTATTTGTGTTTCAAACATGTACTGAAGTTTGGTAGTGGAGAGGTGAGGGATGAGTCGGTGTCACGCCTCTCAGAAACACAGGTGGTCGTGCATTTGGTTTGTGCTGTGTGTAGACCTCAGCTCCTCTCTTTGATGTAGCCTCTTTCCCACATTCTGCTATTCATGTTTGCTTTCTTTTACTGATGTTTTCTCACGACCTTGAGTTTAAGGAATTTCATCAGTACATTTCTCCAATTATCCAAAGTGTGATAGGTACTGTCACATATCCTCTTGCTCACTTGGATCTTCATTCTGTTAAGAGTTTGTCATGTATGAAAGTCAGAGTTGCTAGGAAGGTTGCAGGGTATTTACCCTTTTTGGTTTGTTTTACTAAATCTGTGTGAAAATAAGAAAAGCTGGCTTGATTCCTTCTATTTATACGTAGAAATAACTCTTGTTCATTGAATGACCCTTACCCTATAGATTCAGTCATCCATGCCATGGGAAAAAAAAATTGTTGTGTCTATTCATTTTCACTGGATGTCATCCAGAAAGCAGAAATATTACTGCTTATGTTCATCTTGTGTTGACGCACTGCAATAAAGGAGTCTTCATATGCCAGAGTTAATCTGCTAACAGAAGATTTACTGCTCTTTGCAGTGCCATGCCAAACGTAACCTTCAGCGCTTTTTCCTGAGTTTTAACCTTAACTCTTTACTCCTGGCAAATCTTCCTGCCCTTAAACTTTGCCCAAGTTAAAAATTTTAAATTACCTGAAACGGTTTTCCTTCCCCGAAAGGTAAAATTATTATTTGATGTGTTGGTCCACGAGGACACACACACGTTCACATACAAATGGAAATGGCAGTATTGTCATTTGCAAAAGAATTCTTCAAGCAGAAGTTTCAGCCTCTAAGTCTATAAAATTGTGCTCCCCAGAGAAGTAGATGAAAATGAGAACTGTGTAGCTTAAACAGTTAGGTTCAGGTCCTGCAAGGTGAGAAAGAACTACCTGAAAATTAGGAGCTGCAGACTCAGCTCCATTTTCAGAAAGCCATTTCAGAAAACTTGTCAATCCATTTGTTAGCTGTGCTTCCTGGAAGTTACATACAAATCATTTCTACACAATGTTATTACATAGCAAACAGACATAAAAATTTAAAATCTATCTGGAGGACCATATGTGAATATATATGGGCTCAGAGATCTATGCTGTTAATGCATGTGTGCCCCAAATCTGTGTTTCAGTTTGTTCTTAAGTGCCAGGAGCTTATTTCACAACTGGTGGAGACGCCTGTGCCAGTGCAAAAGGAAAAAAAAAAAAAATCAGTTACACTTTTTTCTTTTTTTTAAAGCAGTGAAGTCTCTCCAAATGGCCAGTCTAAGTTCACCTTGAGGGCAAAGCACAAGCTACTTTAAAGTAAAATTCTTTTAGTACTAGTCAATAGAAAAATAAAGCCCGTTCTGTTCTGTGTAAATAATTTTTGATCAATGTACTGTTCTAAGGCAATTCCCAATTAGCATATCCTATGGCTGATTGTCAGACCCTGTCCACAGGGTACAATTGTGACACAGGCTGTGAATATTCAGCAATAGGAGTCTGTAAATCTGAGTAAGTAATGACAAAGCCTCTTTAGGGAAAGAGGTGAGCTGAGTAGAATAATGGCAATCTTGGGGGGCAGTGGGGTATTTTAATTTAATCAAATCCAGAGCAACTGAAAAAGATACTATTAAAAGGACTTATTCTCTGAAGTAAATACTTTTCAGAAAAATGTACAGTTCAAACTGACGTGCTAAATTGGCATCCTTACATCCACTCCATTCTGTGGATCAAAGCAAAGTTAATCATTTCCCTTGCCTTTTATCTCTTTTATGGATGTGTTTGTGAGTATGTGTGCATATGCATGTGTACGGTGTGTGCATGTGCATACATGAGTAACACAAAACAATGGCAGTAAGGGAGGGGTTCTTGCTTTTTCTGTAATGAAGTTGGAGATTTTATTTTTTTTTAAATCTAGTGGTACCTAATAGTCACTGCCCACTGTAGTAAAAGCTCAGAAGTATTGCAACTTTCTCTTGCCTGTGTTTGCCCAGCCACCCTTCTACATACTACAAGCACTGGGAAATTTCAATGACACAGCTTGGAATGGGTTCAGTGACCTCAATTATGCCCTCCCACCCACTCCAAACTCCTTTCAATTTGCAAAAAGCTTTAAGTGGACAAAACCCAGATGCCTTTTGCTTGTAGTTCAGTAAGAACAGATTGGGCATGTAGATTCTTGTCAAAGTGATATATGTAGTTCATTTTCCATTAACTCTTTCTTAACTAAGGGTTTTAAATTCTCGGTTCCAGGTCTAGCACTCTGCTTTGCTTTCTACTGTTTTTAAAGTTCATTATGCCTCCAAGATAATTTAAAAGTGAACCTTAAAATACCTTAGCTGGACATTGACTGATACAAAACAGAATGTTTGGTTCTGCCTTTAAAGGCAAGCACTTTTTTTTTCTTTTTAAACTTGTTTCATATGTAATAACCCATCCTATTGTCTAAGAGAGTTGAAAACCACTAACTAAATACACTAAGTAAAATCTCCCATTTGGGAGGAAAAAGAAATCGTGACTTGTGAAAATGATTTACCAGTCAAAACCAGTACATGGACCCTGATGACCTTGAGCTTGCTTCAGTTGGCTTGCTTAAAACTTATATTGCTTTTAATATGTTGTAATATTGCCCCAAAGAGGCAGTGCCCTTCCCCTCCCCCAGAGCATTTCATTACACTCCCTTTCTCCCTCTCTCTCCCTCTCTCTCTCTCTTTCATTCTGCAGAAACATGTGCTGTCAATAACGGAGGCTGTGATCGGACTTGCAAGGATACCGCGACAGGGGTACGGTGCAGTTGCCCAGTTGGATTTACCCTGCAGCCTGATGGGAAAACGTGCAAAGGTCAGCCTCTGTTTGCTTTGCAATGCATCATTTGCCTTCAGCGGGCCCAGTACAAGATGTAAATATTCAGTTATTTAATCAATACTTTTTAAGTCGAGGCAATACTGGTTATAGTGATTGCAATTAAGTTCATTCGCTTTCTCCTTCCCTAATTTTTATGTATTTACCTGGTTCAATTGTTTTCCTTTTTATTTATTAGGGGGTTTTATTACTGCAAAGAAATGAGATGCAGAGGTCAAACTGTTTCAAGCTGAGCAGAGATTTAGAGGAACAACTCGAGGCTGCAAAAAGCCTTTAGTTTCAAAGGACACTGATACTTTTGTAAAACCTCAGTCATCTAATGGTGTCTGCATTTGTCTGTTCAGAAAGCAAGTTAGAATTGTCAAGCAATGCTTTGTTACCTGCAGATAATCAACTGCTTATTACTAATTGAAGCCAGGTATTGCTCAGAAAAAAACCCAGACACTTGCTCATTTCTGCGCCTTCAAAAGATAAACAGCCAGCTACAAAGGAAAACCGAAATAACATTTACAAATGCGGGAGTCTAAACCACACAGCTGATGCTCAGGTTTTACTGCTCCAAAGGCAGCACAAGAACCTTGCTTTTCTGCCTTTCATGTGTGTGTTAAAGCTGAGGTCAGGGGAAAAGAGAGCAGAAAAGAGCATCTCATAGCACTTTCAGCATGTGCTCTCAGTTAAGGAGACAGGGACAGCTCTCAAATGTCCCTACACGGTCACACTTTAATGGCACATGAGGAGATTTGGGTACATATTGGTAGGACCAGGTCATCCATCAACAATTTTCCCACTTTCCCACTTTCCTCTGTATTCCTTTTGAGCTTCTTTGCAAAAAAACTTGGAGATGGAGATCTAAGAGGACATGGCATATATTCTTGTCACAGAGAATATTTTTCATCACTCAGTGGCTTAGCTTAAGTTGACCTAACTTGCTAAGAAATTATTGTGACTTTTTTTCCTTCAAATTAACCAGAAATGTCAGAATATCTTCAGTCCAGGGCTTGATGTTACTTAAAATAGTAAACCCCACAAAAATAAACAGAAAATATGTGGTTTCCTCTTGCTACAGGCTGAAAAATCCCAGTGCTTGGGCATGATCCTGTTAGTATTTATAGAAATAACAGTCCATTTGCTTGTTTATTTGAAAATAAAACATTTAAGCTGCCATCGCACACAATGTTAATAGTTAAGGGTGAGTACACATCAAAACTCAGTCATCTTAGTTCAAGCCACATAAAAATAAATCTTCATTTTTACCAGCAGACTAGCTAAGCCATAGCAGAACAGTAACAGTGATTCCACCAAGTGCTTAAAAAGGAGGCATTTTAATAATGTAACATACACCTAGGCTAGATCATAATGTTTATTATTGGAACTCTGTCGTGAAATAAAGAGAGTAATTCTAAATTTAGACATTTGGCCAGAGAACTAACATGAAATGATATTTATATAATAATCAAGACTATAATTATTCCTAAAGACAAAATGAAATATTCTATTGATCCTCCAACCAAATACCTTAGCTCTAAGCTCCTTCACATTTTGTTTTTCCCCTTTTTTATGAGTAGAAAATATAAGAAACAGAATCTGTATTTTTGTGATGCTTCTAATTCTTTCTTCCTTTCTTAAACTAAGCAGCAACTGGAAATTAACACAGATGGTTTAATTAAGCACCAAGCCATTTCTTTTTAACTTTTATTGACATTTTAGGAAATAGTCCTTATCGTAAAATGATAAAATATATATTTTGAATTTCATTTAATCAATAAAATTTATCTTATGTATTGCACTGTGAGATTTCTGGGCTAGATCCTGCTCCCCTGAAGCTGAAGTGATTTTCCATCTAAACCTGTGAAAAAAGGATCCTGCACTTAAACCGACCAGTGAAGTTTCCTGCACAGCTTTTGCAGGCAGCCCTTAGTCAAAGGGGATGCTCTCTAGGATTTGCATCTCCTGAGGGAAGAAGTGAACTTTTTGGTGGAGTGACACTGATGTCCTCTTGGCTCCTCTTGCTGATAGCTAAAGCCAGGAAAAGATCAGGCAGGAGAAAGTCAGTGTGTACATATTTCTTCCTCTGCATTCTCTAGAAAAGAAAAGAAGAGAGTGATCAGCACAAGTTTTGTCCTTGGATTTTTTTTCCTCTTTACTCTCCTTGATTTGACTGGCCCCTAGTTTCTCATATATCCAGCTCCCTGTTTTCTCCCGCTGTAATTTTACATCTGTGTGGTAAGAGCAAGGGGTTATCTCCTGGATGCCCTTTAAAGCATCTTCAGGGATCATGGAGCTGCCACATCCTGTCTTTATTGGGCACAGTTTTCAAGTCTATCAAGTGTCACAGCATGTCCAAGTGAGGTTTCTCATAGAACATCATTTTAAGGGAGATTATGTTTCTGAATGTAGAAGAAAGATATGCCATTGTCTGTTAAGGGAAAGTAGAGATGTAAGACATGTAAGAAAAGCTGAGAGGAACTGAAAGGAGAATTAATATATTAACTGAAAAATGCAGGGTTGAGCAAAATTATTAATGTGTTTAGGTTTAATTTAGCAAATAATGTTGACCAAAAATAAAGTTTTTATTGGAAAGTCTGTGATTTTTAGTGCATTTTGGCATCTTCCTCTTTACCCCACTTTACATAGTGCAGCTACTACGTGAAATTATGTAGATGATTAGATTCAAGAGGCTTAAATAATACTCAAACATCTGAACTTTTGGGTATTGCAAAGTGGATGTAGGGTAATTTATTAATGTGTAATTCTAGCTCACTTGTAGGTGATTTCCTCAGTAATATGCTTTTGCTATACTGGTAATTTATGGAAATCTGCTGACACATTTCTTTCATATTTTTTTAGAAGTGAATGAGTTAATTTTTTTAAAAAAATCATGAAATAAAAATACTATTTTTCTAAATAACAAAAATTTCTAGATGGTTCTGTTCAACAATTAGGACTCTAGTCAATTTTAGGAATTGTGTAGACATGAAATGGGAAAAAAAGTTTACTGTCCAAAATGTCTACAGGTTTTTGTTTAGTAATTGGGAATTACATTAATTATTCCGTATACAAAAAAGGAAATTGTTTAGTATACATACAAAAGGAAAGACAAGTTCTTAAAATAGTGTATACAAACTTGATTGCCAAAAGGTGGCAAAGAAACCCTTTTAAATGTAACTAATTGTTCTATGTTTCATTTGCAATATCACATTTCCCATTCTGTAGTTCTACCATAGAAGCTGGCACGAATTTAAATCACAGAGTACAGAACTGAGTCCTGACTAAAAATCTGATATTTCTCCTGGCCCTTCCCAGTGTATCAGAGAATGGAAGGTGTAGGACAGAACTTCCAAGTAATACAAGGAACCTGCCTTCAGTGGTTTTGCAAGAGGTTGAGCTCTTCTGTAGTGAAAAATGAGTTCATTTCACCTCAAAGAATCAAGCTCCTTTTTGAATGCAGAGTACAGTCTGGTTTATATCAAATGTCAGTAAAATTGGGGGGAAAATTGTTGTGGAGAGAGTTTTAACATGAAATACATACAGGTATCAGCAGAGCACGTAAGAAGATTACTGTCCACTGTTGTGGAGGATTGCTATGCCTTCTGGAAACTGGAAAAAACTTTTTAATCTCTGATGAAAAATCTCTGATTTCTCTGTTACATTACTTACCTGGTCTTGCAGTGAAGTAAGAGCAAAAGTATTGTCTTTGATCTAGTTAGAATGATCTTCAGGTGTATTAATGGTGCTTGGATAAAAGTTCATTAACCTTTTGCTGTCTTTTAAAAGTCAGCCTTGAACTCAAGTCTTCCCTCACTTGGCTTGGCACTCAGTGGAGAATGCTTCTTTATTCCCTTCAGCTTTCCTGTCAACTTGGCTCTTAATAGGCCAAACCATGGAGGCTTTTGACAGCTAAGAGAAGAGACATTCCAGGCAGAAAGAGTTCCATATTCTCCCTCTAATTAATGATATTTAATTTCTACTGCCATTGTAGCTGGGTGATGCCAGCTTGATGCTCAGTTCATTTGATGTTGTTGATTATTGTGCTACACATGAGGAAACAGTGTAGGTCACTTCCTTGAATGCCTACCACGTTATGCCACAGAATTCAGCCAATTCAGACAGAAAGGGAGACTGAAGATTAAAAGATATAGAGGCCCAGGATGCTTATTGCTCATTACCTCCTACCCACTTTTTAATATCCTCTGTGTTGTGCCTATCAGGGGTTCTGTGGTCCTCAGCTCCCTTGTTTGTTGGTTTCTGTGCCTCCTTCCTGCTGAGTGACCTTTTCACGGATCCAGCTCCATTCTGCCCTCAGTGAGAAGATTCATCAGTTCAGCATTTTAATTATACTAAATAGAGCTTGGGTAACTTGATAATGCAGGAGGCTCATTTGCAAAAGACTTGTAGGGTTCAAGAGCAGTGAAGTCAGACTAGATTAGACTTAGCACAGATTTCTGAAGATTGTTTAAATCCATCTGCCAAACTGGATCAAACAATAAAGGGCTCACTTTCCTGAGGGCAGCTATGAAAGACAAGCTGAGCCAGGGAGAATTCTACTCTCAGGACTTAAAGTAGAGAAGGACTGAGGATGATGGCAAAAGATTATGTCTGAGAGAGACAGGGACTTTCATTTGTGGCTTCTCTAAGAAGTGAATCAGAGTAAGAGGAAGGGCCACAAACTTCTAGCGTGGAGTAAAATGTATGACCATGTCTATGATATGTTTGCTCCATTTCTGCCCTGGAACTTAACAAAGAAACTGTGCCCCAGGCACTCTTGTGCCCAAATAAAGCAACTTCCCAGCACTCTGCACCTAGACATAGAGGAACTGTGCAGGCTCCAGCCTTCCTGAGCTCCTAGAGTCAAATGGCACAGCAAATGAATTTTTTAAGTGGGGGAAACTGGATTTCTCAGGGTCATTGAGCAAAAGCAACATCTCAGCTATGACTTTTCCACAAACATCCATAAAGTGCTACCTAACTTTGCAGTGTCCCACAGGTGTTTTGTAATAGCAAGATGTGGATTATTTTGTTCAGTTGATCTCCTGTTTTGCATCATTTCACCCATATTTTGTCATTTGATTTGCACCTTGTGACAATCCACCCTTAGGGGGAAGGAACCTGACAGCAGGATTTTGGGATAGTCAGCTGGGCTGGAATGTCAGGGGGTTTAGCAGCAATGTGGTATTACATGTTCATAATGTGCCACCAGCTGTGACTAAATGCAACAGGGTCAATTCCTGTGCAGGAACAGCTCTGTGCCAAGCCCAGGTGATCTCACAAACATGTGTAGGAGGCAGAAACTCCCTTCCCATCCCCAGCTAGAGATGGTTGTGCTTTCTTGGCCGTGTGACACTCGGGCAGCCCTTCTCAGCACTCTGGCATATTTAACTAGGGCGGTGTTACGCTGGGGTTATGTGCCTGCATGGCAAACATTTCTCCTTCCTGCTGTCTCATTGTCATGGTGACCCAGCCATGGGGTGGGCTCTCCACTTCCTCCAAGCAGGCCCCCATCCTTCAGCATTCAGGCGCAGCAAAGAAATGTGGCACTTACGCGCTTAAATACTTGACTGTGCTGCAGTGGGAGTATCAGAAATGCCTGAGTGGTGAATGATCTGTCCAGTAACTCAGCTCTGAAACCTCCTTTATCATTAAGTAATCTAGGGAAAAAAAATAAAAAAGAAAAAAAGCAAGCAAAAAAGCCAGGAGTGTAGAGACTAATGAAAAAATTTCAAAGAACTGCACCAAAGTTTATTTGAAATAAAAGGGAAATTTTGCATTGGCTGTGCTAGCTTGATATAGTAATTACTTTTTTTTTTCTTGCTTAATTGCAGCCTATTAGAGCAGGAAAATGCGTATTAAATCAGTTTTGAGTACACAAAAAAATGAGACCCTGAAAGTGAATTAAATTTGAAAATGGAATTGTTTCCATGAGAAAACAATTTCTGTGAGTTTCATGGAGAATGAGTTTCAATGAAACAAAGTGTGTCATGTTTTGTTAAATATGAACTGAAGGGTTTCATTAAATTAAATGCTTTAAATTAATGCTTGACATCAGTTTGGTATAAGATTATGACTCAGATGCTGAAGGCTTTCCTCTCTTTTCATTCAGAACACACTAACAGTAAGTGAAAAGCTCACAGTGAACAGTTTAGCTGGCCAATTTGGCTTCATTTCCTGGCTACAGAGTATCTGTGAACAGTTATGATTTCCTCCATACTTCCATTAATCGAAACTACTTAAAATTTGTTTCAGGTTTTTTTTTTTCTCTAAATTGGATTAAATTGACTAAAGCACTTAGAATTGCATCTTGTCAGTCCCAATTAAGCTATATGAAACTGAAAATGTTTCCTCTTTTTTTAAAAAAGTACACCAGACAGAGCACAAGTTATTTTTACTGTTTATTATTAGGAAGATCTAGGTGTTAATCTCATACATCCACTCTTAGCTTGCCTGAATTATGATAATACCTTTATTTCTTTATTACTGTGATTGATTAGGTAAATTTCAGAGTGTTTTTGTTTTTTTTCATTTGTTGCCTAAATGCAATGTTTTTGCTGTCAGAGTACCTTTGATAAACTCAGGTTTTGTTTGATTAATATCCCTGATTGGTTTGACTTTTTTTTTACATGTTAGTAAAAATTAGACAGTAAAATATACCCTAGTGCAAGAAGACCTCTAAAATGTATGCATCAGTCAAGTTTAAACTAAGGCAGATAAAACTTTCGTGGCTTATATGACCACACTTCTCATAACAATAAGGGTCTCAATGACTTTAGTCATGACTGTAGGTTTGCAACAGGTCTTCTGAACTAAAATGGATCTTTCCTAAGAGAGAAATACAAGGCAGGCCCAAATGATTTCCTCTGAATGAACTTTTTTTCCCCTTAGTTGTAAGGTGATTTCATTGAAAGTAGTCACCCAAATACAAAGTTTTCTGTGGTTGAATTCATTCACATGCATCAGCATTTTAAATAGGAATTTAAATTATTTCCTGAAGAGTTTAAACTTTAACATTTAGAGGTAAATCTGTTCATAATTGTCTGACTACTGCTTTGAATCCACAGTTTCTTTCTGTGTACCTCCCTGAGCAGTGTGTGCAGTATCTGTGATGCTCCACACAGTGAAAGGAGTATCAGTGGGCTTAGAGCAGGTGCTGGGGCTTACAAAGAGACCTTTTCCTATGTCACCTGTCTCTAGCAACATGAATTTTTTTTTTTTAACACATGTGAAGAGGTCAGTTCAGCTCCCTCCACATAGACACATAGGAGTTTTGAGGAACATGAGCATTATGAGTCATTAGTCATAACAAGCCATTACCATTTTCCAGTGCCTTCTCAAGGAAAAAAACAAAAAAAAACAAAAACAACAACCTGGAAAAAACATACATGCAAATGTTGTGAAATAATAAACTCAAATGAAAGAAGTTGTTGACAGTCATCCCCTCCTCCGAAGCCAGAGTGCTGTGGTACCAGCAAATGGCAGCATAAATGTCAGCTTCAAAATTACAAGCAGCAATGGGGTTTTTGAAGAGGACATCTGGCCAAGCCAGAAAGGGCAGAGACCTGCTTGTCATATTCCCTTTTCTTCTGATTACATTTTCCTTGATCATTACACCATGGCCATCTATTTACATGTCTTATCTTAGGGAGAGTTTAGGTAGTTAATAGAGTGATTGTACTTTTACATTTGATTCTGGTTCATAATGTCAGTGCTTCGTACCAGAGAAATGTGGTGTATAGCACATTAAATTTTGTAACATTCTGCTGAAATAGTGCCTTGGATTCATTATTTGGCTTGGAAAGGAGCATATGGGAAATGGTCCCTTATCCTTATCTTAGTCAAAGGTACAGTGATAAGGAGTGAGGGCAGCTTTTCCTTTAAGCTGATGAGTAGCATCTCTTTGCTTGCTGCACATAAATGAAGGTAGCTGGGCTGGATCACTCTGGGATGTCCCAGAGCCACAGTGTGCATGTTGCTTAGAGTCTGTCAAAAGTACCAAGAGGAAAGACAGGATTACTCTCAGCATACTTTAACTTACTCTGCTGGGAAAAATTTGCCCAACTTTGCAAGTGGAACGAGATTGGGATACACTGAGTGCTTAGACTCTCTATGAAGAAGCTGACCTGAGCACATAAACCACTTTAACCATATCTGTGGGAATGCCAAGTAGTACAAATATATTAAGGTAATAAGTCAGATACACTTCTGACTTTTTAGCTGAAAATTTCTCAGACATTTCAGAAAACTGAATGCTCATGGGATTTCAAGTCAAGGACCTCAGTAGAAAAGGCACTGAAAATTGCTGTTTCATTTTTAAAACAGAGGTTGTCATCCTCAGGCCTTTGTGTAGACTCCATCTTCTGTGACTCTTCATTTGATCCCCAAGGCCACTGTTGTCCCCACCACGGATACCCAGGTAGAGTCTCCATCCTCTCTCCTATGCATCAACCCTCAGGGGGCATCAAATTCGATTTTGCACCTCATGCCTTTTACTTCTCTCAGGAATCCCTCAGTGAACACCTAGTCCGAAGAATAGGTGACCCCAAGGGAAAATAAGCACATCAGCTTTGGTAATTCCTGATGGGATTAGAGATCTTACCTCATATGGCTCAGCTACCTCCTATTTGTACAAGCTTAAAGAGATGTGCATTGGGAAATAACATGGGACAGCTGGCACCCTCTAAACCCATATCTTATTGCAATAACATGCTCCTAAAGACATGGAAAGAGTTTAATCCCAACCTGTAGGGTGCCCACTTTACTTGTCTTGACAATATCCCTGAACTGGGTTAGCCTTTCCACTTCCCCTCAGAGTCTAACAAGGAATACAGTCCCTCTCCTTGAGCTCAATAATGGAAACAGAGTATAAGAAAAAGTGTTAATATAGTGGTGCAAAGAGGAGGCCTATGTTGTCCATTCAGATGTGGAAGTCAGTGCAGGACAAATTCTCAGTCCCTCTCTGGTTTTCTTCAGTGTTCCTGCCTCTGAAAAACATCCTACTCCAGAAGAATCAGAGTGCCTTGATTTTTTTCAGTGGCAGGCCAAAGCCAGATGATTTTATCAAATAATTCTGTCAAAGCCAGTCCACAAGCTGTCTGAAGTCAAGGTGTAGAGTTTTAGAAGTTAGCTATTAAAGTGTGTGTTGTCTTTTAGCAACCCTTAAGTGTTTGCTGAAGTGGTTCATTTTGAGCCATTCTTCCCCAGATGGATTTCTCCCTACTTCTCATCAACTTAAGCCAAGAATAAACTTTCCAATAATCAAATCAAGATCTAGTTTTCATAATTCATTATAAGCAACTCTACTTCTATCATATTTCTTACACAAATCTGCTTTCAAGCTACAGCAACTTACCCTCCCAGTGTTTGCTGCTAGAAATAAGTGCATGTTCAGAAGTAAGCACCATCTGAGTTTGCTTCTCTGTACCTGCAAGCAAAGAGCTATCAGAAAATAGATCAGGTGTAATCACAAGCCACTACAGCCACATATCAAAACAAAAAATACCTTTGCCCTCTCCATTCTGGTCATGAGGCAAATACAAATCTTGTGTCTGAGGTCTGTCTTTTATCCTAAAAACAAGGCAAAAAAAATAAATACAAAAACATTTTATACCTTTGCATGGACAGAGAGCCATCTTTGCTGGGCATGAGAAGTTGGTGCCTAAATTAATTCATGAACGTGAGACTGATGTCAAGAGTGATAGTAGTGAAAATGTGGGTTCTGCAGTTACTAGGTTAGTGCTTTTAGGAAAAACAAGAACATTGATTAAAAACAGTAATTTTCTATATATGTGTGGTGCGCAGATTAAATGTGCAATTAAATGTTCCATTAAAATAGCCGAGCTTCCTTAAAATTACCTTCTGACAAACCAGTTCTGACCATTATCCAGTACTTCTGCACAGTTAAAGGGTTTTGAGACCACATGCCATTTTCAGGAAGCAAGCAGGAAGCCTTCTTGGTAAAGGCAGATTTGTGTGAATCCCAAACTGCTCAACTAATTCACAGAATCCAGCAGATTTTTTTGAAAAATGTTGCAGCAGCTGGATCACCCTGTCTCTTCCCCTTCCCAATACTCCTTTTCTTCTGACAAAATCATATGATGAAAAAAATAGAGGCATTTGTGACAAACAAGTAACCAAAGGCAGCCAGTGGGTGATTTCATGCTGTGAAACAATAGATGTGTCTGCCCAACCACAGAAAAAGTAACAAAACCAACATTAAATGAGAGGAAAATTGGGAATTTTGTCATGAAAACAGTGGTTCTGTTCAGGGCTTGAGTACTGGCAAAATTTTTAGAACACACACTTTGGGGGAAGCCCTGAGAAGACTCCTGTAGTTGGACCCACTAAACGCCTCTGCAGGGAAGTTTTTGGCCCATGAATTAACCACATGCATGCAGCAGAGATAACAGGCAGGCTTGTAGTTGGTAAAAGAAGAAAACACAAGGGGAACTTATTTGCTAGAAATGACAAATGAAAGACTAAAGCCAGAATGGAATATTAAAATACAAAGGCAGTTTTGGGGTTATTTTTAGTTTGATAGGACTCTTAAGTGAGATGTGAGACCATCTGTGTCCAAAATAAACCATCATAAAGATCAGGACTGAGAGGGAAAACTGAGTAACCAAAGGGAGAACAATAATCAAGTTCAGCTTATCAAAAGAGATGTTTGTTTTAGAAGAGATGGATAATCTTGCAAATTGGGTGAGAACACGAGTTCCCAGGTAGCTACAAAAGCATTTTCAAAAAGCTACCTAAATGTGGATTAAAGAAGCAAACATTTAGGCCTTTTTGCTGAAGCTGTGGTCATTTTATGCTATTCCATCGATGTTATCCAGGTCTCAAGACAAAGAACATGCAAGATCAATCCAATATGAGGAAAACAGAGCAGCATCCAGCAAGCAGCTGTAGCAGCTCAGTAGAAAGCTCTGTGTCATGTCCAGTGAGAGAACCACAACCATCTGGGCCAGCACTGCTGCCCTGGAAACAGCTGTTTCAAGACTTGCTAAGACTGGGAAGTGACTCAAAATTAGATTTCTATTTTTTCCCCACTTTTTTAGAGCAAACAGGGAGTTGGCTGTTGTTGGTGTGTGATAAGAGAGGTGATAGAGTATCTGACTGAGGAGAAGGCTCAGAAGAGTTCATGGTAAAACCATAAATAGTGAAAGAAATGTTGGAGAGGAAAAAAGCTGCTGGTTATAAGCAGAAAGTTAATGAGTGGGACTTGAGGGAGGAAAAGATGGAAAACTCTTGGTGGTAGGTGGTGACAGTGGTCAGAAGCCTAGTGTGGGGATCAGAAAAATGAGCAATTGGACACTCACTGAGGAGTATGTATGTGACTGATTTAGAGGCATAATTGATTCAGACTTTCCAAGAGACAGTTGAAGTTTCAGACCTCAGTGATGAAAATTCAAATGATAAACCCATGATTTTTTATTTAAAAAAAAATTGAAAGGAAGTACAAATTTTAGATATCAACAAAGCTGAAATTTGTCAGAAAGAAGGAAATGGAATGGGAAAAAAAAGTGAGTGAAGAGCAGAATCCTTCTAAATGCTGCTGCAAATTTATCTAATATGTGTGAAACTTTCACTGCCCTTTTCCTGTTTTTAAGGGAATTGTCTTTTAGGTTTTCAGCTGGGCCTTGGGTTTGGGGTTTTTTTGGCTTAAAGAGATACAATTCATTTGTCTGCTGTAGACTCATTCATGACAGACAAATATAATATATAACAAATTATCTTCCATTAAAAAATTGCAGACTTGGGTCAGCTGCCATGTAACTCATTCCGTTTCATTCCCTCCCAAGGGCTCCATCTATCCCCACAAAATAAATTCATGTGTACTAAGTTAGGGTTTTTTTCATGACTAGGCAATATCCCTGTTCCCTAGAAACTTGCAGTTGTTATTTGTCTTCGTGAACCTCCCCTTTGAAAATGCCAAATCCTTTAAATTAATGCTTCAGAGGGTCATATTTTGCATTTCAGTTGTTGAAAAGACCTTGCATTTATTCAACAATATAAAGCCCCCTGAGGATCAACAAGCTCGGTATATTGTGGAAAAGTGTGCTGTGCTTTCTGTTCCTTGGGAGTTGACTACTCACATAATCATAACTGCCAACATTCAAAACTTACAGTATTTTTTTCATTCTTTTATCAGTGCCTTTTTCATCATAAAATACAGGGTTGTTTTTTTTTTTTTACTGTGACTAAATCTTGCTCTCAGTGGTGGATCTGTCTTCCCTGGTACAGAGTACACCCCTGGCTGGTTGAAGTAGTGTCTTCAAAAACTTATGGAAGGTTAATTTTTAGTCATCATCCAAATTTCTTTGATTCATTAAGAGCTACTTAAATTATCATGGGCTAATTGTATTCAAGTGCCCCTTTCAGAAGGAGTAGCTTTATCCCAGGAAAGCTAGCACAGTTTCACTGGGATTTTAGGGAGAACATCAGTACCTTTAACTGCCCTTAATACCAACTTTATTTAATTAAACAAACACTTTTCCTGGAAGCAAACTGTGCTTGGAAATAAGCACAGAGCTTTCCTAAGCAGTTCATAATTCCAAGGGGGTAAATGAAAACAACCATGAGTAAATGAAAATTGAGTTCATACACTAAATCTAGGGATCCTTGTATCTTGGTTGAGTAGTGCAGTTAGCTCACTTGGCTCTTTGCTCTTCATTCAGACTATATGGAAAAATTAAATACAGTAAGAGCCAGGCCTTGCTTTTTAGTGACACCTAGCATAGAGAAAATGCCCAGGGATGGCAGCCCCACAGTTCTGATTTACTCCTTAAGAAACACTTAATTAACTCTTTTATTCGTGTTATTAACCTGCAGCAACCCATTTAGTTCTTCTGCCTCAGCTCCTGCTGCATAAACATCACACATAGGGTTATTCTGGTGGTAGTGGCTGTGTGAATAATTACATTGCACATGGAATTATTCTGGTGGTGGTGGCTGTGTGAATAATTAAGGTAGGTAAGCAGCCAGCCCAATGTATTTGCACAGTTCTCTCCCACTGTTTTACCCACAGCCTGTACTCACTCAGGCGGCCACAGGTACAGCTGAGTTTCCCAGAATTTGGTGTCCCGTACTTTCCACATGCTCTGTAAAAAAACAAGAGAGACATTCTTTAGTAGTACACATGGGAGACTGAACAGCATACTTGTTTCTCCCTCTCCAGTGTTTTATAAAAAGCATTTTGATTGACAAAAGCATTTTGATTGATAAGGTGTTACAGGAGGAGGAAAACTAGTTTTATTTCCTGGGATTCCTGTGAGGTTTATCTTTGCTTCTGGCAGGGGGGGCAGTGGGGAGGGGTAGTTTTAGCATTTAGCTCAGCCTAGACAGTAAAAAGACTATCAGTCTGTATCTTTATGTCTCCAGTCCCCTTCACATTCTGGTGTCACAGCCTCAGACAGCTTGCACTGTTTGGGTTCGTAGCACTGCACTAACATGTTTTTAAGGTTAGGAAAGAATTCAGTGTTCAGCAAAAATTTTAAATGAAAATCCTTTCTTTTCACATTAGATTTAGTAAATCCCTTCCCTTTTACAAATGAGAAATCTGGGCCTAACCTATTATGACAGCATTTCTGAGTTTTTCACCTGCAAAGGTTTTTGTGTTTTATAAATCTAATTAACTGTAATAAGAAAATAATAGGACATAATGTTTGTTTTACAAGGTGATTGATCTCTTGGCAGCCTGGCAGACTCTTTTATTGATTGGTTGGTGGATAATGTCAGAGTGGATATGTCCTGGAGGAGAATAGCTGACACCTAAATCCATATGTGACAGATTACCATCTGTGTTGGAAGACAGGTTTCTTCGTGAAATTGCGAAGATAACAGGTGAAAATTGAGAAAGTGACATGAGGGAAATGTGTTGAAACCTGCCTCAACCTTTCCATGCTCTAAGAGCATTTACACAAAGCTCTCTGTTTTGTGGGCAGCCTGTTTTCAGGATGAGGGAGATTAAATTTTAATTACATTCATTCCTGTCTGCCCAGTCTAGATTTAATCCTGTTAATTAGGAAAATGCCTTGTCCCACAACCTAGCTATAAAGCTAATTAAACAGAGAATCTTCATTTGCTACTTAGTGGAACTTCAGTTCAGTAATGACTATCATACTTTGCAGTTAATTAGCACTGTGGGAGGGAAAATGAGGATGTTGTTGAAGCACAGAACTCAAATTAGAGGTGCTATAATATATGCTTTATTTCATTTTGTAGCTATCTGATGCAGGCAAGTTGCACACTAACCTACCTGCCTCAGTTTCACATTTGTTAAAGAAGAATTAATTAAATGTATCTCTCCTGCAGAAGTGTTGTGTAGGTTTAGTGTAATGAAGATAATAAGCTGCTGGCCTTTGAAACCCTCAAGTAGAAGGCACTGCATAAATGGAATTATTCCTCCCTGAAACATGCAAGGGGCAATGAACTGTGCAGTTTGAGGTGGAGTGGTGGAACGGCAATTGTACCCCATAAAGTAAATATGGCCCTAACAGTCCTGCAGATATTCACAAAATCTTCCAGTGCAAAGCACTGCCAGCATGGAACCTGCTGCTGGATCAAACCATTCTGAAGTCCAGACCAGACATTTGAAACTATTGTAATTTGACTTAAAAATTCGACAGCAAATGACTTTGATTCATAACACCTTTTTCCGTAATAGTGCATTTTAGAGTATTGGACCTGAAAAAAACAAGTGATAATTACCAATCCCCAATTTAACAAATGAAGTGAAGCAGGGAAGTGTTACACCTTGCCCAAATGGTGGATAAATCCATTGTAAAACTGGAACTAGGATTTACAACTCCTTGGAAACTAACCACACAATAGCTGGCTTGATGTTTCTGGATGGAACCAGCAGAGCCTGTATTCTACTTTGATTTAGATTTTCTCATAGTGGCACTGATCCAGTGAATCTGGGGATATGAAATTGTCTTTCTACCTTAATGAGATATCTCTGGCGTGCATTATTTAAGATGCTATGCAATATCATATTTAGAGTATTGCAAGTGGAGCCTGGTAGCTTCTGCTTATGTTTATTTTGAGTTTACAAGTTTTATTGAGATGTGGCAGGCAAATATCAAAATAATTTCAGTCTGAGCATTGGTGGCTCTGTAATATTTGTAACATAGAACAACAGTGTGCAGTACAAGGTGTTTTGTGCAAGCCTGTGCTGATTGGCACCCCAGGGTAACCTGCTGAGTTGTACACTGGGCTTGGATTCAAGTGTGGATGAGTTAGTTATTTTTCCTCTTCCTCTATTTTCCCACTTTCAGCATGAAGTTAAGAAGTTTTGTGGCTGCTTTATAAAGTACTTTGTGGTCTGTGTGCATCAGGGAACTCATATCTGTGTCTACAAGGCAACACTAGTCCCAGTTTTTAGTGGGCAGCGGTGATTTGTAAAACCATGAGAAAGAGCAAGGGAAGAAAAGCAAGGGGAAATTAGGAAATCAGGGAATAAACAGAAATAGCAAACCAGCCCACCTTGCAGAAAAAATACTTATATTGATGTCCACTGTATACTGGTAAAAGCATTACTAATTCCAACATGCTGGCTTTCATTATTAAAAACAAGAACTTTATGAAGTTTCTGTAATTATTTTAGGTTGATCTGGGAGTATATTATTTTCCTGGAGCTGGATAGCATTTTAAATCTGTAAAGGATTAGACAGACACAATCAGTTCAAATATTTGTCCAGCCATTGAAAGAAGGATCCTCACTTCCGCCTGTGATGAGGCTTTGGAAATCTCCATCTCCATCATTGTTCCACAGCTAAGTGAAGATTGCATGTTGATTACCCTTTCAGTTGCCTTTAAGCAGCTTATGTGAAATGTTAAGTTCTAAGTTACCTAAAATCCCTACTTTTTAATTTGTTCCCTGGCTTGTATGCAGCAAGGCAAATCTTTGTGGGTTTATATGTGCACACACAAGTGCATACATGCACCCTGATGAGAACCAGCTCCTTCCAAACATGAATTGCACTGAGCAGAGCTTAAAAAAGGTGCAAGTGGAACAGGAACAGACATTCCCATTAATCTTCACAAGATCATGAGAAGAAAAATAACAGTCTGCCTGCTTAGCCGAGTCAAATTGTAGCTATACAACTTAGCACAAAGCATCTGAGTTTCTGTACTTTTATTTAAAGCTGAAAAGCTTTATTTAAAGCTGATTCCACTACCTCCCTCACATTTTGAGATCCTCAGAAAAAATAGGATAATCTATTATTATTATATTATTATTATATTATATTATATTATATTATATTGCATATTTACAAACCCAGGGTTTGTGTCTGGCTTCACATGGATGCACAGCTTTTGTGAAGGTGTTGCTGAACTCCATCTCCAGACACGTATTTGCAATTGGGTTTTTTTCCTTCAAATATTACAGCTTTAAAGAAGATGTTAGCTTCTTTGTTGCAAGCCTTACCTTTGCTTTTGTTTGTATTTAATTGCTTGGGAATTGGATGAACCATTTTTAAAGCTAACAGGAGGCTTGTGTGCTGAGTTGCTTGTTACACTGTACCTTCACCTGATAGTTTTGACCATCATTTTCAATGCTTCTGTGGTTTCTCACTGGCCTGTATTTTCATGTCTGCATGTGTCCCATTTTGGTGTTTTGTAGCAGATCATCAGCTTGTACAAGCAAGGTATGATTTAACAATATTGACTTACTGCATTGGGAGAAATCCCTTGGGATTTTATTCCCAATTCTTTGAAAGCCCATCCAATCTCCCAGTCTGAAATTACTCTTACAGTACCATCAGGGCATTTTATGTACAACCCCATGGAAGAAATACAGTTCTTTACATCCTTCTGCATTTCTGAGGATAAAGGAGAGTAGAGCCTGTGGGAAGTTGGAGCTATTTTTCTGCAGCCTGCATCTTAAGGAGCCACTGGAGAACTATGTTTGAAGACAGCAGGTTTGTGACTGCTCCACAGACAGTCCCAGTAATAGTAGGGGAATATTTGACTAAATAATGTCAAAGCTGGTAGAGACACCACAATGGGTTTCCACTGTCTATTTTAGCCTGACATGAGAGGCAGACATGCTTACCCTCTGTGAAGTTCAAAGAGGCACTTGACGAAGTTGGGTACCAGTGAGTTTAAAGATAAATGGGGCCTCACCTTCTCACGCAGTGGAATAATTTATTTTCACATGGCTCATAACACATATTATTTATAGCCAAGGAAAGAAAAATAGTGGGGATACAGACTTTTTGCAGTTTCTCTGAACCAGTTAGACATGATACATACAGTTGGATACTGCTTTCTTCCAAGTGAAGTGCAGCAATGTGCTGCTCTCCACAGAGTGAAATAATTTTTACATGCCTTGTCAGTCTTGCTATGGCCATGGAAAGAAATACAGTGAAAGCAGAGACATTGGCACTGTTTGTGTTATTTAAAATGTTTTTGCAGCTAACAGATTTGACCTCTATTCTGTTTTGATGGTCCCTGTTTCATAAGGTCATGTCATGTTTTCCAGTTAGAAGAAATGGATAAATACTTTCTTTTCCTGTGGACTCTCCCAGGTTTTACCCAGATCCTGGTTCAGAATTATTCAAAGAATTGCTGGTGTAAAGCCTGTATGCCACATTTTCAGTGGAATTACAGTTATTAACAGCCTAAAATCTATACTCTGATGCCAGCAGAGTTTCATTTCTGCCCCTTATGGTCATGAGAGACACAGAAAAGTGACTGGAATTTGGAATTTAACATGTGAAATCTTGAGGCCATCATTTAAAACATCAATCGTTACTCCAGAATGGTATTTGACAGGCTGCAAGTAATTTCTACTTCAAGCAGTCTCAGGCAGCAGAGTAGCCCAAAGGTCATGTTGTTCTTATCACGGGTACAAGATACTTTCTTCATGATGGATGGCTGTTCTGTGTGTTTACGATGCATAACGTATTAGTAATTTTAATTCACAATTCCATTTGTGCCACAGTTTTGTCAGGGCAGGCTAAACTGTAGTTAGGTACACCTGTGCTCTGCAAAAGGATATGATAATCCATCCCAACACCCACACCACAGTCCCAGTTGCACATTAGGGAGCTGGGAGGAACCACTTCTACAAAAGGAAATGCCAGGCTGCAGGAATTGGGCCAAAAATTCTTGTCTTTTCCCTGCCAGTCTTGACCTGTGCAGATGATTGCAGCTGAAACCAAAAGCGTTGCTGCCTCCAGTCTCGTGGTGTTACGTAGAGTGACCCTCAATGTGTTCTTCACCAGCTCTGTCAGGTTGGGAGCTCAGGGTTATCTGCTGTTGGCCAGCCAAATGCCAGAAATGTGCACCACAGACAACAAACAGACTCCTGATTTGGGGGCATTTTGAGAACTTTGTTACCCGAGACTCAAATTTGAGCTGGATTTGCACAGAGCACTCAGGGCATTCTGCAGCTGCTGCCTACAATTCACCCTCATTCTTTTAATTGGATTGAATGCAAAAGCCACTCCTCTGCAGAACCAGACACAAAAGTAATAAGCAGCAGTATTAGTTCAGAGGGTCTGAAAACAACTTTTCCATCTCCTTGCCATAAGTGCAACTCATAAGAAAAACTTTACAACAATACATTGTTCTTGCTTATTTGAGCCCTGGACGTATTTCTGTCAGCGTGTGTGCAACAAAGTGCTCTTTAGAAATGATGGTTGGATTTGCCTCTCAGCTGTTCGAATTTTTAGATTTGCCACCTCACTCTTCTTGCTGCTGTTTATGTTTTACATGCAGAAATATGGTAAGTGCCATGTCACTTTCCTATGCTGGAATCATATATTTCCAAAAATTAATTAATGACTTCCACTAAGAATCCTCCTGAATTCAAATAATTTTTAAAGCATGTGTTGGGGGAGATGAAGCAGGAAGCCCTTGCAGAGATGGTTTATTAGTAAAAGATTGTAAGAATATGAAACGCACAAAAGAAATAGAAATGAAAGCAAGATTCGAACCATAAACAAGAGAACAATGAGGCAATCAGGCAAAGTTCCAGTAGCTAAGGGACCCCACCCCCCAAACAAAAGACAGTTAAGTGGTCTCAAGTATCGGGGAGAAGGTGGTTCTTCAGGTTTTTAGTATGTAGATTAGCATGGTAATGTAGTAGTCCCTATAGGCTGTATGTAAATTCTGTATGTTTTGTATCTTGAGGTGATTGGTTAATGCTCATTAGAATATTCATGATAGAAAGGGTTAAAATGGAATGTAACAGGTAACTCGGCCCCTTTTTTCCTTGCCCTCTTTGCCTGCTTGGATCCCTGCCCCTCTAGACCTCTCCTGCTGCTGTTCCCTGGTCAGGCTGTCCCCCACGACTAATAAAACCACGTGTCTTGAGAGCACACCGGTCTCAGGACATATCTTTGGACTCAAACAACCATGATTTTTCTACAAGCATGCCCTTCATCACCATCATTTTGCTGGTTTTGATACATTTCCATCTTCATATATTAAACCTTTTGGCATCTAGATTTGCATTTTGCAAGACTTGCTCTTTAAATGGCCAGCTGTTACCTCAAAGTTTCAAAGATCTTGTAGCATGAAGCTTTTCAAAAGGAAACATCACTCTCCATTTAGTTCCTTGAAAGATCTTGTTTTCAATTCCAGAAGTGGGCTGTCATGTTACTTCTTCACTGCATGCATTCATAAAAAGAGCTATTTTTTGGCACTGTTCTTCTCCTGAATAATAAAACTACTTTTTTTTTTTCCTTTTTCAAATAAACATGGATCCATGGTTTTATAACTGGGGGAGGATGGAAAGATTCCCTGTATTTCAAATGAGGTTTTGTGGCCTGTTATACACTTACTTCACAACCTTTTATAGATTGGAAAAGGGATTGGTCATTCCAGTTCTTCAACACCTTTGGGAGAAGTTAAAAGGAGCAGGAAGTAGAATCATCAGTATGAAATTCAGAACAGAGGTCTTACCAAGCCATATATATATATATATATATGGCTTTCAAATGAAGGCAATAGGTGCTCTGTCTTCAGACTAACTGAAGCAGCAGCATTTCACAGGCACTCACAGTTAGTTCCTTTTCTGCTACACCAAGTGGAAGAAGTTTGATCCATGAAAATGGGTGACACTCTGTCACTCTGTCATTGAATAATGAGCAAAATAGCATTTAATGCTCATTCTGAAAAAATGTATCCTTGCATTTGTTTGTGTAAGGATGATAGAAGAATTTCTTCAGTATTCAAGTATCTTTTACTTCATGTTTTTTATTACTTCAATGTTTTGTGTGTTCTTGTGTTTTGATAGTTCCTATACAAGGTCAAACAATTCACGTCCTTCACAGGTTGAAGTCGGCTGTCAGGCAGAGCCCTCCATCTACAGAGAAGCTTCCCTGAATGTTCCCTAACACCAAAGTACCTCAGCTTGGGTCATCTGTTGGTTCCAGTTCTGGGAGAAACACCTTTATCTCCTGAACAGCTCAGCCCATAGCTCTCCTTGTAAGCTTTGTGAGATAGGTCTGGGAAGGGACACATCTGACCAGCCTGGTTCCTGACAGGAACAGCAGCCTCCTTGGGGATCTGAGTATAGTCCTATATTCCTGCCCTGAACGACTGAATTGCTGTCACAAACTACATTTTTGCTGTCATGAACTAAATCTTTGCTGTTTGTTCTTTGCAGATATCGACGAGTGTTTGGTAAACAATGGTGGCTGTGACCATTTCTGCCGAAACACGGTTGGCAGCTTTGAGTGCAGCTGCCAGAAAGGCTATAAACTGCTCACAGATGAAAGGACCTGCCAAGGTAATACCTCATTAACCTTACTCTTCATCTAATGAGAATGTTTCTTCCAGTGGATTTTTTTGTTGTTTTTATACTTAAGTCATTTGTACTGCAGGTTTTAATTGTACTATCATAGGAAGTGAGGTTAGAAAACACCTGTGAGATTTCTGTTTTCTAAGGTGAGATTAGAAGATTATTGGAAATTTCTTGTTTCAATGTTTTTAGTAGTAGGAATGCCAGTGTCCTGTTGAAGTGTAAAAACCCAAGTGGTGCAGTGGGATAGCCTCAGGCAAAGAATCTTATGTTCAAATCCTCTCATTTGCTATGATCTGAATGGGACAGAGGCTTATCTTATTTAGACCAGAGTCATTTAGAGTAACTGACTGTAATACAGCATTTGCAAGATTTGAACTAAAAAAGGGTTTAATTTGTGAGCTCACCTTTGCCTGAGAGAAACTGTTTATGAAGGGATAATGGTGGCATTTTGTGAGAATTCAAATGAAGCGTGTTTTATTTCATTTGCTGTGTGTATCATGATTTGTTACCTAAGTCATCTGATGTTATGATTCTGCGACTAATTAAGTGCATAAGCATTTCCAAGTACTGACCACGTACCTTTAGAGAGGTGGCATTTAAACTCTGTAGCTTTAATTTTTTGAAAAGGCTAGAAAAATGAGCATGCATCAATAGAGAGAGAAAGGGAAGGATGATGTATTCAATTAAAATTTTGTGCAGAAAATGCCATTTTATTGATACATGATTATTTGCATGGGCTTTGAATAAGTAAAGTTATGGAGTCCAAAACAGCATTAGTATTTTAGATCTTTTTTGTTTATCCACAAAAGAGAAACCACGATCTGAAGATACATGTGTCATTCAGAATTTTTCCATTGCTTCTCATTGGTATTTCCATCCATCATTTGAGAAGCCACCTCCACCCTGACTGTGTGATTAGGCACAAAGGAGTTAGTGAAAGGTTGCTTTCAAGCTGGACAAGATGGAAAGAGCTGAGATTAGCACAGCTCGTGCCACATGATTCAGCAGAAATAGCACTGTAGGATCATGTCAGGCATGGGGAAGTTGCCAAGTTTTGATTTACCTGCTAAAAACAGGGACAGAATATTAAAAAGAAGCGTTCCCTTCATGTTGTATTTAGAGATGGTTGGGAAGACCTCATTCATGAATTTCATGTGTGATGGCATGCTCTCACTGTGGTATAGTCAGAGGTTTCACCATTGAACTAATTGTTATTACACCAGGGAAAAACTTGAGAAAAGTTAGGCAAGAGCTGGTGCAGAATTTATTTGTTCATTATGCAGAGGATTAATAGCAGGCTCTAAAAGCTCCCTGTAACTAGTCAGGTTTCTGTGATGATAGTTAGAATCTAGAAGCAACTCTGTAAATGCTATTCAAGTGAGTTTTGTTTCTTCATGTGCCAGAGCTCCAGAGTGAGAGAGTCATCTGTAGCTATACACACCATGCAAGGGCTGAAGCAGGAGCTGATCTTCTCCCCCTCATGTGATCAGACATGGAAGTATAACCATGATCTGGCCATCCTGCTTTTCCCACTGTCAGTGAGGAAGGGCAGGCACTCAGTCTTGCCTCTACATGATACCTTTATCTGTTGCTGTAACAGATGGATTTGTGCAAGCCCAGAGAGTTTTGGGGCTGGACGAGTTTCTCCATCCCAGAAACTCTGGTTCTTCATGCCATGAAATGGGGAAGACAAAGTAATTTCCTGTTTAAAGTCTGAGGTATTTGGGCCCTAGTAAACATGGTGTGATGCCTGCTTTGTGGAGAGATCATTGTGATAATTTAGTTCCTGTCTGGTGCTTAAGGTGATAATTGGTGACTCATGCAGTCAGTATTAGCCTGCTAATAAAGAGAGAAGGAAACTGAATGTAGAGCAAGAAATCAGTGATGTATGAATCACCTGCACTTTGCTTCTTCCACTGCAACGAGAATATAGTCAGGGGAAGTGGTTGTAGTTAGTAATGTGAAGTCCATCGAGAAAATGTGGTTTGGGGTTAGTGACTCTTCTGGGGTATAAATCATCCACATTTTGTTTTTTGTAACAGCCGGTCAACACTGACCGTAAAACATTAATGAGAGATTCAGGGAAATTTATTTTAGGCATATTGGCCTTTCCAATGAGTGAAACAGAACAGTCTAATTTCTGTTTATAAAAGATGCTGTTGTTCGTGCTACATCTGTTGTTTTGATTCATAATAGAGTTTCCATGATTTATGATCTTTCTGTCAACATTGGCCTTCTCTTCTGGATTTCATTTTTTTAAATAAAGATTTCTTTCAGTTACTAATCAACATGTTTACAAAACTCTCTTTTAGGACCTTAGAAGTCTGCATTGTTTGGGACTGGGTCCTGTTTAGTTCAGGTGGCCTCCCCAGTGTATAGAGCATTCATCTCCAAATGCATTCATCATTAATATCAGTGCAAGCAGTCTTACATATTTCAATATAAAATGTTCCTTCATATTCCCAGTGAAAATTTGAAGTTGTCCCACCTCACCTAATTTCCTTCATGTCCTTTCATTGTGGACCTCAGAGCTGACTCAGAATGAGGTTGCAGGGAAATTATATCAGTGGCAGACTTTGTTCTGGTTGTTTGCAGAGCTCCCACCCTGGTTGTACCAAGTGCCTTCCCCACATTCATGCTCTCTATGAAGAGGAAAGTATTTCTCTCTCAGTTTTTAGGCAGGAAGCGTGAAGCCAAATATAGCAGCTTGCCTAAGATCACACATATAAATGCCTGGACTGCCCAGAGAATAAATCTCCAATTTTTGAAAATCTGCCCCCGTTCATTTGCCCATAAAAAGGTATTCTTTTCTCTTGTGTTTGTGTTCATATCCTGATATGAGAATTCCTTGATTTTTTCAGGAACTCTGAAGCTTGGTGCTCTCTTGGTGCCACCCTGCATTTTGAGTGCCTGTATAAGCAGCCCTTGCCTTTGGGAAGGGCCTTAAAATGTTCTGCATTTGTCTGTTTACAGCTCAACCATTTTTAGCCCTGGCTGCAAAGAAAACCATTGTCAATCACAGATTACTTCTGCTAGGGAGTGGTTCTCACGCTGTGGCTCCTTGTTAGACAAGGAGAATGTGGGGGGTTCCCTTCCTTTCCCCTCCCCTGCATTCCAGCCATTTAAAAGGAAACTTATTTGTTACCCAGAAGGTGAAGAATCCATAGTGCCCTGCCAGTAATATTGTGGAGACTGATACTGTTTTCCCAGAGTCTCGTTTTTCGCTCAGACTTAAAAATAGATTTTTTTTTCCCTTTGACAGGGAAATCACTGTATGACAATACCAAACCCATCTATTGTGTATTACTTTAATTGATCCCTTAAGTCTAAGGTATTGTAAATACTTTGGTGCAGGAAGAAACAGTTGGATCTATTTGTATAAACCTAGCAAAAGAGGTCTGCATCTCCTTTGAACATGTAATAAAAATAACACAGTTACATTTATAGCAAGGAGAGATTGTGTTTGTAACCTTTTTGGTAATTAACAGAAGGACAACAACTCAGATCAGTTCTAGAATGACATCAGCAACAAGCAAGCAGGCAAGATTTGCTGCAATGAAATAAAGCTGCAATGAATGTGTGTAAGCTCAGACATAATTACCTTAATCCTCAGCCAGTATGAGTTTTAGAGCCAGTTAACTTAATTGCTTATTCAGTTTCTGTTTGTTGTGCAGTGATCTCGAAAAAAAAATCAACAATAAGCAGTCTCTCTGCTCTGCTCAAGTTCAAGCTTCATTAAGCACCCAGAAAAATGTGTGAAATTCTATCGTCAATAATTTTCTCTTCCTGCTCTAGGCATTGCTTTTTGCAAAGCAAGACAGTGAGAGACAGCACACACATTTGTTACAAATCTCTCCAGGGAGTGGTAGAGATAGAAAGGTGCCTTACCTTGAGGTAAGGTGCTTTAGTGGGAACATCCAGTGATCAATGTGTAATATTTTGGGCTGCTAAATCCACACTCACCCTCTGCCCCTCATCACCTCAGTTCAAAATAGAGACAAATCCTTCTACACTGAGGAATTTAAACTTGTGCAGGGGGCAAAAGCTCAAGGCATTTGCATCATTTTGGTCCACTTACAGCCTCCAGAGTAGGCTTTAAGGGGGATTTAACGATATCACAAACATGATAAAGTCTGCTCAAGTTGCCTTCTCACCAACCATTTGAATGGATACAGCCACTGTAATAAAAGGAGATGACTGTCCACGAGGGAACACTACCTCCAGGGGATGTGGAATACCTGCATGGGCCACCTGGCTTTTTTGGGCCTCCTTTACAGCCATAGATGACAGCATTTTTCATTTCCTTTGAAGTATTGCCTGTTTGACTGTTGGTTATTTACTACCTTCCTACCAGATTTTAAACAAATGTAATTGACTCTTTTGTAGCCAGGCATTGAAACCAAGGGTCTCACAGTCTGCTGTTGATATTGCTGCTGTCTGTCCAAAGGAGATTCAGTGATGCATGTTTCTACAATAGGAAATCCCAAACAGAATTTGCCCCATTGCTTCATGAATAATTGAATTTTCCCTGTAGTGATTTACTTTGGGCACTTTTTGCTATATTCGGATAGCTACAAAGCTCTCCAGTAGAGGTCCAAGTACAGCTGATTTGAGGTGGTTTTCCCTCTCACTACAAGACATGAGCATTTACACCATCATATTTGATATTTGTACTTTCATCTAAAACAAATATGCTTCTTATGCCCCCCTGCACCCCCCTTCCTCTCTCCTCAGCCTCACTTCCAGACAAGTGTTCCTCAAGACTTGAAGCTCAAGGCATGGAGTGGCTGGAAGTAATGGCCTAGAGCAGTGATGCTGTGAGCAGATATTGAAGCAATTTCCTTAGTACCTCTGGCAGCATTTTGCAGTGCAGTCCTGCAATACACCTCAAACTTGTCCTGGATTTTTTGTTTCCTGTTTTGTTGTGGTTTTTTTGTTTTGTTTTGGGTTTTTTTGGTTTGGATATTTTTGTTTTATATCTCTACATATCTGTTAGTAGAGGGATGCTTTACATAGGACTTCCCATGCCTAGTGTCAGGAGAAGTCTTCTTTCATCCCAGAATGAGAGAAAGAAAAATAGCACCTTGAAAAACACAGTAGCTGTCTGTGATCCAAGGAGCCTCAAGCCTGGTCTTGAAACATTGCCCTATTAACTGGCTACATAATCACCTCTCATAATGTCCATCTTCTAACTTATTGTACGAAATATGCACTATTTGCCTTCCCAGGGTAAGATTTGGATCTCCCAGCACGATATCTCCATTATGAAAATGAGTGTGAAATGAGGGATTAATCATACAGGGAAGGATGGATAGAAGGTGTTTGTGGGAATTATTTTTGGCCTAAAGAAGCCCCTAAAGATTAGCTACAAAGATCTCATTATACTCTTCTGTATGGAACCATTGATGATAAATGTGGATGTACAGGACCAGTTTAATCCCAAATAAATCAGAGTCAGAGCATCCACACCAGCAGCCCTCAGTCTCCAGCCATCTTTGACAAAGAGTTACCAGATAACTCTTGGAAAATAAAAAATAGCCAAAGAGGTTTGCACCCTTGGGTAACATGACAGTGACCTGTCGCTCACATTTGATCATATAACCCAACAAAGCAATGGGCCTTGTCCCAGTCACATAACCTGATGGGGGTCCCAGGATTAGAATGCACCCTTGGCATTGATTTATACAGGACACAATCACTCATCTAAGGTAACAAAACACATCAGAGCATAGAAGTCAGAGCTGGAGCATCTGGCCCCTCAGATTCAGTTTATCAACATGGTTTGGCCAACTTTCCAGTGAAAGGGGGTGGAAATTTTCATTGTTGTTCTACCCCCTCTCTTTCCTTTTCTTCCCCCATTAAATACACAGAAAATCAAACGCAGTCATATACCCATCCCCATCAGACAGATGTGCCCTAACACATAAAATACATTGGCTTCTTACAGGCTGATTTTCACCCAGTGCAGCTGAGTCTGGCCCAAGTGTGTTTTAATTGTGGGAGCTCTTCATATATAGACAACAGTGCTGGTTCAGCTGCCAGGGCGGTGTAGCTCAAGAACCAGGCATTGATGCTCTGGAGGAGATACTGGGAGCTGCTTGTGGAAATCAGACTAGCTCAGAGAAAGAAAACTCAGGATGGTTTCCCTGTCACTGGTGATATTCACTCCCTATGCAGATTTTCTCTGTGGTGTTCTGCATCACTGAACCTTACAAAAATATCTCGCTTATGACAAGCACCATATTGCTTCTCACATCAAGGTTAAAAAATACTCCACTGGGTAAGCAACATGTTACACTGTCAGTGAAAGGAATACTTCTCAAATCCATTCTGTTACCCTGGGTGTCAGTGAGACTGTGAACATTGGTACAGTCTGCCTCTGTGAGAAAAAAATGGTTACAGGATCATACCCAGAAACAATAAATGCCCCAGGTATGAAGTAAAAACAGCTCTAGCCAGTACAAGTTTTTTTGCCAAGTGATAATATCTGCAGTGTTGGTTCTAGCAATTAAGTCTGCTGAAACATGAAAACAAACACATCCCTCCACCACCTCCAGTTCTCCTCTCTGCAGCAGTGTTTTCATAAGTTAAAGGGGAATGTTCTTTGGTTGCTGCTTCTTGGAAGGCATATTAAACCTCACAATCTAGGCTTTAAATCACTTTCTAATAGAATGAGACCTAATGTGGAGAGGGCAGATGGGACAGATTATTCCCCTTCTATTTTCCCATGAAGCTTCTGACACAGGCTACTGTTGGAAGTTAGATAGTAGATTAGTTTGACCTCAGGTCTCATTCAGTATGGTAGCTCTTGTACTGTTAAACTGTATAAAGTACACTGCTATCAAATTGCTTTTTACAGCTCTGTCTGGCCCCCTCCTCTTGATGATGTGTGTGGGAAGCCAAGCAAAACGTTCCATTAGTGTTTAGAAAGAGAATTTGAGATATGTTATTCAGTTGATGTTGTAGGATTTATGACTTGTATAGCACAGAAATTACTTTACTGGACTGGAATCACGTTATGTATTAATGAATTACCAGGATATGAGTCAGCCTTGGAATAGTTTGAGCAGGAAGGTAGCATTCTTCCACAAACAATAATCTGTTGATAAATCGTGGTGAAAGCTGTAATTGAATAGGAATTGTTTTTAAAGAGAATCAGAGAAAGACTCTATGTGTGTATCTATTCTCCACCATGGCACATTAATGCCATATTACTGTGCTCAAGCATTCAGTCACACTGATTATGGTCAGATAGCCTTTACCCTCAGTGCTAAACAGCACTGCAAAGAAATGACAGCTCTATCCCAAATATTCAAGAGTTTCATTTTTCTGTGCTTGCATCTACACTCCTGGGCCTTTCAAAAGTGCCCTGGTTTGTTTATTTTCTTCTAATGAGAATAAAAGCCTAGCCTATTGAAACAAAGGAGTGTGATTTTTCTTACATTAGCCACGTTACAAACCACTACTCTGTTCTGGTAGCTTGGAGATGAGGCCTTACTTCAGGCAGGTGAAATAAAACCTAAAATCTAAGCTCAAATATTGAGTCTGTGGAATGGAGGAGTGTCTTCTGGGGTTTTGTTGGGTGGAGGATTTTTGGGGCATGTTTGCAAATCATAGTGTTGGTGTTTTCAGAGGAATACCTGCTGGGATTCTGCAGAGGCCAGTCTTTCTGGACAGTTTCTAAGCAAGCCTTTGAGGCAGAGCCAGGGAACAGCAATTCTTGTGTATATTCAGTGGTCCCTGGACTTCAGCAAGAGCTTGAAGCAAGCTGGGAATGCACGGGTCCACGGGAAGCGAAGGGAAGTGCTGCATTTGAGTTCTCAGCTGAAAACTGAAACTGTGTTGTTGTACTTGCTCTTTCAGCACCATCAAATAACACCAGGCATGTTTTCACCCGGACTAGTCCCTTGTTCCTTCAAGAAGTCTCACTAGCAGCTCCTACTGAAGTGTGATAGAGACAACACCTTAGCAACCTGAACAGTTTTCTCTTTTCAAAAATATGGCTAAAAGTCAAATGTATTGCAGGGTAGAGGGTGTATTCCTTCCTTGATACAGGAAGGGTAAAGCCTTTAGTATGTTCTTCTCAGGCTGTTAAGCTGCTCTTATAGACTTGCTGTGTAAATAGTGGCTTGAGCAGAGTGCAGACTAGTAAACATATTTATGTTTGTAGGAAAACAAATAAACCTGCCTGAAGTTTCTTTTAATGCACTTCTCTTGATATATGACTTCTCCTACCCCAAGCTCTTGATGTAGTAGCACAGTTTATTCCCATAATAGCAGTAGATAACTCAGCTTGCCTTTGCCTTGGGAAATGATCGATACTGGAAAATTATACATATGCTTATAAAATCCTGGCAATGTCTTGATAGAGGTACTTTTTTCTTAGAAAAAACACATTGGAAATACTGACTTTAATTGCATTTTAGATTGTCCTAGCAGAACAATGGTAGGAGGATAAATGTAACAGGAGCCAAAGCCAATTGCCTCCCGCTGGGTTCCTGAGATTGACAGAGGAACCTGAGCACAACAAAGCCCTCAAGTAATGGAGAGGGGTGGGGAGGAGCTGGGACAGGTGAGCATAGGCCCAAGAGCAAGGGTAATTTCTGGCAAGTCTAAGCATTGGCACAACCTCTGTCTCCAATTTCGAGATGTTCTTCACACAGAAGATTAGGCTTTTGCTTTTCTGGTCACAATCTCCCTTTCACCTCATGTCGCAGCAGATTCAGCCCTCAAAGCCTGGAGGAGCTTGTGTTGCTGGGAAGTGGTTGTGTCCAGCTGTCACACAGAGCAATACAAGTTGGCTCAAGAGGTTCTTTATTTTCATACCATAAATACTTCTGTTTCAAAATCTTATGTCAGAGACAGTCTGTTCCTAATGTGAGGAAACTATAAACTAAATAAATTCAGTGTCAGAGATGTGTTGAGGATGGTGGTCCCCACTTCTGCCAAGCAATGCATTTGTGCAAGTCCACCTTTCACAGAGCAGTGAAGATGTGGCTGCACAGGTTGGTCCCTGAAATGCTCATACATTGAAAAGAGCTGTTATCCAAGGGCTACACATCCTTGATGCTCACAGTGCTACAACTTCATTGGTGCTGACATACATAACAGCTTTGACTTTAACAAAAAATGCCACTGGCTGTTGCTGCACTTGGCATTCTCCAGGCTAAGCATTCAGGGGGTACAGTTTTAAATCAGGCTCATTTATCACAGCTTTCTTGATCTTTCTCTGGTTTGTCATTGCTGAAAAGTTGAAAATGTACTTGGACTTTCTTTGGCCTTCCACCAAGCACTTCCATCCCATCTTGATGCAATCATGGGAAGATATTGTAGCTCCTGTGATCTGACAAAATGCTTAGCTTAACTCATTTCCTATTGATTTTAAAGGTAGTAGGTAATAAAAATGAATAATACTATTAAGTGTACTTAGGCATTTTTTATACTATTAGCTTTGGTTGTTAGAAGATAATGGTGCTTTACTCAGGTTCAGATCCCTATAGTGTATTTTTATATGTTTTAAAAAACATTTGGAAATCCTCTTAAAAATTGTTATTCACAAAGATAACAGTAAGGAGGAAAAGCAGGATGAGAGAACTGCCATGAGCTTATGGTGAGGTTAAGTGTGATGTGCTCAACAGAGAAAACCAGTACCAATTTGAAATCTTCCCTTCCAAAAGCCTTTATAAAACACTTCCCTAGGCTCACTTTGTGCCTGTGACCTTTGACATACTTACTAATTTTATATTATTGTGTCTAGTTATTACTAACTTTTTTCCATGCTCCATAAGAGACCAGGCAAACTTTCTTACCAAAAAAAAAAAAAAAAAAAAAAAAAAAAAAAAAAAAAGCAACCTTTCTTTTTTTAACTTCTCTATTTGAAAGTATCTGCAGATCTGTCTCTGGTGACCAGCACTAGTTTTCTCATTCTTCTCTCTGTTAGGACAGCTGACCAAATTCAGAATTGAGCTCAGATGAAGAATCAGAGGAAGAGGGAAACTTGTCTTGGCACATGAGGCCAGGCACCTTTTCCTCCTCAGCAGTCACATGGTGAAAAGTTGACACTGCTGTTCCCCAACTCTGCTTGCAGGACTGAGATTTAGCAATAGTTTTCCTCAACCATGTTTAAAATACTAGAAGAAATTATTATCTGCCAAAATTGAATTTATCAGGTAATCCTCTACCATTGTTCTGTTTTTAAGTTTGGTGCTGCCCCCAAAAACAGCAGATGGTAAGGTCTTCCATGTTGCTGCAGGGAAACATATCAGAAATCTTTTTTTTGTCCAACAGCAGAGAAATAATAATGTAATAATAATGGTGGTGATAAACGATGATGTATTTCATTATACAAAGAGCCTTGGTCCAAATCCCACCACCTACAGTCAAAGAAACCCCCAAAGACCCCAAAGTTGGCTGCCAATTTTTGCCTGGCTGAAATTGCCAGATTCTGCAGTTTCGATCCAAAAGCATAAAACCTTCCTACCCCTTGGGCAAAGCTCTTGGTATCCAAAAGCAAGCAAATCCATGGCTGATGCAAGAGGCAGAACAAAGCCATAGTGCCTGGGAGCAGACTTGGCTCTGCAGTGCTGACAGGAAGAGGAATGTGTGGTGGTCACTCGGCTTGGCACACGTGTTAAGGGGAACACACACATGTGTTAGGGGAATAGGCTTTTACTGCAGTGAGATGTTGTTCCACAACCCCATTTCTGCAGACTCAGAGGAAGTCCTGAGGGAAGCTTGTGGAAGAAAAGGAGCTTGTGGATTCTGTGCGAAAGAAAAACTAAATATGGAATTTTTGAAGGAAACTGAAAAGAGAAGGGAAAATTAATTTGTTGCTACGTGAGATCACATAAAGCTCCCTTGGAAGAGTTCCTAAAGAGAAGATTGTGTTTACTGTGGAGAGGGAGCAAAGAATCTAGGCCTACAATTTTATTGCCAAGTCTCGTTTTTTAACCTGCTTTCCTTTTGTTTTCAAACCCCAGAGATAGCGCAGTGGTTCACAGAAAGTGCAACTGGTCTCTTTTGATAAGGTCTGATAGCAGAGATAAAGGAAACAAGCTGCCATTTGCCTTTAAAGACCTTCCCAAATGTACTGTCTTGTTCTTCCGAAAAGCAGTTCCCTTTGCTTTAACGTCTAGGTAAATAGTGGGAAACCAGTTGCTGTGATGTTAATGAGGGTGATGAGTTTGCTGGGTGAAGAGTGCTCCCCTTGGTGCTTAGCATCAAAGAAGGGTCTGCCTGCTGCAGTTCCCCTAACACTGAAGGGGCCAATGAAAGATTGCTGTCTTTTGAGCTGAGGTGAATTCACAGGAATTAGTGGAGGCAGCCAGCCAGCCCAAGGGAGCTGCTTAGCTGGAATCATTCCTGCTCTCTTGAGTGTAACCTCAGGCCCAAGAAAATAATACAAAAAATCTAATAGGAGATACCTGCTTACTCCTGAAAGGATCAGGTATGCATTACACTTTTTAAGATAAATTATTGAGCCTTTACAAAATTAAGCAGTTAGAAAGGATCACACCAATTTGAACTTTGAAAGTTAAACTGATGGAAAAAGATTAAGGGATCTGTTCAGGAAAACACCCAGATGATCCCTTCTGGGACAGGGATGCTTTTGGAGTTTACCAAGCAAAATTCTGGAGGCTGTGTAAGTTGGTTTACACCAACCAGGAGGTTGGACTAAATGAGTATGAGTATTTAACGTTGGCATTAAATATCCTAATTCTATCAAAATAAACATCCAGTTTCTGGATTATGTCTTGAAAGACATTATTCGTTTTCAGACATGGAGCAGAAGTGTGAGAACACACAGTAAAAGGAGAAGTCAGTGATGCCCAGATATCCCTTAGAGCAAAATGAGAGCATCTAAAATGATCAGACCAAAATAATAAACAACAGAGACAGCTCTGGGTCCCTAAACTGCAGTTGCACCAGAGCTCTATGAACCCGAGAGTGTTCATACTGCATCTGGTACTGTATGAAGACAGAGAAGGATGTGGCCTGTCCTAAGAGTGACAGCCCCAGGAGCAGAGATAGGGGGTTATTGAACTTACTGTGGGTACAGATAAGCTGAGAGGAAGATGAAAACAAGCTGTTTCCAGAATCTCAATATACTGAATAAAAATATGCAGACAGGATCCTGAGGCTTTGAGGTAGAATTAGGTGGATTATAGCATTTGTCCTTAGTACAGCTATATATTTTGTGCCTATCCCTGAAGCTGAGTAGCAGTCACTTCATCGTGTACTGCTAAATCCTTGAAATACCTCCTCAGTGGGATGCTTACATAATAAGTCACAGGTTTCTAATTATTTATTGCCTCTGTCTCAAACATATATTGCAGGTTTCTTTTGCTGTTTATATACATTTATTTGTTTTACTACTTCTTTGCATTCTAACAAATCATCTCTAATAAAAAGCACATTTCCTTGTGAACAGAATCAATTTCCTTCAGAAGTCTTTCAGCCCCTGATTAGTGCGTTACATTTGGTCTTCACTAATCACATACTTAACTGTGAGCAATAAAGTTCTTAAATAAATAAATGCTTTGGTCCAAGTCAACATTAGTCATAATGGACAGTTTCCCCCTCAAATTTCTGAAATACAAGATGAGACTGTGCTACCTGGGCACTTAGCTTCCTATTAAAAGTACAGCAATTAATGCCAGATCTGGGTTTTTTCTGCAGGTCATTAGGTATGTTATTAACAATTAAGTCTCAGCAGCAAGATGACTTGATTGGAGCTCAGTAGTGCAGTGGGAAGTCTAAATGGGTGTGGGTTTTCGATTACTTTTAAAGGCCTGGGGTTATGGCTATGTTTTTCCCCTTTGTGCTAGCCTGCTCCAGAAGCACTCAGTGGGAAGGTAATGAAGTCAAAGATTTGTACATTACTACATCTTTCTCTGCTTCCTTTTCGTTGGTTTTATTATTGTAGGCTTTGAAACTTAAGGAGAAGTTAGCTGTAAGCCATTCCTCCTGGTCAGGCTTGGCCATGTGCAAGAGAGCTACATTCTCACGTGGAGGATGCATTTTTACTAACTGTGAACAGGGCTAAGTCACTGCGGATCAAAAACCCTGAGATGTGGTGGAAACCCCATCACACGGCTGCTGTAGCAAAACAATGCCTTCCCAGCATCGAATTTAAACCACTTTTTGTTGGGGAACATAGCTTGAATCATGACTCCCTATGGTCCAGCAACCACTCAGATTAAGATATGTGGTTTCCCTAATGTCTGTCAAATATTGTTGGAAACCGGGCTGGCTGGGCTGCGAGGTGAACAACATTACATGGGTGGTATCAGTTCCCCACAGAAATCGGAGGTGGGGGCAGGAGAAGACAGAATATAACTTTCAGCCAAAATACATACAAAAAAAGCATTAGTGTTTATTTTAAAAACATCATGTAACACTTCTTTCGAGTTTCTGTGTATGTGTGCTTAATGAATGAGAACAAGGGAAGGCTCTGTTTCTCAGAGGAGCCGATAACTTGGAAGCTGAGAAAGGTGAACACAAAACATTCTGATTAACCTTGAGTTTGGCTTGTGTGCCTGGCCTGGGGTGCTCCACGCTGAGTCCACATTTGTCTTGGGGGTTAAAAATAAACCAGGGCTGTGTGAGATGGACAAAACAGAGCTGCATCTTGTGGGCCTTTGCATGAGGAGAATGTGGCCTTGTTAGGAGATAACCCCAGCGCCCTGAGAGTGGCTTTGCTGTGCCCACGGCACTGGGACACCAGGGCCACTGCTCCCAGCCTGGGGCTCAACCCCCTCCAACACCTGAATCTGAAAGCCACAGATTCCTTGCCCTGGATTCTTCAGAGCAGCCTGGGCAGCAGTTATGAGGTGGATTAAAATCGTTGCTGCCATAATCAAGGTATACATAAGCTTACTGGGAGGATTGGGACTGTATGGACTCACAGCCGTAATAGCACTTTAAAGTATTGCTGTAATATCAAAAATTACCATTTTTACTGATGTACCAGCATTCAGGGTACATTAGTCCCTTGTATTGATGAAGTTGATACTAGAGATAGATATTTCCTTTTATTTTTATGGTACATTCCATTTCTAAAAAAAACCTATTTCTTTTCTGTTTTACTTCTGTTTGAAATAGTATATTTAAATTTAATTTACCTATTTGGCAAATATGCAGTGATCTAGTGCATACTTCATGTCTTGCCTCACCAAACACAGACAAATCAAATATAAGATGGGTTCTTGGCTTACAGTGTCCAGAATCTTTACAGTCTGCCCTCTGTTCCCCATGCCTGTTACAGCTTTTGTAACTGTCTTGTTCTCTGTAACACAAATAGCACCACCAAATAACAATGATCTGTCCTTGCCACTTTTATTTTCAGGTCAGGTGAAAAGTGCTCCAGGCTCAAGACTAAACTCCTACGCAGTTACAATATATGACCTGTGTTTTGGAAGAAGGCTTCCAGTTTCATAAATTGACCTAGCTACTTAGTGCATGTCTCAGAGAAAAGCTCTTGAGATGACCATTAGTTTTCTCTAAACAATTTCTTCACTTGGTCTTACATTATTAGATTGTAACAATTAGATTGTAAACATTAGATTGTAAACATTAGATTGTAAGCATTAGGTTGTAACAAAATTACATTAAGGAAAACAGATGGGAAAAATCCTCATTTTTGAAGTAGATTTTTAATGTGAAATTGGAAAGCTGGGCATTGAATTCTTCAGTTCTGTAACCACAACCCTCAAATCACACCTCTGTGCAAGTGAGTTTTGCACATGTGCATTCTGTCAGGGAGCCACAGCAGTTCCTGCATCAGTTTGTAGTTGTAAAACATCTCTAAATCCAGCAGAATGTACCAGTCTCACCTGTGTGTGAGAGCTCTGGTGCTGAGCTGCTTGTTTGTAATGCTGCTGCTTTTTTGGAAGTGTCCTGCTTTACACTTTGATTTCCTGATCATTGATTCCTTTTAATTATTCTGAAATCTGTTTGAGAGCAGTGACAATCAGGAGTACAGGGCACTGTGTCTGAGGGCTGGAAACAGAGTACAGAAAGGAGCCTTTCACTTCAGAGCTGCTGGTTGGAATCCAGCTCAGGTCCAGGCGTAGCAGGGATCGCCACTGTGCGATGGCTGCTGGGTGCCCTGCGCTCCGCGTCCACAAACGAGTCAGTGTCCACATCACACAAACCACAGAACAATTGGTGCTACTGTAATTGGGAGTCTAGTGGCAGCACCAGTGGAAAGGGCAGGGGCTTGAATGAGCGTGGAAAATGAGCTGCTTTATTCCCTGCTCCCTCAGGTCACCTTTGAGACACGTCTGTCTGAGGAAACTTAGGAGAAATTCGATCTCTGGTAGCTCCCTTCTGGAGATAGAAGAATTTACTTTGCAGTTCTGACAATCTGACACCCACTAAAAAACTTTACATTCAAGAAAAATAAAGATCATTATGGGATCATTTAACATGGGAAAGCCTGAACTAAAAAAAAAAAAAGAAAAAAAAAGCTACATATGATTGAAAAATCAACAATAAAATCCAAATGCTGACTTGAAATAATAGGAACCTAGCCAAACTAATATTATCAAGCATGGCCACCACTGCCAAAAATTGCTTCCCTCAAAACCCCAGGGAAATCCTGCTCTTTTATTAAACCATTGAACAATCTCTTCCAGTTGAATCCCTTCTAGGAAAAAAAAAAAAAAAAAAAGGAAAAAAAAAAAAAAGGAAAAAAAAAAAAAAAGAAAAAAAAAAAAGGAGTGCTTCCTCTGTTCAGACATTCTCTTCAGAGGTGAGAACATGGATTGCTGGAAGAGATATTGGACTTTATTCAGCCTGAGATGATGCCTTGATGTCGTGGAAATGGACTGGAAGGAGAGCTGTCAGCAGCACGGGACACCATAAAGAGAAGTCTGGCACTGCCAGCGTGCCCATGAATCTGTGGTGGAGCTTGGAAGGGACCTTTGGAGGTCACCTGCTCCAACCCCTGAATTTGGCACTTCCACTGGGTCTGCTGTGAAGTAGGGAGCTCCTTTCTTAAGACTTTATATGTATCATTAATATTCCTAAAAAAAGCTGGCAGGAAACAAACCATGTGAATGGTTCACTGCTACCAGCAGTGAATTTAGCCCCTTCAAGCTTCAAACAGCTCAGCTGTGAAGACACGTCTTGATATGCTGAAATGACACAGTCACCTATGCTGATTACAGTGGTGAATGTGGTGTGAATTTTTGGCTAAGTGAAAGTTTAAAAAAAAGTGTTTGATATCAGATAAGTGCATTAGCAAATCCAAAATGTTCAGAGACAGCTTGGACTACCTGTGAATTTATGCCAAATGCAACCAAAAATAGAATACAAACTTCAACCTTAAGCTGAAGTTTTACACCGCACTTCCTCAAAGCCACAACATTTTGACTTTTCATCTTCAAACAACTATAAATCATTTTAAGAGCACCTCAGACCCAGGAAGTTAATTTATAAGTATTTCTTTCGGGGTATGGGAGGGAGAAAATTCAGAGCAACACAATACAAAATTGTTTGTGTGTTTGAATGTGTGTTTGAATGTGGGGGACGAGACTATAACCTGCCACATCTCTGCTTTTGTATTTTTTGACTTCTCTTCAGTAGATGAGGCTACCAGATTTTGTAGTGTTGCCTGTACAGAGGAGACAGGCTTTAGATGCCCACATTTGTTCCCCATTGTTGTGGTAATGCAGGATTTGAAACCTGAAGCTGAAATTCCCAGCTCCGTGGTGTCTTGTGAGATACACCTGGGTCATGAGGGTGGTGGGAAATAAGCACATCCTTCCAGGCTAAATATGGAGAGGTGTTGTGAAGCACCACAGAGGTGTGAGGGCCAGCTTCAAAGTTCCTGGGAGCCCAGGGATAACAGCATTCAAAGCACAGATTTCAGAGTTTCAAAACACAAAACAGAGAGGATTTCAGCATCCTGTATCACACCACCAGTTTCTTGTAGTGAAGAGTATGTGGTGCATATTTTTGCCTTTTCTATGACAAGTGCTGAATTCCTCAGGGGGCTGGTGATTGTGCAGACAGGGCTCTGCAGAAAGCTGGGTCCCTCCCTGCCTTCCTCATGCAGGGCTGAGGCTCAGCCAGGGGAACCTGCACGGGGGCTTCCCTTGTTCCAGCAGCCAGAGCAGGATGCTGAATTCAGCAGAGTGAATTGCTCAGAGCAGCAGCAGGAGGGGGGATGAGGGATTTAAAGGGTGACAGAGCTGTGGAGTAGAAATGCATTTGGCCGTCCTGAGTGCCTGTCACTTGGTAAGCAGTGGTCACATCATCAGGCAGACTGTTCTTCCACGGGCAAGGAGGGAAGTGCATCCTCCTTAATGTGGAGAAAAATAAGCCATATATGCAGCCACACAAGGTGCTGCATGTGAAAGCAGTGCATAAGCACTATGGACTAAACTAGTGCAGGGTAAGATCACTGATGAGAAATGCAAAATTGGTTTTGAAAAAGAGACTCCCAAGGTAAGTCAGGGGCCAGAGAATGAACTGCTTTTGTAAATTTCCCGCAATTCCACACAGCGAACGAGGTTATGCATGAATGAAACTATGATGTATGATTTGGCTTCTTAAGCATTAAAAACCCTTTAAACTAGAGCTGCAGTGTTCATTCCCAAATGATTTTACTTTGTGTATTTATTTAGAGAAAGCTGAAACAGTTTGCCATTTGTATGTATTCAAAAGCTGCACATTTCCAAGACACTAAAGGAAACCTTAAAAAGAAATTACTTTCAGAACTCAAATGATGATGTTTTAAAATGGATTTAAAAATGCATTAAAAATTAAATAGGTGTAAGAAAGAGAAAAATCTCAGTTGTCATCTTTTTGTGACTTGATCATAGAAAGTGATTGTGATGCACACATAAAACTGGATAGCACAGATTTCTGTTCATCATGTTTATTTCATTTTATGTTATGCATTTGCCTGAACAGTAGCTTCTCACATTGTGAATTATCTTTTGTGTAAATGTTTTGAAACATTTAAAGTTGGAGGTCATATAAAATATAGCTGTTTGTGTCATTCTAAATTTGTGCATAAACTCTCACACAGATTTGGGGTTGTGTACACATTTTATAGTACTGGAAGGTAAGTGTTTGCATTTATAATAACAGAATGAGACTTAGAATGTTTCATTAAATGTCAGAACTATGTAAATAATACTTGGATATAGGAATTGGGTAGAATACCTTGAAGTAGAGTGACTTTGCAAGTTTTTTCACACACCAACAGCTTTCCAAGCATGTACAATATGAAAGTCTAAGTTACATTTTGTAATGGTGTTGGTTCAAGTTTTGCTCTTAAAAAGTAGCTCTAGAAGGGGTGGAAACTGTCATAGGAATACTATTCATTTGTAACTCAGGAACACTGGAGGAATGAAATTTGTTGAAATGATCACTTTCAAATAATCTCATTGTATTCAATTTCCTGACCTATAAGCAGAAAAATTAATCACTTAAGAGAATTTATTTTAAAAATCCCAATAAAATTAACTCAAATGTGTTATTTTGCACAGGTTGCTGTTTAAAGTACCTTTAATGTTTTCAGCAAGTCCATTCTGTCAGGACTGCTGTCAAATGAGCCTCCACAGCACCTGTTCAGCAAAGCCTTTGTACTGTCCTGGAAGCAACGTGCTCTTGGTTGCTTTTTTCAGTGTCTGCTGGATAGAAGAGCTGTGTAAGCCAGGGTTTCACATTGCTGAGCAGTGATAATCAGAGATGCCTGGCTTTTTTTAAGGGGAAGAAGTCATATTTTCTTGAGTTGGGTAGAATGTGGGCTTTGGACTAATACTTTCTGTGCTAGGTGTAGCCTGTGCATTCCTTATGCTGGCTTATTCTCTGGCAGTTTTGCTTACCCTCTGCAAGTCTGTTCAGTCTTGTAAGGCAGAGCAGAAGTCTGGGAGCAACTCCCTGTCCTGGTGGGCAAGATGTCAGCATATTGGTCAGTGGAGGAGGGAATTGCTTGACTCAACCTAAACCTTTTTTTCCATTGTGCCACTAACTTCCCCAAAAGCTCCATACTCGCCCAGCCCTGCTGGGTCAGTATGATCAGAAGTTAAAGGTTGCCATCTAACGGGGAATGTACATAATACAATCTTCATCGGGTTTTACCAAATTATCTCTTCTCGTCCTTCTCCATGTACCTGTAAGTATTTTCTTTACAAGGCACTGGAGGAATGAGAATGATATTTTATTCAGATTTTACGTGGGATGATAAATGATACTTTATCAGTAACAAGACCCAGTGAGAAAATGCAGTCATTCAGTGTAAGCTGATTCAATCTAATTTCTTAATGCTTTTTCTGTTAATTCAGATATAGATGAGTGTTCTTTTGAACGGACCTGTGACCACACCTGTATCAACTACCCTGGAAGCTTTGAGTGTCTCTGCCACAAAGGCTACACCTTGTACGGACTGACACACTGTGGAGGTTTGGAAACTGAGTTTTGCTTACATGTGTGTTTTTTGCTTTGTAAACTGTTTACAGAGCCACATGTTCTTTTAGGTTAAGGTTTTATTACTCAAGATGATAAAGACATAATGTTAAAATAAACTTAAAGTATCATGAGCTGGGTGTGACTTAAATTTCAGTATCTCAAATTTGCTGAAGTATTCCCAAGAGAAAAACACCAATGAAAACGAATGTCCCACCTTTTTTTTTTTTTTGATCAAAACTTCCACAGGAGTGAGGTTGCTCACAACTGTAGGGAGGTTTCATATGATGAGCAACAAAGAGAATAGGGGAAAATGTCAATTTTGCAAAGTTTATGTATTTTGGCTCTGTTGGCATTTGTCCTTAGCAGCCTGTGACATAAACTGCCTGTGAAATGCTTAACAGAAGGCTGTGGTGGATCTTCTTCCCATCTTCTGGGGACCTGCTTTCAACCTTTTTGGCATGCCTGGAAAGAATTGGTGCTCTAATGTTTCATTGTCTAGGAGAGGAATATTTTTGAAGTGCAGCATTACCACGATGACCAAATTTGAGGTTCAGCTGATGCAGCAGAAACAGATGCTGGCCCCTCACTTCTAAGGGCTGAGTTCACCTGATTTTGTAATGTCAACATGAGACACTGCTAATGGTATCTCTGCATGGCTTCTTTTTTGGGAGAAAGGTGTAGGAGGTGTATGCTGGTCTCTCTTTTATGGAGAAGTCTCACATGAATTCATGGTAAGAGTAGAGGCAGGTGGGAAGAGGAATCCATCTAAGGAAGCGATTTGGGAACAGACTCCACTTGAAAGCAGTTGTGAAAGCAAATTGAGAGTCCAAAAGGTTTTGGGAACTGTGTTACGTGAGGTGTGGAAAGACTGATCTTCAGTTTCACTGTTAATTCCTTAATGACTTAATGTACTAATTTAGGGAAAGCCTCAAAGTTTGGGGTTCTGCCTCAGTCTTTAAGTACCCTTCAGCCTCAGTTCAGCTTCAGTCTTTTCAGTAAGACTGAAGAAGGACCAAAACTCTAACTGGAAATACTCAGTGCTGAACTTTGAGCAAAAACATAACCAGATCCAAATCTCCTGATTTTTTCCATTGTGAGCTGATACAAAATCACAACTCTGAATCCAGACTCATCCAGGCCCCAAGTTTTGCTGCTTAGGTCTGTCATTTGTTTTAGTCCTTGCAGGCTTAATTTTGAGGTCTACTTGTGAGTTAGAACATTAGCAATTTTGTGTCTCCTGTTGATTCAGTGTCATTTCAGGTCATTAAATAAATAAATGTCCTTTCTGGTGGTGGGAAGAGAGGAGATGAGATTGACCTTGTCAGAATGAGTAGATGAATGCTGAATGCATGGACTGAAAAGGATACACCTCATACTGGCTAAATACTTTCCCAATGTACCAAAAGTTGAAAGATTTTCTGTGGAATATCAGTGATAACATGTATAATAATTTCTTCACCTTCTTGCAAGCTTTACCTTTTATTTTTATTCAAGGAGTAGAAGTCTAAACTACACTTCAACTGCTTAGTTTCTTTCAAAAGCATCATTTCCTCCTTCACCTGAACTTCTAAAAGAAACTCTGGGAGCCACTGTGGAGAATTTATCTCCTTGTTTTGCGGAAGTGATGCAATCTCACAGAGATTTATGCAATTTTTCTATATAATGCATTATTGTCCAGATGCTGCAGAGACTTTAGAGCATGTTTTGTATCTTGTGAGTACTTCTGAGAATTTCAGTATAACTGGTCCTGGCAAGTAAACTGTATCAAATGCTGAACAGTTTAAGGACAAATACCTGCCATGTGCACTAAAATTGTTTGGCACTGTGTATCTTTATAATGTTTATATGGACTCAAAAAGATACAGTAGAAATAGGTTCCTTTATGCAAGTCATATCTTAATGCACAGTATATGTGTGAACACATGGTTGAGACTTTTCACAACTTTAAATATGTTTTCAGATATTGATGAATGCAGCATCAGCAATGGTAGCTGTGACTTTGGGTGTCTTAATACCATGGGGAGCTATGAGTGTGTCTGCCCACCTGGAAAGAAACTGCACTGGAATAAAAAGGACTGTGTTGGTAAGTGGGGAAGTGTGAATCAGAGGTGACTGTGATGAGGCTCCTGTTCTCCAGGAGGGTGCAAAAACAAATGGCTTTGTTTGAGAGAAGCTGCATTTTCACAATCTAGATCCCCAAATTCATTTTATAAACTCAGATGACACCTGGTCCTGTGGAGCTCCATGGGCTAGGCTACAAGTGTAGGTCGATTAGTGAATGAGCAATATGTTGGATTTTATTTGTGTGGAATGTTTTTTTAAGTTTATCAGTCCATTAACAGAAATCTAAATATTATTATTATCTTAGGTATTTTATACTTTTGTCCCTAATTTGCCCTCTTCCCATCTCTGTAATGTCAGGTATAACTCTATTTACCTCTAACACTAATTTAGAATATTTAAAATATTTAACTTTTTACAAGTAGGACATGATAGGACATAACACCTACATTCACAGAACCATACCCCAATTTTTCAAGTTATCTTTAAAGGTGTTCTGCTTCATATAAAGTACTAACACTAGCTGTGTTAAAATTATTAATCACAGTGAGCACAAATCCTGGGAACCAGAAAAATCTGGCACTTGCTGCTAGTGCCACTTTGTGGCAGACCTGAATTTCTGTATCCTTTAAATAGGTGACTTCTTTTTCTGAGTCTTATTTGAAGCACAGCAAATCTTGGTCATGGCTACAGCCAAAGTATTTTCTGTGAGATTTTCATTCTGGTTTTTCATTTTTAATGAGAACGGCATACCTGGGGATTTTCATGGCCAAATTTTTTAACCACAAATAACTTCTCATAGGCACATTTGGGGATGATGCCTAATACTTAACTGGGAGCAAGAGAGAAGAAAAAGGGGGATTTCCCTTCAGGGAATCTCTGCACTGAGAGAAAGCACTGCCTAATCTGGAGTAGAGAGCACTGCACTGGCCTCATGTGATCATGCAATTGTGGCAGTTTTTACATGGATACATCAGCATGGAAAGCACTTTATAACCAAGGTGGGGTGGGCAGTGAGAGCCTCAGGCTGAATTCCAGCTTTTGCCTCTATGTTCTTCCTAAGCACATCACTTTCCTGCTTACCTTTCTATTACCTTCCCTGCTATGTAGAGAACTAAGCATTGTGACAGCAAGAAATAGCTCACTGTGTTTTTTAGTTATCCACTAGGTCTCCCTTGCCATTTAGCAGTTATTCCTCTGGAAAGGATTTTGTAAGTTAGCTGCTGGGACTAAAATTTTTGGAGGTCTGCTGTGAAGTTAGACTGCTTGTGCTGTATTCCCTCTCAGCCTACTAAGAATGTTGGTAAGAGGCTGTATTGAAAATATTTTCCTGGTTGTAAATTTCTCCTGATTATTTATAATGCTCAGCTGGAAGATGGAAATAGAACACCCTTGTCTATTGATACACACTCTAGTATTTGGTGACTTCAGGGAGGCTTAAAGTGAGCATCACCTCCCCGCTGATTGCCTGCCTTTATTGCCAACATTTTTGAGAAGAAACTATGTTCTAAATTGTTACAAAAGCACAATAAAAAGTGGAAGAATTATATTTAGTGATCCTGAATGCCATGTGATTTGGAGACATTTGCAGTAACAAAACCTTCTTTTGCTCAGCAATGGCACTTTGTGCTTTGTTGCCTCCTCTGTCCAAGGAAAAAGTTTCTTTAAAGACATCACCAGGGCAACATAGAAGACTTAGGAGGGAGATAAGTGGAGGATGATTATTCCCATATCTGAGATGTGAACAGCAGGCATGTTTATGGGACTTGTATATATTTATATTTAATGACCAGTGAGGCCAGGAATACAAACCAGCTGGAGGCTGCTGGGACTCTTCCTCTGCACTCAAGCCAAGTCAGGCAACACTCATTCCAGCTACTGCTTTGGAACTGCTTGGTTTCATGATGGCTTTACTGGGCTTTTCCCAAGCCCTGGTAGACCCAAACCAATCTAGCTGCTAAAGCTCTGGTGTCAGAAGCAACCCTCACCTCGGTGTGGTCTGCTGGCAAGCTGACAGGTAGGAAAAATGACATTTACAGTACCACAATCAGCAGTGAGAAAAACAAATGTCAGCCCAACCTGTCTTGTAAGGTGAGCAGGTTTGGAAGAAGTAGGAGGAAACAGTTGGAGAAAATTCATGTACCTGAAACAGTATTTCTATGGGGCTGAAGCAAGAACTGCCCTACAGCCACCTGGCTGAGATTTCAGTAGCTGCTGCAGTGTGAAAAAGCTGCTTGAAGAGGTGCCCAGCTGCACTTGGTCAGCAGTCAGTGCAGAGGGGAACCCTCTGGAGAGAGGAGGGAAGCAGTGAGGCTTGTGATGGCATGTGCCAGCTGCAGCCAAGAATGAACCTTGTCATTTGTGGGGGAAAAGATTTACTTAAGTAATCCTTCAATTCAGAAGGATGGCAAATTAAAATAAAGGCAGGTTTATGATTATCAGTGTCATACCATCTTCTCAGGATGAAGCACAGAGGCTGCTCCAACACTTAACAACAACTTCATGTGTTTTCAGTTGAAACACAAGCACTCCCTTACCCAAGTATGAGTCACTTGTGAGACAGAGCAGGGTGCTCTGTCTTCATCCTGCCATGAAGCCAAGAGGAGAAGCTGGATTTTTCCTTCACATGAGCTGCAGTGTGCTTCCTGCTGGAGGCAGTGATGGGAAATGGCTCTGTGATCTCTGTGTGTGTCACAGGGTCCCTTCTAGCACTGTTTGGGGCATATCAGCAGTGTCTGGAAGGGCCAGCAGGACTATCCATCTCCATCCTGGCATATCCTGCCTCACCTCTGCCTGGCTGGGAAGTTTTCTAGCTCCAGAAGCTAGAGCATGAAGCTAAAGTTAAAAGGCAGTGGGAGTTACAGAATTAAAAATACAATTTTAGTGGTCATCTAAGTAAACAGACACTGTGCACAATGTGTAGTTGGTCTGTTAAATCAGAGAGCTGTGCCTCCAAATCAGAGAAAGGACATCTCAGGTGATTAGTGTTACCTGTGGCTTCTGAGATCAAGATGTGCACACAGAATTGTGCTCATAGCAAAGATCCCCAAGTGGAGGATAGGAGAGAAAGACAGATCTAGAGTTTAGGTGTAAAAGTGTGAAGGAGTTTCGTTTTCAAGTACAAGCTCAACATCCCAATCCAGATGCTCTCCCTTAATATGTGCTTATTGCAGAAATACTTCTGTCATGTTTTTTGCCACTTCCTGCTTTTTCTCACCATTGTATCCAAGTGTGCACACGAGGTTCTGGGTTGGGCAGTGTCCAATTGTTTTACATTTCTTTATCTGGTTCTCCTCAGAGATGGTGAAATGTCTCCCAAATGCCAAACCAGCTCCCAAGGCTCAGCTAGTATGCAGTAAAACAGGAGGCATAGAGAGCTGCTTCCTGTCGTGCCCATCCAATACTCTTTTTGTTCCAGGTTTGTACAAAGTGTTTGTCCTCTTACATCTGAGATGTGACTTGTTTGACTTTTCTCTGTTAATGTATTCATGATTCTTGCGTTCATTTTTTGTTATGGACAACAGTAAATGAGCAAAACTTCATTAAAAATTAAATCAAGAAGAGCTGATTGTCAACTACACGTTAGAAGTTTGGTCCTTCATTGCTTAATTTGAGATGTCAGTTGCGAGGGTGGGAAAACTCTAACAAAAAGCTTGTATTAAAAAGTAACAGGAATTCACTGAAATCAACTGTTCATTTTTGCCCTCCCTTTTGTCACAGCAATTCAATATATAATAATTTTTTTCTGCACTATCCTGGTTAAGGTGGATATGTCTCTCAGTCCACCTGAGTATTATTTATAAAAAATTTGGCATTTTGTTCCCCTCCTTTTCTTTTTTTTTTTTACCATTTGCTTCTTGTAGTTTTCATCTTCACAGTTTTGCAGGGAAGGAGGTGAGGATAGCTGTTGTTTTTTTCATAGATGTCCTAGCACAGGATTATTTTGGGTGTCTACTTTTCACGTTTAGTCTTGGCATTATATGCAGCTGAGCTAACACTTTATTCACATTTTATTTTCAGTTTAGCAGAGATTACTGGAACTGTGCCTTTCTGTAATTTGTAAGGACGAGGACACAGTTTTATCTCTGTAATATGTAAACACTGTTGTGGTTGTAAGTACACCATTTCTGTTTCTGCAGTAAGTTCTGTTGGAGCCCGAAGCTACAATTATTATGAAAGCACATGGTTTATTTTCTAAATTACAGGGATGATCAAAGCAGAAGGACTTTGCCATGGACAAACACAAAATATTTTAATCTTGTGCACAGCTAACCTTGTGCCAAATCAGTTATGAAATTTGTCATTTCAGTGCTGGAAGAAACAAAGCTTGTAGTCAACACTGTGAAGTGTTGAAGCTTTTGACAAAGTATTTCAGCCGCTTAAAATCCAAGTTCGGCTCTTAAGGTGTTTCTGGGAGGTTGCACCTCGATGGGGTGCTCTGTGGGGCTGTTTGCTGCCCATGTGCTGACTGTGCTCTGTCCCCAGACTCGGAGAACAGCTACACGCTCAGCTGCGGTGTGCCCATGCAGCACGGCAAGGCGCAGCCCCGGCGCAACTCCACCCTGCCCAGCTGCTCAGGTGGGTGCTGCCCTGCTCGCCCCCCTGTCCTGGGCCCAGGGAGGGAGGGGATGGACCTCGGGGCATTGCAGGACATTGGGCTGGTCGTTTGGGTTAAGGTGTTGCCTAAAGAACAGAAGGATAAAACCTTGCTGGCAGAGTTGAAGTGGTAAGATAAAAAAGTAATTCTTGCAGTAAAGTGGTAAGGTAAAAAAGCAGTTCTTCAATGAAAGCTTTTAGGTATGCCAAATATGGCTCTGTGTATGTGTGGTACAGGATTTCTATCATTCTGTGGGGTTAATTAATTAGTATATCTGGCCGGGACATCCAGTAGAAAATCAGTTACCCCAGTAACCCACCCGTGGGTCAGCCCCCTTTGGGCTTTTTTACCCTATTCTCTTGTTATGTCTCTTAAGTTCTGGTAGAAAATAAGATGTCCTGGTCAGGCATTCTCTCCTTAAGAATGAGGCTAAACAGATTTCCAAGTATGTGTTTGTAGGGTTAGCTTATTATTCTAAAATCTAAGAGAAAGGATAGGAAAATGACCAGGAGCTATATAACCATGTATTAACAGTCTACAAAGCTACAAATATATTGAAAATGTATAAAAAGCAAAAATCTTTAGGCATCAAAGGTAGGCAGTGTTCCCTTATGCACACACTCCTTTTCTGCAGCCTCTCCTTGAGGGTGGGCTGTGTGGAGCTGCAGTTGTGTTGGTGGGTCAGTGTGGGAGTGTTGCAGGTTTGAGGTATGTTCAATAAGGACAAATACTTCAAATTATTTGCTTTCCATAGTCTAGCAAGGCAATAGTGAGAATATCAAAATGGGACTTTTTTGAGGGCTCAGGAGTGAGCCAGAGGGACCCAGCAGTAGCACAAGGGCAGGTCCCAGCCCTCACCTGCAAAGCCCTTCCACAGGAGCACAGGCTCTCCTACTGCAAGGATAAAAGGTTATCCTCCCATAAAAAGGTTATGAGACTTCTGTGAGAAAATACTGCATTTCATTCAGCTTTTTCTGGAAAATAGCTGCTTTTGCAGAAACATTTCAAAAATACTGCATTTCATTCAGTTTGTCTGGAAAATAGCTGCTTTTGCAGAAACATTTCAAATGTTTATGAAAACTGATAGCATTAAAAAAACCAAACAAACAAAACAGCACCACCTTGAAGCCTGGCAAAATTAGAAAAAACATCCAGCAGTAAGAAGAGTCAGCCCACCTTACACATACCTGCTGTACTTCTCTCCCATTTTCCACTTCTCCAGCCATGTGTTTCTTACACAGTTGGGATATGTGAGGAGGTACAGTGCTGTGGAGTGACACAGCCTGGCAGCTGATGTGTCTGCTTGTGGCACCTACAAAGTCCTGGTTCAGCAAAGCCCTACCAAGGAAAGGGGACCCAGGCTGACCACCCTCCACCTTCTGCAGGGCCAGCAGGCAGCCCACAGCAGCTGGCAGGTGGCAGCCAGGCCAGTCTTTTCCTCCAGGGACTTCGTGAGGAAATCAGCCAGCAGCTCCATTTTCTACCCATTGCATGACTCTATAACAGCCTTTAAACAAGACTGTGAAACCTGCCTTGGGTTTAAAGCTGAGGGATAGAGCTTGCAAGCCACAGGCTGCAATAGAGGCAGCTCTTCTGGATGGCTTTCAATTTCAACAGCACAGCTCCACGAAATTATTCTTACTGGCACTAGCAAGACCAGAACTACAAGTAACACGGGAATTCATAGACAGAGTCTCCATTTAAAAAAAAAAAAAAAAAAAAAAAAAAAAAAAAAAAAAAAAAAAAAAAAGGTAGGAATTAATCTTTCTCATAGTAAAAGACAAATCCACCCAAAATCTGAAAAGATGTGCAGAGCAAGCATGGTACTAGCACATTCATTGATCTGTGTGGGCCCAAGATTCATTGATCTGTGTGGGCCCAAGAGTAGCTACTCACTTTAAAAAATGAACTTGTGGAAATGGACCTCCTTGTACAAGCTGTGTAATTCTTAGGCTGCCTCTTTTCTAAGTCACAAGAAAGCTTTTGATTCTGTGTTTAAAAATAAGTTCCAGATCTTGTTTCATTTCCATCCCAATAGTAACTTTTTTTTCTTTACATCAACAGATTCCCTGGCCCCTCCAATCAAGCAGAAAGCTCGTTTTAAAATCAAAGATGCAAAATGCCATTTACGGCCTAGGAGCAAAGAAAAAACAAAAGATTCTGGGAAGCAGGCTGTTTCAGGTAGGTGGTTTCTTCCAGCATGTAAACAGCACTTTTAATTTGTTTGTTTGCTTGTTCATTTACATGCTTTGTTTTCATGCTGCAGACAGGAAAAAAATCAATGGTTTTCATATTTGGTCTGAATTTTAAGTTCAGGCCAAGGTTCCCACTCTGGCTGAACAGGGCCTTGGGTTTGGATCTTGGGTGCTGAAAATCTCACTAGCTGCTTTGAAAAATCTTTATTCAAAAGTACATGAGTTGGGAATCAAGCTGATCCTGTTTCTGGCCTTGATAATGGCAGAAATACCCTGAGACAAAAAGCTGTGTTATGTGAAACAGTGTCAGTTTGGTTTGGTTTGGTTTGGTTTGGTTTTCTCAAATGAGGTTTATAAAAGAAAACAAAAGCTATTTTTTTTGTTTATGCTGGATTGGTACCTATTGTAGCACCAAAGACAACCCCTAAGAGGGAAGGTTATTAAGAGAATCTGATGTTACACAGCCTTAGATCTTCTGTTATGAAAGAGCAAGTAGTTAAGATGTTAGAAAACATGTTTATAAGATTTAGGTGTAATTAACAAAAATACGGTATCAAAAAAGATATATTGCTGCTTAAAGCAACTTAGCAGCTTACACCAAACATCTACTGGTGATGATTCTCTGTTGTGAATTTGTGTTACCACCACTTTCACTAGTGAGTGAGAAATCTTACATGAGCCTTAAACACAGAAGAGTAAAAATAACTATTTTTTTAAAGTGAATGGTTTAAAGATTTTATTTTTAAAATTTAGACTCATATTTATCTTTACCCTGAAATCTACACAATTATATCTCTAATTTTACAAATACTGACTTAAATCTTATTCATCAAAATGCTACCCTGTGAATAAGATGTGATTATCAGACACATTTTTAAAGTCATAAAAGTTGAATTTTTTGGTCCATACAATCACTATGTGAATTTGTTTCTTAGATGCATTTCCTTGTCCTTTGCTTGCTTTGCTTTGTGTTTGTTATGTCATCTGAACCTCTGAGTCTGACAGCAAGACATCATACAACCACACCCTCAACATGAAATCCTTCTGGTGGCTTGAGTGCTACAAATTTCTCTCTCTTCCCTGACCTGGAAGGTCCATCACCAGTGGCAGACTATGACTCCTGCTCAGATAAAACCTTCTAATACATTTTCATAACCTCACAATCAAAGCCTTTTAAAGCCCTTGCTATCTGATGATCGTCACTTCTGAAAGAGATGAAATACCCAATGACAATTTTTTATGGAATACCCACTGATAGATTTTAGAGGTCCAGGCCTGACATTCTCACAGATTTATGAAACTGTGAAATTCCCATTGCTTTATTTAGCCATCAGATCTAGTTTATAATATTTGCTGATTTAAAATAATTTCTGTAAAAAGCTTTCTAGTCCTTATGCAGAAAAGGGCCAAGCAGTTTTAGGCATTGGAGGCACCACTGTGCAGCTGAGCATCACCAGACTCTGCTTTTGCCTTCTGCATTCAGCAAAAGGAGCAAACCCAGCACTGCCCAAAGGGGGAGTCTCACAACACACAGGAAATGTTATGAAACCTGTCACTGCATTCATGACAACCCAGTAAGATATCACTTGTTAGCCCGTCACTTGCTGCTTTGATACCTGATTTTTTTTCCTGTGTTGCCTCTCCCATGCAAAGGAGGTCAGTTCCCCTGTACAGACAACTGCCAGGTGACCTTTGTCAATCTCAAGTGTGACTCCTCCAAGAAAAAACGCCGAGGCCGCAAGTCCCCATCCAAAGAGGTGTCCCACATCACTGCAGAGTTTGAAGTGGAGATGAAGTCTGAAGAAGTCTCAGGTTTGTGAAAGATTGGTCTGTGGAGAGAAATCAGAATTTAGTTCCTCAGTGTGTTGTTAAAATCTCTTTGATGCTATTTCATCAAGCTGCCAATGAACACCTTTTAGCACAAGCCTTATTCAACAGCCTTTCCAAACTTAAAGCTTCAGAGACTTAATTGAAAAGGGCCAAGGATGAAATTAAGCCAAAGGAACTAAAATTAAACCTGCATCAAAATTCCTTCAAGGCCTTGAGTTAAGTCATGTGCTTTAATCCAGTCTGATTTCTTTAAACAGCAGAAGTGCTAATCGATGTACAGGAAACATAAAGATTAGGTAGAAATTCTGCAAAAATGATGAGAAACATATCCTCCAAAATATAAGTTGCTGAATAAATCAGACAGTTTTATTGCACAGTTGAAAAATTCATGTTTTCTTACCAAACTTGGGAATAAAACTAATTGCCTAGAGTTATAAATGAGATGGAATATTATGTTATAAATTCCAGCCAAAGAAAATGTGAACTGAATCCTATAAAGATGTCAGTCCTCAAATGCAGATTTCTTAACCTTGAGGGGCACCTCATTAGCCAAGTGATTCAAAAAGTAGTTGTGCCTGAAAGCATTTTTTTGTCACTGACACAAAGGTGTTTTGGTCAGAGAAGTGGCAGGAGTTCCCAATCAACTGAGAAAAGTGTGGGCACAGAAAATTCAGGAACATTAATGGTGGCAGACTGAGCACACACCTGAAAGGAGAACACATTGGGATTTATGCTTTCTGCAGCACTCAGCATGCACTTGCAGGCCATGGAACTGTTCCATGGACCTCAGGATACTGTCCTGTCCCTTTGAAAGGCCTGACCTTGAAGTGAGCTGCTGCTTCAATTTATATGGACAAGACAGTGAAGGAAACAGAGGTGTCATAGTGCAATGCAGGCTAAGCTTTTTGTTAAGCACCTCTTTTAAACATGAATCTCAATTGCTTCTAGTTTTGTTATCATTTCCCATCTAGACACCTGTAACATTGACTGTGTTCGGAAAAGGATGGAACAGAAGCTGCAAACTGCAATCAAAACATTGAGGAAATCTATTAATAAACAGCAATTTTACATTCAGTTTTCTGGGACAGAATATGAAGTGGCTCAGAAGCCAGCTAAAGCTACTGAAGGGCATGAAGCGTGCAGTACAGGGCAAGTACTGCAGGATGGAAAATGTGGTAAGTCCAAACAGCTCAAATATTCAGGTGTATCCCCCAAAACAAGCAGTCTAAAATTACCTTTTCCATGGTGAACCAGGGAGGGAATCTCTGAGAAAATGATTCAGAATTTAGTGATCAGTATTACTCAGTATATATGCATGGACTATGGAATGGTTCATAAGAGTCTGAAGGGAATTTATTAGATGGTTGTAGGAAAACAAAAGTATGAATATGAATAAATTCCCATGCTGTCAGGTGGTAGGTATCAAAACCTGCCACAATACAGTGTTGGCAGTTAGTTCCCAGTTGCTCCCATCCTATGAAAATATATTTACAATTCAGTAAAACAATAATAGGATGTTTGCCCATATATTTACTATTAGTTGCTATATATTTACTTTTATACCACCAGTGTCACTCTCTTCACCATCAAATAATCCATGACCCATGGATATGTTATATTTAATGCTCAAGAGGTCCAGTGAAAAAAAATTATAGAAATCTATTTTATGAAAAATACCTGATTTCTTTAAGGCCTTTCCTGTGTTATCAGGCTCTAGTGCTTTGCTGGCGACAGTGTACTAGTGCAAATTTATTAATGGCAGTTCTCAGCACTGTGAGCTTTCTAATCACTTACAGGCATCTTTTCAAAATCAGGATACCCATTTTTCCAGCTTTTGAGATAGCGAGTGATTTACAAGCCAAAAGAAGTCACATCTCATAGGTGCTTCCAGTGAGTGGGTTCAGAGGTAGTTGTCATCATATGGGAACAGTGATTTAGAAACTGTATTTGAAAGGCTGTTGCTGTCAGTATCTAGAAACTCAGACATTTTAGCCACCCCTATCCAGCAGAGAAAAATGTGTAATGCAGTTATGTGCCCTGTTGAAGCAAGAAAAGCATGTGTATTCATATCCATATTTAAGATGCTGTACAGTTGGGGTATTTGAGAGGCAAGAGACAGAAATTACTACAGGGGACACATTGCATATGAAGAAATCCCTAGAACTGATCTCTGGGGACAGACTATTAAGAGTCATCTGCCATAAAACCAACTTGTAACTGCACCTGGTATAAACTAAAAGCTCACACTTCCCACACTTCATGCAGCACTGCTTTAATAAACTGCGAGATACCATTTTAAGGCTGCACCCAGCTTTATTAACAGCACACGTGTGATAAAGACCTGAGTGCATTACAAAGCCATTTAACAGTTTAAACAATAGAAGCAGGACCTCACCCTGATATAAAACCAGAGTGGAGATGGGTCTGTTTAAATCAGGCAAGGATCCTGGACTAACACACGCAAAACGTGTGCCATCATAGGGGCCAAAGACATCCACCTTCTCTAAATGTTGAATATTGGGGCAAATAATGTGATCAAAGTGAGCATCCTCACTCAGGCTCCCCTTTTGTTCCCTCAGTTACCTGCAGCACGGGCACCTTTTATAGCGGAGAGCACAATCAGTGCGTTCCGTGCTCGCCAGGAACGTACCAGGACACCGAAGGCCAGCTCACCTGTGAGCCTTGCCCCAGCAACGATGGCCAGGGAGTAGCGGGCGCCCGGAACGTGTCAGAATGTGGAGGCAAGTTGAACTTGGTGGTAAAAGCTTTAGGTGTTGCCACACACAGCCTGTGAGGCAAGGAGGCTGAAAGAGGAGAGAGCCTGCCACAGTTCTGTCTTGTAAAGGTAACAGAAGGAATCTCTGTGCACTTACAAGCAAGGTTTGATTTGGCTCAGGCCATCCACTCACACTGCTGACAAGACAGTGGGATCTGCTACAGCAATGTGAGTTGTGGTGTGGAAATGAGCAAGCCAAGCAAAGCACTTTGTGCTTCAAATCAGGTGTGGAGATACCTTGGCTTGTAAGGACTCGTCCGTATATTGCGAGCCAAAGGGATGGATTACTTTGGACTGGTATTGGTGAGTCTAATAATGAACCTGCTCATTCAGTGTTTTGCATGAGATGCAGCTTACCTGCTCTAATTAGCAGCAGTTATAAATTTGAGATGGTTATTCTGCAGGGATCTGTAACCCAGACTCAGAACTCATGACTGCAATTTTCAGCGCTGCTTGAATGCACTGTAACTTTTGGCAAGTGATGTAACATCTCTGATTCAGCTTTATGATTTATAAACTAAATTATAATGATGATAATACCTGGTGCTTCTACTGTAACTTGATCAGTCTAAGTTTTTAAGACACAACTGTTAATTTTTTTTCTTCACCTCATTTCACTATAGACTATCAAAATCTAGTTTATAGCAGATCCATTACCTGACTTTGAAATAAATCTGTCCTATCTGCTACAGAAGTTCCAGCTTGAAAACTCATCCATGTAATTTACATTAATACATTCTTCAAGGATATCTAAAGAGAACACATGGCAAATGTCTGTTGAGAAACTGCTACTTGTTCTCATCTACTGAATAAATAATAACTGCAGTGTCTCCAGTCCAAAAATGTGATCGATTTTGCTGATTTGCTGTATGAAGGAACTGTCAGACCAAAATTTGAAACACCTGTGCATCTTTCTATGCTGATTTGTATTTATCCATAACACAAGAAAAGCTTATCAAAATACAGTCTGAGTTTATAAAGATTGACTGACAAAAGCAGCATAACAACTAGAAGAAAAAGACTTTTGTTTCAAGAATTACATTGGAATTGTTGTTCTGTACAACAATCAAAAAACCCTTCTGATTATTTTTGCAGGGTGGATTTATCTCACAATGTTTATTGTCAGATCAAAACAGTCTTGTTTTTCTGCTCAGCTCTCCCCTTTTCCTCTGAAGTGGCAAGAGAGAATATGCTTTGGACTTCATAAATTTCCCTGTCAAAGATTTTGTCAAAATTTGTGTCAGCACATGATGAAACAATGTATTTTTGATAACAGGACTTTGTTAGAAAGTGTGTACTGTCTGTACTCACTGCCAGTAATCAATAGTATTTTTCCATCGTATCTTCCAGAGCAGAAATGCCTGTGCAGTAACCAATAAACTTGTACTGAAATCCTCACTTCTAAACTTGAGGAATGTACATTCCACAACTATGTCAGAGATTTTAAGTGCCTGTTGTACAGAAATCCCTTGTAGCTGCAAGTGAATTCCATGCTGCAGTGGGTTGCCCCTGTCTGGACACCAGGCACCCACCAAAACTGATCTCTCACTGCCTTCCTCAGCTGGAGAGGGGAGAGACAGGATAACAAAGGTTCACAACTTAAGGGCAGGGAGAGACCACTCACCAAATATCAAACAGACTCGAATTGGGAAAATCTAGTGAATACATTACTAATCAAAATCAAAGCAGGATAAGGAGAAATAAAATATCTCCTAGAAACACCTCTTTTACACCCCTCCCTCCTTCCCAGCTCTACCTTCTCCCACCCAGCAGCACAGGGAGATGGGAATGGGGGTTATGGTCAGTTCATGACACTGATGTTGTTCCTGGTGCTGCTTCAGCATGGGGTCCCTCCCACGGGAGACTTTATTCACTTCTCCAGTGTGACTCCATCTCATGGACAAGAGTTCTCCAATATGAGTCACTTTTCCACAGGGTCAGTCCTTCAGGCACAGATTGCTCCAGTATGGGTCCCCCACAAGGGTCACAAATCCTACCAGGAAACATGTTCCAGTCTGGGTTCCAGTAACTAATTGGACCAGGCCAGGTAGATCAGTTTTGCTCCTAAAAACAAGAGCAAAATTGTCCTCAAATTAGTAAAATCATAATATTTCTCTGTGGTCTGTGTGACTACAGCCAGTTTATACTGGCTTGTCATATTCCAGCCAGCTGGGATGAGAGCACAAGTAAATCCTGGAGATCCTGACCCCATAGGTGTCCATAGGAATTTGGCTTTTGTGGGGACAGAACTTGAACTTTGTTTTCACTCAGGAGCTCTAGTTCATCCTAAGTACCAAAGTTCCTCACTCATGCCAAGCACCCAAGATACTGCATGCCCCAAACATTTCCCAGCAAGTATCAGGGTTCTTATGAGACTGCAACAATACCTAGAGCTCTCAAAACTTTCTTGTTTTCAAGCCAGTTGTTTCTGTCTGCTGCTCAGTTCTCAGGGAAGCTAAATTACAAAGTACTGGGATTAGGCAACCTCAGGGAATATGTAGCATCTCACAGCACTTGTGTCCCAGTCTGGAATGGTGTGAAGATTCATGCCATAATCTTGAAAAACCTGACATCCTGGTTCTCAGGTTCACATAGTAAAGTACTCGAGCTAGCAAGAACCAAGTCAAACAAATGCCTATCAGAAACTGCCTGGAGAGTGAGTTTGGAAACTTCTGTCAGTAGATTCATTCACAAAGCAATTTGCTTTACACAAATTGCCGTTTCCTGGCATGTGACAAGCACGAGTTTTCACAACTGTGTGGAAAGATGCTGGTGTTAGGTATTCTCACAGACAAGGCGCTGGACTGGTACCATCCCATCTCGTAAATCCCATGATCCACATCTCTAAAGTGGAGATACAAAATCTTGCTTCTTAGGCATGGTGCAGTTCCATTTCTTCCTATAAAGTGCTTTGAAATACTGAGATGAAAGACTTGGCAAAAGTACAAAGTATTCTACTGAAATCTTAATAGATCCTTTCTAAAAAAAAAAAAAAGAAATTAAAAAATAATCCTAACAGAATCATAGTTCCCAAAAAGCATATTATGAAACCGGTCCAATTTACTGGTGGTGGTTTTAGGAAGAAGATACAGGGACAATACAAAATTTGCAGGTAAGATTAGAATTTGATCCGCAGCTGTCTTGATGTCACGTGTTTAAGTGAAAGAAAGCCTTGCTAACTACTAGTGGGTTTTATACTTTATCCAGAGAAGTCAACACACTAATACAGATGATCATTTTCAATTTCTAGGGCAGTGTTCTCCTGGGCACTACTCTTCAGATGGTTTTAAACCTTGTACAGTCTGTCCTCTTGGTACCTATCAGCCTGAACCAGGAAGGACCCTCTGCTTCCCCTGTGGCGGTGGGCTTGTGACCAAATACGAAGGTGCTGTTTCCTTTCAAGACTGTGAAACCAAAGGTGAATTCAAAATTCTTCCACAATTCATCTTCCTACTTCCTGGCCTTTGGCTTTTTATCATCAGTGCTAAGAGGCTCTTGAAGGCTCCAAAACAAATATTGTCACTGCACGGGCGTGTGATTAAATGAAATGGTCAAGAAATCTGTGAACTGGGAATGGTCTCTCGAGGTTGTGCAGACTGAGCAGGATTTATGGTTTTCTTTGGAATTTGCCACAGGCAGGTACAGGGTCAGCACTGCTACTGGTAAGGGAATCAGCCGCACTGTGTTGCAGTAAACAACACAAACTGAGATTAGACAATGCTTTAGCTTTCATGTCCTGTATATTTTTATTTACTGTATCAAAAAAACTAAACACCACTAAAGTTTTACAAAGGATTGATTACTTATGGGCTAGGCAGAAACTGTAAGCGTGCAACGCATCCTGTATTCCATAATGTCAACTTCCAGTGCTAATGCTGAAGCAGGAATCTGCCCAAATGCATTTTGGTTTAGTTACTGGGATAATTTAGTTGCTGGCCCTGGCAAACAGACACTAATGGAAACCTCTCTCCTGCTACTGTGAAAGTAATTTTTCTTGTTGAGGTGGATTTACATCCACTTCCATTTATTACAAATATATTAAATACAGTGAAAGATCTATATCACGCATTTCTAGTTCATAAGGGTTTAGCTCTAGTCATGGGGTTTTAGTTTGAAGATCCTTTATACTGGGAAATACAGAGAGCTGGTGTCTTTTCTGCCTTTTAGGGGCTAATAAGTATGTTGCAGGCCAGGTATGTCCAGGGCAGAGGGAAGCTCTCTGCACTGGAGGTTGCTACGATTTGAAAATAACACACCTCATATCTTGCAGTTCACTGTTCTCCCGGACACTACTACAACTCCACAACACACAGATGTATCCGGTGCCCTGTGGGAACATACCAGCCTGAGTTTGGCCAGAACTACTGCATCACCTGCCCTGGCAACACCAGTACAGATTTTGATGGCTCCACCAACGTCACGCATTGCAAAAGTAAGTGACATTTACATCAGCGACACAGAGCGTGTCTTTGCATCTGAACTGCAGCTTGAAGGTTCCGTCTGTCAGGCTGGACTTCAGTTTTGTATTTCCTAGTTAGCATTTATCTGCTGCCAGAGGGAATAGTAAAAGTTGGGAAAACAATGAGGAAAAAGTTGGGAAAGTACTGCTTGAGGCATATGAGTGTTTTAGCTTTAATATGATTTCAGAGAGTACCAGCTACAAGTTAAGACTACAGAGCCTTTTGTTTCCCAGCTCCTGTAAGTTGTGCAACAGTGATGCATATTTCTCTGTGTCTCTGCAGAGCAAAATATCTTCTATCAGAGTAACTGCCATTTTAGAATAATTGTAAAATATTAGAGGATATGGTCATGCATGCTGCAACTGCCAGGTAATTGCTTATGATAGTGAGATCTTCTTGGAGGCTTTTTTGCAGTACTCAGCCTTCTATCTTAATTACCACTTTAAATATCCCCAAGGATTTCAGTGCAGTTTTATTTGATCCTTTGTGAATGACTGATTATTTTAGGCATGCATTTTTTTTATCTCTACCATGCTAATTTAAGAGAATGTTTCTATAATAATTAAGCAATGTCATCTAACTAACTGTTCATTGCAGATCTCCTGTAAGTTTTTAGTCTGATTATGTGCCATGTGTAAAAGCCTTTCATACTTTCTAATGTCATTTGAGTAAATTATATATTTGTATGGAATTTGAAGAAGTTTGGTGATTTTCCTGTAAAATAAAACCATCCTTGTTACTCTGCTGTCTTAGATCCTCTCAGTTTTCAAGCCAGTTTCTGACCTTACATAATATGTGGGGGTTGGATTAAGTTAAAAATGTTTAAACATGTATCTAATTTTATGGATGAGTAGGCCTGAGGAGATCAAGTTTAAGTAACTTGTGCAAGATTCAATAGGATTTTTGAAAAGTCAGAAAGAAAAACTGATCCATCAATGGAGATCGTATATTAACTGGTTTAATCTTAGATGAAGCAAGGCAGATCTGTTGTCAAGTAAGGCTGGCTCTTGGGACCAGCACTCTCATTCAGTTAAACCCAGTTAAAAACCAAGTAAGTTAGAGCAGAATATCTTCTGCATGTCAGCACAGTATCCATGGTAACCTCAATTGGATCATGTTTATTTACCTGTGTTTCTCAAGCAAAGTTAAAGCAGCCTGGATGAAGCATTGAATCAGTCCATGCACCAGAGATTAAGGTTTTGCCATCAGCTGGAGCAACCTTGTGGATCAAATATTCCTTTAAAGCTGGAGAATGTGCACATTTCCAAAGCCTCAAGGGGGAGTTTAGACTTGCTTGTGTGTGACAGATCTAGAAAAACACCTCAGATCAATTTATCAACTAACACAAATGCTGATTTATGTTTCTCCTCAGACCAGCACTGTGGAGGAGAACTGGGGGACTACACTGGCTACATTGAATCACCCAACTATCCTGGAGACTACCCAGCTAATGTGGAGTGCATTTGGAATATAAATCCACCCCCAAAGAGAAGAATACTCATCGTAGTACCTGAGATATTTCTCCCCATTGAAGATGAATGTGGCGATGTTTTAGTAATGAGGAAAAGTGGTAAGTTGCCAGACATGGGTTATTATCTCCTGCAGACTTATGGAGTGAGTAGTTCATATTGAAGGGATGACTGTCTCCAGTGTAGCCAGTGTTTCTAAAAGGTTTCTGGAGTGAAGTGGCACAGCAAGTTAGAACACTACCAATAACAGTTAGCAAGTGATATTACTTATTCAAGTTTATTGTCTGAATCACAAAGCAGTCAATGGGTTTCTGTCTGGCTCAATTACAACATGGGATAAATCACTGCCATTCTAGAAGTCAACAATGATAAATTATATTTGGAGAATTCTCTCTGTAACCTGTACAAACTGTGCTCTCACTTATCCTTTGTAAATATATATGTATGCTGGAGTTATTGCTAAATGTGGGCAGTGTTTTGGTACAACTTACACCCTCAAGAAATCCAAAGTTATCCCACTTTTCTGTGGAATGGAGGGGGTGCATTGTGTCTTTGATTATGAAGTTAATTCAGCAACTTCTGAAGTTAAGATCCCAATGAAATGCACTCCTCTTTGCATGGAGGATATGGGCATGCCTCTGGTGATTTGTTGCTAAATCAAGAAGCACCAAACCTGACAGGCAATTGTTCATACGGAGCTTTTGTTCAAAACAGTGTTTTGAACTCACAAAAATGGTGTATTTTATTTGCCAAAACAATTTTCACAACTTTTTATCCCTGAAGGCCTGCATTGACATCTCTGTATATCAGAAGGAAGACACCTGATCACTATAGATGGAAGGAAATTATATCTGTGCAGATGAGCTTTTTCAAAAGCAAAGCACTTACTATAAAAAAAACACATCAGTTGTCTTTCTGACCCCAAACTCTGGTTCCAACAGGGACCAAAGCCAGACACATCAGGGTAAATTTACACTTCAGGTATGATTTGCCCTTAGTGAAGCTGTGCTGGCTGTTACCAACCACCTCCTCACATCCAGGTTAACTGTTCTGTGGGCCACTGACTCTGCAGGGTGTGACAGTCTTTTATGTATATTCAGAATTACCATACCAGACCTTTTATTCTGGTTTTATTGTGTTTTTATTTATAAGTGGTTTATTGCTATCAGATGAACTCCCCAAACTGGCCATGTGAGGGGCTGGCTACCATGGCTGCCTGGCATGCACCTCACTTGTTCTAATCTATCTGGGACCAGCATATAGGTACTCTGGGATACAATGCTAGAGTAGTAAAAAAAAAAATTAATATTGGTAGTAGTTTTATAAACTTCAAAAATTACACTTTGCCATCTGCTTAAGCTTCTTGCTGAGGGACTCCCATTACCTTTGTGGAAAAACCTACTTCTCTTTATAGACAAATAAGGACAGCATCCATTCTATCACAAAAAGCTTCTTCTCTCGGGAATATTTCAGCTGAAGGGTCTTGTCAATTTGACATCTCTGACCCTTAGATGAGGAAGGGTGCAAAAATTACTTTGTAAAGAACATTGTTTAACTTTATTTCTAGCTTCTCCTACTTCAATTACTACATATGAAACATGTCAGACATATGAGAGACCGATTGCATTTACCTCAAGATCGAGGAAACTCTGGATTCAGTTCAAGTCAAATGAAGGAAACAGTGGCAAAGGATTTCAGGTCCCCTATGTGACTTATGATGGTGAGAACAGAATTGGTTTTCATTTTTGTGTTATATCTGAAACAGAAAATTTTCCTTTAGAATCTCTCTTATACTGCTTGCAGGGACAGAAGAATAAGGAAAAACTTTATGTGCCTCATTTAATTTTAGTTGCAAAGACTTTGAAATAACACACATATAACATATATAATGTTTGAAAAGTTATTTTGTATCTCTGTTTCTTCATTGTGGAGGAAGTAGATTTTTGAGGATGTTAGTATTTATAGGGATAATTCAAAACCACTGTTATAAAGAAATAGAGAATTTTAAGGTGATTAAATTAAAATACAGCAGACACTGAGAGACACACTGAATAATTAACTGGATACAAAATTTCTTAGCTCTGTCTTCAAGAGGAGGCCTAGCTCATGTCTGACTATTGCCCTCCCAAAGGATGTCACAGTCACTCAACTGATCTTTATTTTTCAGAGGATTACCAACAACTAATAGAAGACATTGTTCGAGATGGACGATTATATGCATCAGAAAACCATCAAGAAATTCTAAAGGTAAAAAATTCCTGCTTTCTTTGAGGCCAACCAAGAATTCCTTTTCCTAAGTATTTTCCTAAAATATGATATCTTGATAGAGTCATTATATTTAAAGCTCAAGGGTGACCCTAAAATCAGTTCTTTGTCTTCTGAGGTTTATGCTGGTATTTGAAGCAGCCCAAAATCAAGTAACTGAGCTGGACTCATCACATGCTTATGTCCTTTGTGGAAGCAGGAACAAAATGAAATATATGCTGATATGGTTAGTAAGATTGTATGTTTGAAAAATCAGTCAGCCAAGAATGAAGGACCGATTGTTTGAAGAGCCTTCTTCAGTGTGGCATTTAAATGTTTAAATGACTCCATAAATTTGCTGTGCATTGAATAATGTATTTACCTAAATCACTATCTTGCCTCAATCAGAAATGGTTTTCCAAAGATACAAGCCACACCTGTAACAACAAACTAATCAAAACTGAAAAAAAGGCTGGTCAGAGGGCAAGACTGAGCCATCTAAATGTAGGTCTTGGAAGGACAGGAGCTGAGGAAAAGCTGGCTCCCTTGGCCATCCCTGCCCAGAGCTGTTCTCTCCCTCCAGCTTTTGGGTTGCTCAGGTCCCAGCTGCAGTGCACAGTGCCAGGCACAGGCTCAGCTGAGGCTCTGAATCGAGGCTTTCCCAAGGTACAGAAGGTCCTTAGAAAGCTCAGCATCACTGGGGACCAGCCTTGTCTCCCATCTGTGGAGGGAAGGCCTGGGCAGCAGCATGGAGGTGGGAAGGGCAGTCAGAGGCAGCTTGCAGTTCTAATGCCTGACATCTGCAGTTTGTGGTTAAAGCTGCCAGGAGCACTGCAAAAAGCATCCAGCACAACAGGCAGACTCATCCCTCTAAAACAAACTCCACAGAATCATAGAGCAGTTTCCTTACACTGCTTTACCCAGACTTAAGTTTGGCAAAACAGGCCTGATTGGTTTTCAATTTTGAAACCTATGTAGACACTAAATCCAAAATCTTGTCAATTTGACATCTCTGACCCCTTGATGAGGAAGGGTGCTTTTATCTAACATATCTGTGTTGCCTTCCATAGGACAAGAAACTGATTAAAGCTCTCTTTGATGTACTGGCACACCCTCAAAACTATTTCAAGTACACAGCACAAGAGTCAAAAGAAATGTTTCCAAGATCATTTATAAAGTTACTGCGATCAAAAGTTTCCAGGTTTCTACGACCATACAAATAGTCTAGTGGTATTCAATTTTTGGTTACTTTGCATTCCTGTCAAATATTGTCTTTCCTCCATAGTAGAAACATTTGCTAATTTGGAAGGTCTTTTTTTGCAGTCTTTGTTCTCAATTGTTATTGAAGAACACCTATAATGTTTTATAATTGTTAAAAGTCAATGTTCTGAATGGGATTCTTACTACAAAAAGAAAATGCATCCCAGAGTACATCTAGTTGTAGATCCAAATTTATGTCTGCACTAGTGTATCCTCACTTTCCATCTGAAATCTCACTATGTACAAATATTCTTCTAGCTTTTTATTTTTCATCAACAATAACTTTTGTCAAAGAAAGGAGGAATCTATTCAAATATGATTAAACTACCTGCAGATAAGTTCTGTTATAGAAAGAAGTATGTAGTATAAATAATGCTTGGATTTTGAATTGCACTTGAAGTTTATATTTGAATCTTTAGAAGAAAACAAAACAATCTAAATTTTGTTATTTCTCATTTGTGGCTTGGTGGAACCTCTGTCCAAGTAGAAATCAAAAAAGAAAAAAAGAAGAAAAAAATGTATAATTTTGTTTTATGAATTACATGAGATTGAGTCCCATGCCCTAATGTCCTAATGTTTTTATCTGTCCTCTTCTAAATTTCTTCAGAGGTTTGCCACTGTCAATTACTTAATTGAAACAGATTTAGCTCTGGATTTCCATGCATCAGTTGGTCTCTTTAAAGACATTTACAATAGGATATGTGAGAAATTAACAACAACACTAGTAGTCTTGGTTTTCTTTCCATTAAGAGAGCATCTAATTAAGTACAATATATAAATATATAAATATATACTTCTATTTGTGGGTACATTAGTAATGTTATCTCTAGTTACTGTAAATATTATTCATGCTTAAATCTTTACTCCCACACACCCTATTTACTCATATCTATATGTAACTTTGTGTAGACAATTAAATGACTTCTCCAAGTGCTTGTCACTTCTATTAACACCCAACTGAAGCCCTTTGAGGTTTTATAATACTGGATAATGGTTTACTCTGGGACAATCTCTTTCAATATGTATTACTCCAGGAAAAATAGCATCAGTGAAGATGCAACTGCTGCCCAGTAAAGGGTCAGCTGTTGCCTCTTCCTTGGGAACCCCCCACATGCAGACCAACAGAGTCACCCTCAGGGCAACACACGTGGGAGGAGCTCAGCAAGGAGGAGCTGTTGCTGGACCTGCTGTCTCTAAAACACTGGGGACAGATTATCAGGGGCTCGGGGGTGAACAGGACATTGTTTTACAGAAGAGCTGGAGGGCGGGTTCTGTGTCTGCAGAGACCTGGCTCTCCCTTTTATCCCAAATTTGTAGCCACAGTGCCCATCAAGCGCAGGGACTGCAGGAGAGCTTTAGCCTTGTGTTCAGGCCCTGCTCACAGAGCGACAGGGGTTTTTCCATGATGATAAATCCAGGGTTTCCTGCTTTTCCTGGCATACAAGCTAAATCAAATGAGAGAGGAGCCTTTTTTTTGTGTGTGTTTATTAGTATTTCAGCCTCTTTCCTTTTCAGTCCCTTCCTCTTGTGCATCATTTTCCCTTTTGATTCTACAAGTTTCTTAAAAGGAGAAATGAATTCTCCTAGCAGCATCCTTTCAGAAAAAGACTTACACACAATTTTGCTTTGCTGCTTTTTTTTTTTTTTTTTTTTGCCTGTCTGCCCTGTAGTTTAACATGATCTTGGATGTTCTCAAAGACATATATTAGGGGTGGTTGTGATTATCTTTTGACACTTTTTTTTGTCCTTGAGCAAGTACTGCTTCAATTTACACAGTTGGTTTCTGTTGACTACAAGAGGCTGAATATTCCATTTCTATGAGAACACACCTTAGGTATTTTGTTGAGTTTTTCTACTTAATCATCTTGTAATTTTGCTTGCCTTCTTTCCTTTTCTGTGGAAGAATATAATCTTTTTTCTTTCTATGCCTGAACAGCCTGACCTTATAGTCTAACAGTTCTTTTTTTCTACTCACGGACCTCAAATCTTTGGTGAGCTTTCTTTTAAATATATACATTAACCCTTGTTAAAAAATGTCACTTCTCCATAGAAGTCCTTTGTTAAAGGCTGTTATATCTATCTTTTTCTTGAGGATGTTAAAACTACTTTTATTTATTATTCACCAAGTGTCACTAAAAAAACACAAATTTTCATTGCTTTTTTTTTTTCTTTAACAGCCATTTTTACAAAAAAAAAAAAAACCCAAAACCTTAAAAAGCAAAAATCTTTTCAGGTACTCAATTATGCAGGAGTATATAGCTAAAAAACTAGCCAAACAGTAGTTCAAAGTCTGATAGGTTATTCAGAGTTTTATTCAGATCCATTAGAATGAGTGAGGATTGCAGCCATTCTACTGAAAGATATGAAGAAAAAGATATGAAAAATATGGCGAAAAATAACTTCCTCACTTGGTAAATGATTTACAGTGATCTTTAGTATTTCAGACTTGAGTAAGCAAACTTCAGAACCTGGTACTGTACACTAAGCTTAGTAAAATCCTTGCTAAAATTTTTGTTTAACAACCAACATATTAGGACGTTAGCACCATTGCATGACACTGATGCCAGACTCCATAAACTACTGGCAGCACTGTAACATTTTCCAGGTTCTTAGCTCCATGGGAAATCCAGTGCCAGAGAGAAACCATAAGAGGGACATGTCCCAGTTCTGGCCAGCGGTAGTGGGACCTCAGTAGAGCTGTGAGAGATGAGAGAAATTGCATTTGGCTCTGGTACCACTTGCCCTGACTTAAAACCACACTACATGCAAGCAGGGGTTTGTCCAGTTCATCCTGACAGACAACCTGGGAATGAGGCTGATATTCCCCAGAGCCATGTCAGGGCAGGGACTCCACAGTCAGGACAAGGCACTTGTGGACTTCTGTGGCAAAGACAGGCTTTGTGTTGCTGAAGGAAGGTGCTGAAAAAAAGAGAATAATTTGACCCTCAGAAGTTGACACTTAAATGCTTGTGACATAGAGGGGGTTCATATCTGATATATTTAGAAAATGAGTTAGGCTTGAACACTTGCCACTCTGCATAGAAATGCTCTTGGATGTGCAAATTTCTAATGAAATAAGTAATGACAAGTGGTATATAGGGCAGTCTGAACTGGTTTCAGTTGATTTGAAGAACAGCACAGAATTTTTATATCAGCTCTAGAAATTAAAAACGCTTTGACTTTCATACTAGATTTACAGCTACAGAAACTGGCAGCCACCAAATAGGAGGTGAGTTCAGCTCTTCATCTGTTAGTGGATGCCTTCATTGTCAAAGTCAGAGAACTTGTTGCTACTACACAGTAACAGCACAACAACAAAGAATGTTTTCTTCTACAGAGAAGACCTACACACATTTGGGAATCAAAAACAGTACAGGGAGAAATACAGCTGCCTTTAAGCAAACCAGCTTCATGAACGTGGCAGAATATAACATTTGAGCTTTTACCCTGAACATGAAATACTGCATTTGAACATATCAATAAATACAGCCCTGTATCTGTTCTTACAGAATTACACATTGTCTGCAGGACAGGTGCAACAACACATTTTTGTGTTATTACAGGTAGAGTGAAGAAATGCCCATTTGTGATTGCCCAATCCTATGGCACAAACAGAGCTCCTTATTTTCAATTTTCAAATGCCTGTATGCTTAAAAGCTGCACCTGCAGCACTTAACCATTTTAAGCCTCTCTTTCTGCTTTGAATACTGCACTTATTTTTAGTGAGATGGTGGTGAATCATCCCTAAACATTTTCACAGGCTACCAAATATCTGCCTGTACACCTGCTGCAGTCCAGGACACTGCAGCAATCACAAGTTGCTCATCAAGCCTTGAGTTGTGCCTTGAAAGGGCTGAGGACACAAAGGTGTCTCTGTGTGTCACTTGAGTACAGGGAGCAGCAGGATTCTGTGTTCAGTTCATTGCCACCTCTTCTGCCACACTGCATCTTGCCTTCAATAACAAGACTTATTCTGCCTGGAGGTTTAGCTCACTGAAACTGGATTTAAAAGTTCTGAAGTCTTTCAGCCCATTTTCTTGCCCTGTCTGTCTTCTTCCATTGTATATTAGATTTTTATCTAAAGACCAACTTTTCAAAAGAATTTTATTTCCTCACTGTGCCTCCCCCATAGAACAAAGTTATGACTACTTAAGATTTAGACTAATCCTTCCTACACAGCAGTTTCATTCTAGAGTAAGCTTACTTAAAACGAAGCAAGCTTACTTAAAACTAGCTTACCTTTTAAGCCAGGTTTAGTTTAGTTTAGTTTAGTTTTAGACTAGCTTAAATAAATACAGGATTGGTCTGAGTTTTCAGAGGGTCCATACTCAGAATTGTCAGCAGGTTTTAAAGAGCACAGCTCACCTGAAATCCTGTCTGTGAGCAGAATGCAAGGATGCTGCCACATGAGTGAGAAACATATCCTTTACATGTGTTCAGCATTCCAAAAGCACAGTCAAACCCCACCCTGTGCCTTTTTATAAGCCTGCCCAACACATTCAAATTTCTCAGATCAGTCTTACCTATAAAAAGCCTAGTTTTAATCTTGCAGATAGCGGGTTAGGAACTTCAGGAGCAAAAGTAATGCTGTGATTTTTATACAGGGTCTGCTGACAGGTGTTTGACAGCAAAACTCTCCTGCTCTGTGACAGCTCCCTTGTCTGGACTCTAAATACCTTTGAATGCTCTTAAAAACTTAGCTGGAGTAAAATCTTCAACAGCTGGACCCAGTGGCAAATTTCTCAGCCACCTCAGGGGTCTGGATGATTTCTTAATGATGAGAATGAGTGACACACACACAGTTCCTTATATCTGCATCATGAGTTCAAGGAGTTGCATTTTTTTTTTAGTTTAAAACCACTGATTGACAGGAATGGGAGTAACTGGGGGAGTTCTTATAGAATCTCAGTACTCTGGGACTTTAATGAAATAGTTTTCTAGAATGAGAGACTGTTGTAAGCACTTGGGAAAAGGAATACTTTAGTCTTCCAGAAGAATTTATGGAAGAAGGGAAATTTCTGTAAGGTACTATGAACTTACTCCTCATCAAGAGACTTGGATTCAGAGACAAGTCTTGTGTTTTATCTCTCATCTGAATAGAAGCAGAGTGGGAAATAAACAATGTCAAAAAACTGTTATCTAAGGATCTGAATATATACAATTCCAGTTTGTTATTTCATTTATTTATTCTTTCATCATAAAGCTTTTAATCTATAAAATTAATATGTAATATACAAGAGTAAAATGTACAGAAGTACTTTTAGATCTAATAATTTAAACCATCTGTATTCAGAGAGGGGAGATAACAAGTTTAAAGATATACAAACAATTGCAATTCAATTTTCTCAATATCTAGGAAAAAAGTGGCTTTGATTAATTAAACTTTATTTTAATTATTGTGAAATACCTTTTTTAGAGTTTGTTTTTGTTACTTTTTTAATTAAAATTATTTTGTAAATATTGTTTTCTATGTTTTATAACTTAGAAAGGCCATTAATTTGCATTGAGAGCAGCAGGGACTCAACACATTGATTATAAAGATACTTTAGGAGACCGGGGTAGATGTGAGGCAGTTGCCAGATATATCATTTCAGATTACAGATCCTGTTATTTCTTCAGTCTCACTGGCATGACAGGACGAGTTTTCTGGGGCAATTTAGCATCCTAATTTAAACAGAACTGACTATCAAGTGTCGTTCTAAAGTGCTTCCCGTTTTCATAACATAAAAAGAATATGTATTTAAAGTTAGTGTTTGTTCTTCTTCCTTTGTTAGGATAAGAAACAACATAGAACTCAGAAATAAAAGGGAATTTAGTCGATTACACACATGGATAGTGGAAAGACAAGGAAATCTGTGGGATCTCTATGCTCGTAGGGAGCAGTGGAAGTGATAAAACCTCACATTGGTCCGACCACAGAGCCTTTTTTAGGCAAAACCACTGAGGCCAGTGGTATTTTCACCTGCAAAAAAGTTCATTATGATCATGTCCAGCAGCAGTTGAAGCTGGAATTTCTGGCAGGCTGGACTTCAGGGGGAAGCACACAGGCTGTAATACTGGTTTCTGCATCAATTTGCTCCATGTAAACCACTGCCCAGGAGTGAGGTTTTAAGCTGAACTGTTGTAGATGCTGCTGGGACTTCTAAGCTTTATTACCAATGTAAATTGTGTACAAACAGCTATTTCCATATGAAATGTACAATAATAGTTTAGAGCAAGGGTAGTGAATAACTGTACAAAATTTGATACTTAGAAAATAAAATACAGTGCTAAGCTTTACCAATATTTTAACAATTCTGTCAGATTTATAGTAGAAAATGTTGTTGTAAATGTACCTTATAAGAAAATACATTTCCTTTTGCCTCTGTATATTAATAGCTTTGATTTCTATGTCAAAGTTAAAAATGAAGCATGTAATAAAACTTTTGTTAAAATCACTTTCATAATAAACATAAAATGGAATGGATACCCTTGCCTGCTATTTATTTGTGTATAGGACAGGGCTTCTTGCACAAGTGTGGACAAGAATTAGAAGGTAACTGTCTCTTTTTAAATAGCATTTACATATTTTGGTCTAATTTTCATCCTTAAGCAACAGAAAGCCTTTTCTTTCTCATCAAACCACTGGAGTTTGTGGGACACTGATAGAAGTTCCTTGGAAACAGGCTTCATGGGGAGTTTTTCAAAGAAGAAATCCTGGCTACAGTGTAGGACCACATCACCAATATCCCTCCAGGACTTTTAACTACTTGTTAAACTAATTCTGATGTTACCATGCATAGCTCATGCAGCTGCCCTTTGTCACAGCCCTCTATTGAGAAGCAGCCTCAAAGAAAGAGGAAGGAAGTTCTCATGTTCCAGCATGGCATGTGCCATTCTGCTGCTATCCTCATGTGAGCAGTTCATCTGAAGAGAAAGCATTTATGATGTGACAATCTCAGCTCTGCTGATTTTATATATATTGTTCATTATATAAATACTGTCGGTATGACTGAAGAATCAATGTGTGGCAGGTTTGAAAGGTATCAGGAAACTGGCTGCAAAATATAAATTACTGCCTTTTTCAGCTGGTAGGAATTCACTCAGGTAATATGGCAGCTATCCTCAATGCATTCTAAGAAGACACATCATCACTTTTATGGGACTACAGACGTGCCGTATGAAATGGCACTCAGCTGTCCTTGTGGCTTCAGAGCTTTAAATGAGTAACAAGAAAAGTCAGCTCATATCAAAGATAGAAAAACTAAACCTCAGAGTTCCTAAAAGTCATTAGAATTCAAGTTGGTTACTGGTAATGAAGTATCTGTGCACAAGGACAAAATCAGGAATGGAAATCCAGAGAGGTCCTGGCAGACTGGAAGCTGGCAAACATTGTCTCAATTTTCAAGGGCAAGGAAGGAGGACTCCAGAGACTCCAGGCCTGGCAGTGTCACTTCAGTGCCTGGTAAAACTATGGAAAAGGTTATTCTAGGAGTTATTAAAAAAACACCTGGAGGACAACACAGGCATTGGTCACAGCCAGCATGTCTTCATGAGAGGAAAGTCCTGCTTGTCAAACTGATTGCTTTCTAAACAAGGGTAGAACAGGCAATTTTATAACAGCCACTTAAGTTTCAGCAGTTGTGACAATTTTCATTTGAGTACAAGATTCTCATTTACTGGAACAGGCATTGCCTGGTGTAAATTGCAGAGGGGTCCATCCTCAGTTCCAGTCTTGCCATGACTTCCCAACAAGTATACAAAACATAATGGCCTGAGGAACTGAGCACTCGGGCACAACCCAGCAGATAAGTGAAGGCAGGCTGGGCACAGATTATTTATTCTTCTTTTTATCCAGGAATCAACATCAGCTGACTCCTGGTGTCACAGAAAGGGCCTATCCTGTACAACCACCATAACTGGCTACTTTTGCCTCTTAAATACAACATCTAAATGAGCAGTCAGCACAGCATGAGGTATGCTACACTCCAAAAGCACTTCTTAACATGTAGAATAACAGCACCTCCACCTCACTTGTGTGTGTTGAACAGTATTGCTAAGTAATGGTCCAACTTTTATAAGAGTAATATATTGGACAGCATGCTATGTATGCCTAAAGAGACAGGAATGGGAAGAACAGAGATCTGCCTTTCTGAAGGCACCCAAGAGCTGGTGAAAAACTGCAGCAGTGTCTGTGGAGGTACAGCAAGATGCCTCAGGACTGCGGGCAACATGTTGGATTGCCTACATGGATACAAGATTCTTGGAGCTGCCTGGTAAGGTGTTTTTTCATGGTTGTACCCCCAGAACGAGGGCAGCCTCCCTCTACCCCAGTACTGCATGAGCAGTGAGAGAGTATCTTTGAGAGTAAATCACCTGCACTTGTCAGTGTGTGTTATGTCAGCATGTGGGTGCAGTAAATTTGTCTAAAACACTCAGTGGAAGTATTGTTTGTGCCAGACAATTTGTTTGGTTTATTATCTTTCACACACTGATCTCTTGCCAGGCTTTTAGAGAGGAGGCTGAATCCAGCCTGTTAAGATCACTCATCCATCTGCAGGGTGTTCCCCGGGGCTCTTTGCAAACTGCACGTTCACACTGGGCGTCCATTCCAAGGTCAGAGCATGGGCTTCCCTCCTCACTCATGTGGCCATCCAGCCACATAACAGGACAGCACAGCCCCACTGCCACATGGTAGCCAAGGTATGGGATAGATCTCATACAGACTCCAGCTGGCAGGTGGGTGTTGCAAAACCTTCCCAGAAGTTGTACCTGTCCACAAAACAAGCAGGCAAAATCTATACACAATAACTGCTTTTTTGATGCAGAAGAATACATTTTCCCTTCTTACAACAGCCTTCTTACAAACATCTCTGAGGTTTTAAACTCATATATATTATGATAAAATATTTACAGCAAATTATGTTCCTCTCATCTAAGCCCCTATCACAGCTTTCCATGCTCTGAAGTTCTAGTTTTACCATTGAGAAAGCTGTTGACTTGAAAGCAGCTTATTTTAAAACATATTACAGGCTTTATTTTAAAGTGCCCCAAAATATGTCCCTTCATCTCCTTTTCACTATGATGTTAAGGTCTCTTCTGCCCCTTATATCCTTACCTCTCTTAAGGAGGTTTCCATGCCATGTTGGCAGAGAGGAAGGTTCTAACATTAAATAACAGGAAAATAAAGTGGGGAATGCACATCAGATCTATTTGGATGAGATAGCCATAAACGTTTGGAATAAAGCCACAAACTGCCAGACTCACAAAACTGAAAAACTCTAGCTGTGTTTGTTGGGGGCAAATGCTACTTCACATATGCTAACTCATGATAAATTTCTGCTGCAGACTGCTGCAGGGTGGAAACGAAATGTGGTGGTGGTGGATAAGTCATGGGGCCTGCTGTGACAGAGAGGCTCAAGGGCTGCATTGGTTGGCTTCCTATGGATAGTGCCAGAAGGCTAAATCCTCTTATTTTAGATTGAGGCAGTGCTAGTAAGCTCAGCCTTGCTGGGACCTTTTTGCATTCTCTGTGAATTCATGTGTAAAGTAACCCATTCAATTTAACAAGCACATTGCCTGAGTAAGGGCTGTACTGTTCAGGCACTGTAAATCAGCCACTCTTCCTAAGGAAACAATCAGATTAAAATACTGTGGTGACTTTTCTTTACAAAGATTATCCACAAGCACCTGCTTTCATCAGAGGCTGGCAGTGGTACCTCTGGGCTATGGCTTTGGCATCCATCAGAGTAGGAAGGACTGCTCCTGAAAGCCTCACAGTGCTTGGAGCAGTGGTAGAAGAATGGTGAGTGCTGACCCCTGCTCCAGGAATTACTCCTGTTGTGGAAAACCAGCAAAAAAGTAAAACAAGCTGCCAAGCACAGCAGCTGAGCAAGACTACATTTAGGTAAGTGCTGGACAAAGTCAGGGAAGAGCCCACTTAGAGTCTGCTCTTAACATCAGCGATTCTCACTGCGTCTTTATTTATTACTTGGTGTTTATCAGCAGCAGCCCCAAACCTGCAAACTCACCCAAACAGCCTGGAACCACGGCCAGCCAGACAGCAGCCACGACTCCCATCCAAAGTGAGGTGGAAGTGCAAACAAGCAGTGAGAAGGCAGCTGCCTTCACTTGGTGAGAAAAAGAATTATATAAGTCTCATGTTCAAACAAGATCTCATTCCTCTTGCCTCTGGACAGGACATGATCACTGTGGCACTACTGAACAAAGACATGAAGACACCCCAAGCTTTTCCTCCATGGTCTGTTTAAGGAAAAAAGATTGATTTTTAAATTTTTTTTAAGGTAAGTATAAGATTTGAGTTAACTATACGACATGACAAAGACAGAAGAGAGGGAAGTGTGGCCCTTTCAGTAAGCAAGTCCCCAGGAGGACTACTAGTACATGGTCAAATCTCCACATTTTACCATACTAGAGCAAGATCAACACCACCATCCTCTTTTCCCAAACCACAATATTAGCAAAAAATGTGCTCAAGTTCAGGGTAGCAGGGTGGGAGCACAGTCAAGGAACACTGGAAATCCAACTATTTTTTGATCTGCTGTTTAATCAGGGAAGTCTCTTGAGAGACATCCTAGTGGAGCCTTTATGCTCAGGAAATGTGGGAACACAGTACATGGTGAGGCAGACACAGTCTCAGGCAAAGAGGAAAATTTGCCTGCATTTACTATTCAGATATTCAACCAGGAGATTTGAGTGAGATCCTCAGCTGCTGAGTGGTGATGTGTAGTTACAGCACGTAGGCACCATTTATAATGGCTTTCTACTCTCTCTTTGCTCGGCCAACATATTGTAGCCCTTTAATTCATAGACCTTCCTCCTGAATAATTCTGTGATTATGTGGAGGAAGGGATTGTTGCTACTCTTGGGTAGTTACAGAGGACACCAGGCTAGCTAGCAACACTATAGACAGGGCAAAGAGCAAAGAGGTATTTCTTCAACATGACACATTCTCCACTGATGGTAGTCTGTGAATATGAGGCTTTCTTGACCAGCTATTATAACCTAAAATCCTATTTCTTGAACCTGACTATTTCCAGGGCTGTGGGACACCCCTCCCAGCACAGTGCTGTGCTGCTGCTAGCCTAAGCAGCGCTGAAGTTGAATCCTTGTTTTGAGGATAGGCTGGCAGGAAAAGGAATTTCCACAGTGTGTGGAGCAGCTAATCTGCAGAGGGAGCGATGTGGGTTCTCCCAGCAGCAGCAGGCACGGCAAAGCCCTGACCTGTGCTCTGAGCAGTGTCGGACACCTGGGTTTGCTCTTGGGCTTTATAACCACACCTGAGGCAAGACCAAAGCTGCCAGTAATGTTTAAAAAGCTTCAGGTTAAACTGGTTTAGGCTGCTCCCCGCAAAATCTTGGAAGGAAGAGATTTTCTTAGAAATCTCTTCTAAACCATCCAAGGAAAGAACTGGGAAGCTAGCACTGTGCTTCAGGCACTTGCAAAAAACACACCTTCCTCTTGTACCGACAGATGTTTTAAGACAGGCCTACATGTTAAAATTCCCTTGTCAACGTTCAAAATAAAAAAAAAATAATAATAAAAAAGCTTTAATTTAATAAATGACTGACACTGTATGTTTTTCCTGAGGACCACAATTTAGAGCAATTCCTATTGCTGTGGCCGGCAGTCAGTGCCTGCAATGCCTCACAGCCCACTTGTAACCTACTTCAGGAGCTGTGGCTGGGACCTTCCAGAAGAGTCCCTAAAACATCGGGAAAATAAAGATCTTGTAGCCAGCACTGCACCACGAATGCTGTGAATTTTATTAACGCCCACGGGCAGGAGAAAACCAAAAGAAAAGCAGAGACCGCATCTGCTTAGCAGAATGAAGCCCCCTCACACCCCTTCTCCTCAGGGGTGTCTGGAACTGCGCCGCGCTCCCGGGATTCGGTTCCAGGGCCGAACCCGCTCCGGCTCCGGGAACGCCCCGAGCGCCGCTCCCGCCTCCCCGCCCGCCCTCGGCCCCGCCCGGCGCGTTCCGGCCCGGCCATGGAGGGAGAGGGCGAGGAGGCTCTGGCGGCCTTCGTGGCCCTGCACGGGGCCGCGCTCCGCGCATCGCGGGTCCCCACGCAATACTGGGAGAGCCTGAGCCGCAAACTGCGCGGAGAGGTGGGTGAGCGGCGCTGGGGGCGGCTCCCGCGGGAGAGCGGCGCTGAGGGAGCAGCCCCGCAGGGCAGCCCCGAGCCGCAGCCGGGGCCGAGCGGCGCTGAGGGGGCGGCCCCGAGATGGGGGCGAGCGGAGGCCCCGGAGAGCCGGGCTGAGGGCAGCCCCTCCAGCCCAGGGTGAGGAGGAGAGTCAGGGTGTTGCTAAGCAGGGGACAGTGGGAAAGGCACGGTGCGGGTTGTGTTACCGAAACTGCAGCTCGGGGCTGGAACAGACGTCAGGTGTGGTGTGCATATCTGATTTCGTCTTTTCGTTGTCGGCGTGAAGTTTGGAAGCGTTTGGAAATCCTGGTAGCTGGAGATATAGTACTGGATAGAAGTGATGAAACAAAAAAAACCCCACAGCATTCTGCCACCTACTAAGAAAAAAATTAACTCTGTCCCAGCCAAATGCAGGACAGTGTCCTCAACCCTTCAGCTTTTTATGCCAAAGAGAATTAAGAAAAATAGCAACAGTAGTAGTGCTAGACTCAGGATGTTGTGATATCTTAATCCGTTATTGTTTGGATTGGCTTTTGCCTGATTTTTAATTTTTTTTTCCAGTTCACTTCCACACGGATCTGCCCTGCCGTCAGTCATTTGTAACTGTGCAGAGCTCAGCCAGCTCATCTCGTGTGTGCCTGGGTTACCTGGCTTGGGCAGGTTTTTTTGGGTGAAGCTGACCCCTGGCCCTGAACTAAAGGGAGTGTGGAGGCAGGGGCAGACTCCAGGGTGGAGTATCCCTTTTCACCCTTGTAGCAACCATCTGCTTGCTTCCTGGAGCTTTGTGATGAGAAAGGGAAGAGAAACAAAGTCAATAAAAGGAGTGATTTTAAACAGATTGTAAAGACATGGATTGTATTAAGAAAATTTTTTTCGGTTTGCACATGTGCAGCCCAGCCTCAGTGATGAGGAAAGCTGTCTTTGATTTGTGGGAGTAAAGGAAGAAGGAACTGAGGCAGGAAAGAGACACAACCCGAAACCATTAGTCTGGAGAGTTGAGAGTGCTTGAGGGAGTCTGGAGGAGTCAACCTGGAGAAGAAAATATGAATGAGGTGAACTTCTAGTCCTGGGGAGAGAAAGAGATCTGATAAGGGGAGAAGGCAGCTAGTGGTGGTTTGCTGGAAGGCAGGATAAGCAGTGAAGAAATGTGTGAGATGGGGTGAGAAGTTTGAACAGGTAGTGTAGGATGGTAGGGAAGGTGAGGGAATTGCAGATTAACACCCATGTACAGGTAAAGTAATTTCCAGTTACCTGAGTGCGTCTTTTCCCCACCTCACCTTCAAAGCAGAGAGAGGAGAAAAGCGTTGCAAGTCATGATATGAGTGTTAAGTCAGGAAGGATCTGAGTGTGTTCCTGCTGCTTTCAATCTGTTGTGTAGGTACTGTTAATAACAGGGGTACGTGTTTATTACAGACAAGATAAATCTACATTATCTCAAGCATATGGCCAGTCACAAACTCCTTGTGGAATTACACCCCCCTCAGTAAGTATTCATACAAGGGACCTGGGGAAGGAGTATCTGCTGCTCTGCTTAGGTAGGAGGGTATGAGAAGGGATGTCCTGGAAGAGGATGGAACAGAAGGCAATATATAGCTGCCAAGGAAACCCAAAGTTGAGAGCTGTTGTGTTTCCAGTGCCAGTGTGAAGCTGGAGGTAGCAAACTGAATCTGTGCTGTGACCTAATGCAGGCTTGAGATTTGTGACCTGTGGCTGAGATCCTTGCTTGTTACCAGCTTTGCTGGGAGGGTGTAACACTGAGAAGACAATAGAGTGAGAAGAGACCGTGGTGCTGGTGTTTTTATGGAGGCTGGGATGAGGAAAGGCAGAAGGAAGAAAGCACGTGCCCTAAGGCAGCAGGCTGCTCCTGCTGCTTCATTTTGCTTGCAGTGGTGGTTGAGCAGGCTCTTCCATACTAAATGTCCCAGTGTATGTGGAAAAAGAGACTTAATTATTTCAGTCAGCTTTGGAAGATAAAGCAAGCTGCTGAGAGTGCTTGTCTCTACTGCTGCCACTTCTGGGTGTTGTCCAGAAGAAGGGCAAAATGATATTGAGAAGATTGGGATGTCCAGGAAAAGTTACTGTGAGGAGTGCTGTGGACTGGGATAACCTCTTGAAGGGGTAGAGACAGAGTACAGGACCTTACTTAGAGCTGGACCATGCAGAATGGCTGGAGGAGCAGCAGTAAAGAAGGAAAAGGAGCTGAGGGAAATGGTTTTGGGAATCTAGGTAATGAAGTGTAACTCGGGAGGGGGGCAAAAACCCAGTCCAGCATAGAGCATAGGATGAGTTTCCTTGTTAAATGGGAGGAATTTTTCATCTGTCCTAACCTGCTGCAAAGATGAAAACTTTCTAGCATAGAACTTGAAAAATTTGCATCCATAGTACAGATAAAAATATCTCTTGCATCAATACCTCTAGAACCCAGCCCAAGCAGCTGTTTTCCAACATTCTCACACATGTTTCAACATACAGAGTGAGTGCACCCTCCCTGCACTGTGTACACCAAAGCCTGTGAGAAGTGGAGGGTTTGGGTGTTTTTTATTTACCTTGGGATCTGCTGGAGCAGATTTCCTTCTGAGAGCATTGTGTAATTGGATTGCTCATTCAAAACATGGTATAACTGCTAGATTGGTAAACCTTCCTTTATTTATTACTTTTGCATTTAGCATTCAGCATCTGTTTTTTTGTGTTTCTGGCAGAAACTTGAAAAATAAAATACATGCATGTGTAATCATTCACTACAAGTGCTAAAATTCTATTTCTAGTGTAGTGGTTGTTTCTTATGCTGTTGGATAAACTGTGTATAGTATGTTTATAAGCCTGGAAAATACAGTGCCTGCATCTAATTTTATTCATAGTCTTTTTTTTTTTTTTCTATTCCAGCCATACGCTAAGTTATTTTGAAGGCTTCTCTGTGTTGGAGGAAGATTTTTGTAGCCCTCAGATGTTGCTGGCAAAAGACTGCTTAGAGTTTCATCCCAGTTAGAAATGGAGGCTTTTAATTAATTACTAGAGGGAATGCAGCATGATAATACTCCTAGACTATTTTCCAGAGCAGTGGAGGGCAGCCTGTTGCTCAGAAGTCACCTGTGGCCTTCAAAGCAGTTTGCAGTGTGCCTTAAAAGAATTTGCTGGAGATACCTGTGTGGTAGTTGTGCCTGCTTTGGTGTCAAGTTCTCTGCTTTGCTGGGGTTGCTTAGGTTGGAACTGCACCTGAATGCAAAGAGGGAGGGATTTTGCCCAAACATGTTTTGCTTGCAAGCAGTTGTGCCACTGGAATGTGTTGGTGCTCTTTTGCTGTCTAGAGATTATTGGTTGCTCTGGTGGAATGCTTAATGTGAGCTCTCCCTGCTCTGCTTCAAGCCAAAGATTACTTTTCAGATTGGTGGTGTGATCTTATCCAGCTGGTTTTTGCTTAAGGAGCTTACTTAAGATTTCCTTAATGGTGCTGCTGTGTTAATGGGTTCAGTGTGACAGCCTGGCTCAGAGGGAGGGAGGAAGAGAGGAGACACAAAACTGTCTGTGTATGCAAACTGACAACGAGGGGCTTCTGCCAAACCCATCAGTGAACTACTGAACTGCTTGTATTATCAATTGGGAGTTTGAAAACCAGCAAAACCCTCACAGAAAGCCACTGATTAAGGTGGTCTTGAGGTGCTGCTGCGAGAAGTGTGATTTGCTTTGAGTGAGGAATACACACAATTCACTTTTGCAAGGTTATAAGTTCTCTAGGAGAAATTTTTTTGTTAAGCATAATTCTGTAAAGGTATTAAAAGTGGAGATTTTTTTTGCTAAATGCAAGTGCTATAGCCTCATGCATCTGATTTGTTGGAGGGAAAGACCAAAACTTCGGCTTAGGGCCTTTGGAATCTCTTCATTTTTTGAAGTCTTAGGATGATGTTTAAGAAAAACAAAACAAACAAAAAACCAACAGCTTCCCCTTAGTGTTGTGGAAGAACTTGATTTCATTGTGGGTGTTTGGTAAACAGGTGGAGCCTGTCTGAGGGAAGGCTGAAGTATCCCTGGGTATCTGAGTATCTCTTTCTCTCAAACTCCTTCAGACAAAAGCTAAGTGTGGAAGACGTGCACAGTGCCACACTGCAGCACCTGTCAAGTGACTCCTCTGCATCACACTTGTACTTTTCATTTTCTAATGACTCCCAGTCACTTGTCTGTCGCTTCTTTGAGGCTAATGAGGTTGTTGGGGATGGCCCTTGATCCAGCAGCAGGAGCACTTAAGTGTCACTTCAGGGTAGCGTGGAACATGTTAACTGGCACGCTGCTTTTGCTGGCTGCCATGGGCTGGGATTAACATTTGTGCCCTGAACCAGACCAGGGAGCTCACCCAACTGGGAGCCAACCTGACAAAAATTAATTGTGGGCACAGGGAGGGGCTCTTCCTTTTGCAGGGACCTGCCTGCAGCTACATGAATTTCAGTGACTACAAATTTTCAAGGCAACTGTGCAGAGACTTAAAAAAAACATTGGAGGCTACTATTAGAACAGCAAGAGGTTATGATACTGCTTATTACTGAGTAATGTTATCCTCTTCTAGCAACTGGAAAACTAGAAATAAATTGGAACTGTTATTCTAATACCTGCTAAAGTGAAAGAAACTAAGTTTCCGATTTTTATTTTTTTAAATAGGTGTGTTTTTAATCTCTAATAAGTTTCTTTGCAAAACCATTTTCTTTAGCCTAGAAAATGCATATGTATGTATTAGTGAACATACTGTTAGCATCTCCTTAGCATTTAGCTAAGAAGCTGTGTGCTAAGAGGCTATTAGCTAATAACAGCTAATTGCTGTTAGCTATTGTTAGCATCTGGAAGGCATCCCTGCCCATGGCAGCAGGGATGGAACTGAGATGATATTTTAAGGTCCCTTCTAACCCAAGATATTTTATGATTTTGTAGCCACCATGGCCCCCTCCCCTTGCCTTCTGCATCCTAGAGGAAAATACCATCCCCTGTTCCTCAGAAGGGAATTTCACATACTCCTCCACTTGGATCTGCTCTATGAACTGTGGCTTAAGAAGAGAAGTTGTGTTGTTCCCCTGCTGATTTCCTCCCTCTTTGAGCAGCTGTCTGCTTTTTCTAGGTGGCCTTTCTTCACAGATATGGAGTTGATTTCCTCACCCTCCTGTTGAGGCTTAGCAAAAGTAATTGTCCTATGGAAACACTCACCTGAACAAAGGAAAACTTGTTGCTGCCACTGGCATTTTACAGCTAAGAAGTTGTCAATATATAGAAGTAATTCATTTTAATAATGTGGATTTGCAGGCTGTGTGTTGAACCACTGCAGGTTTGGAGTGTTGAACCAGCAACTCCAGAGTTTACACTTCAAACCTTTCTCCCTCCCTGCTATTTTTTAGTCATATTAGATTGAGGCAAAAGATTTGTCTGCCCACGCCTGTTTTATTAGGTAATGTGTGAGTGATTGTAGCAAAATAATTCTCTCTGAAAAGTTTCATCAGTCTTTTGAAGGCATTACCTATTTTTGTCTTTCTAAAAGCATATGTTAGTTTTGAAACGATGAAAGTTGTCAGCAGGGTCTTGGTTCTGCCAGATATGCAAGCCCACTGTTTGGCAAGGGAGCCTTGTGTGGTGACTGCCCTCGTTTCTGTGTGTTCTGGATGAAGTTGTTGCATCCCAAATAGCCAAGAATGTAAACAAACCCCTTTCAGCACCTTGGTAGAGATAAGTGTATAAAACTTTATATATAGCAGTATAAGGAATCTCCCAATTTACCTGGAGGTAAGCACTGATAGTTTCTCTTACAGGGAAAGAAGAGAGAAGGAAACAGGCTGAAATGTCTTAACTGGTTCAGAACTCAATTGGGAAAAGCTCTTTTTCTTCAGGGACCTTAATGTACTTTAATATGGTTGTGCAGCCTGGGTAACACTCAGTTTTGCAGGTCTTAAATTACTGATTTTAGCAAAGGTTGAGCAAAGGTATTCTGTTTTCAGACTCTAAGATTCTTAATGAGGCGTTAAACTGATGGACAATCATTAGTAAACCTGCTGGTGCCAAAGAAAAAAACAAAGCTTCCTGCAAATATTAACTAAAGAAACTTCCCAAACAAACAGCTCTGTTAAAATGTGAAATAATAAATACTGTTGTTCATGCATCTCTTAAGTTAAAAATGCCCATTTTTATCAGATTATAGGGAAGAAGTGTCTGCAGGTGTCACATTGTGCAGATCAGGGTACTGCCTTATCCAAAATATCCTTATGATATTTTGTGCACTTTCCATCTCAGGTATTTGATGCTGGTGACTACTTTGGAATAATGCAAGTAGAAGAGGTGGATGAGGAGGAAGAAGTTGATGAAGAAATGGAAGAACAATTTAAAAAGCCAAATCCTGGAAATGGTCCTTGTTTCAAAGTTATTGTAACTAATGAGAATGGACTTCAAGCCTCCAATCCAAATAGGTGAGTTGTGATTTTGAAAATAGTGTTCAGTCTTTGAGGAGTGTGAAACCCTAACATAGTGACAGTTTGCTTTGAGACTTGTTTGATTCTATTCAGAAATCCTCTTTTCCAACTCTAAGGCATAGCTGCATGTTTGAGGAAAGGTGTGCTATGAAGCACACCTTGCAAAGGTTACTGGGAGCACAAATATCTTTATGTGGTTTCTTTTTAAATCATGCAGGAAGGTACTTAGAAATTGATTTTAGTAAACTCAAGGAGAAAATAGGGAAAAGGCAACCTTGAAATGATTTCTGCAGAAATAAAGCAAACCTTTGTATCTGCAAGACTGTGTGCCTGTGGAAAAAAAAAAAACAAAAAACAACAAACTAAAGAAATACTTGTGATCTCCACAGATTTCATGCCAAGAAGGTACTCATGGTAATTTTCATTGTGGGCTACCGCATTTCCTTCAGTTGGCTAAAGTATAATTCAAGAGTGTGGTTGTGTGCATGCATGTATGTAGAATTGAATGTATCAAATTACTGTTCTCTTGCTTACAAATCAGCTTCTCTGTCACAAATATAAGACTAGGAGGCATCAGTAAAACTAGAATAAAGTTGTGTAAGAAACAACTTTAAATTGTAGTACTGCTTTTCTGACTTCTTACTGGTTTCAAACATAGAACAGGTTATTTGTCATTAATAAAAAGCAGTGAGATAAGTCACCTCTGCTGGGGATCTAAATGCCGTTCTGCTCAGTTGTATAAAACTTCTGTGAGACCTTTCATACTTTTTAGTTCTGAGGTAAACATGTAAAATCTAAACAGTTAAATGAGGCTTGATGAATAAAACCAACAAAGAATCATAGGTATGTGCCTTTACATCCCTGCCTTAACCTAAGTAATCACCTTTCTAAATATGAGAATACGCTTAAATTATCAACTTCAAAACCAGCTCCTGTGATAATCTTGGGCTTCCTTGCAGGATTCAGGTGTGTGAATATGGGAGCAGAAGGCCAATACACCTGTTTGCTAACATTTTCAAAGAGCGTGAATTTAGCATTCTCTGAAGCCTTTAATTTTAAAGTTAAGTGAGGTTTCATGTGTGTGTGGAATCTGGGATACAGTGATTGTTCAGCCATACTTGCCCTATGTGACAGCTGGCATGTTTTTAGCTTCCTGAAATATGGGTGTTGTGGAGGGTTTTTTGTGTGGTTTGGGGATTTTGCTAGCAAGTAGAATTCAGATTTTTCTCTGTATTGGTTCAGTCAGATGATAAAACCAAAATATGAAGAACCCTTCCGTTTGAAAAACTGGAGTTTTTTTTCTAAAAGTCATGCACCCTAAACAAGGGTTAAACTTGCCAAGGGAAGTTGTGCCAGATATGTGTGGTTTTATTTGGGGTTAGATTGTAATTTTTTTTTAAAACAATGCATTATTTTCTAAAAACAACTTGGTGACACACCCCACCCCCACCTAAAGAAAAAAAAATAGAAACAATCAAAGCTTATTGCTCATTTTCTTTTAGTAGCATACACAGGCTTCTGATGATCAGACTTCTCCACCTGGCTTTACAGATGACAGTGGATGTCACAGACCTTGTGGCTAACGAGGTCCTCAAGTAATTTTTCAAAATAGTGTATTGTTTTCCTGCTTCTGGCAAGAATATCAGGTTGATGCAATAGAGTTAGTAGTGATTAAAAGGGAAGACATTTGTGTTCTTGGCTTTTAAAGGGAATAAGCTCACAAATGAGTGCCTGTTCTTTCTTTGCTCCTCATTTTCATGGAAATGCTCACTAATGCACCATAAGCTTTCTAGAGCAAAACCAGAGTGTAAATTGCTGCTGGGAAGTTGCTCCTACCCTGCCATGCCACACACGGTGTGTTTTCTGGGAGTGACTCTGTGACTAAGAGCAGATTAGCTATCACACCATCTCCAGGGAACTGCAGCTTTTATTCCAAGCATGTGGCTCTGTGTGTGTGTGTGTCTGTGTGTGTGTGTGAGAAGCCCGGGGTGTGACACCACCCAAACTCTCCTGCAGCGTGTTCCTGGTCGACCACGCCTGGACGTACCGCGCGGAGCACGCGCGGCAGCAGCTGCGCCGCGTGCCCGGCCTGCTGCACAGGATGGCCAACCTCATGGGCATCCCCTTCCACGGAGAGGTCCCAGACGAGGGCAGCATCGAGCAGGTGCTGCAGGAAATGTGGAAGTACAACCAGACCTACCAGCTCTCTCAAGGGGTAAGACTCTACGGGATGCTAAAAATTTGGGGGTGAAGATCTTCCGGTACTCTTGGGGTCTCTGCTTGCCCGAGATGTGGATGGGCTGTGCCTCTTTGCCCTCAGAAAAGCCCCAAGCCGAGCACTCGAACAAACGAGATCTTCAGACGTTCCTTTCAAGACTGTTCTTTTTGTTTTATTTTTCTTTATCTCAGTTCTCTGGTCAGAGCTGGGCGAAGGTCCGAACAGCACGGGCAGCCGGTGCTGTCTCCTCCCCTGACCCAGCCTCTTCATCTTTTATACAGATAGTTATGCGCACATTATTTACAATTATAAACCAATACCTACATTCTACACTAAACAGGTGTTATCTACCCTAAACCTACTTGGTGTCATCACTACTGAAGAAGATGGAGACGAAGAAGGAGGAGAAGATTTCAGGGCTCCGCCCAAAATCCTCCATCTTGTCTCTCGTCACCCCTATTCTAAAACCCCATATGTGAAAATAATACTATCTTTTACCACCTTTGGAGGTTTGAAATTCTTCTCTTATTGTTGGCAACCTTTCCCATGGACTGTGGTCGAGGCCCTTGCCTGTCTGAGGCCCATGCCAGGGTCTCCAACCCCCCTGTACAAACCTCGAACCCCCCTGTACAGGTGTTAAACCCCCCTGTACAGATTTTTGTTCGGCCAGGGAGTCCAAAGGAATGCCCTGGACTCCCACACGGTACATGAATAATAACAAAGATCCTTACAGGCTTTCCTTTTATTTGGAAGGAGAGCAAAGGCTCTTTTTAGGGTGTGTGGGTAAGACCACACCAGATTTGGTCACCCTGCCCTCTGTAGTCCTTCAGCACTGTACCAGCATGTCTTGAGCCTTCAAAAACCTTCAAGTGTGCACATGCCATTTTGGAGGGAATACAACACTCGGGGTGCTGGTGAAAACCCTGATGTAGGGCTTGCAGTGGAGCTCCAAGGTTCTTTTGGGTCCTTGGAATGAAAGAGAGAAAGGTGAGTCCTCTGGCCTCAGCCCTATGCAGAATGGTCAGGGCTGAGTCTGAGCAGTGAGAGCATGATCAAACTGCCCCTGTTAGCTCAGGGTCTTGAGATTGTTCTCTGGACTGCTCATCTTTGTCATTAAGCTCAAACTGAACTCACAGTAAAATCAGGTCTGAAAAATCCTTGAGAAGGGGATTCATTGTGACTTTTTCCTGTAATGAAAGGGAAATCTGAGTCTTTCTATTCTCTTTGTTACTCAATTTGTCATGAATAGCTTGTGAGTCAAATGGAATTATCTGTGTTATCACTTAAAAAGTGATTTTCCAGAAGACAGTTAATTCAACCTGTAGTTGAACTTGTCTTCTGTTCTCTTTTCTGGGAAATACCTCCAGTCTAGTCTCTGTGCTCCATTCCTACCTCTATCAAAAGACCACAGTAGTGCTACCAAGCAATTTAAAGTTTATTTTCTTATTCAGCATTATTTTGTGATGAGTGTTGCAGTAAGGGGCACTTTGATGATGCAGCCTGGACACTCGTAGCCAGCTGTTGCTGCGGGCAGCAGTTTTGCTCTCCTTCACTCTTAAACTTCAAACACCTTTTAGCTAATTGATTCTGAGAGAAACTGAAGGAAAATCCTAATCCTACCAAGCAGCCTTCTGCTGGTTTAGCTCTTTTAAGCAGCTGGTTTGGTTCAGAGAAAGTGGGTCTGGTAGGCAGTAGCACAAGAAAGAGGAGGCTAAAGCAGGAGTCTGAGAAGTGGTGTAGGGGTGCTGCCAGTGCCTCTGTCTCAGAGAGCTTTTCCTGCAGTCCGTGTGTGCGAGATGTCTCCCTCTGGTTATTCACACAGACTGCAGAGGAGAAGGTTCCTGTCTGGTACATCATGGATGAATTTGGATCACGCATTCAGCATTCAGACCAGCCAAGTTTTGCAGCAGCACCTCTGTTCTACATGCCTCAGCAAATTGCTTACACGGTTCTCTGGCCTTTGAGAGACCTTGAAACTGGTGGTAAGTGTGTGTCTGAGGAGCTGGGGATTTCTTTAATGTTTGCAATAGAAAATGGGCCAGTTCTTACAAAATCTTTGAGCATTTCACAGTAGAACAAATATTTCAAGACCAAAATAGCTGCATTCTTGTAGCATTGTCAAATATAAAAGTTCTCTCTTTCTGGTATTTCCATATTTTAGGATAGAGACCTTTTACCAGTCCAAAAATGTTGCTGTTGTTTTATTGACAGAGAACTTAAACCTTTCAACATTGCCTTAGGAAAACTGCAAATTCAGTCTTGAGGGGTCTAAAAAAAATTCCTCAAAGTCTGTGTTTGTAGCTTTGAGTCAGGAAGTCAGGCTCTGAAAGTTGGGAAACACCAGGCAAATGATTTATTCTTGTAATCTTAATCAGGGGCCACCTCACGCCTCCATCATGTGGAGATGATAAGCATCCTAAATAATACTCCTTTTATCTCATTTCTTTAATTATCTCTAATTTTTCATTTAAATAACGAAATTTGTGCTGGTATAGACTGTACAGCCGTCACTGGAAGATTTTCAGTGGGAGATGAAAGGCAGTTCCTAAAGGTTCTCCTGGTTTTGCTGCAGATGAAGTCACTCGTGATTACGCTTACGGGGAGACGGACCGCCTGATCAGGAAGTGTGTTCTGTTACCTTGGGTGCCCACTGAAGTGCTGGATGTCAGCTGCTTTACTCCAGAGCCACCAGATGAGCATTACCAGGTATGATTTTAACAAGTTAATTCCATATCTCTGTTAAGAAGAGGCGGTGTCTGAAAAAGCACTGCAAGAATTCTGATTTTGCTTTTTTTTTAAAGACTATTCAGAGGACAGCCATTAAACTAAAAAAAAAAAACAGTTCAAAGCACAGTGAGACAAGAAATGTCTTACACTTATATGTGATATCTAAGTGTTTAAATACTGGAGCAACATAAATGAGTTCTAGTATTTTATTGCTGTATTGCATAACTTTTTTTATAAGCACACTACAAGGTACTTCATGTTGAGGCATCCATCTTCCAGTTAGATATTTGATACATTGTCTGATAGGCTTATTGATTGGATTTGTTGTTGTAGTATTGCTGTTCAGGCTTGAATTACAGAAGGATTTGTTTTACTATTTTAGAAAAAGTTACATTTTTCAAACTGGATACTGGGTTGTGTTGTGACTTAGAATCATTAAATAATGGAGCAGGGACATTTTTAATTTGATGGCACTCTTATAAAGTACTCATTCAGTTTGTTTCCTTTCTAATAAAGGTTTGGGGTATTTTAAGGATGTGAAATTAATGTTTGAGGTCTTCTTTTCATGAACAATGTCTGCATGAGATTCACTTCTTAGAAAAATGAGGAAACTGATACCTGTGAGGATGCTGTACTGGATACTAATGGCATTCAAAGTACAGCTTCTAAAGATGAATCTATACCTCAACTGTCTGTTTCTTTATGATGGCTGAGAGGCAGAAAATGCTCTACCCAGCTTGTTATTAACAATATCTAGTCAGAAATTAATTAACCTGCTTCTGCTAAATAAAGTTGTACACTCATAATAGCTAGGCTGTCTTGTAACCTAAGGCAAATTGGTTGGTTGGGATTTTGCATTTTTGAAAGAGGTGTGCTTTGCACCAACACTTCTATCCTAGGGTTTCTGGGAGCTGCTTCCTTTGGCAGAGCATCAGCAATGATCCAAGAGTGTATTTCCTTTTATCAGTCAGAGGGGGGCTGTACAGGATGGAGAGAGACTTTTGCAGGCATGGTTACTTCTGAAGACTGCAAGAAAGTTGCTCATTTTCACAGGAGCAGAATTGGCTTCCAAACTCCTGTAATTTTTTTAGTCGTCTGTAACAAAGGATCACAACTAAATGGTCAGTCTTCCATTTTGTTGTAAATAGAGCAACTTCGTCTTCTGTTGTATATGGTTGGCTGTGATTTGAGATTTTTTTTTAATGTTTAGGAGGCAAGAGTTTCTCAGGGTCTTTGAACAGTGTTGATGTGCCTTGGTCTCAAAGCCTTGTTTCTTGTTCCTTTTTACTGATTGGATTTCCTTCTACCTCTGCTCTTGTACAGATATTTTTCTGAACAGCATATTACACAACATAATAGAATTGTCAAAATGTAACTTGGCTGAAATTCACTTGCACCAAAGAGAACGGACCAATAAGACACTCTTTCATTCTGCTAGAGTTAACTTTTTGTCATTTTCTGTTTTCTAGGCAATTTTAGAAGAAAACAAAGAAAAACTTCCCGTAGCGATAAATCCACCAGTTTATGCCAAAGACAAAGTTTTCAAGTATGTATCCACAAACAAAATGTTTTCTTACCAGCATTATGTGCAGTAATTGCAGTGTGTTCAGGCTGAACAGCCTTTTCCACCTTTGAACAACAGAGGCAAGTTAAAGGTGTGTTTATGTGGAGCCACTTGCCTAAAATTCTGACTTACTTGTTGCTCCTGTTGGATTTATTCCTCAGAGTGAATGAGTTTTCCCTTACAGAATTTCTAAAAAATAATTTTAGTGTGTTGGGTTTTTTGTCTGTTTGTTTTTTAGTAAGCGCCACCTTTCACCTTCTGGGTGAAAGAAAAGTTGCATCGTGTTTTAACACTTAAGTTACACAGTGTTGTTTTCACTAAGTATTACTTAAGGTGTAGAAGAGACACTAAAGACTTGTCCTCTGCATTGTAGCATGTATGTCCATAGGGGTTGCTCTGTGGTGTGTGAATATAACAGACTATTCCCCTTGTTCAGATGGCATTACCAAACAGAAATCCTATAAAAACCTGGGATGTTTTAAATTGGACATGTGCTTGCTACAAAAATGGACCATATGCTGTGAAACCATTTCAGAAGAAAGCTGGAAGAATACTGCAAAGATAAGGGATTTTTTTGAGCAAAACCAGTGGTGCTGCATGGCCAGGCTGCCTTGTTACTGGTTTTATTCCAGCAAAACAAACCATTGCTTAGCATGTGCTGTGAGTTGCACTGCAGGCTGCTTGTAGTTTGACACTGGGATCACAGTTCTTGCTTGAAACATTTTGCTTAAATGGTAAAGTTGCACTAAAATGTATGTGGTAGGTGTACTAACACACCAGCTTCTTGTGTTGATTTGTTACTGATCAGCTTTACTTGAGAAGAACAACTGGAAATCAAAGTTACATCTTGTGGAGAGGCATTTGTTAACTTGCCCACTGATGGTCGAGATTCCATTTGTAGTTGAAATCTCTGGTTACATGACTGTGAGGATAGCAAAAGCTGATATTTTTCATCTGCTGTACTCAGATACAGGAGTCAAAGGCAGATGCATTCTGATAGAGGCAGAAAACAATACTGAGGATGTTGGAAAACACTGATATATTTTTTCACTGCTTACCTCTTTAGTTTGTATCTTGTATTTCAAATGAATGGCATTCACATTAGGCAAGGAAGGAGGGGGAAACACATCAAATTCTTCCTGCTCTTCTAATCCACACCCAATCAATGTACTCCTAAGGGTTTCCCTCACTTTTCCTTTATCCTGTTCATATCTGGATAGAAGGCTGTAAGATCCTTCTCATGTTCTGAATTTTGTCTACTAAAGTTCCTCAAGTAGAGCAGCATCTCAGAGTCCAGACAATGGAGTGGGAGCTGCAGCCTTCCAGTGCTCTTGGCCTCCTTTAAAGGTTTTAGGGGACAGACAGATGGGCACACATGGAGCTGGGTGGATGGGTGTAGCCTGTTAATAAAGTTTGTGCTCTGCTTGGTGGATTGCTGCTGTTTTAGGGGATTCAGAAGAAATTCAAGGCACAGGGTTGCAAAGTGTAGAACCTGGAACACATTCTTAGTCATCTTGTATCCAAGCAGAGTTAAAGCAGAGAGTGGCAGATGAAATAAATGTTTAATCTGAATCCTGAAAAGCAGCAGAGTGAGTACAAGTAGTTTGATACAGCAAAATTACAGGTTTAATTAGGTCTTGTAGCATAGTAACTGCTGCCCTAGTTCTACCCAGCTGTGCTGATTGCTGAATGGAAAAAAAAGAATCAAAGAACTAAATGCTTCAAAGACAGATTTATTAGGGAAAGTCTTTCCAGTTTGTGTTGGGCTTGATCATCTCTGTTTCTTTTGATCTTCCCTTTCATGTTTCTCTTCAGCCACATCCGTTACTGTTTTAAAATGTCCAAAGAGCTGTTATGAGACAACTTTTTGTTTTGGTTGGTCTTGTCAGCTCTGTGCTGTGGTAGCTGATTCTCAGTTGGTAACTGCTTCTTAGCTTTAAATATTTTGAGTAAATTAAGTAATATCTAAACGTATTTATCTTACTTGCATAATTTCACTGCATGTCATCTTTAATCCCAGACATCATAGCATCCCTGCCAGGACTTTGGTGAGGCAAGGGGAAAAAATCCATCATTTGGGGAGGTATGGTTAGCTGGCTTCATTAGTTCAGTGTGCCACTGATACTGGACTGAAAGGTCCCAAATAGCTTGGCTGATACTACAGGATTAGAGTGTAGATGTGTTCTGCCCTCTGTCAAAGCCAGAATGGGACTTGCTGCATTTCTTACCTGTCTCTATCTTTGTGTGGTATTATCAGTGTTTACTTTAAAACAAATGAAATGGCCTTATTTCCTCTCTAATCTTAACCTCCCTCATATCATTACAGTGATGTTCCTGCACTTAACAAAGCTAGACTGAACTGCCCTATTTCTTTTATACTACATTTTAACCAGGTCTTCAAACACATAATTCTGAGTGCTCTGGCACTGGATCTTTGCAGGATGGTGACTTTTAGGATGTGTTTGTAAGGAGCCAGTTTGGGATTTTCTGAACAACTTCAGTTTTAGTAGTTCTTGTGCTGCATGTGTTCTTTCATGCCTATTTGTGTGGAGATTTTGGATGCTTCAGGGCTTTGTTACAGCATTATATAATTGGCCCTTTATCTTCAGGTCACCACTTTGATTTGCCTTTGCTCCAGCAAGGACTGAAAGTTTCTCCATACCAGTGGATGTTAGGGGAGCTTGTGGGTTTGGCAGAACTTGTAGTGGATCCAGTACATCAGATTTGGTATTACACTTTCTCCTAGTGTGCAGACTTACAAGGAGAAGCCAAGAAGCCACGAATTGCAGGAAGAAATGTTAGTGGGATTCTGTGGAAATACTAATTTTGTTCCGTTGCAACAGTGAGGAAAGACTGGTGGCTTCTTTCAAAAGGCTGATTCCCTTCATCCACAGTGAAGTTACCACTCTCAGTTATAGGCTTCAGCATAAAAAGTATAACTATTGTAATATCTCACACATGGAGCCATGCAAAGCATCTTACATACTTTACTTTTTAAAGAATTTATTTCGCCCTGTGACTGGGCTATTTCTGCAATTCACCTTTTTAGAGAAGTGTCTCTCAGGGGATTATATCTTCCAGTTGGGTAGTAGTGGAGGAGGAGAGGAAAGTTCCACAACTGATAAGAATAGATCTGGAGAGGAGGAAGAATGCAGTAGTTTCTCATGGAAAAAATTAGTGGGTTTTTATTCTATTTATACCATGAGAATGATATAAGAAACAGTCTTGCTTTTTGGGTCAACATGCTGAATTCTGAATTAAGTGGCCTCACTTTAAGCTGTAAAGTCATCAAAATAATAATTATTTCTATCTACTTATTTTAGCATCCAAGTCACTGGTTTTATTTGAGAGGGAAATTTCCTAAGATATGCAACAACTTTCCTCGTTCTTGGTTACATTCTGAAATGTCTGTCAGGTTTGGGTTGGGGTTTTGTGTGATTTTAAATGGTGTTGAGAGGGAATTTTTATCAAACCTCAAAGCAGTGTGTATTCCCAGCATATACCTCATGTACCTACTTTCATATGTTTGGGTTATTTAAAGTTCTGAACGAACAAAAATAATCTTCTGGAGCTACAGACTTACGGTGACAAGATTTCCTGTGACTTTCTTTCATGTGGGTGAGAGCAGATTGATTTTTAGAGCTCTTTCAGGAGTGAAGGTATTCACAGGGCTGCTCTCACTTCTGGACTTTTCATGTAGAACAATGAATTCATGTTATTGCTTCTCTGTCAGGGTCTAGTCATCATCTTCTGAACTGTTACTTTTATGAAGATGTCACAGCTAAACTACCTTTGAGATTTGTATCTCAAAATAGATACTTTTTAGGTAATCTCTCACGATTTTTTGATCTATCCCACTTCAATTTAAGTTTTTTCTGTGTATCAAGAAGAGATTGTCACAGAGAGTGTATCCAGGAAAAACATAATTCTTGTAGAAAGTCAAACTTAAAAGTTTTTTTTTCTATTCAAGCATGAGCTGATCGGTTTCAGAAACTAAACTGACATTTTTCTTCATGTGCTTCTTTCTTCTAGGGTTTTCACAGACATTCAGCAAGTCCTCAACAACCTGACACATCCTCGTTTTGTATTCACAGACAACGAGGGAGAAGCAGACATCCTCTACAACTTCTCACACTTCAAAGATTATAGGTTAATTAATTACAGGATTCATTATTCCCCTGATAATACTTCTAAAAACACTTCTTTGCTATAAAAACTGTGTTCCCAAAGGCCTCCCCAACCTTCCCCCTTCACCAAGCACTTGTTTGCTTTGTAGGAAACTCAGTGAGGAGAAGCCTGAGGTAATGGTGAACCAGTTCCCATGTGAGAACCTCCTGACTGTCAAAGACTGCCTGGCATCCATTGCTAGACGAGCTGGGGGACCAGATGGGCCCAGGTGGTTGCCCAGGACTTTTAACCTCCAGACAGAATTGCCTCAGTTCATCAGCTACTTCCAGCAGCGTGAAAGGAGGTGACTTGTGTTTCCTCGTCCTTAGGTTTTGTCCTGTCTTGAGCCCACTTTCCTCAAAGACCAGGAACCCACATTTTGGTCTTGGCAGCTGTTGCATCACTATGAGTTAGTTCTTGCTGCATTTATATTCAAGTGAATTTGACCTGAAAAGTGGGGGCTTTTTAGGTTTTTATTTTAGGTAAGAGTAGTTAAGCAATGCAGTTTGAAGCCCAGAAACTTTGCTGTGATTAGAATACAGAGTGGAAGTTCTTTGCTCTTTGCCCAGTCAGGATCTTGCTTCTTGTGTTTAACAGATATACAAAGCCTCAAAATGTGTTTGCAACAAGTGTGGGTTTTTTTTTTTTTCCAGGGGACAGTGGCTGTTGTTCTTGCACTTAAGCCAGAGTGGGAAATGTTTAAACTACTTGTGTTCTGTAAGGTTATGAAAGTAAAATTTAGTTTTAGTGTTAGACTGAAGCAGTTGTGGAGCTTTAGGGTTTTAAATCCACACTTCTGCTGATGCAGCTGCCTTGAAGTGGGTGGAAACTATGATTTTTCTTCTTGTAAGAGAGAAAGAGAGCATTAGCTACTGCTGAATAACCTCTTCTGTCTGGCATGGAGTATTCTGGTTGAAAGGTTGCTGCTTTGGTGATGCTTGCTTATTATGGTGACACCTGCCAGGTGTTTCATTTGGCCATTATTTTGCTACACAAAGTCTGTTATGGACTGGCACTGACCAGGAGAGAGCACACCTGCCACGTGTCCCTGGTGTGTGGTGGTTTAATTCCTTGTCAACATCAAGGACTGACAGTGAATGCAGTGTGTATGCAGGGAATGGGAAGGGGCTGGTAGGAATTTTCAAACAAACAAAACAGAAGTTAATTGTGGTCTTCAGCTCACTTTATGATGCTTTAATAGGCTGAGGAAAGGACATCAAGCATCACCCTGTCCTGACTTGGAAAGACCATCATGTTGCTGGATTTTCTTGAGGATATCTCGGAGAATTTTGCTCCTGGACATGTCTTGAGTGCTAGAAAGCAAGATGATGGTGGTGTGTTTTTATTTTCCTGTAGTGTGAACTGTTGAGACACTGTGTGGTTTCTTCCCAAAGAGATGAGTTCTGGTGTCATTTAATGAGAATGATTTGGAGGTGTGTAAGTAGGGACCCAGCTTGGAAAATTGCACAATACCCTGCCAGAATGTTCTCAGGCTCCTGGCAGAACAATTCCACACCATGACTTGTGCATGTTCATGGTGATGCTGTCCTGTTGATGGGTTGTTTTCCCCTTTTGATGGAGTCAGATGCAACAGAAGGAGATAAACAGTGAGATCATGTCAGGCCCTAACTGGAAAAAAATAAATTTGTGAAAGGTACCATTGCCTTTTCTCTCCCTTATTCCTAAGACCAGCTGTCAGGAAAAGTCTTAATTCTTGCACTGTTGCCCATAGCTTTATAAAGTATTTTTTCAGGAGAAGACATGGATCAAGCCAAGTGGCTGTTCAGCCAGATGAATGAGGTGGATACTTAAAGGTGTTGCTCTCTCTCTTTCTCTCCCAGAGGAGAAGACAATCACTGGATATGCAAACCATGGAACCTGGCCAGAAGCCTGGATACCCACATCACCAACAACCTGAACAGTATCATCAGGCACAGGGAAAGCAGCCCAAAGGTGAGAGAGTGTGGCTTTGAACGGGATTTAAAAGGCAGAGCTGACAAAACTGCTTCGTAGAAGGTCTGAAAATACAAAGGAAATTTATTTTCTTCAAAATTCATATGCTGACCCTAAGCATACAGTTCAGAATAGATTCAGCTGCAAATTGGTCAACTCCAGTTATTGCAGTGATGAACTCAGAGCCTGGTGTTGTCTTATCTAAAAAATAAAACTTGCCCTGACAGTAAGGGATACTCCAGTGTGGTGCTGCTGTAAAGCCAATCCCCAGGCTGGCAGACAAACACATTGGCTATAGTTAGCATTGGTCATCAATGTGGGAACATTATTGCTTCTGTCCCCTGGTTGATTGTTACTGTTTTGCTCAGCGGCACAAAGGACCACCTTTGCCAACAAGACATGAATCACAGAGGTTTTTAGAGGGAGCCTGCAACATCCTCCTGTACCTCGGTGTCCCTGCAACATCCCCTGTACCTGACAGTGTGTGAGCACTGAGCTCGCTTCAGCGCCATTTGCTGGTGATGTGTGGACTGCATGTGTTTTCTGGGGTACAGAAATGCACACAGAATTGCTTCGTAATTGTTGCAAAACAACAAGGTCACCAGAGTTAGAAATCAGTTAGAAATCACCAGTTAGAAATCCGTCATTTTTAAAAATGAGAACATCCCGGCCTCCTTGTTTCCACACCCTGTAGTCAGAGTGTGACAAAAAGTAACGCTGTCTATTCGTGCACCTTTGTGAGGCAAAGCTGAAATGCAGGCAGGGGTGCCCTGGCTCACCGAGGTGCAGTGACTCTGGCACCTCACCTGAGCTGTGTTTCTCACCTGAGCCTGTGCTGCCCTGCCCTGCTGCAGGTGGTGTGCAAGTACATCGAGCAGCCGGTGTTGTTTGAGCGCGAGGACGTGGGGCCGGTGAAGTTCGACGTGCGCTACGTGGTGCTGCTGCGCTCCGCCCGGCCCCTGCGGCTCTACAGCTACAACGTGTTCTGGCTGCGCTTCTCCAACAGGTGCTCACCTCCCCCTGCAGCTGCACCTGCTGGAACTGGGGGCCTTGGAAACTGAGCAGTTGTTCTGTTCCTCAGGGCGTTCTCGCTTGATGACTTGGATGACTACGAGAAGCATTTCACTGTCATGAATTATGCTCCTGGTGTGACATTGAAACAGGTAAGCCCAAAACACTCCCTCACCTTTCTGTTAGTAGAAAATCTTCTGATGCCTGTGCTGTGGCTGTTAGCAAATAACCTATTTCACATCTGAAGTTTTCTCCTCCCCTCCACACCCCCACAAGCTGCTAGCTCAGATTTGGGGAGTTCTGAGAGAGGAGTTCTTCAGGATAGGGAAAGGAAATCCAAAAGAGGCCCCTTACCTCAGGATGTATTCCAAGGCTTATTTCCAAGAAGGGATCCCAGGAGGCAAAGAGAGCGATCATGGAGGGGCAGGGGTTTTTATCTCTCTCGGGGTCGGGGTCAGATTACCTGGCCAAAGGCCCAGAGTCAAGGGGCAGGTAGGATCGGGCCAGGTTACAGTGTCTGGGGGAGGGGTTTTTCAGGAGAGACCATTCCCTAAAAGGAATGCAACACACATCCACTTCAACAGGGTGTTCAAAGTACCTGAAGTACCTTAGGTACAACCTAAGTACCTAAGCAAATACTTCTCTAGACTCTTTCCTCTCTTTCCCCCAATCATCTGTGGTTATCTAAGATAATACAAACTTACATTCTGAATAGAACCCACATTGATAGAGAAAATAAAAGAATTATAAAAAAACTACAGCTTGTCATTGTCAAAGCCTTAGAGTGATCTTTTATAACAAAAAATCCTGGAACAAGGAAGGTATTCAGGAGCTGTCTTAATTCCCTAGTTCTCTACTTGCATTTGTATGAATGGCAAATATATTTGATGTTCCATTCTCTTGTCATTCCCAACCAAGACAGCCTTTGATATTACTGTTTTAGGTGCACTGTGAAGACTTTATTCCTCTGTTTGAAAAACAATATCCTGAATATCCTTGGACAATGGTACAAGTAAGTCACCAATTCATATTTCTCATGTAAATGTTCATGATCTGTTTGGGTGGGGTTTTTTACTCAGCTTTTCCAAAGTCTTGGGTTGTTAGGATTTTTTTTTCTCAGAAGACATATTTCATGTGTATCAGTTTCACAAAGTAGATCATATGTTAACCTTCACTTTAGAACTTTGTGTAATTTGCCTTCAAATACTTGACTGTTAGAGAATTGTATTTTGCAATTTGAGAATTTTACTTCATGATCACTTTATGATATTTATTGTGTTGGACTTAGCAATACAGCCAGTCCTGACTACTCTCAGGTGCTGCCCCAGCTTCCCTGTGTTAGCAGCCTTGCCAGAGCCCTGTCCCTGCTCCTTTTACAGATGACTTTTCACAAGAACACAGTTGGTTCTCTGATACCAGGGCATCTTTTGACCGTAAAAAGGAAGCTCCAAATACTACAGTTCCATAAAACCTGCAGGAAGGCAGATGAGGGCCTTCTCATTGATTTTAATGTTTCCTGTGATTCGTGCTTGAAAGAAAAAGCTGAATGTGAAGAGCTGGTTCAGAAACATGCACAAAACTGAATCCTTTCACTCTTCCATATTTATTAGGAGCTGGAAGAAACAGAGTGAATGATAGCTGAGCTTTTATATGTGCATATTTATTCAAAAGTGCATAAATTATCCAACTGTGACTTGATTTCCATAAATTAATTCACATTTGTTTTAACTAGACCCTTAAATCCAATTAATGATACTCAGAGTATGACAGGGTTTAAAAGATTCTGGAAGAGACTACAGGGGGTGAAAAGAGAGATGTCAAAATATGTCCTGTAGGTTACCCAAAGTAGTACAGTGTACAGAAAATAGAGGGAAAGGTTCACTGCAGCATAAATTCAATGCTAAAACTCACATCTGTGTGTTCTTCCTGGTTTATTTCACTTACAGGTTGGTTATCTGACTGTTTTTCAAAATACCTATGTAGTACATTCTTAAAATCTCCATGTCCTCCCCACCCTTCTTAGGGGTATAAATGGGTAGAAGATTTTTCATTGCAGAACAGAACAAAGCAAAGCTAGAATACAACTGAATAGGCAGGAAAAAAAAAAAAAAAAGCCAGAACTTCACAGTTGTACTGCTGGTCTTCACAGAACTCCCCTAGGTCTTCTTTTTCCCCTCCTCTACACATAAGTGCAATACTTGGCATAATGCCTGAGAAGGGAGTTAATTCTAAAGTTAAAAGCACTATTTTCAGGACCTCCATAGAATTGGCTCCCCAGAAAAGTCCATGGATATTGCCAGGTGCTGAGTTCTTTCTCTGTGTTGGCATTAGGTCTAAATGCACATTTGGAAGCCAATACTGAGCAGATTTTCATCTGCTGTGTAGTGCAATTGATACAAACCCTTTACAACACTGTGTGGATGAAGTGATTGAAGTGAATGAAACGTGTTGCTTTTATGGAATCTCACTCCTCATTCAGAGACCTTTTTCTGTTACTAGGCAAGTATTTTTAAGGCATTTGCTGAACTGTTCGAAGTTGCTTCATCTAAACCTGCCCCTCTTGGCATCTGTGATTATCCATCATCAAGAGCAATATATGCCATTGACTTGATGCTTAAGTGGGACACCAGCAGAGATGGTGAGAAGCTCCTTTATTTGAATGTTAAATTGTCTTATGTTTGTGGACCTCTTCAGAAGTCTATTTCTTCTCTTTTAACTTGTTTCTCAGGCAGTGTGAACTGTGTGCTCTGTGCCTCCCACTGACACCTGAAGTTGCAAATCTGCAGGGATGGCATCTGCCATGCTGCTTAACAGGAGTGATAGGGCTGCACCCTTGCTTCCCTGCTGCTGTTGTTGTCTGTTTAGAGAAAAACAGAGCAAAACAACAGAGAGGTGGGGGGGAACCAAAAGAACCCAATCAAACCACCACACACAAAAAAAATCCCCAAACTGATTCTGTAAAGATTGAGTTGCTTTCATGGAGGGAAATGATTGAGAAGCAGGAGGTATAAAATGGAGCCTTTGCTGCTTAGATGAGGTGGAGCAAGGGGTTGAATGTGGTTTGCCACATCCACAGTGGATGCTCTTTTCACCTGTGCCAGAGGTGTCCTGAATGGGAGAGGCAAAGCAGCTCAAACATTACTAGCTTGAGGAAAACTACTGTAGTAAAAGAACCAACCTCACGTTACATGCCTGGCTGAACATGAGCTGCACAGGTCCCTGGCCTTTTGAAGATAAGGGATGGTGCCAGTGTCAATGCTGTAAAGCTGTGAGCAGCCTGTGGACAGAGATTTGTTGCTCCTGTGCAAAGCACAGTAGGATTTACTTATCCATCAGAAGGTTGTTCCCTCACTTAACAATCTCAACACCAGACGTGAAATAAAATCCTTTGGTTGTCTCTGCACAGAATGTATTTGATGCAGAACTGATGAAGTTTTTAAGAGAAAATTAGATTTCCTGACTTTCTTTAGGAGTGTCATGAATGGGGGTGGCTGCAGTTAAAGGAACAGGACTACTCAATACCTAGGAGGTTTAAGAAGGCAAGGTTTGTACTGAAATGTGAAAGGAGAAGCAGAGTTTTCTTGAAGATGTTTTGAGACTGAAAAGCAAAACAGTTGATTCAGGGAGATCATATTGAATGGCTGCAAATTCTCATTCCAGGGGAGGCATTGAATTAGCACAGTGGTTGCAGAATCTGTTGGATAGTTGTCCTCTGGATAGTGATGGTAGAACATACTTCTGTCCTCCAGTAAAAACCAACCCACTGAAACAAAAACACCCTACTGGCTTGGCAGTTTGGGTCACAAAAGATGCTTTTCTCAATGATTTTCTGTAATTTCTGGATTAAAGACAAGTAGTGATTTGGGATCTCTGTAGAGCTTGTATTAAGCAGCAATGTTTGTGTTTGCCATGACAGGGAAAAGAATTATGCAGCCTCAGATCTTGGAGGTGAACTTTAATCCTGACTGTGACAGAGCCTGCCAATACCACCCTACCTTTTTTAATGATGTCTTCAGCACCCTATTTCTGGATGAAACAGACAACTGCCATGTGACACGCATTGTCTAACCACAGGAGACGTGACTCCATCAATTTCCTTCTCAGATATGCTTAACAGCAGGATTTATATTTCAGTTCTATGAGCTGCTGATGCAACTGTTTTCCTATACTGATCGCCAGGGGAAAAAATTGTATCAGAAGAATATGCATATACCATATACTGTATTGATAATCCCTTTGTTTGCATTGTCCTTGTCTGGCTTTGTTCTTTCTGTAAATCATTGGTGTTTGTTGACAAAGTGTCTTGTTTATTGAATATTGGAGACCTCAGAGTAGGACTTGTTTTTCAGGTAGCCTGATTGCTTGCTTGCTGGAAAGCATTGCACAAGTTCCTTGTATCAACATTAAAACTATAATTTACTGAATCGTGTTGGGGTTTGTATGTCCCTTTCTTATCTACCCCTCCTATACAAAGAGGGTGGGTGAGAAATAATAATAAATAATAATAGGGTGTTTCAGTGCAGTGAACTATGGGGTTAATAAGACTTTTTTGGATTTTATGGATTTTATGGATCTTCCCATTTTTCTTATTTAAAACAAGAGAAAAAAACCCGCAGCATTTAGGAATCTTGTACTGCTGGCTGTCATCCTTAGCCTGCCCCTTAGAGAAACCTGATTTTTGAGGACGTGAGCAGGAGGCAATGTTTGGAGCAGCACAGGAATGCAGAAGCCTAAAGGAATTAAAGGGATTTTGAAAACTCTGCTAGAAGCCCGTACAGTCTTTGGTCTTCCAAGTTTAGGGCCTAAGAGAGAGGTATTTTGGCAGTGGGGTGCCCATTTGAAATTAATCATTCCTAATCTTTCCTCAAATCAGGATCACTTGGCTGAAATTTAGCAATTTTACGTGCAAGCTACAGAAAATTCTGCTGTCTGTCATGACATATATATTGTATGGATAGTAACTATTTAAGCTAGTTTGCAGAAATTAGAATGTGCTTGAGAGGAAAGTACAGTTAAAAATTGTGTAAATGCTCTAAACCTCGCTTCATACTTCGCCAACATGCAGCACGTTATCCCTCATGATCAGGAACATAAAGGAATATTTGAGGCTATTTCAGGCTGGTCTGCAGCAACCTGCTTTGTTCCACTGACAGGAGCACAGGGTGGAGAAATAAACTTGGGAAAATGCAGTTGCTGTGCAGATGGGGCAGAAGGGAGAGCAGGGTTGCACAGCAAGAAGTGATGCTCACACCATGCTGGCCTCCTGCTCAGGGGAACTCAAACTGGTTTGGGCTCCTTACTTAAATTTGATTACAGGAATGTTGTAACTGGGTTCTCACAGTTTCTTTACAGGTGCTCTGAATTTCTTGCTTTGTCTTGGCCATTGCAAAGGTGAGAAGAAGAGATGAAGGGGCTGTCTTTGAGGCTGGAACTCTCTGCTGCCTTCACTTTCTGCTCAAAACAATTTAAAATGATACCAGTAAGGAACAAGGTTATTAAGTTTACATGTAGTTTAATGCATTTAGCTGAATGCATATACAGTTCTTCAAAGTGGGAAGGCACAAATTGTTAAAAAGAGCTTGTCTTAAATGTTTCCAGAGTACAATGGCCAGAAGACAAATAGAGCCACATCATAGCACAAAAGCACTGTGCCTAGTGGTAAATATGAAAGGTTCAGGCAACAGTCATGCCTGTCAGTGTTAGGAACACCTTTCTGGAAACTGTTAGTGTGTGGCTGGATTTCTTCCTCTGAATATAAGCAGATTTGGTTCCTGCTCTCTTCTGGTAACAGTTAAAATGCTGTTGTCATGTAACATATAATACTCTAATATGGCACTTTCCACTTTTCAGTCAAGACTTTCTTTTAGTTTGCTATAAAACCCAGTCAGGCATGCACCCCTTCGTGGCTTGCCTAACAAAGTTGTACTTGTTTTGCCAAGTTGTAATTAACAGAAGTAACGGCAGGAGTAGTTCAGCTAAAATTAAAATAAGGCCATAACTTTGGATAAAAAATTACTGTGGGGAAAAAAAATGGTTTTGGCTGAGAAGTGCTTATTCGGGTTTTTTCTTGTTGCGATTGTCCTTCCAGACCCGATAATTGAGTGCAGAAGCCAAGCTTAGCCAAGCTAAATAAGGAACCATCAAATAAGCTGCTGTTTTGTTGATGTTGTACCAGGAAGCAGTGGTAGCTGTTGCTGTACCAGTTGTAAGTAGGAGAGTCACCAACCCCTGAAATACAGAAGGTGGTTAGTGTTGTTTTTACTCGTTGCATTTCCTGTGTGTCACTTTTTCCACCTAGCTCTGGCATCTGTTCTATCCCTGTGTGAGTTAACTCCTTCTCAGAAAACCAGCCAGCAGAAAAAGATGATAGATTTCTGCTGAGTTACAAACCACTTCAAATATAAAACAATGCAAGTACAGGAAAGGTCATTCATTACAGCTGGGAGCAGAGAGGGAGAATGAAGTCTCTCACCCATACCCTCTTTAGTGGGCACTGAGACACTGCCAGAGTGACTTGGAGCAAGCAAACCTGTCCAGTTTGTTCATGTCACCCGAAGAGATGAGGTGTGAATGAATCTGTGATGGATTGCAGTCTTGCCCTGTTACAGCACTGCATGTACAGCTAGAGAACTAGGCAAATATTTTATATTTTTTTATTACTGATTCTTATTTTTGAGAATAATTGAGCTGTTTCTCTTCAGAGAGCTGCAGAAAATGAGTCTTTTCTAAAAGGGGTGTTGATCACCTGAATAATATTGTAATAAGCTGCTTATCACTGCCGTTTGCCAGAAAGACCTAGGAATTGCCATAAGGCATAAATGTTTATATTTTCTAGTCACACAAAGCTCTTACCAAAGGCTGGCATAAAGCTGCTTGAAATCTATTTAAGGATGGTCTAGATGTGTAAATTCTCTCAGGTGGCTGCTGGCATGCATTAAAGAGAATTCTAGAAAAGTTCTGCAAGTCATATTTTGTATTCAGACCCATTTTAGGGAGAAAAGATTATGACACAAACCTTTTCTGCTAATACCTGGTAAATAAGAGTAGGAGCCTTTGGTTCAGAAACTTACCCATCCCATTTTGTGAGCTCCAAAAAATATTGGAGTCCATGCCCAGTTTAATGCCAGGTTCCCTGCATACAGACCCAGAGGAACCACTGACTTTTCATTGAAGCCCCCCAGTTCCTTCCACACCAGGTAGGAGCCGAATCTGCAGAAAGCAAAGGGGAAGTGTCATTCACTACACTGTTTAAAGCTACCACACATGAAAATGAAATAACTTCAGTGCCAGGGTCAGGATGAATTTGGAAGATTTATATATCCAGGCCCTACTTGGCAAAGTAGCTGACAGCACAGGCTTGATCAGCTGCTCTGGATAACAACACAGAGAGAGAAAAATTCCAATCATGCCAGAATTCTCACTTTTTAAGTGCATAGAAGCAGACAACTTATTGCATTTCAGTCTTTAAAAATAATGCCATATTGAAATGGAAACAAGTCTAAGATGCAAATAGTGAAGAAACTTTGTTTTAGTACCGGGACATGGTATTTTAAAGATTGAAAAAAAATAAACGAAAATCCACTTTTGAAGTGTATTAAATGAATGGCATTGAGTGGGATCCCAAAGCACAGCTGAGTATGGGGAGCAAGAGGAGCCCTTTAGTCATTTTCATTACTTTCACAGGGACTGAACAATGCAGCTTTGCTATTTTGGCAGTTTGATTGCAGAAAATAATGAAAACGAAAGTTGGGGCAGGCTAAGCATTAGAAACTTCAGTTTCCTAAGTGATTTCCAGGGTACAGTGTGGACTTGCATCTAACTTCAACTTCAGACCAAGATTGTGATGTACATATCTAGGAATCTAAGTGTCAAGAAAGGCAGGTAAGCTTACTAAATCTTGCTTTTAGTTATTTGTTGCTTTCCATACATTTAAGAGATTCTGGAGGAATGAAATGTCTTGGTCATTCAAGGAATCTGTGTACATGATGGATTAAGAGAAGGCTGGTACTGAGTATGATCTTTTCACTGGGCTGGATATATAATACATAACCAAGACCATCCACCTTAAGATACATTGATTCTGCTATTACCAAAATAACTGATAAGCTGTCACAATCTAGACTTTTTTAAAGTATTTAACCTGCTACCCAGATTCGTAGTGAGGAATCCAGACACAGGGTTACAGATTGTGCAATCAACTTGAAGGAAGTTGGGAAAGCCACCCAGCTCTTTTCTCCTTGATAAAAGGCATGTTTTTATTCACAGGTCAGTAATGATCTCATTCAAATGTTGACTCTTCAAATACACAAGTATTCCACTTAAATAAGTTTAAAAGTTCAGTCTGTATGAGGAGAAAGAAAAGAGAATACTGATGGGGAGGAACAGGACAAGTGGCTATAAAAATTACAAAGCTTGTCTGGAAAGAAAATGAAACCAAAATGAGAGAACGTGGGAGTGCCAACCTAGCATTCTGTTTCACCCATTGCATTATTGAGCTCTGTTAGAACAGTTCTATCCTGATTTCCCCCACCACTTTCCTTTATTTTTTCTAAAACTACTGAAGGACATAATTAGAAGGAATCCCAGTGGTGCCTTACTCTGCTGTTTCCAGCTTGGCAGGTCTTCCCCTCAGAAAGAATGAGGAAAGCAAATTAATGGCAGCTTTTCAGGCTCCTGCTTTTGATGTGGATATTCCTGCACACAGAATGTCCTATCAAACCCACACACAACTCCCAAAACATGTTTTTACCTGTTGAACACACAGCTTGACACAGTTTCTTACAAACATACAGCCAGAGGAGTACAGTCGTAGTCCTCTGGTCCAGGATTAAATCAAAAGCAACTTTGAGATCAGGTCAGTGCCTTAATACAATGTGAAAAACATACCCCATAGATGTATAGAGAGTTCCCCAAACAGGAGCAAACACCCAGTTAGGTGGACACCAGGATGGCTTCTGCAGAGTTTCATACCATGTTGGGATTTCCCTTTTGGTTATATTGCTTCCTAAAAGTCCTCCTGCATGTGGCAGGAGTGTGAAACCTACTGCTGGGGCCCAGGCAGGTACCACTTCCATTGAGACAGTGAACCTGAAACAAAACCAAACACTGATTGGCAGAGAACTTTTAAAATGCAACTGAAAAAGTTTCCATTTTTAGAAACAGGCATGTCAGAGCTGATCCACAGCGTTGTGTTGTCACTGAGGGAGGCTGCAGCTGAAATTAATGGATCTTGAACCAATACACTTGTAAAGGAATCTGTTCCTGGGGAGGAGGGAGCTGGTGGGAAGTGGGGCCTTTACTTCCCTCCCAGCTGAGTGGATGAAGATTACTGAATTTTACCTCCAGAAATATCCTCGCCCATAAGTGTGGCAGAGGAATAAAGCAGTTTGATGTTACATGAACTGCACTTGGAATATAAACAAATGCAGTATGAAGTGTATATTTCTGTGTTCACCAAAAAGCCCATTCCCTCAATGAAATGGCAGAGCCAAGGAAGAAAAGAGCATGTGCTTTCCTGTGCTCAAGCAAAATAATGTGAGATGATGTCTGCAGATGCTCAGTGGGAGCCAGAGGGAGGTGAATCAGTAGCAGACACCTGAGAAGCTGCCTTGGAAAACAAACACCAGGGAGGACAGTGAGAAGGTAAGTACTTAAACGAAGTTTTGCTTACAAGGAAGGCGATCTGGATACATGGGGAGTGCACCTTTGGCTCTTTCATGAAGCATTCAATCAGTTGCAGTAATTGTAGCTGCCAAGCCCATTAAATTTGCCTACAGAAGTAGGGCTAAGTAATGCCCTTGCTCTGCTAGCCATGCTGCTTTAGTTGGGGTACAGGCAGCAGGAAAACCAGCAAGCAAGAAAGAAGGAAAAAAGCTTCATTGCAGATTTTCTGGCCAAAAGCCAGATGCTACAGAAGAGCTGTGCTTAGTTTACTGAAATGTAAACATTAGAGCTACAATTAAAAAAAGGGCAGAACTGAAAGTTTTTTTTTCAAATATACAGTAGGCAAATACACCCAAATTCCTGTTCATCTGTGTGCAGGAGAGAGATTATGAGAGAGTGCAGCAGTGGGGAAAGAGCAACTGCAGAAGGCCCAGGAGAGAAAGTTCTAGATCAATGAGCATTTCAGATGCTTGTCAGAGAAAAGTGCCATATTGATACTGTCTTGGCTGTCTTTCCCTGGATTTCAAAGCTTCTATTGCTACAGTCATTGCTGGGATGAGGAGGCAGGGAGTGGGGAAGAGGAAATCCTACTTGTGACAGATGAGATTTAACCGATAGGAAATGGCACAGATGAGGCTGCCTTGTCACAGCTCTGACCCTGTGAATTTCTGTTTGGAGATCAGGCTAAGCTTGGGCAGCAAGGAAGTTCTTGCATTATGGTTTTTGTCCCTGCACTCAGGGCTCTGCCCACACAGATTTAATGTGAGATTTCAGTGGCTGGGACCACAGTGCAGTTTGCAAGGGATCGAGAGAAATCCTGGTGATAGAAGCAGAGCAGAGTTTTGAAGGCAAACTGAGCATGGAGGGACTGGTAAGGCACACAGGGTGAGAAAGGTTGAGAGGGATAAACAAGAAAGGGCAGGTAGGCCTGGGCTGTGGGCTTGAGGGAAGTCAGCAATAAATAGAAATATACACAAAAAAGGCAGCAGACAAAGCCATCAGAGAAACAAATCAAGGTCAAGAACAGAAAAAAAACCGGATGGATGAAAAAAAACAAGCAGGGAAGAACTCAGAACCGAGGCTGGGGAGAAGGAGAAAGGGGAAGACAACGTGGTACACTGCTGTGATAGGATCAATTATGTCTTGGGTGGAGGAGAGACAAGGGAGGGAGGAAGAATCTGCAGGGCTCATTGCTGCCATACTTCTGCCCAGTGGATTCTACTTAGGAGGAAGCATCTTAAGTGGAGCAGAGGAGTTCCCCTGTTTTCCTGCACTTTTAGATCTGTGCTGTTATTTCCCAAGGAAGCAGGCTGTCAGCTGCTGTGTGCTTGTCATCCCCACTGACAGCGTGAAAGGCTCTGCTTTTACTGGGATGTGAAGCAATTGCCATTTGCAGGAGCAACAAGGTAGTCAGAAATTGAAAGTTAATAAGATCTCACTAATTTTTTAACCCTTTTGCTTTGTCTACAGGGAGGCCAGGCTTAGCTCTCTACACATGCTGATACATGCAACTCCAGCGTGTCTGCCAAATGCTGTTTTTTCAAAAGTGGTAAGCAAGAACCCAAAGGGCTTTGGGCTTTATTTGGATGTTAACAATATAAGGGTGTTCTCCTTGCAGCGTTCAGCAGCTGGACTTTGTCAGGGGACAAAATCTGAAAGTGTTCTGTAAGCTGAAAGGGCTAAATACTATAAAACTGAAACAATACTGCTCTGTGGCAGTCATTAGTGAATAAATGATGCACCCATGCATGTTGGAGGAAGAACACTGAAGTAATTCTTAAGAGAAGAAAAGAGGCAGGCAAATAGAAACAGGGAAGGCACAAAGCAAAGAAATGAGAGAAGTGAAGTCACTCATGCACAGCAAAGGGGAGGAAACAGAAATTAAGAGATTGAATATACTTTCTGGAATTGAATGTTGGTCTCCCAGTCTTTTAACTACTATTACTACTAATTAATGATGTGCTGCATTTTCCAGTAGTATTTCTCAGGATTTCCCAAGCATGGCAAAATACTGTGTCTTGCAAGGAGAAGGAGGGACAAAACCATGCAGCAAGATGTGCTGGCAGCAAGACCACAGCTGTCCAGCAGCAGTGGGAGTTCCTGTGTTTTCATTCATAGAAATTAAATATTAGTATCAACTTCCCATAAAAAGCATGGTAACTCAGAAGGCAGCATGGAAGAAGCCAAGTCTGTCTCTGGTTACCTGATGTAGGTCTTTAGCAAGAGGATGAGTAAAAGGCAAGGATGCACTGGCGAGTCTGTGCATTGGCCAGGCTGCAGTCTTTGTTTACCTGTGCAGTACAAGAGCTGTGCAATGTTTACAGAACACCTGTACATTTTCTAAAAGTAATGTAAGTACAGAGATTCATCAGCTGATGATCTGAAATGAATTGGTGAGAACTCACACACCACAGACTTGCTCACAGAGCCCCACTGACTGCAGCAGTATTACTCCACCTAGAAATAATAAGCACTTTCCCAATCATATCCCAGCTCCAGGGTGAGTTGAACAATATTCTTGCACCTCATTTTCATACTGAAGAATGCTGGATGTCCACAGACATGATATCTGCACATCCACAGAATGATATCTGCAGCAGATATCTGCCTCTAAGAGCCACCAAGGTTGGAAGTACTTCCTTCTCACACACACTTAACTTGTTTACTTCTTTTCTACTTCTTATCTCTGTCCTGCAACATATTCTTCATCATGCTGTTCCTTTTCTGTTTAGCCCTAGTGTGACTTCAGGCAGTTTCAGCAGTGCAATGAGGGCTGCACTAAGCCACTTTGCTTTACATACCTGTTAGAATAATTGCTCTAGGTATTCAAAACATCTTACTTACCCAAAGTTGGCTCCAGCTACATAAGTAAAAGGAGAAATAAAAGAGAAAAAAAAACCCCAATAGTTAAACTTGCTGCCTAGTGGGCTTCTCTCTGTTGTTTTTCTATGGTGGCATAACATGAAGAAAAAACAAACAGAAGCTTTCTGTGTCCTCTTTCTGGAAAAAACACTGTGCACCCCAAGAAAGGGATGAGGTGCTCTGTAGGTGGGATTACATATATCATGACAGAGCAGCTGGGTTGCTTCAGCCTGATGAAAAATGCACTAAAAACACTTCACTGCCTTGAGGAGGTCTCTGAAAGACAGGTGCCTTTCCCTCCTTGGGACACTGTCAGCAGGAAGAAGGAAGGTAGGAAAGGAGAACTGCTTTCATCCCGTTTTCTTATACCCCTGTGCTGATGAAACTTCTGACCAGTTCCATTCTTGTGCAGCTTGGGGCTGGCTACCCAATCACATGGGGCTTAAAAATCGCATTAAAAACACAAAGGAAAATCTCCCAGCAGGACTAAATCACCCCGGCAGCCCTGGGGTTCCCAGTGCCCAGTGTGTGGAGATGGAGTGACAAAACTGGGACCATACCATGCCAGGGGGTCCCCAAGACACAAACTCTCCCTCTCATCCTCTACCATACATTTTTTTAAGGGCAAATAAGGCTCTGCCCAGGTCTGAGAGGCAGCATGCAAATTTTCCCCAGGAAGAAGGCTTCTTCCCAAGATAGCTGTCTGAAAAATTAAAGATAACATACTTAATTTAGATTGATAAACTGTTTATGTGTGTTGTGGTTTTAATTCCTGGGAAGCTGCAATACTAAAATCAAACTTATATAACAATCTATGACGAAGAATATAGCTACCACAAAAAAAAAAAAAAAGGCTTATCTTTGCTATCTAATCTCAAGTAATAGAGACACTTCAAATAATAAATGTTATAGAATATAAGTATCTAATAAGTGTATAATATATGTTTATAGTATGTATTAGAATTTTTTTAAAATACAGTATTTATTGAAGACTATAATGCAAGGTGTACAGATGGAAACAAAAAATCTCACTCCCCAGGTTACACTTGTTTTAATGTGGCAGAGCATAAGTTGTGCAAATAAATTTATGGTTTATTCACATACAAGGACCTGAAATGCATATTGGAGCAAGATCTTTGCTGGGAGAATTTGCCATTTACTGCCATTTACTTCTCATTGACATTTATGTTACAGGTAGAGGCAGCCACAGGCTGGGATATGGTCACATATATGTCATATATCTCCTATATTACTGCCCATATATTCCAGCTAACTTGAACAGCTCACTTCTGGGAATTTTACCTGGAGGCTGACAAAAATGGAAGAAATCATCTTACAAAATAGCACAGAGAATAGAAAAGTGAGAAAAAACCTGCACACCGTGATCGTTTCGAATTGGCCCAAATAAAAAGCCAACAATTTTCTGCTGTTGTGACACATTTTCCTTTTCCCAAACTGTACTTACAGTGAGCTGCTCTGACTCAATGCTTGATACTGTTTCATAACCTCACTTCATGCACAGTCGTTACACAATTGCAACCCCGGCACAGCAACTTTTGCTTTTTAAAAAACAATCTTATCGTTGAACGCTCTAATTTGTATCACAGTGCATTTTGGGCTGATGTATAAGCTACCCTCAAAAACTCAGAATTGAAACCGAAGTCCTTTCTTTCACCCTTAAACAGTGTTTCTCGGCGACACTGAAGGAAGATGCCTTCAGTTAAACAGCAGCGTGTAAACTTCTCCCGAGTGCGGAGAGCAAATGTGCCGGGTGTGCGCGGCGGAGCTGCCGGTCCCTGTGAGACCGGAGGAGTTCTGCCTTTCTGAAAAACTAAATTAAGAATAAGCTCTCTAGCTTGGTGTGTTGGTGTTTTGTTTTGTTTCGGGGTGTTTTTTTCTTTATTATTATTATTTAAAGCACTTCCCATGCTAAACGCCGGCACAGAAAAGCCGTGTTTGGCCAAGTCGCCTCCGCCCGTGAGCGGACCCACCCCGCCCGTCTCCATCCGGCACCGCAGGTCCCGTCCTGCCCGGGGGATCCCGGCTGTCGCCGGCAGCAGAGAGCAGGATCGCCCCCCTCAACCCGCTCCGCCAACCCGCGGGGCAGCCGAGGGCTCCCGGGGCGCGGCGGGGTCCCGGCGGCGGCAGCGCTCCGTGAGCGCCGGGACCCGCGCGGGGGCTGGGCCGGGCTCGGGCGGCCCCTCCAGCGAGGCAGCCGGGCCCCGCTGCGGGGCTGCGCCGCCCCTCGGGCTCCCCGTCCCGTCCCTCCCCGAGCCGTGCCGCAGGCAGCGCCGGCGTTACCTCAGCCTCTGCCGCGCTGCTGCTGCCGCCGGTCGCGCCTGCTCTGCCGGGACAGCGAAGCGCCGCCCCCGGGCCCGCGCGGGCTCCCCCGCCCCGGGGCGGGCTCTCGGCGCTGGGCGGGCGGAGGCGCCTGACGCGGGCCGGGCCCAGGGCGGCGCGCGGGGCTGAGGGCGGCGAGCGCCGGGGCGGCCCGACCGACCTCCCTCGTTCCCTCCCTCGTTCCCTCCCTTCCCGTCCCCTCTGCCGGCGCCCGGCCCGGCAGCGGCTGCCGGCGGGGGCCGCCCCGTTCCCGTGGCAACGCCCGTTCCCGGGCGGCGGCCATGGGCGGTTGGGCCGCGGCGCCATGGCTGCTTGGTGGCTGCAGCGGGCGCGGCGGCCTCCGCGGCGCTGCGCGGCGGTGGGGCAGCTCCCGCCCCGGCGCTGGGGACCGGGCGGCGACCCTGAGCGACCTCCTGCAGAGCTCGGTGGAGGCCGAGGAACCGGGCGCGGCGGCGGCGGCGAGGCGGGAGCGGCGGTGCCCCCGGGAGGGCACGGTGCTCCTCTTCCCCGGGCAGGGCAGCCAGTTCGTGGGGATGTGCCGCGGGCTGCAGCAGTATCCCGGCGTGCGGGACATGTACCGCCTGGCCGAGAAGGTGCTGGGCTACGACCTGCTCTCCCTCTGCCTGGAGGGGCCGCGGGACGCGCTGGACCGCACCCAGCACTGCCAGCCCGCCGTGTTCGTCGCCTCCCTGGCCGCCGTGGAGAAGCTCAACCACCTGCAGCCTGAAGTGAGGGGCCGCGTTGGGCGCGGGGGGCCGGGGCGGGGGTCGGGGCGGCGGCGCCCGGGGCCTGCCCCGCGGTGCGGCTGAGGCGCCGCTCGGCTCTGTGTCCCCGCAGGTCGTGGAGCGCTGCGTGGCGGCCGCCGGCTACAGCGTGGGGGAGTTCGCGGCGCTGGTCTTCGCTGGAGCCCTGGGCTTTGCCGAAGGTGCCCGGGGGACGTGCGGAACTCCCTGCTAGGATCTCCCAGCCCGGGCCCGTGCTGTTTCCAAAGCGTTGCCTGTTAATCACTGTGTCCGTCCCGCTTTTTAATTAGAGGACAAATTTTTACTTCCTACTTCCACCGTTCTCTGTAACATGTGTAATACGGCATTAAAAGCATTGACGTTTCACGGGAGTGAACAACCGCCCTTTCTTGCGCGCAGGTGCCCGCGCTCACATTTACGCAGCCTCTCTGTTTCTCTCCGTAGCGCTGTACGCGGTGAAAGTGCGCGCCGAAGCCATGCAAAAGGCGTCGGAAGCTGTCCCCAGCGGAATGCTCTCGGTTGTCGGTCGGCGAGAGGCAAATTACAAATTTGCCTGCTTGGAAGCCCGTAAACACTGTGAATCGCTGGGTATAGAGAACCCCGTGTGCACAGTTTCAAACTATTTGTTTCCAGACAGCAGAGTCATTGCAGGACACTTACAGGTATTGCTTGAGAGTAATTATTCCTTCAGTTGAACTGAGTATTTCACTTTTTAAAAACTTTTACTTTGCACTTCTTGTGTGGGTGTTATGTACGGCCTTAGTTTGTCCAAACAAAAGTATTTGATCTCTGGGGTTTTTTTTTCTGGCATGTGTTCAGGTTTTGGGTAGGGAGAGGAATCCCTTTATCACAGTAAGTCTGATGAGGTGATTCTTGTGGGGTGACTGAGAAAACCTTTGTTGTGCAAGACTCACTTCTCTCTCTCTTTTATAGGCTTTGGAGTTTTTGCAGGAGAATGCCCGAAAATATTATTTTAAACGTACAAAAATGCTTCCAGTCAGTGGGGCTTTTCATACCAGACTTATGGAACCAGCAGTAGAACCACTGGCTGAAGTCCTAAAGTCGATTGAAATTCAGAAACCGCTGATGTGTGTTTATTCCAATGTTGATGGCAAAAAGTACATGCACTCAAAGCACATTCAGAAGCTGTTAGTGAAGCAGGTGGTGTCACCTGTTCTGTGGGAGCAGACCATGCACTCAGTGTACGAAAGAAAGCAAGGAACAGAATTTCCTTACACGTATGAAGTGGGGCCCGGGAATCAACTAGGAGCTATTCTCAAACAATGTAATTTAAAGGCCTGGAAACAATATAAACATGTAGATGCTCTGGAAGATGAGGAAGCAGCGGATACTTAAATAACCTTTCAAGAAAAATCCACACAACTCGGGTTTTTTTCTGATTTAAAACTTTGTGCTCCCAAAAGAGGAAGTCTTAAACAGTCATGGGCTTCTCGTGTTGTAAAGAGCACTATGTGCATAATTGCAATGAACATTTTCCTTTGAGTTCCTCAGGTGTGGGAAGGGGAGAGCAAAGTTTGGCTCTTCCATCTGTGCCAGGACTGCAAAGCTGTCAATGAACAGGCCAAGTAGCATTGTTTGGCCTCAATCCTGCAAGGAACGTTCCCTCTTGGGGGTTTTTTTGGGTTTTTTTTTGGTTGGTTGTTGTTTGGGGGAGTTTTTTGGGTGTGGATTCAGGTTCCAGTTGGTAGCCTTGGCTGTCTGGTGCAAGGCTCTTCTGCAGGAATGCAGGGGTTTTTGGCTCCAAGTTGTAGAGGGCTCTGCTCTGGGCTGGAGGGTGCATTCAGAGGAGCCATTTCTTGGGATGGCTTTCAGTGTGTTGATGTTCCTGTTTTCTTACTCAACCAGCTTGTGGGGTGTTCACCTATGTAAAGTTCTCTTACTTTATGTCCATATTGCCAGGTAGCAGCTGAGTGAGGCAAATGATGTTACTAGAAAAATTATTTTCTTAAGGTTAAACTATAAATAAACTATGAAGCTTTTCTTGCTATTTGTAATGCTTTGGGGTGCATCATTATTGGTTCTGTCCAGATATGGGTGAAAGTAACTTTCCCTCCAGTTGTCCAACGTCACACTGCTTGTGCTAAGTTACACAAGAAATGTTCACTTGGGAAAAAAGCTTCACAGAAATACTATGCACATTTCCTGGCAGCAGGAATGATGAGCTGGAGAGCAGCAGGTTGTTCCAAACCCTCCTGGAAAGAGCTTCCCATTTCCCAGTTTGTATTTTGGTATTTTAATGCTGTGTTTAACAGATCCATAGAAAAAAAATTTAAGATATATTACTTAAATCAAAGGACTGACAGCATCTTCAATAATGTATTATGTAATGCAGGAGAACTTCCAGTTAAAGTACCAATCATTCTGTAATTTCACATTTATGACAGGGAGAGTGAATTAAAAACACTGGCCCTTATTATCGTTGCTAAGTGGGCTGTATTATTAAACAGTTCTTTTGTGGACTGCAGCTGGCAGCTGTGCCTCCCCTTACAGTACAAACTCCACTTTTAGCATGTGTAAACATTAACAATTAGTAAAACACTAAAGAGTTTGTCAGCTTCACCATTAGACTGCTAGAGGCTGATGATTAGGGGTTGGAATAACTGTAAAGAAAATTATTTCAGTGAGGGTTCTTACGTTACAGGTAAGGTGTTAATTATTCAGAAAAGCATACCAAAGTCTTCAGTTAGAATTACTGGTTAGAGTATTGCAACTAAGTCCCATTCATATTATTAAACACTGGGTTGTCCTGTGTTAGGGGTTTCTGACCACACCTTGTAAGACCAAATGCAGCATTGATGACTTTCAAACCAGCTTTTATGACAGTTGAAACTGAGCATGGTATGTTGGTGGCACTAATTTTAGTACTTTAAAATTTGGGGATTTTCTTTTTAATTATTTAACCTTTCTGAGGAAATGTTGGAGACCTGTTTTCTATTTGTAGTGTTCTTGCCATCATTTTTTTCCTCTCATTTCACTTTGTTGTACTCTTTGCTCAGAATTAAAGCTCTTTGGGAAATCCATGCTAGAAATCTCTTGTTTGCAAACCATTACAGAACCTTTGCACTTTTGTCAGCTGCAGAATGCTGAAGGGAAATCTGTATCCTAAGAGCATTCCAATCTTGTGGGTCTTTAATCAGTGAGAAGAAGGACCCGTCACCACTGTCAGGTGTTTGCTTTTCTTCCGTGCAGTGGTTGAGCAGAGGCTGCTCCTCAGTGAACTTTGTGTCTCCAAAACCAGAAGCCAGAGGGAATCATGCTCTTGTGCTGATGCTGCAGTTTCTAGGAGCAGAAAAAGTGTGATGGAGGTCTTTGTACCTCTGAATGGAGGGTTCAGGGCTTGACTTTGTGTGGTGCCTGCCAAGCACAGCCACACCTCACTTGCGCTGTAACATTTGCTGTGCCTGGGCAGAGAGTGCCCAAGTAATTAGGAATCCTGGATCTCAGAACATTTCTTTAATGTGTTTGCTGATCTATCCCCTCTGCTTCTGGAAACTGAGTGTTTGAGAGGCGAGAAACCTCTCAAAGGTATGGCTCCTTTGCCTATGAAAAAGCAGAAACAGGATGTGGAAGAAAATCAAGTGCCGTAAATGCTGTCACATATGAGGAAGTGTGCAGTGAAAAAAACCAGAATTAACGTTGGGTCTCCTGAGTCACTGTGGGGCTGTGACTAAAGGATTAACTAACTGTGTTCCACAGGTGAAAGAGGAGCCTGGCACTGACTGCTCCCTGGTACTCCAGTTAGTGCTGACTGCTGTGGCTTTGGATGCCGTTTGCTTTGTGTTTCACTTGTTTCTTTGCTAGGATTGAATTTTGTATTCCTTCAGACTGTTTTGCTCCATACATGCTGGATGGTGAAATTCCCCTCTCTTGTGATTCAAAGCCTTACATTATGGATTACAAGAGTGGGAAAAAGCAGTCACCCCACACAGCTCTTGGATAAAATAGGCAGTGAAGAGTCTCCTGTTCATCACTGCTCCCCTGTGCACCAGGGTTATTTATCTAGAAATAGTTATTTGGTAGTATTAAATGGATTCAGCTGGGAAGAGTCAATTTTTTCATAGCTAGGACTTTCATTACACATGAATAGTTTGTTTATTAGACCCTCCTGATGTTAAACTTTACCTTTTACTAAATAATAACTTTAACACATTTTTTTCTATCACAGTGCCATTATGGAGCTCAACAGAGCAGTCAATTCACTGATAAAACTTTAGTCTGGCTTTTTAGTGGGCCAACTTCTGGCCTGTGTGTGACTCCAGTTCCAGGTGTGTTAACTGTGCTTATCTAGAAAAAACGTGCCTACCTGCTGCTGAAGGGCACATCAGCTTGAGAGCATTTTGGAAAAATGTGACACTGGAATATATGCTGCTGCTTGAATTTCTGGGGTATGCTGGAACCATCACCCTTTACGTTCCTTCTTTGCCTGCTTTCCTTTTGGTCTGCATTTCAAGTAATTCAAAGATATTTCAAAGTCCTTTGCATCAAACAGTCAAATTAAATAGTCTAGTGGAGCTTCATTTTTCTTTTTCCCAGAAACATTTTTTGAGATGGCCACTTGGGATCATAATGGGATTTAGGCACCATTCATTAAAGAGGGGAAGCATGTTCCTCAATATGCTTAAATTTGGCTTGATTGGGCATTTGTCTTCACTAAAGAGGTGTTTAAATTCCTTGTCTGATTTAAAGCAGAGACTCAAACTTGAAAGTCCAACTTTTCTGATGAGTGCTTCTATCACAAAGCCATTGAATATTGTCTTTTCTTGTTTTAAAAATATGCTAAGGGCGGGAGTTGCATGTCTGGGCAAGAAGCAGGCATCCCCTGTGCTGAGGGGAAAACCCAAACCACAGAGATGCACTTTCGTTTTCTCTCACTGAGAGAGTCTAGAGCTGGGTACTGAAAACCAGCTTCAACGGCAAAGAGAAGAGAAAATGCACTCAGATATAGAGAGAATAACCAGGCACAAATGGGAGATGTTGAGAGAGGGAAAACTCAGCTATGCCCTAATGGCCACCCGTGGAGTCCAGGAAGGTGACACCTTGACCATCTCCATCCTGTAAGTTGTGCTCCTGTTCCCCTCAGGCTTCTATTCCCCCCAAACACGTGCTTTGCAAAAAGACATGCATCCTCTGAGAAAATCCTTCTCAGAATCCATCAGATACTTGAGGTTTTGTTCTGGGCAGCTCCTAGTTTTACTTTGAAAAGGAGCAGAAGATACTGCCATTAATGTGTGGTAGCAGAGTCTTGGAAAATAAAGCAGACAACACTGCAAAAGGTTTGAAGCAACAATTTAATTTTAAAAAAGTATCATGGTTTTAATCTTTAGTATTGCTTTTACAGTGTTTAAGTTTAAAGGATGGCCAGCATGCCTTCAGTTTTCCTCACATTCAGAATCTCTTTAACAAACTCATTTATAGGAAATAGACAGTTTATATTGCATTAAAATAAACACAAAAAAGACAAACTTTCTAATTGCCTGGAGTCACATTTCAAAACTAGCAAGTCAGGCAGTTATCCAGCAACAACCTCCTTATATTAAAAGTTTTTTCTTTAAAAAAAGATAAGAAACAGCAGTGACCCAGCACTAGCCTAGGTTTTAAATATTAAAGAGATTTTTATCAGTGTAAATTTGAAAAACAAACCAGCTGCCACCACTGGGGTGTTAGTGATGTTGGTCAGTGTCCAGCAATGACCTCCTGTTGCAATTCTGTGTGTTAACTGTACAGTCCATAATTCATGGCCCACCAAAAGGCAGCAACAAGCAGGGCTGCAGGCACCAGCTTCTGGCAGAGGCACCTGACAGGAAGCCTGCAAGTCTGTGGGAAGAAAGGGGATGGTAATTAGAAATAACAAGCAGTAAAAGAAGGTGCAAGGAAACCAAAAGAGAAAACGCCCACGTGGGAGGTCAGAGAGCATGGTCCAATTCTGCTGCAGAAATGCAGAGGGGAGTCAATTTTACTGTGGGCTTCAGCCACTAAAGAATCCTCCTCTCTTCTCTGGGTAAGTACTACTGGCAGCAGCTCTGCTCATCTTCCCAGGGAGACCCTTCCAGCATTTGACAGTGGCAGCTGCCTCCCCTCTAATCAGAACCCTGTGAGTTGTGTGGGCTTTGGACAGCATCCTGTCTTTATATGAGAAATTTTAACCTAAAGAAAAAAAAAAACAGGGCACTGAGCAAACTAAGGGATAAACCCCAGCCTGAAGCCACATCATGTGCTTCACTCACTGACATTGCAAGGGAGTCAGGTGTTCCTGTTGCCTACTTGGCAAAAAAAAAGTGGGAGAAAAGGGAGAGAGCATACCCAGCCTCCATAGCCAGTGATCCACTTTGTCCAGTTACTGCTCACAACATCTCCAGAACTTCTTATAACACTTTTAAAAACATTCCAGGTCTGAAAAACACTGACAGCAACCCTGATGATTTAAAAAAACAGAGAAAGCATGAGGATAGAAAATTTATTCTAAAAAGTGGCAAACAAAATACCAATGTTTAGGAAACAAAAACCAACCAACCAAAACAAAATGCCAACAAAAACCTTCAGTATATTCCTTCCTAAAAGTGTATGTGTACATATATATTTCTCTATTTAGGAAGAAGACCTTTGAAATCTAAATATCTTCTGAATTTAGTTTCAGAATTAAGTGATTAAGTGACAAGCTTTGTGGTTGTTTCAAACTCAGAAGAGCTAACCCAATGGGAGATGTTTATGTCTGAAGAACCGGGATAGCAACACAAGACTGACACAGCAATGCCCCAGGCTCCCTCTGGAGTGTGAATCCAGCTTTGCTGAGGTCAAAGGTGTATATCTATGTTATATACAGATATATTTGTACCTTATGTTACCCAGCTATAACTGAATTACATTCTGGTAGGTCTGCAATGAGTGACCATCCCCTCCCATAAGCAGGGAGAAAATAAGGTAGATACCTGGGGCTTCAGACACAGCTGAGTATCTCAAGTTAGAACACTGCTGCATGTCAGTTAGTAACTAGGCAGGACAACCCTTCAGCTCACAGCAGATAAAAGGCAGTTCAAACTAGTCCAGCCATGTTTTCTTGTATGTGCATGGTAAGTTATTGCACATGCAGTAACATGTTAATCCCACACTGGGCTGCAGGTCTCTCATCACTCAGTTGTGCTTAAAATTGTGTCTAAAGTTACTGTGCCTCTGAGGAATTCGAAATAGCAAGACACTATTTAAATCTTTTGACTTTAAATGGCTGTAGTCTGTGGAGACAATTTACACTTTATATTATTACAAAGCTTTTCCTAGTGAAACAAGCTGCTTTGCTTTCTATGTTCTGTATGAGGCAGCAGTAGTAGCAATAAATTTTTTTGTTTTGTGTACAGAAATATTCTTGTTTGTCTAACATGATTTTTAAAAGGATCTGCCAAGAAGGTAACTTACACTCTTGCCAGGTGAAGCAGTCTTTCTTCTAATGTCCTGTGGTACCTCCTGTTAAATTCATCCCCAATCAGGGCCAGCTGATGGCCAATCTGAGTAGCTGAGCTGCAAGGCAATCAGGATGTGCACATTAGAGGAGAACCCTGCAACAGCAATTCTTTAAAAGCACTCTGCAAATGTCAGGTACTGTTGTTATTCCCCCAACAGTTTGGCTAAACTGGGCATGTAAAAGGGAAATGTTACAGGAGGTTTGTTTCCTGTTATTTGTGTTTATTGATTAAGTATTTTATGCCCATACATGAAGTATTTCGATGTTTTCATAAGAAGCTGCATATTTGGCACTTTTGAAAAAACGTATTGATTTTTTTAAGTGTTTTATTTCTTCATACAAGACGATGGGATTCTGGTTTGATTGTCCCATTCCCTTCCACTCCAAGTCAAAATACTGAAACTGCCTTCACTTCAAACCTTTCAAAATATTTCATCTTACAAAAATGTTGGCTTTGTAATCCAACAGATTTACTCCACTGAGTTCCACTGTGCAGTGTGGGTCTCCAGCTGCTGAGTGGTGCCCAGGTACAAACTGACCAAACCCTTAAGGCTTTTAGGGAGGTCCTGGGATATACAGAAACTTGAACAACATCTGTGGCACATGTTGATGCTAAAAACTGGTTATGCTTTCCTGATGAAAATTTCCAATTAGATTTAGCTTCTCTTAGACACGTGTTTTTGTTCTGGTAGACAAATAATATGAATATACATTTTTATTTTCATTTGCATTTCTGCTGAGATCTGTTTATGAGATCTGCTGAATAGGAAGTAGGCTTAAAAGCTTCATTCTAGAGTCTGCTGATAAAGAACCCTGGGGGTTGGTTTGGTCACTCCACCAACAAAAAAAATGCCAGAAAAACCACAGAAAGGAATTTCCACAGATGGGCGAGAAAGACAACCCCTGACTCTTGTACTGGAAAAAAAGTATGTATGGGATTAAGAAAAACCCAAGGCAGCACTACTAGTTTGTTGCAAGTGGCGCCTGGAGAATTATGTAAAAATGGCTTCTTCAGCTGCTTGCTGTAACAGGTGGGTCTCTGATAAAGAGCCATATCTGTGCCACTGTGCAAGATAAAAACTTCCAGACATTTAATGCAGCATAATCTTGCACGGTCAGTGTTAAGCACTACAGGTTATCTACACTTGCATCTATTCCATTTCCAGTACTATGCACTATGATTACTTGGCTTAGCAGTTTGCTGGAAAGTCTGGTACTTTGTACTTGGGGGGGACAGAAGGAGTATTAATGTAGTGTGATACCTGATATCAAACTCCATTTGCTCTGTGGTGTCTGGAATTGTTTGGAGGTTACTGTAGGTTTCCTCTTCTGGTGCTCCATTGGCGTAGCTGGAGAGGACAAAGTGCCTGGGGGCTCTCCTGGTATGAGACATCTTAGTCTGCAACAAGTCATGAAAGACAATCTCAGGGCTTCAGGTTATGCAAGGTTTTTTCAGTTTAGATGGAAATTGTTTAAAGTGCTCTTAAAATTACTCTTTTTACTTCTCCAGAAAAAACAGTCATAACACGAGTGTTTCTAAGATAACTATTTTAAGAGTAGTCAAAGGAAAGTTTCAGTGACCCAGCAGATGGCCAGCAATTCAAACACGCAGCATTTAGATGGCTGCTGCTTTATATTGGCTCAAAACAGAAACCCAGAAACTGGAAAATCTCAATAAATATAACTAGTGTAGACAAGTATAGTTTCTCAGTAGTTTCACTTGGTAGGAGGTGCTTTCCTACATTGTTTTCAACAACCTCCCTGGCATTAATTCACTCTAACCCAAGGAGCTCCCCAGGCAGCAAAGTACCTAAAACAAACTTGAAAACAGGTTTTCCTAAGTCTAATTCAGGTCCAAGTTTACACTTCCTCTTCAGCTGGAGGCTACCACCATGGAAATTACAAGCAACTCACCATAGAAATAGAATGTAAGAAAGATTTAAACCCATCAATAGCTTTCCACGTGGAGGAGCAGACAGTAGGAACCAGAAAAATCAGCGGAGCTGCCTGCTTGCACAATGGGAAAGTTATTCACAACCAGCACCACAGAATCAATGGCAAAATTTAACAGGTTTCAGCACATGTGGCTTGTGTCTAATATTGCAAACATTTGTGTAACACGGAGAGCAGTGTTTGGAGAGCAGGTCTGATGTTTTTGTAGTCATTAGGATTGTTTTGTTTGGTTAATCAAGAGCTGCAGATGGGGATTATTCCAAACCACACACATCCTTGGGTATTTGCTGCAGTAGAAGGCTCTGCCTGATGAGGAACTTAGTTACAACCTTCTGGAGATGCTCTGCTTTTATCTGGCATTGGTTTTGGCCAGCATTTTATGGTTTCTTTGCTTTCTGGCCCCATCATTCTGATCCCTTTTGTTGATGGAGTGATGCCAGACAGCAACAAAGGGGAATTCTGCTGGCTGCATTTCTTTCTCATTTTAAACACACTCTCAGCAGGTCAAATGAATAAAAGTCAAATAAAATATTCTCAGAAATTAAACTAAACCAAGCAAAAGGTAATGTCATAATGCTGCTTGGTACGAACTTGGTTTGCTACATTGCTGCAGTCTTGTAAAAACTTTAGATTTTACACTTGGGATGAGGTTAGGGCCTTTGTGATCTCTTTCAATATTTAGATGAAGTTTACATTTTCCACAAAGCAAAATAATTCATAACTAATGTGTATACATTACTGCATAAGCAAAGTCACAGAAATGTGATACTAAATAAATGAAAATGTACTTGGTTTACAGAAGCGTAGGATCCTCTTAGTGGTGTTTAATGTGGCTGGTGAAAAAGCATGCTACAGACTAGTGACAGGTGGCAGATATTCTGTGTTATACAGTTTGTAGTTTTATCATCTCAATTTTGTCCTTCTACTTGTAGCATTTCTGCTTTACTTGCAAAGATGTTTAGAATCAAGGATTTTAGATATATACAGAGTTCTGGAAAGCTGTGTAGTTTAGCTGTGACAAAGAGAAGCTGGGATCAGGTCTTCTGAATTTCACTGCACTGGCTTTGAGGGGAGTTGTGTGACCCAACCCTCTTTCTAAGGGGAAATACCACAGCCTTCCTTCCAAGGGAGCACCTATCTGAATGTATTTTACAGATGAGCTAAAAGGCTCTTTTAATTCTGATGATATTTTTTTAAAAAAAAAGAGACAGAAGTTTTAGGTGCTATATTTGCTTCAAGAGATGCCCTGTCCCATTTTGAATGCTTCCTTTATGTATTGCTCTGTGTGTCTCTCTTCCATCCAAAAATAAAAGAGAAACAAAGGGTGATGTCCATAGAGGAACTCTGTGCATTCCAGCACCGTACCTGATTTCCAGATACCCACTCACCCCAAGGACTTTGTGGCTCTGAATCAGGTGCCAAGGCTCCATACACACACTGGAGTGAAGCTGTATCACATTAAAACAATCCATATTACTGGAGCAGATACTTGAACAGATCTTCCATTTCCCAAGACAACATCTAGACCAGGGGGTTACTGGATGTAGTGGTGGCCAAGGGCTGATCATGTTCCTACCAGTGCATCCCTGTCCCTTTTTAGTGCAAGGTCCAGTGTGACTCTACTGCAGTACAGACTGGGTGACCCAGGGCAGCTCCTGGTTTGAGAACTCCACCTTGGGCAGGAGCTCCAATGCATCCTTTAGATCCATGAATGGGAAACTGGGAATGGCAGAGCAGGGTTTGGAGGATCCCAGGGATGTTGAAGTACTCCCTTGGACATTTAAAATGTCAGTTCTCTGGATGCAGTTAAGCTCAGCAGGCTGCATAGAGAAACAGTCAAAGCACGCAGTGCTGGACTTTTGGAGGTTTAACAACCCAACTGTTTGGCTCACACATACAAAGTAAACATCTAGGGATGTAGTGGTGTACTCCTGTAGCCTGTGGGCACCAATGGAAATGTATTAATTGTGTTTCTTCACAGTTCAGAAAGTTGTTAAAAGTTAGCTAGTAAAACCAGCGCTATAGTGGATAAAATGTAGTAAGACCAAGCATAAAAGGTCAGCTGTCTCCTGCACATGTATTACTATTTTTAGCTTTCACAATGACATAGTGAGGGAAAAAAATACTAAAAAAAGGTATTTTCTTTTTCTCTTTTTTCCTTTTTCTTAATTTCTAGACTCAATGCTAGTTTCACATTCACAGGGCCATGGAAATGTCTATATCTGTGTGAGATGAAAACTGTGTCCTGAAAAAGACCTATAATAAGTCAAGGCAGTACAGAACTCAGACGTGTAAACAAACCATACAATACCACAACAAAAGCCCAAAGTGCAACATGTGCTACCTCACACCTGTTACCATGATAATACCTTCCTCCCACAGGCTAAAAAAGAGTTGTTGTGTCATGCTCTGCTGCAGCCTCGTGTGTTGGCTTTGCCCACCAAGCTGTCTCAATGCAAGGCCCATCCAGCAAGGAGGGGTGTTCAGATGTATTTTACAGGATGGGCAGTACTGAGGCAAAGCTAGTCTGGGAGGGTCACTGGTTTGAAGGTGTACAGGATGGGTCTAATTTAGTTTCAGAGGAAAGCTTAGCAATTGTCTTCTTGAGAATTGCCTGTCTTGAGGCCATTTACTGATTTCTGTCATAATTTTTAAAATTTGGGTGTACAGGTGTAGTATAGAGATGCACCCAAAAGCTACATTAATATGGACCTGTTCTGTTCCTCAGGTTTGGATCTTTGAAGAGCTGATCAAGAGGAGCATGTGTTAATCTTCTACCACCCATCTCACCCTTCCCTTCTTTCTCTCATTTAGACAGGAAGAAAAGGCAAACTGATTTTGGTTTACAGAAAACCAAAGGCTTGTATGTGTTTGTGAATAATTGCTTGTGATTCAGACAGCAAGTGACCACCTCACAACACCTCTGAGGATGCATTGGCATGACCCCATGCCAGCAACAGAGATCATTTCCAAACAAGAAACCAGATCAAAAAAGCTCGAGCTTCCCTGTAAAGCTTTGCCTGAGCATGCTTAAAACTTCGTTTCAATGGTGAAATGCCTTCAGCAGAATAAATAATGTATTTCAAGTCAAATACATACTTCATGTTCTGATGGAAAGAGGCCTAGATCCAAATTTTTAAAAAAACAGCTCTCCAAGTGCTTAATTATATGATGGAAATTATGGCAATTTATGAACACAAGACTGATTGAATAATCATCAGTAGAAAGACTATCCTGACAATGTCTTTACTTTGTGTAGTCAGGTTGGTTTTATTTGTGAGGGTGTTTTTTAATCTAGCAAAAGAGAAAATCTTGAAAAAGGAACATTGCTAAACCAGGCAGGCCAGCAGGTGAGTTGGGGAAAACAAAAGGATTTGAAATTTACTTGTAGTCAGTTCAGTTAGATTTGCTGTGTTAACAGATTTTAAGACAGGCACAATGATTCTTTAGTATAATGCACTGAATGCATTAATTAGAGTTTATATATTATCCTTACATATTTTACAACTTAGCAATGCAGTTTATGTGCACTTTATGTCTCACACATGCAATCAATATACAAACATCTGCATATTTTATGCAGATGTGACACAGTAAAGCTATAAATATTAACAATGTATTATTTACTATGTTTTAAAACTGGTTATGAAAAAAGAAAACCACTATTGATAATGTAATTCCAGTGTTCAGGCTCAAAATTCCCAGTGCCTGCCTACATAAATACGGATTGACAGACAGGACCCTCACCCTTTCCCCCACAGTATCAAAGCCTGCCTCAAAATGCTTCAGATTCTACCAGCTGCCCATGCAAACTAAATTTAAATGAAAAACAAATAGAGGCTTGGTTGTTTGCATATATATTTTCAATCCATAGCCACCTCTTTCAAAACATGACATCATCCTCACTGCCACAAGCACAAATCTCTGTGCTACTTAACAAGGACAAGTCTCTGACATAGTGACCGAAGATTAAGAGCTAGTTAAGGTTTCAGAGAAACAGGAATATTTGGCAGGCAGGAATATAGATTTTAAAATCTCAGGTATTTTTTACGTTTGGTTTTCTTTAGGCTCTCCTGTCCCCTCTGTCGATGAGCAGCAGTTGCCCTCGACTTCTGGCCCTCTTCCCTTGCAGGTCAGATGCTGCAAGCCATGGGCAGCACACAGCCCCTGGGCACCAGGAGATCCCTGCCCCTTCCCTCACAGGGACACCTGCCTTTGGAACCACCACAGCTCATGGCAAAATGTTGCAGGGTAACCATCAGCAACCTGAGTTTCTCTTTGAAAGATGAGAGGTTAAGTCATCGTTACTCATTTTGTGCAGGTTAGTTAACCTAGGGTGCTACAGGCACCTTAAATCAGTATCAGGTCAAGGAGCAAAGATAAATTAATTCTTTGTCTCCTACCATGTTCTCAGTCAGCTTAACATCAATGACCTTGGAGACTGTTTACACAAAACACTTCTTAATATTGCCTCAAACAGCTATTAAGGGACACTTTGTAAATCTGAAAAATACAGGCTGTACTTCTTACATTTTACTTCATTTCTGTTTTTATTCTCAGTAAGTTAGCATGATAACATGCCTCCACTGGGAATGTAACAGGTTTTCTCACCTCAAAAGAGAATAAGAATTAAGTATTTGATTATATTTAAACATAAAAAAATGTGTTCTTTAAGCAAGCTCTGTAACCTCGGTAGCAAAGCACACAGCAGACTTTAAATGGAGGAAACCTTTTACAGCAAAGGGCACGTACAGATACTTTGTATTTCAATCCCTACTGAAAATGTTTAAGGGGCTCTGAGTCAAGACTTCAAGAATCTCAAGTTTTTTTATGTATCATCAGCATTTCCATGTTGTCTGTTAGAGCACTCAGAGAGCACTAGCCCTTACTGTGATACAGACTGTCACTATAGAGAACAAGAGATTTCCACCTTACTAAGTAGATGATACAGTTATGTCCACATTAAAAAGCCATCATTTGATAAGCCTATAAAGTATCGTTTTCCTTGAAGAGTCTACTGATTCCTTCAGTGCTCACAACCTTATTTCAATGGCTTCTAAAATGAAAAAGAAACAAGGGGTGTCCGCTTTTATCAAAATGAACACATTCAGTTCCCAAGAGGTTTCATGGGAAGAACTAAGAACATTGAAGAGAAGCATATATTGATACCACAGTGAAACTATTTCTATTTAAAAAATCCAAACCCATATACACATTCTGCCAGGTTCGCTTCTGGGGGATTTTTTTGTGACAGCACCACCTACCTCAGGGATGTCGCCTTTGCTCTACTTGTTTGTAAGGAGTTAAGGTTTAGATTGAGTCAGATTCTGCTCTAACATTTACATTTCCTTTTCAAAACATCTTCTGCCCTTTGTACTTTTCTGTCTCACCAAAAGGTCAACATTCTTATATAATAAATAAGAACTTGCTTAAAATTGATTATTGAATTGCATGGCCAAGTTGTTAGAGGTAAGTGTGACAATATATATGATTCAATAATCTATGAAAGGAAAAATGTTTCCTTGTTCACATTTATTCCAAAATTTTTTGTCTTAGATTTTTGTAATTTTGAAAGCTCCTAAAATGCAGACAGAAAAGTTGTTATTGGCGTTCAAAAAAGTTTGTGCAAAGCTCGTAATTATTAATACAGTTACACAGTAAAATCTGAATTCTTAATTTTAAGATGTGTTCAATCAAATTAAAAATTAAAACCTGATGTACTTAAGAGACCTCGTTCAACCACCCCATCCACTTGGAGGGTAAAGTACCTGCAGTGAACCTGCTGCCATCCTCGGCAGGCAGATTATGGGATGCATGCCTTGATATTGAATGTAGAATTCAAGGATGCTGGTCACCAAGATCATAACCAATAAAAAATACTGAGGCAGATGCTGAACTTCAATGGACCAAATAACATTTTTAATTTAAACCTGATAATTCATAATGTCAAAAGGCTGGCACACTTGGGAGAGCTATGGGCTGCATTTTCCCTCACCTGGTCCCCTTAGCACTGCACAGCACTGTACCCACACTGTCACCTTGCACCTCCAGCCTGTCCCATTTAGGGACACTACTGGACTTGGGGTCAGAAAACTCATCATCTTCTATGACCTTTGATGGCATCTTCTACAGCTGCCTCTGGAATCCCAGTTACTGCAGCCACATTGGGAAGGTGAGAGAAACTGTTAGTATGCAAGAAGAGTGTGACTGTGAGTGAAAGAACTCAAATTTACCTCAGTATTGATGCTGTCCTTGTTCTGCACATCAGTACAGAGAATTAAAATGCCACACTGTTTGTGGTTTTACTTAGATTTCCTGTACTGGGTCAAGCTCACAGTTCCTATTCTACTCCCACCGGCTTTTGCTTTGCCCAGCAGACTGTTACCCTGTAGAAGATGAGTGCATTCATTTTTTTTTTTTTTCCTAGTCTGTTCTAAATGGTCTTATGGTCAATGGCCTATTGATACAGAAATCATTAAAAATAACTACCACAGACACCTACCAAACAGGAAGAGTAGGCAATTTCGTTAAATTTCTTCATTTACAGAGATTGTGTCTCTACAGAGGTGACATTTTTACATCAGAAGATATCAAACACCTTACATAAACACTGCATTTCCTCTTCATTATACTCAGTGCTAACTCTCATTCAGCTGACATGCATTAAATGAAAAAAAATAACGTGCCCACAGTACTTTAATTCAAAATAACTTGGTCCGTGTACCTGTGATAGAAAATGGCAATGGAGTCTATACTGTCTTCCTGTTATACACATCTGTCTTTCTGCTGTGGCCTTGAGAAGCAATCTCAGGCTAATGCTTTCCACTTAAACACCTCGAAATCTGTTTCATCACAGAACTCACCACGCTGATGAAACCACTCCTTGTGAAATGACTTAAACATTACGGAGTACATGCTATTGTACAGATTTCTGTATCGATCTCTGCTGTTGCAGATCACTTCTGTTATCAACAGCATCGTTTTAAATGTACACAGATATAGTAAACTAGTTATTCAGGGATTTTTTTACATGTTTAACTCTGGCATATTTTACTATGTATCTTGCACTTATTTTGAGGGCTTATTTCCTGCTTTGCTAAGAGTGAAAGTACACGCACTCCGCTCCTCATTTGCTTAGAACACCGTAGTTGAGTACAAAGCGCACGGGTGCTCGCAGCATCCTTCGGAGGGGCACAGCTCCCTCGCCGGGGCTGAGCAGCCGAGGCCGGACGCTTCCCCGTGCGCGGACACGGCGTCCACCCCGCCCGCCGCGTTTGTTACAGGACATCGATCCCGCCTCCCGAAGCCGAAGATGCTTCGGCGCCGGCGGAGGTGCTGCCCGTGAAAGGTCCCGGGACGCGCCGCGGGGCCGGGCGCGCAGGTGAGGCGGCGGGTCCCGGCACCGCCGGCTGCCCTCGGCACTCCGCAGCGCCCCGGGAGTGCAGCCCGGCTCTGCCCGGAGAGCCCGGCCGGGTTCCCCCCGCTCCCCCCGCGGAAAGGCGCCGCCCGTGTCCCGCCGGGCCCCCGCCGCTCACCTCGGCCCGCAGTCCCCGCCGCGTCGCGGGCACACAGCAGCGTCCGCAGAGGGGGCTCCCCGCGCCCCCCGCGCCGGCCCCTGACGGCGGCGATCCTGCCCGACTGCCCCTTTTGTCCGCCCGCGCCCCGCCCCGGCCCGGCCGCGCCGCCCCGCCCCGCCGGGGACACCGCCACCACCGCCACCACCGCCACCACCGGCCCCCTGCCTGCCCGGCCGGGACACCGCCACCACCGCCACCACCGCCCGCCTGCCCGGCCGGGCGCTGCTGGCGCCGCGGGAAGCGCCGCGGGGGGAGCGGGGCTGACGGCGCCCCGGGGGGAGCCGGAGGGGCGGGATGGCCCCGGGAGTGGAGCACCCCTGGATGGGACAGCGGCCGTGGAGGGATGGGCCCCTGCGCGGCCACCGCGGCGCTTTGGTGGCTACGGCAGCCCGGTCACGGCGGCGGTCACGGCGGCGGTCACGGCGGCGCTCCGGGCAGCACGGCAGCCCGGCCGCCACGGCGTGAGTGAGCCTTGCGCTCGCACCGACGGAGGTGCAGATGGGAGCAGGCCCTGCGCATCCCCTCTTGCAGAGAGAACCCTGTTCCAAATGGCTGCCCTTGTCTCTCAGTGAGCCCATGAGTTTTTTTTTCAGCACGCTGAGGGTCCTGGAGCCCGCGCTGGGCTTTGGTTTGGAAATGTGGTGGTGGTGTTCAGTTTTAAACAGGGAGGAGCAGGTTTTCCCCTTAGTTCAGCGTAGCAACTAAGATACACCGGCATCCCCAACTGTCTCGAGGGTACCTGAGGAAAAAGAGTGTGGAGCAGAGAACAGAAGCCCTGGCAGCACAGCCAATGCAGAGTCACTGAGAGGTTAAAGAGAGAGATCTGTGTAACGCTACTGACACCTTGCCCAAAAGGTTCGGTGAGGTCATGGGACTTTCGGTGTTTTTCTTTTGTGCTGGTGATAGCAGTGTTGTGATTCAGTCAGTATCACCCATCACTAGAGAGCATAGTGTACTGCAAAAGAGCTCTAAAGAACCAAACCCCCACTGTTGCTCCACACTTTATTGTCATGTCAAACAGGAGACTTTACCAGGTAATGTCTGAGAGAGGACTTTGCCCTCTATTTGTAGTATGATTTCATCTCTCTGAGTGAAGGTAAACACCGGGAGAAGCAGAACAGCAGCATAGATACAGCGCTCCACCTGGAGCTGGGATGTCCTTAAGACTTTCATGGCTAAGTTTTTAAACGAATAAAAGTGTCTGCCTCTGTGTGTGTGTGTCTTAGGCAAACTACTTCTTTCAGCACTGTGCAGTACAGCCCCCCTTGTCTAACCTTTAAGCACTGTACAAGAGGTTTACTCATCTGTAAAATGAACATGACAAAACTTATCTTCCAACTCATGCCAAGGACTGGCTGTGTTTACATTTGCACATGCTGGAAGAAAATTGCCTTGAAGGTACAGTATAATAAAAGGTAACTTTTTGTAACCTCTGTACTATCACTGCTTGCCATGACTTTCTTCTGTTCACCAGTTCTGGTATTTCAATTCTTGTATTTACCGCTTCAAATCAATAATAGTTCCTCTCCTGAAACCAGGCTGAATTTTGCACATACAGGTAACCTTGTGAGTTGCCTCAAGCTTAAAATAAAATACCCAAATGTCATCATAGGAGTCATATCTGTCACAAAGATAGCACACTGGGGCTGCCACTGCATTTCCTGATACAATAATAGTAAGCGTCACCGAGCTGCTCTCAAATTACACCCCACTTCCTTTTTTTTTTAATAACATTGTTAAAAAGTGCCTTAAAATTGAAGACTGCAGCATCTATTATTAGCTGTGATGTAATACTGTCAATGTAAATTTCAGAGAGACAGCAAAACAACATCTTTTTATACTTTGGAACTGTAACATCAATTAAGAACTGCTGAACTAAGCTAAAAGACTTATATTAAAAAAAAAAAAAAAAAAAAAAAAAACAAAAAAAAAACACCAACCCCAACTGTTTCTCTCCTTAATGAAGTATTTAATACATTTAAAAAGTGAACTTCCTTTCAGTTTTCCTCTGAGGTATGATGGATGCAGGAACAAAAAAAGGATTTACAAGCATGAAGATTCAGGCTCACTTTTCTTGAGGTCAGCTGCCACGGCAGACATACCTTCCTCGATCGAAAGAAGGCTGTGAAGGCTGCTCTCTTCTGCTGCCAGAGGTATTGTTGTGCTAGGAAATTTCCACTGCACGTGGCCGCGCACGTGACGCTGCATTTTGCAGCTGCTTTCATAGCTAAACTAGGGAATGTTTAATAGCTCCAGTTATATGAATTATTAAATTAACTCTTTCCTTGCAGTTGCATCCTTGAGACAGCCTGTTACCGTAGCATCACCTGGCAAATGATAATGCATATTTATTGTGCTCAGATTATTTGGGGAATTAATAAGGCTCTTAGGAATTTGCTGTACTCCAACATACTGCAAACTGCTTATTTCAGCTACTGTCATAATGTATCTATTTTTTAATACGTAATTTGTCTTACAGACACAAAATAAGTATTAGATGTAATTTGTCTTACAGAGTCTCCCTCAGAGACTCTTCAGATGTCTGGAGCCCACTATGTAGTATCTTATTGTTTTGTACCAAGCCTATCACAGGTGACCTTAGTGTATGGCAGGTGTCTTAATATGTGTGCATAAATCAAGCTTCTCTGCACAGGAACTAAACCCGTAGCTCCTTATGTACAATGTTTCTCACTCAGCTCTGTGAATTAGAGTTGTTGATTGTGTTGTTGTTGTTGTCATCGGCACAGGTTGCCCAGAGCAGCTGTGGCTGCCCCATCCCTGGCAGTGTCCAAGGCCAGGTTGGATGGGGCTCTGAGCACCCTGGGATAGTGGGAGGTGTCCCTGCCCATGGCACAGAATAGAACTGGATGGGTTTAAGGTCCCTTCCGATCCAAACTATTTTGGGGGTCTGTGATTAAATTTTTGGATGAAATTTTGCCTGCTTTCTCTGAGCAGTTTCCCTACAAAAGCAGCTATTCCTGCAGCTGTATGGTGATGAACATTTTAGCACGTGATGGGCTCAAACACAGACTTGAGCTTTGGCGTCCGAGTGTCCCTGGGGGTTTTATCTTCTGGTAACATCCAGGAAGGTTTTGTCACGCCTTTCACAAACCCCCATTTACTCATGGACTGGTGTTTATTAGGGACTTGTTTCCTGACCGTGGGGCAGGCCCAGGCCGCAGAGGCGTGAGTCCAAAACATCCGCAGACAGCAGGGACAAGGCTGAGGTGGCTGGGCGGGGTTCGCGGCTTTCCCGCCGGGGCTGCAGCCCGTTCCTGTCCCTCGGGGGAGGACCCGGCCCGGCCCGGCCCGCACACAACATGGCCGGCGCCGGCCCCGCCAGCCCCGCCCCGGGGCGGCGGCCGGAACGGGCGGGGCGATGGCGGCGTCCGGCGGGCACGGCCGGGGCTGAGGGGAGCGGCGGTCGCCCTCCCGCCGGCAGGTGAGCGCGGGGCGTGGGGCGGGTCGTGGGTGTCCGTCCCCTCCCCGACATCCCCTCTGCACACCCACAGCCCCTCTACACGCATCCCCAATCTCTTCCCCTTCCTCCACAGCCCCATGCCTGTCCTACATACACCCCCTCATACACACCCCACACACCCATACACACCCCACAGGCATACACACACACACCCCCACTCCTTCCCCACACACAGACACCCCATACACATCCCCACACATACAAACCCCACACATGCACACCCCACACATGCATACCCTGCACATACACATCCCCACACATACACACCCCACAGGCATACACACACACACCCCCACTCCTTCCCCACACATGCACCCCCCACACATGCACCCCCCACACATGCACCCCCCACACATACACACCCCACACATACACATCCCCACGCATACACATCCCCACACATACAAACCCCACACATGCACACCCCACACATGCACATCCCCACGCATACACATCCCCACACGTACACACCCCACACATACACACCCCACACATACACATCCCCACGCATACACATTCCCACACATGCACACCCCACACATGCCCACAGACACGCCGCCCCACACACAGAAACACGCACCCCTCCATCACTGCAAACACCCCCCACACCCACGCACACACCGCCGTGTGTCTCTTTCAGTCTTGGGCTCCTTCTCCTCCCTAACACTTGGGGAATCTCGCAGCTGGCCCTCCTCGCCTCCTCTGATGGCACAGCCAAACTGGGTTTCCAGTAGTAAATTTAATAATGAAGCACAGTTACATTTTGTGCTGTTAGGAGGAAATAGAGGTTGCTGGGTCAGGTGCTGGAGGCACAGCTTCACCCGCATTTTGCGGTGTGAAAAGTCTGCCATCAGCACCGCCGGCTGCTTCTGGTGGCCGTGATGCCAACCAGGCTGCTTTTGGATCTCAGTTCATCAGTCTGTACTGCAGGAGGTCTCACCTGGGGGTTAGGTTGCTGCCAGGCTTCCTTGCTGCTCGTGGGAGCAGTCTGGGCAGCAAAGGCAGTGTTTTGGAGCAGTGGCAGGTCTGCTGTGCCTCTGTCACACAGCTACTGTCTCTTCAGTAGGAGCTCTGGTGTTTTGTGGAGGATTTAACTTACTACAAATGTGCAGGCTATGCCTGTGTTATGCAGCTCTCCTTCGATGTTTTGTGAATCTAGCAATCTCAGCTGACCAGAAGTTCAAATGTGTAGCTATCTTGTGCAGTCTCATCAGGCTATCTGGAATACCTATTTGCAGATTAGAGGATTCCTCTAGAAAATTACATTGTATTAAAATTCTATTTTTTTTGGTGCATTGTTGTTTGTGGGTTTTGGTAATCAATTTATAAAAATTGGAAGATTTTGTTTACAGGCCACTTAAACATCATCTGAGATTGATCAAACTCTGCAGAAACCAAGGAGGAGTTTTCAGTCTGCTGTTGTATTACTATTCTTTCAATCCTTCTGTAGCAGGAGGGATCTGTGAGGCACCAAGTTCCCAAAACAAAACTGGGAAAAGAATTGCACTCTTGTAATTTTTCCTTTGATTTCTGGTAGAACTTGTCTCCAGTGTTTAGCTCTGGTTTAATTTTAGCTCACCTTCCTGTGTGGGAATTGATCAAGGAGTCAGGGAAGCAGGTATAATGTTAGGTATGAGTTCTGGTGAACCTCATGGGGTAGCTTGGAGATGTGAAGAACGTTGGTTTAAAGCCTTTTGAAAAGTTTACCTTGTGGCTGGTAAATACCATTGTAGCCTTTAATACATTTCCTTTTGAAGGGACAATTGTATTGCAAGCAGACTAATCCCTGAACTTTTAAAACCACAACAAGGTGGTGTGTGGTATTAGTGAGTCACTGATGGTGAGTCATATAAACTTCAATACAAATAAATTAATTGTTTCATTTACTTTTGTTCTGGTAATATCTGGACGACCCAGAGAAAGATCATGACCTTGTAGAACATGGGGTTGTATAAAAGCACACACAAGAAGACAGACCCTGAGCTTTTGTATGCTCTTTTCTATCTAAGCTTGATTTCAGATTGCTTTACCAACATGAATAAAAATATGTGTGTCTTAAACTTTCTAAAACTGAAGTTTGTTAGTAAACATTTCGGCCTTGTAGGATTTGACAGGATAAATAGTCAATGTGGGATTATAATGGTTATACCTCCCAGAAAGAAACAAAAGGGGTCTGGGCTTGGTGGTAAATGTACATCTCCTTATTTAGTCCTGGAAAATGAAGTCCCCTTGCATTCCAGTCCAACATGTTACTTGCAGAAATTGCATTACCCTTAAATTGAATTGAAATTCGTTAATTACATTGCTACATTCAGTGAAGGTGATTTTATGTTTTAATTTACTTTTCAATGGGAAATTGTATGTAGAATGGGCAGGAGATGGTGTTGCTTGTGAGTGTGTAGATAACCCAGCTCTCTCTTTGCATGGTGAGTTTTGTTATTGGGAAAGTAATGTAAGTAATTCCCTACAAGTGTAGGGAAAAAAATAAAAATACAGGGAGAACAATACCCTACCCACACCCCCATTAGGTCAGTGAGGTAGTGGGATGGGATGCCCAGAGAAGTTGTGCTGTCTGTGTCTTTGGGGCTTTTCCAAGCATAAATGAGTAAAGCTCTGAGCAAGCAGTCCAGACCTCGTAGCCAACCCTGCTCTGAGCAGGAGGGACCAAGGGACTCTCTGAGGTCCCTTCCTGCCAGATGGTCGGGTGATCCTAACAAAAGGCTGGCCTGGGCAAGTGAGAGATCTCATGTAGAAAGTGACATCTGGTGTCAGGAGCTGAAATGCAGTTTGTAAGCGCTCTTCTAACAACCTGACGCTTGGGGAAATCCTCCTGTAAGGGTTTCGTGATACCAGCTGCAAGGTCAATAACTTTAGTTCCCTCCCCTGAGGTACTGCAAATGTTGATTGTTGATAAAGCATGTAAGGGATTGTGAAGGGAAAATCCCGTGTAAGGGATTTCTCTTGGAATCATGGGGTTTTATTCTATGGGCACCACATGATCCAGATGAACCTTCCTGCTTCAAAACAAAGCAAAAATATATGTTCATAAGCTAGAAGCAATACGATGTCTGTGCTCCACTCCTGGTTCTTTAAACATTGCCCAGTGTAGAACAGGGGGTTCTGTCAGTGGTACTTAAGGGAAAGCAGATGTTGTGTGCCTATTTATAAAAGGTGGGGGGTGTGAATAGTCCCTGTAACCAGTGTCCTTGTGTGCAGTTGTCCAGCTGAGAAATGCAGGATTTCATTCTGAGCCTAGATGTTATTTTCCTTGAGTTTTAAACTAATATACTTACGTGAAAGTGTTTTCTAGGTGCAAGTTTTCTTCTGCTTTTACTTCCCTGTATCCTCCCCAGTTTTCAACTTTAAACTTCTCTGTACGAACAGGTTGATTCCGCTTTAGGATAATGGCAGGGAAAGTAAAGTGGGTAACTGACATAGAAAAATCTGTTCTAATAAACAACTTTGAAAAAAGAGGATGGATTCAGGTGGCAGAAAATGAAGACTGGAATTTTTATTGGTAAGTACACTACAGTTAACTATTTCTTTTATCAATGTTATGGAGGCTTGCCCTGTTACCAGAGACCAGACTTTTGTAATAAACTGTATTTTCCTTCTCTTCATGATGATGATTTATATTCAGGCTAATTATTCAACATTTTAACACTGAGAGTGAATGTGAAATTAGATCAAGATAGTGGTAAAAGGAGGAGAGTAAACAATCTTCTCATTTAGTGTTTGTCTAATATAAAACCATGGAATGCTGTCCTAGAATGCAGTAATCTATTAAACTGGCAGAAACAGTACTCTTTAAATAAACCAAACAATTTATGATGTTCCTTTCAAATACCTCAGAATGGCAGTTCCTGCTGCCAAATGTATCTTTTTGAACCACTTATTTAAATGGGCAAGGAATCTAGTAATCTGCTCATGCTTTGGAATGCAGTTGGGAGAGTGGGGAAACACTCCTGGAACACTTGCTGTGTGACTGGTTGTGTTGTTTTGGGTTATTTTTTTTCTTTTTTATTCCTGAAATGATAATGTAGTATGTCGGTGGCATTCGGGAAATATTCTTAAATTTTCACATTGAGACATCTAATATGGAAAATTCTTTTCATCTGTGTCCCTGCTCTCATCTACTGTGAAAAATGTAGTTGATAACTGGTTTGATGACTCTGTCACTGCAGCACTTTCATGTAGTATATAACTAAACATCACAGGTTTTTTTAGCAAGATCTCTTAACCAGTTTTCAAGTCATACATTTGAATTCCTTTGTAATCCAAGTAGCAAGGCAGTAGGAGGTTGGATTTGTGGCTTTTTTGAAGAGGAAAGGTGAGTTTTGAGAGCATGAAGTGACAGATTTAGAAAGAGGATTCTGTAGTATTTGGGAGCACTTCAGTCATTTTTAGGCCCTGGTGGGGATTTACCTGACTCACAACAAGCCAGAGTCCAGTAGGACCCATTTGTCATCTTTCTGTCCTCAGTTCCTGCACCAGTTTCAGTTGTGGAAGAGGGACTGATTAAACCTTCAGCAGGGTTTCATTTGCTTTGTTAGTAGAACTTATGGATATGTCGGATTGTCACTGCAGCAAAATATTAAATATAAAGAGAAATGAGAGAGAGAAAAGATGAAGAAATTGGAGTGAAAAGATCTCTAATTTGTTGTTGTGAGAGAAATCATTTGGTGTCTGTCTTTGGTTTCAGGATGAGCGTCCAAACAATCAGAAATGTGTTCAGTGTGGAAACCGGTTACCGCCTCTCTGATGACCAAATTGTCAATCATTTCCCAAACCACTATGAACTGACCAGAAAAGATTTGATGGTAAAGAATATCAAGAGATACAGAAAAGAGCTTGAGAAAGAAGGAAGTCCTCTTGCAGAAAAGGATGAAAATGGGAAATATATTTATTTGGGTATGTTGGTCTTATTGTCAGCATTGAGGTTTTTTCTTAGGGAGTCAATAACTGGAATTGAACCAGCTTTTTTGTGCATGAATCAACTGAACCTCTGGAGTATTGTGGCATTGGAGTGGCTACCTTAAAGTGCTCTGTTCCTCTTTTGGGTTTTATTCATTTGGGGTTTTGCAAAAAATATTTTGGAGAGGGAAAACTGTGGGTTTAAGATACTTTGCAATTAGGTTAGTCATGAAACCAAAAGGTTCTGCAACTTCATATGAGAGAAGGTTGCAGTTTGTTTAATTCAAAAGTGAAAAACCATCATGTGAAAATCTTACACTGGAGCAAAAACTAAAACTTTTTGCAGAAAGGCTCTAGACAGAACTGAATGAACAAACACTTTAGAGGGGAAATTTGGGAGAAGTTGGGGAACTAATAATGACTGCTAGAAAATAAAGTAAAAAGCAAACCAGAGGAAAAAAAAAAAAAAAAAAAAAAAAGAAAAATCCAAACCCCCAAACTAAATCAAGAATAGAACAGGAATGAGGAAAGCAGAGTTGGTTTGGAGGTCAGAAAGCATTGAAATGAGACAGAGTGGGATATGTGGAGTTGAATTACATCTTGGAAAATGAAATGAAAACACTTCATCCATGTAAGAAGGCAGTTCTTTAAGGATTGTAGTGAAGACAATTTAATAGCAAAAAGTGAAAAATGTTTTTCTTTAGGTTTCAGTAATCATGGTAAAACAACTGAATATGGGAGTAAAGAAGAATAATAGGAGTTCAGAATAAGATATAATAAATAAGAATAATGGAAGTTACATGGAAATAAAAATTACACAGCCAAAGGGGATTTTTGCCTGCACAGAGCATTATAAGGAACGGTGAAAGTTGATACAGGAAATTGAGAAATTTTAATTGTTTAGTTGGAATAGTATCTAATACTCTAATTGCACACCATATAAATGGAAGAAGAAATTCTATTCACATTAATTAGAATCTATTGCTATGAAGTTAGCATCATACAACATTTTGTAATTGTTTAAGTAAAAACTAGAATGTAAATGAGATAAAAAGCAACATGAGTCTTAATGAAGGTGGATCATGCCAGAGTGAAAAACTGAAAATACAGAAATTTTCATTTTCAGTCTTTATGTGTCAATAGCCTTATCAGATCCTGTCTTTAATTGTGCACCTTTTTATTCCCCCCTTAATTCAGATTTTGTTCCTGTGACTTTTATGCTTCCTGCCGATTATAATCTCTTTGTTGAAGAATTCAGAAAGAATCCCTCCAGCACATGGATTATGAAACCTTGTGGCAAAGCTCAAGGAAAAGGAATATTTCTAATCAATAAACTCTCCCAAATAAAAAAATGGTCTCGAGACAGCAAAACATCTTCGTAAGTTCTTAAAACCTACCCCTTTATTGTACTTTTTGTAATTAGGTGAACTACATCAACATGCTGATTGTCTGATGCATGGGAAAAGTATTACATCATTACTATTGCTTTTTCATTTTATAGTTATGTTTGCATTTAATCTCAGTTGTTATCTGGCTTCTTCCTTCAACAGGTTATAATACAACTTGTTTTGGTATGAGGAGGTACACAGAACTGTTCAATTAATATTCTTTATAAAATTGCTTTCAGTGTTGTTGGGGAAAAACTTGTACAGAAAGTAATTTTTCTTCTTCACAGTATTAAAAAACAGGAAGCAAGAGAAAAATCTTCCCCTCAGCAATTTCAATAATTGTTGAATATATATTAAATCACTTTTTAAATTAGTACAAAGGAAGAATGCATTTGTATGAAATAAATATATTTTTCTTTTGGAACAAAAAATAATACATGTCATGTTGATGATCTCCTTCCAGATGGATGAAATAGGTTAGCAATTTTATGTTTTTCTCTGACTAGAAGCTTTGATCACACAACTAATGTTTTTTTCCTGTGGTCAAGTGACTGGCTGAATATCAATTGAGTATTTTTCCCCCTGTTTGATTTGGAATCTGAAGAATGTCACAATCTGAAAGTTATATTGACTTTTCACAGTGGTTTGCAATTGCACACCAAGCAGAAATTGCAAATATTCCAATAGTACAAGACCTTGAATAATGAAGGTAATGCACTACATTCTTTTTGCTTGTCTGGACCTTGCCAAGCTCTAAATTCTATTAAAGGGAAAATGGCTGGTTTGTAGAGCTGCATTCTGAATGGCTTGGTCAGCTTCTGTGTGAGTTTAAATGGGTAATTGATCTTGGTCATCTGTGCAGTATTTTCAGCTTTTTTTTTGGTATATAAGGCCTGATGCCAAGTGTGTATTATTAACCACCACATCTTTACACATTGTCTTGACAAAAGATGCAAGATTTCAGTCAACTCAAAACCTACAGAACAGATCTAAAGAAGTAAAAGACTTCAGGGACTGTATCGTTGCAAATACCATATTGTGAGACGTGGTTTGTGTTTTTCAGGTTTGTGTCTCAGTCCTCCAAAGAAGCCTATGTGATTTCACTCTACATCAACAATCCCTTACTGATTGGTGGGAAGAAATTTGATCTTCGTCTCTATGTTCTGGTCTCCACCTATCGCCCACTGAGATGTTACATGTGAGCTTGCAGGTCTTTGTGTTTTGTTTAGAGATTGTGTCCAGGGTAGTCAAAATCACGTTGTGCATGTTGCACAAAGAAGTGTAAGCTGTAAGTGGTATACTAGGATGCTCACTTTGATTTTTTAATAGGGATTTAACACATTTTAATGACATTTTGCATTTAAGGTATAAGCTTGGATTTTGCCGGTTTTGCACGGTGAAGTACACACCAAGTACAAGTGAACTGGATAACATGTTTGTGCACCTTACAAACGTTGCCATTCAGAAACATGGGGTAAGTGTGCTGATTTCTTAGATGCTCTTTTGTAGCAAGACTGATTTTCTTAAATTGTCCCAAAATCTTGGAATCGAAAGGTTTTGTCATACTCTTCATCGTTTTGCAATTAAAATACTTCACCTGGCAGTTACAAATAAATACATTTTAGAATTTAGACATTTTAGAAAACCACAACTCAAAAGTCAAGATAATGAGTTGCAGCTCTGTAAGAGTGTGATATTTTCAGTATTGACTCACAGTAGTTGAGAGCAGGGGTCTTGTTTCATTTAAAAGCCAATATGCTCACTTATGAATTGAACAATGAAATTAATGAGCTTGGATCATGTGGATATGTGCTTTATAATAGGGGCTTAGTATCTCCTTTCTCATCTCCCCTTCCCTGTCTCTCTGGCCTGCAGTTAATTTCTTATTTCCAGCACTTATTCATCACAGGACTTTCCAGCTTCTTCCAGTGTTCCCCCAACTTCTTGCCCCTGCCTTCCTTCTGTAGGAAACAAAGGGAATGTGCAGTTATAAACTTGAGATAAATAAGTTCAGCCTGGCCATCTGGTGGCTTCCTCTTGCATGGACAAAGCTGGAGCACTGCCTGCAGAACAGTTCTGTCTGTAATTTGCCACTGATATTCATGTGGAAACGTGAAAGCTTTGACAGCCCTTCCTTATGTCAAAGTAGGCTGAAATTCAGCAGTGGGGAGGAAAGGTTAGTGGGGCAAGGGTGACATAGATGGGCATAAAGTGTCACTTCCCAAGCCTTGTTCCTTCAGGGCATGACTTGATAATGATTGTCCCTCTGGCGTTTCTAGCGGATGTCTGTGATTTACAAACCATGCCTCTGGTACAGTCATTAAAACTCTATTGTTGCACTTCCTAAGGCCAGAAGCTTTATTTTAATGCTATGGAAAATAATATGTATGGACACAAACACACACATGCTCCTGATTATATTAATGTGGGTATACACATGCACTCATCCACAGCATCTATGCAGTATCTCTTAAACTGAAACCTTGCTTAATGTGCCTTCTCTGCCACTGTTCCATAACATGTGCAGCATAGCAGAACTGTTTTTGTCTGGATATTGCTGTAGCAAGAATGTGAATGATAATGTTGGTAGTTCTAAACCAGGGTAAGTGGTCAAATATGCCATTTTTCAGTATGACAAACATTTTACTGCTCAGGTGCTGATTTGTGAAGTGCTTCAAACATGTTTTGGTGTGACAGGGAACACTGAAAATTACTTATGTTGGAAGCTGGTCCCATACAACTTAGAGAAAAAAATCCTGGTGCTGTTGCCAGTAGCAGTGAAGATGTGAGGCACATGGTACATTGCCTGCCTTGTTATTATGCACCCTTCCATCTTCTCTACCAGTTAAAGAATGGCCTGCAAAGAGTGGCCTTTGAGATTTTTCCCAAATAAGAGAAGTGACTGGGATGGTGAGGTCACTTAGAATAAAGGACAACAGAAATGGATATAGAAGTAGCAGCCTAAGAATGTGGAATTATTACTAGAGTATTTGAAAAGTATCTAAAGTATTTTCAAATACTAAAGTATTTGAAAAGCTTTTCATAGATGGTGAACCACTGATACCTGTTCAGTTTTGCAGAAAGGCAGAAGAGAATTTTAATGTAAAGCTTTTCTACCCATCCTATTTGTTCTCTGTAACTTTGGAGGCATTTAGACTGTACAGTTTTAGTCTTCTAAAACTGTACCTAATTTGAGCTGTCAGTAATTTATAAAAACTGTGATGAGGTGCGGGAAAATGCATGTGTAATAGGCAAAACAACAATTCTTATACATAATTGTTTTCACGTTGTTTTGATGTCTTTAATTAAACAACTGTGACTGTGTAAAGCTCTACCCAGTTACAATCTGCTTTGATTTGAGTACTTGTTCTGAAGGGCAAAGAGGGCTGAAACTTTGATCTCTGTTCCCTTGCTGGAATCTGGTCTCAAGACATTTTTTTCCATTGAACAAATCCTGAGAACCACGTTTCAGGTCTTTATTTGTACAATCCAGTTTTCCAAATTTACTCATGAGGGAGCTGTAGGAGAAAGCCCAATAAAAATATAGATGCTTCTCTGACCTTGTCTTAGAGGATGACAGAATTTCTTCTTCTGGGAACCTTTTTCTGCTCTATGCATTCTGTGTTTTGTAATTTAGCAGGCATACAATTATTAATTTTCAGAAATGCTCTGAGGAGAACACTTGATAAAGGGACAAAGCATTTGTCCTGAGAGTTCCTTGAAGGCTGAACATGTGCCTTTCCATCAGTATGAACAACCCTCACTTTGCTCTTGTCTTTTCATTTAAAGAGAAAAAATGCAGAGACTTGGTAACCTCTGAAAAGACAACATAAGGTAACCTCCTGTTTCCCCCTGTTCAGTTTCAGTAATACTTAGTGGGGTTTTCTACTGAATTACTTGAAAAATACAACTTTAAAAACAATTCAGGTGTCATTTCACTATGTTCCTAAATGTAACTGTTATCAGTAGCACCATTAAGAAGATATCATGGAATAGACAAGTTGTACTTTAAATAAATAAATAAACACAAACACTTTTAAGTGCTGCATTTTACAACTGCTACCTTAGATGAAATTCTGCTGTTGCTCATTTATTGTTTTTTCCCTTTTCCCAGAGGAGCAAAGCATTCAGTTCTTTCCTTCCACATTTTAAAACTTCTATTTCCAAATCATAACTTATACTTTACTATAAAACTGTCAAAGTACCCGTTGTTTTCTTCTCCTAAGAAAGATTTATTACTTGATTTGTAATGTGTGATACAAGCATATTAGAGGCATGATAAAAGCAGTTGTTTATGTAGAGGGCAGTTCAAAGCTGAGATATTCATAAAGCTGTGAGAGCAATTAGCCAGGTTTGTTTTTAGAGCAGTACTTGTAAGTATAAGGGGACTTTTTGTGGGGATGAAAAAAACCTGCTGAACAACTTCACAATCTTGGACTGAGTGAACTCCTTAACTCTTCAGGATGATTACAACCACATCCATGGAGGCAAGTGGACAGTGAGTAACTTACGCCTGTACCTGGAGAGCACCCGTGGGAAGGAAGTCACCAACAAATTATTTGATGAAATCCACTGGATAATTGTGCAGTCCCTGAAGGCTGTTGCGGTGAGTGCTGTTCCTGGAGGGCTGCCAGTGATAGCATTCCAGCTGTAGGCTTCCCATAACTATGGAATTGAGCTTGCCATTCAAACCCCTACATCTTTTTTTTAGCTCTTTGAGTGATGGTGGATGCTGATTTCTGTAGCTCTCTTGTCTCTTGATATCTTGATTTTTCTTGAGATGAGGGAACTTAATTTTGGGTGGGTGACTGAGTTGAAGGTGACTGTGGATATTTGAAGCAGTGAATAAATCTCTTTCCTTGAGGGATTTGTGAACTGTTTAATGTGACTTGACACTGCCCTTGTGAATAGTATTAAGTTCTGCCAAAAATGTGTGACGTCATTCCAGCAATAACAAATGTGTCAAAGAAAAAAAAAATCTCTGGAGGACAATTTATCAAAGGAAACCTAAGGCTATTAGCTCATCAGAGTTACATAACTCTGATACTTTCACCACTTTTATATCATGAACTTATTAAAAGAAAAAAAGAAAAAAAAAGCAGCAGCCAGTTCTCTTCTTGAGTGACTTTCTAGTGTTTGGGTAATATTCTATGATCACATTACAGGGCAGGTATCACTGGGAGTCAGCTAGGGTAACTGAGGAGCTCACTGATGCCAAGGACTCTCCTGGTCCCAAGTACATTGTCTTGTCATCCCTTTTGGGTTGATCCTGGCACCATTTAGAGCTGAATCAGCTCACTTGTGCACTGACAATTACTACCTTGCTTTATTGATGCCTTGGTGTTCTGCCAGGGGAATAAGCTGAGTCACGGAAGGAGCAGATGAACACCAGAATCAGCACGAGAAACAGGGACAAGGTCATGCAGCTAGGATCAGTGGGAGCTGGGGAAGCATGGCCTAACCTGGCCTCTGCTGTGCAATCATACCTGAAGGTACTTGGGAGAAGAAAAGGGATATAATCAAATGTTAGCAGAACCTAAGTAGAGGAAAAGTGGTGAGAATGATGGAGCATGAAATTTGTTGTTCTTCTGTCCTTCTGACAGTGGCACATGTAATTAGATTCTTTTTCCTCCTTCCCCCTTTCAGTCCCTGAAGAAATGAAAAGCTTAATTATTAGTAATGGGGAAAACATCTCAGAAACCTTCACAAAGGTTTCTCTTAAAGATCTAATGAGATTCACATAGAAGGAAGTATTATACTATGCATAAAACAAGTGTTTAGCAGATGCTGGAAAGCTCCTGGTTCTCTGGAGGATGTGCATCTAAGCACAACTGGATTTTGGTCTTTTGGCTTTGGGGTTGTAGTTACCTTGAGTAATTATAATTTAAAAATGTATTTTGTAATTGGTTGACGTAAAATTTCTGCGTAGCTACAGCAGCAGAATAAAAGAAATGTCTTTGAATTGCTTTTCTAAAGTTTAAAGAATTCACAATGATATGAAGCTGTAAGTTTTCAAACTTCCTGTTTTCTCCTGATGCATGCAAGCTTTAAATATACTTATTACTTTTGCAAAGTATAAAAACACTTATTTTCACTCTGGAAGCATAATGGGAAATTAACATAACTTAATACTTGGCATTAGTGCAGTCATTAGTACTGAAATATTTACATACAGCCTAAAAAAAAAGAGGCAAGGCTTAACCTACTAGTTAGCAAGCTTATATTTGAGTTACAACACTGAAAAGTTTTATAGAAGATTCATAATGTAATCACATGTGATTTCTAGCAAAGAAAATGTATAATTGGGTTACTTACTGAAGAGTAGATTTTAATACATCTTGTCTTGTCTTTTCTCCAGCCTGTAATGAATAATGATAAACACTGCTTTGAGTGTTATGGATATGACATTATCATTGATGACAAGCTTAAACCCTGGCTAATTGAGGTAAAGTTTTATAACATACAAAAAAACCTTCCTTCTTATTTCACAGAATGAAACTAAGATTTCAGTGTAGTCTTTCCTCTTTTTAAACAATATTTTTTATCAGGTAAGTGGATTAAGAAAAGCATTGGAAAGTGAGATAGGCCATGTGATGACCAAGCTAGCATGTGCTTTTCTTCCCTATTTTTTTGGTGTTTCTATTTGTTTGTGGCTCTCTGTTTTGGTTTCTAAATCCAGTGCATCCATGCAACTGCAGAGACAGTCTGAACTTTAGCAGCCCTGTTAAATACTGGATCAGTACCTGGAAAATGGGCATTGATTTGATGGAGCATAACATCAAATTTAATTTTTAAATGCTGTCATGGCCTTAATGTTACAGATTCAGAGGAAACAAAAGTGGCATACAAAGGATAATTGGGATATTTGGAAAGCTTTTTTATTTTTTACATAAATTTGTCTTTGGTGTATTAACTTTAGATCTGTATGTTCAATATAAATTTTAACCATCCCTCTTCTTTCTCAATCTAATTCGAAGTGAACTCCATAAAAAAAAATATCTGTTTATTGTTCTGATACTACTTCTCCAAAATGAATGTGGAACAAAGATATGTTAAATGAATCCCAGGTTTAATTAAAACAAGGTATAATGTAGTGCTTTGAATAGAGAGCACTCTCCACCTCACAATATAACAGGGGAGAACTCAGATAAGAACTTAGAGAAAAGTTGTTTACCCAGAAGAGCCGCAAATTTCTGTGTGTAACAGTGGTTCATGTAAACTGGGAAAACTTTAAGCACTCAAATGTATGGGGTTTGTAACCCTGTAAACAGAAGATTAAACAATAATTCTGTCTTGTCTGATTCACCCTGGTGAATCTCATCTCAACAGAAATCTTCAGGCTGACACTGCAGACACTTAACAGAGTGGTACTTTCCTGTCTAAGTAAAAAGAAAAATGCCCAGTGGGGAATTCCTTCCAGTGCCTGAGGAACTGAAAGATGTGCTTTGAGCCACCAAGGCTCAATTTCCCTTAGGGTACACACAGACATCACACATGCTGTTTAGAGAACACTCCAAAAACTGATACTGACAGGGTTTTCTTTTTTTTTCCTTTTGTAGGTTAATGCTTCCCCTTCTCTTACTTCCAGCACCGCTAATGATCGCATCTTGAAGTACAATCTTATTAATGACACACTTAACATTGCTGTGCCTAATGGGGAAATTCCTGACTGCAAATGGAATAAATCTCCACCAAAAGAGGTTCTGGGCAATTATGAAGTCTTGTAAGTTTTATCAATGTTTCATATAAAGGCCAATGTTTTTCTGCACCCTCACTTTTTTTGATTTGTGATGTAGACCAAAAAGATAAGGTGAACTTTATTCTGATGTGAAGTACCAAGTAAAGTACCACTTCATTTCTTTGGAGCTGCGTTGGAGGTGGGCGTGCATTAAAGCAGGGTTCCCATGCCTCGTGTCCAGAGAGAGATTGTTGTCTGATAAGCCCCTGCTTGCACCTTCTGAGCTTCCAGCAGCTAGAGCTGAGGGACAGAAGCAAAGAGAATATTTGTCTTCTACATGTTTAGAACTTCAGTTGTATGGAGGCTAATACATGGTACTTAAAATAGTTGGTTCTGGTTTAAGAGTTATTTGATGCAAATTTTCCCTCAGTTCATAGAAATAATGCCTCTTGAGCCCTGTGAATAATGAGTGTAGTAATAAATATTTTTTTTTCAGATTTCTTTTAATTCCTCAATATCTATTATAAGGAGAGAAATTAAGGAAACCGAGATTTTTATATTGGAGTGTCTGCAAGATTTATCTAGGATTGCTGGGTTTATGCAGAACACTAATTTGAATACCATATTGCTGACACAGTTTCTCATCTTTTTTGAGAAAATGTTTGGATAGGTTCTCTAGCACTAGTGGTGTAATTGCTCAGTATGTCAGGAATACACTTTATGTACATAGCTGATCCACTAGTTCAAACTCATCCTAAAATACTTTTTCTCTATATGAGTAAAAGCAGTTAAATATAAGTGGTCTGAATTAGGATTTAAGATCTAATGAATGTTATACACATGGTAGCTATGAATACCCATGTAACACTATAACTAAATATGTATTGTGATTTTTCTACAATTTTTTTTAGTTTTATCTTTTGTTAATTAAAATTACCTCTCTATAACCAAATTCTGCTTGGGATTTGCACAGCAGCTGACATGTGAGGTTATCTGGGGCTGTAATGGATTTAGATATTTACAGAACCACTCATCACTGTGGTTAAGTGTTACCAAATAAGTGTCATCAGATGCATTTTGTTTGATCACATGGCTGTTTAGTTCACCTCATTCTTTCCCTTCTCTCTCTGTAATGGAGCAGTGGAGTTCTAACACTGCAGCTAACAATCCTCCCTTTGAAGCAATAGCTCATTTAAACTCATTAAATAGCTCATTTAAACTGGCAGCAGGCTGATGTTCTGCCTACCCACAGACCTGCAGGTGTACATGGGGAACTTCACAAGCATGAAATTTCAAACTCAGGAAACTAAACTAAAGCTGCCAAGTGACTTGTTTCTTTCAAACAGGGGCTGAAGATATTTCAGATGGTCTGTATTGTAATATTATAGAATCATAGCTGCGTGTCATGGTATGCCTGCTTGAAGCTGTGTGTACAGCTTGTATCAAACTCCAGTTGTAGATAATAATCAGAATAGAATGTAGAAATAGCATATCCAGGACCCCCTGCTGTCTGTGCAGCAGGACGAGGCACTGAATGTGTTTTCTTGCCTGCAGATACGATGAAGAGATGGCGCAGAGCGATGGCACCGACCGCGACCTGCGGGGCCGCCCCGGGCAGTCCCCGGGGGTCAAAGGAAGCCGTGCAAGAGATTCAGGAAAGCCTGTCCTGACCACCTGGAAGTGATGACAGAAAAAACAGCTGCACTCTTGGTAGGAAGACATCAAGAATAACTTGAAGTTTTGGAACAGATTCCTATGTTTTGCTACATTGCGTGTAGGAAATACTAATGAAGACAAAACAGCCTTTGGAAAGTGGAACAAGCACTCAAAACCCAGGAACTGTACTAGACATATACTGACCTGATAATTATTACACCAATACATATGGAGTGTGTATATATATACAATTATGTTTATATAATTTGTATAAACTAATTCTCAATAATGGTCAAGAACTTGCTTTATAAAGATGGCAACTCAAAAGGCGTATTCTGAAAGAAACTCCTAGCTGTTCTGGATAGTGTTTATCTCCTCTAGTAGCCTATCCCTTCCTGCCTGTAATAAATGAGCTGTGGATTCTATAAAAAGGTGATGGTGGTAAGTATTAATATTTTCACAGTGATAGTCCAGATTCTTGTAGTATAAGAAGAGCAGCTAGAAAGAATTAGCAGTGCATGTACTTGAGGCTGTTGCCAGTTAATGCAGCTATTGATTTATAACCAGTATTAACAACTTGAAAAGCAAGCCTTTATATGCTGAGGGTTGGGGGTTTTTATTTCCTTTAAGTGTTCTGAGCTGCTGACTCTTTAAAGGTGGGAAGTTTTATGGACTGAGGAAGTGTTTCAATGGTATATTGATGGACCGTTTCACTAGCCATTAATTTTTATTTTGAGATAGTGCATGTCTGTGGAAAACAGACAAAACAACCAGATACTGTGATAAATCTCATTGCTTGAAGCTGATGATAAATCTTTCATTTGCACCAGAATCTCTCAGTGTATTTATGCATGTATATAAGTCAAATATCTGTATATTTTTGTATATTTTATTTAACAAAAATATTGTTGCACATGGCAAGCTATTTTTGGTAGCTATGATAAGAACAGTTGTGATGATTAGCTACCAAAACCACAATGCGAAAGTTAGCTACCAGAACTAAGGAGCAAAAGATAAAAATGGGTATTTCAGTCTTCTAAAGCAGAGCATATAAATAAACTAGTGAGGTCTGTGATTGGCTATTGCTTCCACTTGACTTTCCACCAAATATTAGGTTGTTATTTATAAATGGTACCATGCATTGGTTGTATTTATTCTCCTTCTCACTCCCTCCTTCCTTTTTGTTTTTATTTTTTTGTAAAGTTTGACTCTCCCAGAAGTTTTTAGTTTCTTGAATGCCTAAACCAGATCACCTGCAACTGCACCACTTCTCCTGCTTTGGAAGATCCTCCTAGAAGAGGGCAGCAAACTGTGGTCTTTGGGACAGTTGAACACAGTCTGGCAAAAGCAGCTTGTGTTGGGGAGGGAGGGCAGATGGGGGCTGGGCTGACCAATATCCTAACACAGAATCTGGGGTTTATCCTTGCAGTAAAGAAAGAAATGTGTAGGCCTGGAGTCACTCCAAGCATAATCTTCATTAATCTTGTGTATTCCACTAAAATAAAATCTGTCTGATTCTCTCTTCATCAGACTTGAATCTTCTCACTGGCCTCTACAAAAGCATACTCTAGTTGACTCTTGAAATAATTAAGGCAAAGACAAGATGATCACTGCAGGATGGTAAAGCTCACCTAAATTCCAGGTCTCATATTTTGGGGTTGGGGTTTTCTGTTTGGGTTTTTTGGTGTGGGGGACTGATTTGGTTTTTCTCAATTCCTGACTCTGAGTCTTGCTTGTATATTTGAGCCTTGACAGGCAAGCTGCTCATAAGCAGAGGTGTAGTCAGATGTGTTAATTATCAGTAATGTTGTTTTAATTACCTGATGTTTAGTGGGCAGATGTTTCTGGTTTTACCCCTAACTGCCTGTTAGGGATAAAGTGGGAAGTAGTAACAGCCCTAGGGGTTGTGGACCTGTAGTAAATAGTGTTTTGTAGTATGATTATATTTTTAACAGACAGGTAACATAACAAGGGTGCTGTGATTGAAGGAAAATGAGGATTTCTCTCATTGCATGTGATTAATTTCTGTAGTGGCTGGGACAGAGGATGTGTTGTTGTGGTATTCTTGTATTGCAACAGTAGCACTCCTTCCTGGGAAGGCTTAACAGCAAAACCAGGTCTGGGTTTTTAGGATTTATTGCCATGGAAGGCTGTGGAGACTGAATCCGAGGAATACTTCTAGGTGTAATTTCACAATGACCCAAAACTGATAATAGCATCTAAATAATCTTCTTTTTCCAGACTAGGTTGTTGGTGGTACTCTGATGTTGGCTCTGATGTTATTACAAGTAAGCAGTGACTTGCATCAGGGCCTCCAGAGCACAGACATTAACAACTCAAAATAGTGATGGCATTATCTGTAATATTACTAATACTGAATATTCTTATTTAATTGTTTAGGGGTGTTCTACTGGCTTGGAAAGGGTCAGCTCATGTGCTTCCTCAGTATTCAATATTTCAAAAGTCAGGCCTGGAAATCTTGCTGTTGCTTTCAAAGATTTCTGTCCCAGTGTATAGCAGATACATTAAGTAAAATAAAGTTTTTGTAAAAAAGTATTTTATATGGGAAATGTTTTTGTAGCAGACCTGTCTGTTCTAAACATGCAAATCCTTCTCTCTGGCCCAGTGTAGTATTGGGAAAACATATTTCAAACCCTTGAGGATGAAACATCTTTGTAAAATGTCTAGTAAATTATTGGTACTACCTCAAAATAAAAGTATTGAAACATTACTAACTAGGGGGGAAAAAGGAAAATAAAAACCTGATAGGAATCTTTGACTATGTAGTAAATAATCTCAGAACTAGAATAAGATTTCAAATGTTGATACCACATTTTAGTTATATCTCCAATCAATGTATTACTAGTAATTTATCTTGCTGACCCAAACATGAATTTAGTCATGCAGTGTTCTCTTTAAAGAGCAAGAATTCAGAGACACTGCAAATACAGTGACCCTTTCTTCCTGATCTCATTCCATTTTCTTTTTAAAAACAATAGTCTAGTGATTATATACATCAGACTGCTTTCTCCTCATTTCCTTTGCTTCACAGGCTTTTTGCAGAGGTTGAAGTTTGAAGGCCTAATTATATTTTCACTTCTAATGTGAAAAATTTATGTATGTAAAGGGAGTTTTAAGAAACAAAACTGAAATAACATGGAATTCTAACATACAAAGATTGTTTTTCTGATTATCAGTACTAAACTGTCCTGGTTTCAACTGGGATAGAGTTAATTTCTTCTCAGTAGCTGTTGGCAGTGCTGTGTTTTGGATTTGGAATAAGAGTAGTGTTGATAACTCACTGATGTTTTGGGTTTTTACTAAGTTGTGTTTATCCTAAGTCCAGGACTATTTTTTTGTCTTGTCTCATGCTCTGCCAGTGGGGAGGTGCACAAGAGGAAGAGAGAAGGAGCACAGCTGGGACAGGGGACCTGAACATGATACTCCACACCATGGAATATCATGGCCAGTCTCTAAACTGGGCGAGTTACTCAATAGGGCTGGTTTGGGTTTGGGAAGGGAGAGTCTGCAGGGGGTGAGCAGTTATGTTGTGCATCACTTGTGATTTTTTCCCTGTTGTTATTATTATTATTGTTATTATTACTACTACTATCACCACTGCTACTACTACTAATTATTATTATTATTACTACTACTATTATCATCACATTTTATTTTACTTCCAATTGTTAAACTGTTCTTATCTCAACATACAAGTTCTACTTCAATTCTCCTCCCCACTCCACCAGTGTGGGAAGGAGAAGAGAGGGAGCTAAGTGAGGGGCTGGGTGGTGTTTCATCTCCAGCTGGGCTTAAAACCACAACACAAACCCCAGGAAAAAAAAAAATCTGTAAGCGAGCAGCAATTCTTCCTTTTCTGTGCAGAACTTGAGGCCTTGTGTACGTCAGTGAAATGTTCTTGAGAAACTCAAAATTAGGAAGCTCTTGTGGCTACGTAATGTCTGTTTTTAAGACTCGTTGAGAAGTTCTCTGAAGGAATTTGAGTAAGGAAAGAGTCTGTGTTAGCTGGAATGAGTGTGCATAAAGCAGCTTTTCTGCAGACTTGGAGGGTGCCAAGGAAACAAAAGCAGTCATAGCTAATAGTTCTGTGGGAGGAGGAAGAGGGTGATACAATGTCATAAGGTGCTGGTTTGTGCCTGATTTTGAAAGGTAAGGGTGAAAATTGAGTTAGGAGGAAGAGGAACTGGAAAAGAAATTTTTAATTGCTTACTCAGAGATAAAATCTTCATCTTTTCTCTTTGCAGAAAATCTCTTGCAGTAATAGGACAGAACTAATGGTACCAAGTGGTGCCCAGGCTGGTGAGAGCCTGGGGCATGCTCTGCTAAGAGCTGGAACTGAGGTGATGAGGGAGATGTGTTCCCCACTTAAGGCAGGTGTCTGCTGCAGGAGTTAAGGGGAATTGACTGCAGGAGTGGTGCTGACATGTATAATAAAAGATGACAAACCTCATGTGGATGCTGTCATTCAGAGGTAAGGTAGCTCTTTTTGCTGGAGTCTGATTCTCCAAAAGGTTCAAGCCTGTTTCAGTTCTGACTGAGAGGGCTTAAATCTGAGTGACTGTGAGCAGACAGGCTCTTAGTTCTGAGTAACTAACTGTGGCCTTGGTTCAGTCATCCTCCAAATGTATCTCACAAAGAAACTGTTTTGGCTTTCAAGGGAGCAAAATAAATCGGAAATAACAGTTCTCAAAAGTTTTGACTTTGGCTAGTATAGTAACTTGTCAGGCAGAGCTGATATAAATGTGTGTCTCAGTCCTAAAATACTGTTCTTCATATGCTCCAGTGCTCCCTGGCATAAGGACAGTATTGTATGGAGAATTAAATGGACAGGCTCTAAACAGCCACAGGAATAGTTCTAATGGCATCAGTGTAGAAGGAGTGTATTGTTAGAGTTGAATAGTGGGGCTTGCTTCCTGGGCACTAACCTTTCTCCCTATTAATTCTTTGACATGGAAGGAATTAATAAGATTCCCAGAGAATAGCTTCTGTACATGGCTTGAGGAACTTAATTAGTATAAAAGAAACAGTATTATTCATAAAGCTACTTCATTACTGTTAGCTTTACAATAGGACTTCTGCCTAAAATGTCCCTGTCTCCTGATTCACTTCCTGCTATAAACTCTGCAAAACAATAGACATTTCACAGGAGAAATATAGCCCTGCATTTCATCAGCAGAACATGTCAGGCAGAGCTCATTTATCTGTGCTAAAGGAAGGGCTTTACTGTGTCACTATAAACTGGTGCTGTTGCTGTTCAGTTGACTTGGATGGAAACTACAGAAGGGAGCTGACATTCCATGCCTGCTTTATGACAAGAGTTCCCTGCAGCCTTTGGGTCAGTGGGAAGGACTCTGCCCCATGGTGAGAAGGTATCCATTTATGCTGACCTGCAGCGCTTCTTAAAAAAAGAACCCAGAAACTTGGTTCCTGTCTTCTCTGCAGAAAGCAAATGTGGATAGCAGGGAAAAGCTGACTTCAGCTACTATTTGGTTAAAAATGTGATTATTAAGGGGAAATAGGAACATAAATGAGTATCTTGAAAAATTTGGCTGTTTTGTACTGAATTATAGGAAATTGTGTGGGCTAGACTCTGTTTTTAAGAATCTTTTTTAAGTTGCCATCAAAGCCTAGGCAAGCTCTCCATACTTGAACTTTCCCAGTAATGATGATCACACAAATACCTTTGCTATTGACAGAAAGTCTTCTATGCCTTAATTATTCTCCAGTTTTGTACCTGTTAAAAGCAAATCATATCTGAGGTAGTCATAGAGAATTGTTGTAAAATAGAAAGCTTGGACAGTATGAAACTGTAATTAAAAACAGTAATGTGTAGAATGAGGAGACAAGAAGAAATATTTCAGACAAGAACATAGCTTTTATTTGAAAGGTTCTTTCCCAGTGAAAGTTGGGCAGTAAAACATTGAAATGGATTGGTTTGAGTGGAATTAAATTTATTAATCTAAAATTCGTTGTCATTGCTTGGCATAAATAGTCACTAATGGTATTGCATTTGCAATCAAAATATGATTCAGGATTAAAACTTACATTTGAAGTGTAAATAAAGATCATAACACATGGAGTTTCTTAGCAAGAGAGAAGGAGTTTGAAGAGGATGCTGAAATGTTGTGGCAGCAGTTGAGAAACACAGAATTTGTTTGGAGGGAAGGCAAGAGACAGAATTTCTTTACAGGGAAAGTACCAGTGCCTAAAAGGACACATGGAATTTCTGAGGACAGCAGAAGAAACAAGAAGCATATTTAAAAATAGATTGTGTTAAAAGTAAAAATAACCGTGGGATACTTATCTAAAATGAGAGGATGATTTTTTTTCCCCATAAACTTCCTGTCCTGTTCCTAACAGTCTGAATCAAATGCTCACCAGTGGGCTGGCTGGACTGTCAGCTCTTCTTCTAAGGAAAAAGATTAAGGTAATTTTTCACTGGATGTCACGTTTTTAAGATAACTGAAAATGTGCAGAGATCAACTGCTTTTTAATACTTAGGAGAAAAATATCAAAATGCTAAAATCAAAATATGTTAGTGTGATTGTCTACATAATTATTTATGGCATCATAACAGTGTCATCTTGCTGGGATCCTGCATCACTGATGATAGATATAATTAGACCACTAATCTCTTTTAATTCACTATGAGAAAAACTTAATCTTTGGATGTACATAAAGCTAATTTACATTTGATAAATTGCAAGAAATAGTACTTTATTTACCAGTGAGGTGTATTTCCCCAAGCAGTTTTTCAAGTGCATATATGTACTTATTCAGTGCATGTAGCCTCAAGCCCTGTATATATTTATACAGATATTAAACTGTGTTATGTGTAATGCAGTCAAATTACTGTACCTGCATGTGTATTAACCCCAGTGCAGGCAAATTCTGCTTTCTTCACAGAAAGAGCAATAGTGTTGATTCCAAAAGTACACTAAGGTGACTCTAATTAATGTTGCTTCCAAATTGTTTCAAATGCTACACTTGGAATGGGGTAAAAACTTTGCAGTTAAAAATGCATTTTCAAAACTCTGATAAATAGTTATTGTCTTACTGGCTTCCAAAGGTGTCCAGGCATTTTTCGTTTAAGTGTCAAAAGGATAGAAAACATCTTGCAAGCAGAAAGGAACATTCAGCAGCTCAAAAATACTATAGCCTAAAGTGGCACCTTGAAAAACCTCCAAATATTAAATTAAGATGTTCACAAAAATTACCTTTTGGTAAGCTTTTTCTAGCTAATAGTCCTGCTTTTTTACCTTCAAAATTATTATTTCATAGCATTTATAAATATGTTTCATATCAATTAGAAAGACGGTAGTTGAATTATAAAGATGTTTAAGTGAAACATTAGAAAACACAGTTGTTACTTCTCGGGTTGTACTAAAAACTGAGTCCAGTTGTTTGTACAAAAATGTTGTGTAAATTCCTCACATCTGATCAATCTCCATTCCCTTGGTAGCCAGAACCAGTTCAAATTCCATATGAAGATGACTCCCGAAATAACACACTGCCTTTCCACAAGGGCTAAATTTATTGTACCTATATGTGTGTGTATATTATATATATAAAAAGTATAGTAGGTGTATATATGGAAATACAGTAAAATATATGTACATAGAGTAATACAATTTCCATGCACATATTATAATGTAATATATATAATTATTATATATATATATAATGTATAAGCAGTGCATCAGCCTACCAAAGTCAATGCATGGGAATAGCTGTTTTGAATAATATTTTCTTCATTGTTAAAAGACTGTCTGATAGTTTATGCCACCAGGCTCAGGACTTGAAGATACATTTCTTACTCCTGTTACAGTAATTGTCCCCAAACTGGCCTAAGGTAAGAATGTGGGCCCTGGCTTTCACAGGGAGTGGCATAGATGCAATCAGCACTGGATTTGTGCACAGTGGAGTGATTTTGGGGCACAAGGTGGTGGCGTTCAGTGAACTCTGTGTGGAATAGTTGGGGATTTTCTGTGTCACTACACCCCAGGCTGCAGGTTCTGTCCTCTGCCAAACTGGAATTCCCTTTCATCACAGTACGAACTCTGTTCTACCAGGGACTGCCATGATGTACGCTGAATTCCTGTTCTGTTTCTTCCATCTTTGAACAAGTTTGAGCATTATTTGAGCAAACAAAGAGATGAATTACTGTTTTGATGTTAGATTGAAGAAAGTCTAAGTGTTCTGGCATGGAGAATTTCCAGCTTTGACAATGCTCTAGGCAAAATGGAAGCTTAATTCCTTACAGAAAAAGCTGTATTTATGATTGTATATGTCCCTTGTAGTGGATATAAAGAAAGCTCGATCTCATATTAATGAGAGAGACTGTAGAAAACTAAAGTGCAGCTCTGGTCAGAAGTGTAAGAAACAATAAATTACAAGATTTCTCCTCTCATATGTGGACTGCTAATTTTCAACAAGGGAGAGTGAAGAAAGGGAGACTAGAGAAGGGAGAAATCGTGTTCAGTCTTAGGAAGCTTACCTGACCTTAGGCTGACCAAATTTCACAGTAATGTTAATAGCAACTAATTCAAATCCATTTGTCAAGGACTTTCAGAAGATAAATTTTATCCTAGTGGTATGATCTTACAATCCTACTGAACTAACGTAAGTGAACTTAAAACTTAAGTTAATGAGTCACAGACTGAGTGAAAGAGTACAGGAAGACTTGGCGTCGATCTGATTATATGCGGACTTGCATAAGAAACACGGCCAAGAGGAAAGTACTCCTGGGACTATTTTGCAGCCCTACCCAGTGATCCAGAGCTCCTGCTGTCCTCAAACCAGGCTGTCCCCGGGGACAGCGCTGAAGGCACAGCAGCGATGAGAAGGGCAGATGGGAGGGAAATGCAGAAACTAGCGGCGGAGAGGGCAAAGGCTGAAGGGACGAAAGAAGGTCACCGTGGTGGCTGCTGCTTGGAACCTTTAATAGTTCTCTGTCGAAAACAAATAAATCCGAAAGATAGGCGAAGGCGAGAGTAACAGTTCTGATACCGGGCGGGAAGAGCGTAGCTCCGCCGAGAGCGGTGTAGCCAAACCAGCAGTGCCGTGTCAGAGGTGGCCCTGTCCTTGAGCCCGTGCCCGGGGCAGCTGCCAGCCCAGCCCAGCCCGGCCCGGCCCGGCCCGGCCCGGCCCCGAGCGGGCGCTCCCGGTGCCGCAGTGCCGGCGGAGCGCACCGCGCCGTGCCGGGCGGGATCAGCGCCTGCACCGCTGCCGGGCAAGGAAAAGTCCCCGACGCTTCCCGGCATCTGTCAACTCGCTGACATTTCGCTTCGGGAAACAACATCTGCTTGTTCACGGTGCCCGGCAGCGGAACCGGGACACGGACGCCGTGTTACTCCCGCCGCGCCCTGCCACGTTCCGCAGTGCTCGTGTCACGGTTTCCTACGCTCGGACACTTGGCTAATGCTGCCCCCGGGGTGAGCCCGTGCCGGGGTCGGTCGGAGTGCCCCGGGGTGAGCCCGGGCCGGGTCTGGGGTCGGTCGGAGCCCCCGGGGTGAGCCGGGTCCGGGGGCGGCCGGAGCCCCCCAGGGTGAGCCCGGGCCGGGTCCGGTTCCGGGGGGGGCGGTGCCGCGCGCGTGGCTCTGGCAGTCCCCGACGGACGCCGGGGAGCGCGCGCCGGCCGCGGGCGCGCGCACCGCCCCTCACCGCTCCGACGAGGAAGCGGCGTTGATTGGCAGTCGCGGAGAGCCAATGGACGACGGCGAAGCGGGAGCTTGCCCGCGCTCTCGGCCAATGGGGAGGCGGCTGGGCGGGCGCCAGGGGGCGGGCGGGGGCGGTGGCCGCAGCGGCGGCACCGAGCGGAGCGCAGGGGTCGGGTCGGTTCCGCCGCGCTCTCGCCGTCTCGTCACCTCACCCCCGCCGCGCACGGGCGACGGGCAGGTCCCGGCGCTGCAGGTGAGGGCCGCTCCGCGCCCCGGAGCCCTGCCTTCGGGAGAGGCTCGAGCTGGGGGCCGGGTTGGGATCCCCGTCGGAGCCGTTGGGCAATGGCGGGCGGTGGGTTCGGGCGGGGGGAGCCGCTGGTGCGGCAGCCGGGCCGGCGGCGCTGCCCGTGCTGGGGTCGGGCCGAGCGGGCCGGGCCGGGCCGGGGAACGACCCCCGGGGACCCCGCTGGGTGCGGGGCCGCCCAGCACGCCGCTCCGGGGCTGCCGCTGCAGCGGGCGCGGGGAAGGTGAAGCTCTCCTTGCACGGCGCCAGGCGGGGAAGGGCAGGGCTGGGGCTTGCGAGGGATGACGACACTGGCTCGGTTCCTGTAGGAGGGGAGAGCTCCCGGCTCGGGGAAGTTTAGTGACCCACTCGGTGGTGGTGGCGGCTTTGGTTTGGGGAGGAAAAGAAGGCGAGGATGGAGTCCTAAACTTGAGCAGCTGTGTTTTTCCTCCCGACTCTGAAATCCAGGCGCCCCGGATGATGGCAGGTAACGATGCTGATTTGGTGGGAGGAGATGTTTCTGCGGGGGAGAGTGAGGTTTCAGAGAGCTCAGGGCCTCCTTGGTTCTGGTAACGAGCTCAGTCAAGCTTCTTGGTCTCGCCGTTGCCGCCTTCTATCTTGACTTTCCCTTTTTTGGCCTGTGGAAAGAATCTCCTCATGTCCCAGACCAAAAAGTCCGTGTGAGAGACAGACATCTCTTTATGTGCACTGAGGCTACCTGGTTAGGGAGGAACAGGATGTGTACAGTGTCTGCCTGGCTCGCTGTATCTGTCTCTCTCAGCTGTCTCTGCTTGGAGTGACTCAGAAGGTGACAGATTAAGTCTTCTGAGCCGTCATCCTTTTGCCTGAGCACTAAAGGAAGCCAGAAAGACTCAAGTGCCATACGCTGGCCTTTGTAAACTGAGCAGTTTGAAAACTAAGTGGAGTCTTGCAGTTTTAAGCGCTTGGATTACTTGATTAAAATCGTAGATTACCTAGGATAATTTAAAACTAGTACACCACTGCTCACGTTTCTTTTACCTGTTTGTGTAAGTTTGATCATTTGACACAGACTGGGGTAAAAAAAATGAGCCATGGATGTGCTAGGCACTTGTGTTTCTGTTGTGCTGCACGATCTCCTGCTTGAAATGCTGCCACGAGACTGTTCTCTCTTGCTATTGGGGACTGTGTGAGGGATTCCCTTCTGCTAATATGGATTTAATGCTGGTGTCTGCTCAGCTCTCCTTTAAAGCCAAAAACCTTTCCCCTGCTTTTAAAAGTTAAAACAATAGTAGTGCATTATTAAAAAAGCCGTAGTGAAGGCTGCATTGTGTAATCAACTGAGTTTTCATTCTGGTTTTAGTGCAACAAAAGGATCATTCTCATATGTCTGTGATGAGACCAGTGGAAAAGCACCACTTCGTTGCTTTCTTGGGCAGGGTGGGCACACATGACATTATGAGTTTTATTTCTGCTTAAAGGTGAACAGTGACTAAAAGAGTTTGCCAGCTGTGTTTCAGATGGTCAAAACCTGTTAATTGCATTCTTTACTATTAAGAATCATGAGCGCTCATGTGCTAGCTGTTTTATACCTGTACCTGCCTGAAATTATGTTTTGCCAAACTTGCAATTTGCCTTCAAAGATAGTAGTTATATTCTGCCAATTATGACTGAATCAGCTTAAAGAGGAGCACGTATTAGCATAAGGAGCCTGTCTGTTGAGCACAGTGCAGCATCATTTTAGAGATCCCTGATCTCTGTACACCACAGCTTCAGTGTGGTGAGCAGGAGAGGTGTGCAGGTGCCACCTTGATGTGACTGTTCTGTGCTCAAGTGCTCCAAACTCCCTTTGGGAAGTAGTTTACAAATCTGGATCAATTTTTTTCTTTTTTATGCCTTTGAAATACCATCGTAATAAAATGGCTTTCTGACTCTGGTCTAGATCATTGTGGCTTATGAATGTTTTTAAGCAGTGCCTTCAAAAACTACCTAGATGATATATCTTTCTAGTGGGTATATGTCTGCTTGCTTTTCTTGTGACAAGCCACTTGAATGTTGGTCTGAAATCAGTGAACTGTTATTTTTACCAGCTGACACGTTTGGATTATTTACTGTCAGGAATGAGAAGTTTTATTCTCGTGGTCTGTCTGGAGCATATGGGCACCTTTTCCTGCTCTAGAGCAGAGTGAGCTACGTGCTTAGAGATGTCCATATGTCAATTCTGTGCTTCCCTTATTGTGGTTAAAATGAGCCTGAAGGTGACTGTGGATTGAATGGGTAGCCTGTAAATGCAGACCAAGAAAATTCCGTGCTTATTGCAGCAATTGGATGAACTGCTTAAGAGTGCTGCCAGTCAAAAGTTGCTTATGCTTGTACAAATCTGTGTTGTAATACCAAGTAGTTAAAAGGTAGTTTTTTGTTAGGGAGTTGGTGCCTGGTTTTCTTAGTGTAGCAGCTTCTGGAAAACTGTATCTTCTCATACATTAAGACAGGAGAAGAGTAGATGCATGTTGAAGGTGGTTTGGTTTGGTTTTTCTTTAATATATATATTTTTAACATCCATATAAACTAAAACATGAGTGCCTTTTTGGTTCTTAGAATCTCTAGGTTTTTTTAAAAATACTGTGATTTAATGACTTTCTTGTTGCCTGAGACCTGGAATGATGTGTCTAATGCTTGAATTTAAGACTAGTCTGTGAGATTAGCAACTTCTTTGTAACACGGGATTTAATTCAAACTCTGTCATAATCCCCAGAACTTCAGGAGGTGACACTGTTCCTTTCAACTAAACCCAATTACTGATTTTTGACTTAGTGTAATGATGAAGTATTCCCAGGAGATGAAAAGGAAGAAGTAGGAAATAAAAGAGTGATGTAACTGTGCTGAGGTAAACCAAGCTAGGTATTCAGTGATTGAATAGAATGCTGTGTTTAATATGAATGTTACGTGGCTGGTTGGCTCACTGGGGTTGGCAGTGAAACAGCTGCTGTGTTCTGGGGTTGGTTCACAGCCTCTGTAGTCCAATTTGTCACAAGACTTGAATGTTACTCCTTTATGTGTTATCCTTTAAGGTGCCTTGCTTAGGGGAGGGGAATAATCTGAATTTCTCTAATGATGTTGGTCTAGAATCTGCCTTGAGGAGTGCTCCTTGGAGTGTGAGGGATTCTGCTTGAGCCACTGGTGCACTTGCTTAGAATCCTGCGGATCTTGGTGGACAGGATGTGTCAATATTTGAGGAGGTTCCCAGCCCTAATTAGCAAATAGGGGTAGAACTAACATGGCTGTTGTAACACTGCACAGTAATGAGCTCCAAGGCAAAAAGAAAATGTCTCTCAGGCTTTAAGTAAGGTGGTTTGATTCAGATTTTTGAATTATGCAGATATTTAAAAAACTGTTCTGGCTTACACAAGGTATTGTAAATATTTTGATAATATTGGAAACCTGTATCTCACACTGTTTGGCTTTGGGCCAGTGTGTGTTGTTAACCCTTTTTGCTTGTGTAGGACTCTGATTTAAGAACTAATTCCAAAGCATCTATAGACCAAAAATTTAAACAACATTCTTTACCTTTTATCACATACCCTAGAGCAGTGAATGACAACCCAGACTACAGTATAAACAGCAGAAATTGTGAGAATGAGAAGTCGGTATGGTATTATTAAATATTTCTTTGACAGAGTTTTACTGAAACGTAGAAGATTGGATTTTATGTCATGTTTTGACATAAACTTGTAAATGTAACTTACTTAGTATGTGCCCTGAAAATGGGCACCACTCAGACTTTAAGTGACACTGTGGATGTGAAAGTGTGTTCTAAGTATCTTCTTATGCCTGCTGTGATTAAAGTGTCAGGGAATGCTGCTGTACTTACAAGCTCTTAGCTTTTGATATAAAGTAATAAGTCATTTGCTACTAATAAAACTGGCTGACCTTGGTCTTACTGCACTGTTCATCCTGAAGTCCTTGTTGCAGAAGTGTGATATTCTTTCTGTCTTATTTTATTGTGTCTTTGTGCATGAGTAGCACAAGCAGGGCTCATAAATCTGACTTTCATGTATGATTGTACCTCTCCCACATACCAGGTAAATCTACTGCTGCCTGGTGATTGTAGCAACAAAATGCGTGTGTTGCCTGGGCTCTGAAAGGCCTAGCAGAGATTTTGTGCCAGGGTTTTGGATTACAAAGCCAACTTTCACGGAACTTCTTACCTGACATAGTAATAGAAGCTGAATTTTGAAATAAGAATTATATATATATATATATATATATATTTAATTCTCAATAGCAGATGCACAGCCATATTTGAATAACTTTAAAATAATATGACAACGAATATAATGAGCTAGGGTTTTTTTCTAATTTCTGACTTAATAAGTTAAAGAAAAGGTGCAGGGCGAATATGCTTAATGTGCCCTTTTAAAAAGGGGTAATGTGAAGCAGAGATTTCAATAAATAATCTGCAGTGAGTCATAGGACAAACGGGACGTGGTTTTGGTTTGACTTACACCTCTCATCCTCTCTCTCTCGATTGAGGCTTTCTTGGCAATTTGACAGATGCCTACCTCCCTGCTGAGTGGAACAATGCTGCTTTCTTTTTGGGAGAAATGTTAAATGGATAATAAACAGGTACAGATCTGTTAAATGAACTCTCTGTATTTAATGGAACCACATGTATGCAACATCAACTGGTAGGCGTGCTTACTTCCACAGTCCTTGAATAATATTCTTAAAAACATTTTTTCCAAAGTCTTCAGGTTCTCTTTGTCCCTTAATAGTTAAAGATAAAAGCTTCAAAACTCATTTTTCAGTTACCTGAAATAATCTAAATACTCAGAGTAATCTGATATCTGGTCAACATACAATTGTGCTTAACTTGTAGGAGCTGCTGAACAGCTTGCTTTAAGGTCTGGAGGGAATTCATTTGAAGGAAATTATTCCTGAGTTCTTGCTCTGTTGAGTGAGGTTACAGTTCCATTCCAAAATGTGAACACGCTGTTTTATATAGGAGAAATTGAGTAACTCTTTCCTTTACACAGCTTTTCTTTAGTTTTTGTGTTTTAGAGAGCTTCATATACAGGATGCTGTTAATCTAGTGTCATTCAGGTACAGATAGAAATAAATTGAGTGGTTAGCTTTTCCTCTTTTGGGCAATTCAATTCTTAGAAACTGTAACACCCACACCTGGGAGTATTGCCTTCTCACTGATGATTATTTTAGGGCTCTGAGAGTTGAGGTTTTTGTCATTTTTGAAAGATGGTGCAACTGAAAGTAGTAACAACCAGCATATATGGATAAAGTATGATCAACCAATAACTTGATTCATAGTGACACTTCCCAAAGCACACTTCCATGCTGTCTTAAGCAAACAGAGTTCTAAATGGGAAGTTAAGTGAAAAAAAGTTTTATTCTGTTACTGTGTTACTGGTGGCCTATGGTGAGATGACCATAGTTGGATGCCAGCTGCCCACCAAGCAGCTCTGCCACTCTCCTCAACTGGACAGGGCAAAGAAAGTATAACAAAAGACTCACAAGTTGAGATAAGGACAGAGAGAGATCATACCCCAGTTATGATCATGGGCAAAATATACTCAATGCAAGGAAATTAACTTATTGCAAATCAAATTAGAATAGGGTAGTGAGAAGTAAACCCAAATCTTAAAACACCTTCAACCAAGCCTTCCCTTTTTCACAGGCTCAGCTTCACTCCTGATTTTTCTGCCTGAGTGGCACAGGGTGACAAGGAATGGGAGTTGCAGTCAGTTCTTCACACATTTATCTCAGCTACTCTTTGCTCTTCACACTCCTTCTCTGCTCCAGAGTGGGGTCCCTCCCACAGGAGACAGCTCTCCACAAACTTCTCCAACAAGACTCCTTCTCTCAGGCTGCAGTTCTTCACAAACTGCTCTGGTGTGTGGGCCCTTTCCAGGGGGAGGGTCCTTCTGCCACAGCCTGCTCTAGTGTGGGTCCCCCACATGGTCACAGGTCCTGCCAGGAGCCTGCTCCAGCCTGGGCTTCCTATGGTGGGGTCAGTGTCTTCCTTGGGCTTTCATGGCTCCACTGTGGGATCCTCCATGGCTGCAAATTTGGCTGTATCCTCAGGAGTGTGTGCTGGAGATGGCTTTAATGAGTAGGCAGTTTTGGTATGTGGATCATGCATTAGCATTCTATGGACATTTTAAGATACTATCATTTGATTAAGCAGATTTTAATTACTCCTGCTCTTAAAATATGTAATTATGTTGATTAACCAATTGCTAATAGTATGCAGAAGAAATGCAAAAAGATGATTAATAGATTTTAATCCAGGAAAGAACCATTTGTAATCATCTGATCTTTTCTGAAAAAGACTGTCCATAGGACTTGTGTTAATGAATCCCTGTTGGAATTTGATACATCCACAAAGAAAATTTCCCATTTAGATAAAATGGTTGTAGAGTCTTACCACAACCCTGTTAGGTGCCCAGTTAGCTCATTAGTCCTGCTACCTCTAACAGGGTAATCTCTCTGATGTATTGTTAGATAATTTATACTTCTAGATGCCTACCTAACAGCACTTTATCTATATCCTACAATTCATTGAGCACATTCAGCTGAGTGTTCTGCTCCATTTCAGAATTCCTCAAACTTGATGCTTAAAATATTAGTTCATATTTATGAGATAGAGAAATGAAACTTCGTTTTGGTACAGTCTAATGTGAATTGCAAATTAGAATCTTTAGGTTGTGCTCATTTCAGCAAACAGTCCAGGTAGGTCTATCAGCACTGACTTTGGTCGTATTTTGTATTTCCTCAGGCTTTTTTTAAACTTGTTGGGCAGTAGATCAGTCATGATTTCTGATCTGTTCACAGGTCACCAATAATAATGGTAAATAGCTTAGCAGTAGTTTGGTGAACACATCCAGCTTTTTAATATGTCTTGACTCTCTCTTTTCAGGGTTTAAAATAAATGTAACATCAGACTGAGCTTGTATTCTGTCCCTTGATCAGAATACCTTGTGAAAGCAAGTTCAGTGCTGTGTGGAAATATAGGTCCTCAGCATAGTCACCATCACTCAGGATGGTGTCCTTATGAAAACGAAGTGATGCTAAGAATTTGGTTGTTTAGTATCTGTCTTTTTACTATGTAATCATAATTATCAACTTGGTATGTTCAGATGGAATCTCACTTGTTCTGTTTTAATAGACTTGTCCTGGTTCTGGCCAGGACAGGTTAATTTATGTGGTAGGCAGGAGAGGCGTGGCCAGGACCTGGAGGTTATTCTGTACCACCTCAGGTAATTTCCCAGGTATGAGAGGAAAGGCTCCCATCAGGAGCATGAAGGAGGGAGTGCCCAGGCATTGTCAGGGTGTTTCTTTGTGCTGAGTGTGCTAGACCACCCCAAATTATATTTTAATATTCTTGAACAAAAGCTGGTTTGGGCTCCTAAGTCCTTTTAATTTCTAATTTGAAGGCCTAATAATCATCACTCAAATAAGATTGTCAGCATTCATCTTCTGCCTTTGTTACTGCATTAAAGTGAGTGATAGCGTTGTTGCAAAGGTTGTCACAGTAAGGATAATAAAGGAATTTTAAATATGTTTGCAGTCTACCAGTACAATTATTTCTGTGTTCATTCTGCTATCTTCTGTCATTTCTAGCTTTTATTATAATTGTTACAGTGAACTTCTCTTCTTTTCCACTTCACATAGAGGTGTTTCTATAGGTAATGTGGTTTTGTTCTTCTAATGTGTCTTTGGGGACAGCTATTAAAAAAAGTCTTGTGTGATTATCTGATATTCTCACGTCATATAGTAATATTAAAATAATATTGAAGTAATATTATTTTATCAGATTGCCGAAGCTGAGCTTCTCAGGACAGGTATTCACTTCTAGTTCTGTCATCCATTCTCTTTTGAGTATGAATGTATAGAGTTCCTTCGGGGTGAATGCAATGTGCTATTGAGAATGAGTTAGGAGCCTGTAACCTATAAATCCCATACAAACTTTGAAGCTGGGAATGTGAAACATGTAACATACATGGGTGGGACCGAGGGGCCCCACAACAATGCGCCCTTCTCCTTCCTACAGCAGCTGGTTGCAGAAGGAGCTGTGTGTGCTGTGTTGTTCAGTGTGCATTAGGGGCCTCTGGTAGATACCACTTAGTGCTTGTGTGGTGCAGAATTTCTGTGGAGTGTTAAGTGTTCTTTAAAGTTGCTAATATTTCAAATGAGTAATGAATATTGCAGAAGTGTCACCGCTCCTTTCTTGACCAGTCCTCTCTCCCTGCGTAACCACATACAAACTCTTCAGCTGTATGAGGTGTACAGTGAATTTTCAGTGTTATTAAATGGGCTTGATTTATGTTCCCAAAGGCAATAGTGTAATCTCTTACTTCTGTGCCTACTGCTTACACATAAGCAATGAAAAAAAATCTTTTTGCCTTTCTTTCAGGATGCCAGCCTTTTTCTGAAGGGTATCTTGTGTGTGGTCTGTGTATTTGTCTATTCTTTGTGTTAGCATCACGTCTTGTAGCTTGTTAAACTGGCTCCAACGTTTGTTGCTCTTCTACTCACAGTGATAAGCTACTTCAAAACCAGTGATAGTCTGTGTTGTGACTAAAACAGGAAATCAAAGTTTTTCACTGGTGCTCAGCTATTTGTTCTTGCTATGTGCTCCGTGGTGGTTGTGTTTATCTGGCTGTGCTGTGTCTGGGGTCAGTTCTCTGCTCCAGCAAGAAACTTTTTATTTTTGCTGAGTCATTTTACATCTGGAAAAAGCACCTGACTTCCCAAACAGAATCGATGGCATAGGGATGGGTCAGGAGGGCTGACTGAGGATGTGGCAGAAGCAATATCAATGTGGAATGAATTTATGCCATAACAAAGTGATCAGGCTGTGTATTGAGCTGTGTAGTGCAGTGAATAATTTCTGTAAAGTGAACGTTAAATGTGAACAAGTCTCTGTCTAAGTGCTTTTATAATCAGATGCATGCCAAAGATGGCCAGGTGTAATAAAGGAAGGGAAATGGAAGGGACATAAATGTAATGTTGCTGTTTGCCCTGGCAGCTGAAGCTGTGCTACCTGAGTTGCTGAAATACAACAGAGAAAGATGTGACACTTCTTCCCTCAGACTCTCCCCTTACACTGTCTATAATTAAGGGAATTGCAGATATGCTTGAACTTGTTTTTTGATTTTTACCAATTTTAAATGCATGGGTGAATATAAAATAAGTATAAAATTATATTCATCAATTTAAAGATAGACTTGTGGATGCCTTCTTGATTTTTTTTTTGCTTAAAATATTTTGGAGTGGAAGGACCAGAAGGCAATTGAAATACTTTTTTAAGTTAAATAAGATCCAAGTAGAAAGGAGCCAAAAGTCCTTGCCTTTTTACTTTTAGAATATTCACTTGTAAATAATGTAGGTGTTTCTAAGGTTTAAAGCTGATATTGTATTCTTATGTAATGAAATACAGTATTCATAAAAAAAAAAGTGAATGCTAAAGAGTTGTTTTGAAACTCCTAGCAGATGATTTAGATTAATCTGTTAGCAAATTATTGTTGAACCAAATTTTGAAGAAGTAGCTTTGAATTTCAATTCAGTATTTAATTTCCAAAATTGATGCAGTTTTGTGAAAAGAATCAAGTATGTTTTTATCATGTTAGTCTCTTCTTTCCCTTTTCCTTTTTTTTTTTCTTCCAGGGTAAAATCTACGTGTACAAAAACCCCATGCCATTGCTGTAATTACTGGAATTCAAGAAGTAGATTTAGTTGGATTCCTGTTACTTTTGTTCTGTGATACTGTCCGATCTGCTTTCTTGGCTATTCTGAGTGAACTACTACTCCACCAGATCTATTTTTCTTTAGGCAGGTGCTTAGATTGGCTAGCAGAGAACATCTAAGAGCAGTATTGCAGAACATTTTGTGGTTTTCTTTGTTTAATTGTTGTCTGCACTTGGAAAGGTGCCTGGGATGTCATGAATGTCTTGTCTGTTCATTGAGCTAGGACAAAATTTATTATTTGTGTTCATAGACACAAATTTATGGAGGTTGAAGGACAATCCATTTAGTTTTATATTATCTGTATGTGAACCTTAAAATTTATTTGAAATGAGATTTGATCTTAAATTTGGTTTGAATTTGGCTAAGAAATTCTTTGTCCAAAGTAGTATATAAGCAGCTGCTTCTGCTTTGGCTTGTTGCATCCCTGTATCAGAGAGCAACATGTGGGTTTAGTCTATATCAAATTACTGTATTTTTAGCTCTTGGTTTAGCATAGGCTATTCCATAGTTTCTGGTAGAATGTAAATCCTGTGGTATGTGGTGTCATGAGTAAAATCTGTGCTGTGCAATGTTAATCATTGTCAGGTCAGTCCCAAACAGTTCCATAACTGATAAACACAAATTAAACAAGTGTCATACAGTGATTCTTAATTTATATTGCACTGTGCAAGATGACTTACAGTTTCTATGCCTTAGACTTTGATTATTCTGATAAAATATGATGTTGTTTCTCTTTCTACAGCAATCCACATAGCTGGGGTTCTTTACTAGACCTGTACAGAAACTAAAAGCGTGATTGGAGATCTCTCCTTTATCCCTCTTCCCCTTTCTTGCAAAAGAGGCTGAATAGGAAGCACCTTTTGTTTCAACAAGGCATTGCAGAAACACTTTGTGTAATTAAGGAAAGGTAGTGCTAAATTTAGCATATAATTAATGTGTTGCTGAACAAAATTACTAGTTTTACAGTAATCATTTTAGAAGTTTTTATGCCACTGCAAAGGTATCTTATTGCACAGAGATGAACAGGTTTCAAAGTTTTCAAGTACATCTGAAGGTATTTCATTGGGTTTATGTGTTTTAGTTTTTGCACTTGCAGTATTTATTTCACATATGGATTATTTCATACATACAGATAAAATACTACATTTTCTGAGTGAATATTGCTATCCCAGTATAATATCTTTTTATATGATTTGTCTGAATTGTGAATAATGTTAGTATTTCAGTTTTAAAGTTTATAGTGTGTTTGGGGTTTTTTTTAATATTCAGGGTTGTGTAAAGTATCTCATTTATCTAGCATACTCAATGGAATGCAATTTATTAGGTAGGAAAATGCCATCAAAATCTGTTGTACAAATAGGCTTTTTAAAGCTGAAGATTTTATAAACACACTTCTCAAAGTATGTTTTGAATTTGCCAAGGAAAAATTTATCACATGAATCCTTCCATTTTTTTATTGCAGTGAATAGTTAGAGAACAAAGTTATGTAATCTCATTTCAGAAAAAAAAAAGCTTTTATAAAAATCTTGTGAAACACTCTTTGTAATGCAATAGCAATTAACTTGTGCAGTGTTCAACCCTGCAAATGGGGAGAAATAAGCAATGTAGAACTTACAGCTCTTGTTAAACTGCTTTGTCAACTGTTGTTGCAATCCTCCAGGAATCTCTGCAGTGCTTCCCAGAATGAATTAAATTGGAGCTACTTTCTCTGGTTATGCAGCTGAAGCGGCTCATGAGAATTATTGGAATGCGCAAAGAATAGCATATTGCACCTAGGCTTTGACGTTAGAATTTGGGTAGCTGTGAATATTAAAAGGGCTGCTGGAAGTCCAACTACATAAGCTTAAAAAGACATTTATATCCTCTTTCCAGTTGTTTTCCTGTCCTAAGGAGCAGGGAGGGAGGAAATCATCTCAGGTGAAAGACAAGTACAAGTAGGGATTTGGCATATATATGTCAAATACATAAAATGAAAATGCAACAGCTTGGAGTTTTGTCTAAAGCTAGGCTGCAGAAGCTTAAATATTCAAGCAAGAAGTTAGTTTTTTGAAAATTTGGTTAATGATTTGTTATGTGATTTCTTCTGGTTTTGTCTAGAATTCAGAATTTGATACAGAATTACTGGTTATCTGTGTTAAGCTGAGTTAAGCCTTACAGAAGTAACTTGCCTCCAAATCCTGAAATCACTGAATTTATTCTAGAATATTACTGTTGAAATGCCCTAACTAGAGGACTGTAAAATATGAATTTAGAGGTTTTCAAATTTTGGATAAGTTTTCAGTGCCTTTATCTCATAGGCAAAAGTGCTGGCTTTGTACTTGAATATATTGCATCCCTTGAGCCAGAAGTTTTTCACATAGCTGTGAGAACTCTTTCTGTATCACTGTGTCCTGATTACTTTATCAGTGACGTTAGGAGGAACTTTTCTCAACCTGTCTGTGTTGGTGCTGTCTTCCATTGACTTTGACCTTTCCAGACACAAGAAAATGGGCAGTGGTGATGCATTTTGATTGTCAATTGGAACCATGGAGGAGTTAGTAAAACTAATTTTAGGGCTAATTTTGCTAGGACTTAGTCACAGCTGTGAGCCAGCACTAAACCTGTTCAAATGGCCTTCTTTATTGCTGCACTATTTTTAGGTTGAAAAGGTTATCTTTAGAAACTTCTTTATTTGGCGAATGCTGTAAGGGATATAGTTCACATATTCTCATACAAGCATCCAGGGAGAACTTGGAAAAAAACTTAGGACTCTTCTGATATTGCATAATAGTTATGCTGCAGTTCTAAATCGTTCCAGTTAGTACCAGGCATCATTACTGAGGGTGAAGACCAACAGAAGATACCTGTGGCAGCTACAGAAGAAGTTAGTAAAGCTGAACTGCAGGCGGATGTTAGTTCTAACAAAATGTTTGCAGGACTGATTTGGTGTAATTAAAATTCTTCAAATTGTGTATCAATAAGAATAGACACGCAAGTATTTCTGAAAGAATAGCTGCCTTCCTTTGAAAGGAATTTTAGGTATCAGTGTAGAAATGCAAGTCTGAAATAGTTTGGATTTAGAGCTTTATCTCATGCCAGTGGATGCTAAAATAAAAATATGTTCATATGATAAGGAATGGGTAGTTATACCAGGACGTACCGTCACCAGGACAAAGATTAGTTGTTGACTATGTGTGTACCAAATGAGTGTTTTTTCAAGATTAATTACTTGAGTATCTGCTATTTATGTCATGCAAAATGGACCATAGTGAAAAACCTGTGTCATTACATGAATTAAGTATAGTGTGAACTTTTTGTGTTGTACCAGTACCATGAATTTTTTCTTCACATATTAGAATTAATAGTTAAAGGATTAGTGAATAGCTTTGGCTGCAAGAATTAACTGTGTACTTCAGCATGAGGAGAAAAAAAAAAAAAATGGACTACAGAACACATACAGTTGTGTGTGTGCAGAAGGTAAAGAAACAAATGAAATGTAACTGGCCATGAGAATGACACTTTAGCTTTTGTCTTTCAGAAGGTAAGTGATGTCTTGTGAATTGGTAGAGAATTGATTGTAGAGTCCCCACCACTGAACACTTTCAAGCTGTGACTGGACAGGGTGCTAGGTAATCTCAGCAAGGCTCCCTTTCCCATGAAGGATTGGGTTAGAGAGGTCAGCCTGCTGCACAGTTCTGTGATCTTTACAACTTGACAATTACTCAGCTGAAGTATTTCTTAGGGGATCTGATTACTGTAGCAAAGCGTGGCTGTTGGACACTCTTAGAAGACATATTGAGTAGTCCAGCCTCATCTGCTCCCTGGACTTCTCAGGGTCCTGTGACCCTCACCATAATCCTCATCTTTTCCCAATTTAATCAGTTATTATGTCAACTTCCCAATTAAAATCTGGCATTGAAAAAGCAAACAGATCTAATATTTATCTTCTGTCGACCTGAAAAGTAATGGATATTTTTCCTGATTAAAGCAAAGTCTGCTAGACTGTCCTCTTGTCACAGTTAACTAGATCATCAATTGCCAGACTCAAATGAGCAGAACTTCCAGTGCTAAAGTGTCACAGGTCCATGACAGGATCAATAAACATTAGCCTTCCTTGGTTTGAAATTGGCATTTTCAGTTGGAATTATGGCTACAGGCTTTTTTAGGATAGTGTGACAAATATAAAGTAGATAATAAAGTGTTTTTTCTCCCCATGAAATATACTGAATATTCAAATTCTTCATAGCTCTTGTAAGGGGAAAAGGCAGACAATTTCTTGGAAGCTGCCAAGAGTTGGACATTTCATTTTCAATTTCATAAATCACAAGATAGATAATAAATGCAATGTCTAAAGAATCAAGGTTATCAAGCTCTTGAATACTCTACATAGCACATTCTTTACTAATGCTATTTTTTAGATGTAAAATATAGCTGTTTTTAAACTGTATTATCTGTTTTTATAGTTTTGGGTGACTCTGATGCATCAACTAGATATTTTGCCTTGGTGGAGCAGCTCTTTTATCTTTCAGATATGGGCAGTTGCACAGGTTTTTTCAGTATAAAATGAGTTTCAAGTTAAACACAAAAGGAAAGAAAGAAACCGTTATAGGAGTATTTCTGTGTGTACCCTTCAGATACTGTACCACAGGTTAATAATACTTAATTATTACTGGTTAAATATTAAAGGTTGACAAGACAACTCTTACAGCTAGACTCACCGTCTCTTTTGTGCTTTTAGGCTTCTCTTTTTAAATTACACATCTGCCTTGAACATGACTTTGCCTGTTCTGAGATAACTTTAGTAGATACTCCAAAGTATATTTAATTTTTTTTACAGTTGTTCTTTTGTCTGCTCTATAACCTTAAGCTTTAGGAGTAAGGACAAAACAACTTTGAAACAGCTGTGGTCTGAGACATGACTTGATTGTGGGAAGGTTCCTTGTGACCCTGACTCTTCAGTTGTTGAGCTGCCTTTATTAGGAACAAGTGTTAATGAGCTCATGGCTGGAGTTACTGGAGGGATTCTCTCTTCATGGGTTAGAGAAACTTCTCACCTTCTCCAGAAAGCTTAAAATGACCAAGGAGTTACCATGGGTACTGTTTATTACTAGAGGTGGCATGAACTTTGTGAGTTTAGGAGGTTTTCTAGAGGTGGGTCTACTTTTCCTCATAATGTTTATATTAAGTCTTTAAACCTTCAGAACCAGAAGTGAGGAATGTCTGTACTTAAGTTTCACAGGTGTTCTCAGCTGAAATGTTCTTGACTTGAATCGTGACTCTAAAGAGTGTGATTATGAAAAGTATCCTATGTGTTGCTTGTAAAATATTATAAATAATATTTTTCTATATGAAATTTCTGTCATGTTTTCTTCATTGTCTAATTTTTTTCTGCAGTATTTCAAAGTCTTGTATATCTATTTTATTCTAACATATGATAAAGATAGTTAAATGAGAAATTTATTATTCATTGAATAAGTAAATTACTGGTTTTCTTATTCTTGGGGAAATAGAAATCCTATTTTCAGTTGAACTCGGAAGGTATTTCTGTATAATTGAAGCTTTCATCTTGCAGCTGTTTCAGCTGTTGAACCATTTAATCCTTTTTTTTTTTTTTTTGTTCCTTTGCTGCTCAGCCTCTTCACTGATGAGCCATATGGAGATATGGCTTTATAATGGCAGTCATATGTAGACAGGTGACTCGTTTCAGTCACCACAAAGTATTGTATGACACTGGCTGAGATATTATTGTGGGCAGGGACACAGAGCCCTGCCTGCAGTGTCACAGGGCAGTCCTGTCTGTGTTCATTGTCACCCCACCCTGGCCTTGGACAGGGGATATCCCAGCTGTCAGCTCAGACACAAACCTTGGGAGACAAATGTGGGAGGGAATCTAGTGAGACATTCAAGCTGAACTCAGAAGCACGAGATCACTTGCTAGGTAGTAAAATCTCTTGGAGGTGGACCCTGGTAGTGCTTATTATAAGATGGCTGAACATCTCAATGTGTTAAACAGCTCTAGTCTAAAACTTTAGTTTATATATGGGTTTATATATTTGTGTGCATATAGAGCGTTATGTATGTAGTTTATGTACAAAGTACATGTTAGATATCCAGCTCAAGCTGTTCCTTTTGAGTGTGTGCAAGCTGGATTGTTGTAATTCCAGAATGATTTTATTACATGATACTAACCTTTTTCTGTTGAGATTGCTTCATGTTATTATGCATCACGCAAAAATACCAATTGAATTCTATTTTCACTTAAAAGATGATGTTGCATTTGAGTATAATGACTCCAGACTTCCTGGAGTCAAATATTAAGCTGTTTTATGATCATGTGTAGAATGATTTGCAGTGAACTAAATAGCCTAAGAAATTTGATCACTTTATTGTGAAGTTATTTGTGCCTGCTTTTCTCAGCTGTTACAACTATCATACTTCTGTTTAGTGAGTGGGGGGGTTACTGACATGAGTTAAATTCAAAAGAAAAAAAGGTGTGTTGTTGTACCTTTAGTAGCAATTGAGTGAGAGTCCTTGTATAACCATTAAAAATGCTGAAGTTAACAGCATATATGACAAAAAAGGCTGTTGTGTAATTCCTGCTTTTACTTTGAAGACTTTGTTTCAATACCGTGATCAACTTTGGTCTTATTTGTTATTATTCTTCTGTGCTTGAATTTTCAACAGCAGGGTTTTTCAGACTCTGCTCTTGAGAGAGCACTGAATTGAATTTGCTTGGGGCTATCTACCTTTTTTTTCTTTTGTCTTCTGATTGTTCCCCATATGCAGGTTACATGCTGCTGTTTCAGTGCTCCACAGCCAGTGGTGGCACAGCTTTATTAACTGCAAAAACACAGTGGTGACGGTGAGTGCAGGAACTGTCAGCTCATGGGGCCTCTTGTCCCATTTTCCTTGAACTTCAGTCCAATTTAGGTTGCAGAGTAGATGGCTGACCTACTTGTACTTTCGTCAAGCATTAATTTAAAATGGCATAAAAAGCTTTCCTTTTCCTGAAAAGCGGCAGCAGGGTAGAAAAAGACTACTCTTTGTGAGGTTAGTTGACCAAATTGAAGCATTCATTTCACATTATTATGTTAGGGATTCTACCTTTAAGTGATTTGTGTGTTTGAGAGCTGTATAAGGTCGCATAAAATGTATCCAGATCTCTGAAAATCATGGGGAAGACTGGCTGCTCTGCTGTGCTTTCTTTTCTAAACCCTTAATAAGATTAGTGAAACCTTTGTGAACCAAAGAAAAACTTTCACCTTCTCTCTTGCCTAACCTGGATCTCGTGCCTCTCTTAAAGCAGCACCTTGTTTTGCACACTGAAAACTCTTGATTTTTCGGTTGCATTAGGGTTAAAGTAGGTGTAAGTATACTATATGTGTTTACAAAAATGCCCAAACAAACCAAAACCGACACCCCCCCAACTTCTGTCTTTGTTTGTCAAATTACACGTACAGGGAAGGCCATAAAACATGATCTCTGATCCTGATATTTAAGAATGATACTTCCAGATAGCTTAGACCAATGAGTTTACTACATGGTAAGGAGCCAGTTCATTGCATTTATTACAAAAAAAAAAAAAAAAATTACATGTTTTTAGGGAGTGTTTAATTCTACTAAGTCAGCAGCTCATGTTGTCTAGATTACTAAGCTGTAAGTAGAGGTCTTCTGACCTTGCTGCAGTAATTACAATTTCAGGACCAGAAAATTTAATTGCCTAGAAACTTGAGAAGTCTTGACTAAAATTTACCTCAGATTCACTGAGCTAAAAATCTGTTTAAATAGAATTCAAAAGTTTAAATAGAATTCACTTTTTTCAGTGACCGTGTTAATGAAACTTAAGTATTGAGTAACCTTCTCTCCAACTTTAACACAAGCAAGCAATTTAAATTCTCTTAGTAGTTAGAAGCTGCATTCAGTTTTGTTTAAAGTCTGAATTAATCTTATTTAATCTTAAATATGAAATACAGTCACATGCTCTTTTGTACTGTTACAGTGTAGCATTGGTTTTGAAACACTTGAACAGATCTTTTATTGTTCCTAAATGAATAATTACTTATTTAACTTACTGCAAACAAGGATAGTTGAAGTTAAATGTGCCTGTGGTTGTTTTCTTTCTACCTTTATGAATTGTATTCTGCAGAGGTCAGTACATTTTGTATCAGTTCCAGAAATGAAACTGATGAAGCTGGTGCATAATCTGACTATCACAGCTGAAAACATTGATTTTAAGTTGTAAGGCTATCTTCCTTAGCAGTTTTTACATTGATAATGTTTTCCCCAAATACTGAACTACCCTTTAATGTATTTTGAGAGTTGAGGAATGTTGCGTGATGATTTGACCTGCTTTTTGTCAGCAGGGCAGTGAGGGGATAATGCCTGCAGAAAGAATTGGTAATTATGGAAACTACTGTTTAGAGTCTTTTCACAGCTTTGATCTAAGCCAGCAATTATGGAAATGGTCATTTAATTTCTGCTTTAGGGTACAAGTCCTGGGGTGCAGTTCTCTGCTAGCTTTGACTGTCCCTTAAGCAAAAGCTGTACTAGCAAATAATTTCTGATGTTATAGGCTGTTTGTGTTGAGGATCTTGCCTAGAAAATTGCTGGCTTTGCTTACAAGAGAATAATCCATTCAGCTCCAAGCAATATTGTGTGGAAATGTGATGTCTCTGTACTGTTAATATCAAGTATAACATGAGCACATTGTGGTCTGTTATTTTACTGGGTCTGGGGGTTTTCTCTTTCACCTTCAGCAATGTCCTTCTGAGACACTCTATAGGAAGGTCTGTGTCTTTGTGCTCTTTATCCATGGTAGGGAAATCACCACTTCCCCTTTTCCCTTTATTTATATCTCCAAAAAGTGACAGAAAGATTCACTAGTACTTGAAGAGTGCACAGATTTTCCTGGGTTCACCCATGCAGCTTCCCCTGCCCCAATCAGCCTCCTTAGTTTCTGCCAATCATAGTCATCTCTATCTCTCTGAGATAAGCAGAAAATAGGGTATTGTGACATGTTGTTAATGCACAGATTTAGTTTCTAGCAGTGATTTAAGCTTTGGAAACAAGTATGTGTTAAAGATCAGGCTAAATTTGGTTCAAGTGAGGTGTCTGAATTAGTTCTGAAGTAAAGAACAGTAGCTTCTCAGTGCAACCTTCAGATTCAGGAAGACAGCCCTTTTTCACCTTCATTTAAGGGCTTAGATCTACTTCTATTCTATGCACGTCAGTATTTCATTAATTAATATTACAGCCCTGTATTTCCTGAGATGGAAAAGTACAGCTTTTGACTATGAAACACTGAAACAACACATCTGTTTCCTAAGTGACGCATCTGCAAAGCGTGCCTACGTGTTTCACTTGAGATATTTAAAAACACTCTCCTCCTCTGAAGCCAGTTGTGTGATTAAGGATACATTCCTTTAAAATGGGCTACCCATGGTCTTTCCTATAGGTTATAGTACACCAAATATTCAGCTTTACAGCTATACAGAATCATATTATGACTGAAAACGCTGTGTTATTTTGAGTGCTGCAGTATGGAAGGGGGAAAAAAAGACATTAGCTTGAGCTTCAAGGTTTTCATCAGCCCACAGGAAGTGCTAAAGTACACGCTGATGAGAGAATTGTGTTTGTGGAAATGGAGGTCAGGCAGTGCTGTGCAGGTACTGTGGTTTTCTGTGCAGTTATGCTGCCCAGCTCCATAGCTGGAAAAAATGCAAGTGAGTTAAGGCATGCCTTTTCAGGTAAATAGCTTGTAAACAGAATGTGGAATGACTTTCTAAACAGTTGTCATAGTTGCTTTTTCCTACCAAAATGTGCTCTACTCTGTCACAGCTGATACAAAAGTATTTTTGGCTGAGTGTGATACTTTGCAATGTTTGTTTGAACATAAGGGAGCATGTTTGTCATGTTTGAACTGATGGTTCTGGGCTCATACAGCCTGCTGTCCACAACACACAACTATTTCTAGAATGGTTATTGTATTGCTTTTTATTTATGTCCTTTTGTGAAGTTTCTGTTTTGAAGTAGAGCAGTGTTCATGCTGGGTGGTCACAAAAGTAAGTTTTGATGTCTGAGGGAGTGCTTCTTGTAATGTTCTATTTTGCTTCTTAATTATATGCCATTTTAGTTGTGTACATGTCACTTCTCTCTGCAAATGCTTTGTCAGTGCAGCTGTAAATGCTGTTTCATGGTTTCTCTCCTGGAGAATCCATCAGTATCACTTCTCTGCACTGTCCTTGATTTTTGCTCTGTTGTAAAATTCTACTGAAACTAAATGTGAAGTGTATATGCTTTAAATATTTCCCTTGAGATTTTACGAAAATAATTTTTCATTATGAATATATATAACAAGCCATCTAATTCCACTAGATAAAGGGTCAATTATTTATTTTTAAAATATCTGGACACTTAAAAGATTTCTTGCTAACTAAATCCTTATAAAGTGTAATTTTCAAGTTGAAGCCATGTGGTCTTTTGCCCCCTTTATGCATTTTTTGAAACAAACCTAAAAGCATATTTATCTCAATTTTATTTATTTAGGAAGAATGCCAAGATATGATGGTTAATTTCATTTTGTGAGACTTTGACAGGACATAAGAATTAGTGTGTGATGTCACAGGAATTACAAAAGAGGACATTTAGAAAGGGTGAACATTTGTAATTAAATCAAAGTTCTTCCTGCACTTTATCATTTTAATCACTTGATGCTAAACAGTAGAAAACCTCCGAAGTGAAAAATTGAAGAACATTTTTTAATGTTATTTTAATTCACAAATAATCCTGAGTTCTTCAGCTCAGTTTTCTGGCAAAATTTACTTAAAGCCAAATTTTATGCACTTTTTTTCTTGCAGTGAAGAAAACATTCATGTAGATTTTTCCCTCATACCTCCAGATTAAAAAAAAAAAAAAAAAAGTATAGTCTGAAAATGTTAAGGTTTGTTTTAAATAGATGCAAATATATTAAAGCTTCCCACATCACTTCATCAACTTTGCATCTTAGCTGGTATATCTATGCATTTAAAGCATGTATTTTGCAGTGTTAATAATTTCTGTGGTCAGTGTCTGTTTAACTTTAAATGGAAAACTCTGCAAAGCCTCTGAAGGCGATTAATAGCTTCCCTGGCTAGAACAGAAATTGCACAATTGAAATTATACACCTACACACATTGGCTTGTCATGCTGAGAATAAAAAATAGTTTTTCCCCAAAGTCAGTGTTCTGCTATTTCAGGTATCTCCTGGTTAGTTGGAAAAATGCAGAAGGAGGCTGTGCTGGCAGCATGTGGGAGCTCGTAGGGATGGTTGAGTTGTGAATGTGCAAAAAACCAGCATGTGTAACAGCAACATGTCTAACCAGCATGTCTGGCCATAATTATGGGGAGGGAGGACAGGAGATAAGAGCTGCTCACTCCAGGGCTCTGCCAGTCTTCTTTTGAGTGTGAGAGTGAGGTAGTATTTGTACATGGGTGAAACAAAATGTGCAGGCTAAGAGTCTTTTTGAGAATGTTGGGTCGTTCCCTCATGTTTCAGGTGTACTTCTATGCTATGTGTTATTCAAATTGATCAGTAGCTTTTAGTTTCATTTATTTAATAAAATGATCAGTAGTGACCAAAATGGCTGTTCTTATTCCTTTTATTATGCATTGTGAAATGTATCTGCTGTAAGATTGCATCACACAGTGTTAATGTGCCTGAAGAGTTTAATTTTAGAGACTGTCTCCTCACTAGAGTTGTGTGGGATTTTTTTACATGTGATAATTACCACAGAAGTTTAATCTCTTCAGTGATCTGATGTGTGCTGAAACTATGGCTTGAATGTGTGTTCATGGCTTGTATATTTAGGGCAGTGAATGAGTGCTACTTTCAGTGGTTTCACATTCAGCATTTAACAAACATGGGCATGGTGAATATAATCCAATACCAAGGAGGTCGTTGTGGACCAAGCAGCCTTGAACTCAGGGGCTTTCCTTAACTGAGAAGTGCAGAGAGTCTCTTGTTACTCAGGGTCATGAATGACTACTATGAACTGATAGCTTTTTGTTATTTTATGTCATTTTATGTTATTTGCTAGCTGAAAAATGTCTAGGTGGCAAGTTACTCAGTTATCCAAACTAAAAAATCTAGGAATAAGCATTGCTTTCAGTCTCAGAGGAGTGTGCCTGGTAGGAAATAAGCTTGCTGAGTCTGTAGCAGCATGCATTTCCTAGATTCCTTCCTTCAGTGCTCACGGTTCACCAAATAGGTTGCTGTCAACTTCTTTCCGAAAATCATTTGGTGCATGGCTCTGCCAACTATAACATAGAGGCTGAATTCCCCAAGAAATAGCGATTCAATTTCCTTTTACGGACTTTTCTCTGGTGTTTGTTGCTGTAGTTGTTTTCTTGATGGAGTCTAAGGGATTATCTTAAATCTCTGTGGAGGAGGGTGCTGTTGTCCTTATTTTATAGATTGAAGAACTAGGCCCAAGTCATCAGTTTGAGGCCCTACCTTTAAAAATCTAAGACATAACTTCTGTTAATAAAATGCAGCCATGTCTACTGATTGCAATTAGAAGACTTCACAGCACTGAGTAGCAGTGATTAATCACGGTTTGATGCATTTCTTCCCTGCAGCCAGGGGCTGGAATTTTTTGGTGTCACTTGAATGTGTAAACCAAAGCATTTTTTTTCCTGTATTTACTTTTCATATTAATTTATGACTTTGCGGTGTCAGTAGCTGTGATTCTTAACAGCTTTTGTTACATGATTTCACAATATTGCTAAAGAAGTTACGGGGGTTTTTTTCTATGTAAACAGTAAACAAATTGCAACCTTGAAGAAACTGGAAACTCCTATAGAGCAAGTTCTTTGGACAAAATAGAAAAGAAAGTAACATCTGAATTGCTTTATTTAACCAGAGAATATGAGATTGAGCATATTCATGGCAGGTACACTTGGTAGCAAACCACAGCAGCTTGCACTTAAAGCACAAGGAAGTCTTGTTTCCTTTCTATTCTGCGTGGAACAGAACCTGAGACTTCAGTAAATAATAAGGGAAAATGTTATAGCTGAAAGCTCTTAGCAGCAGCTAATTGTAGTTGAGTCATGTCATTATACATAAGTAATTCACTCCTTAGTCATGAAACTTGGAATCTTGATGAGTCAGATCCATGGTGACAAATGCTGTCATTCCAAAAATAAGTTTAAAAGGTAGTGGGACCAGGTGCTTTTCCAGAGGCTGACAGACTGTCTCAGCTTGCCTCTCTAGAGTCCTTAGAGACAATGCATGGCAACACCATTTGGTTTTCTAAATATGGATTTTTTTTCTTCTGTATCTCATCTTGAGGATAGTTAATCACTGGAGTAAGTTGCACAGAGAGGTTGTGCCATCTCCATCCCTGGTGGTTTTCAAGATCCATCTGTATAAAAGCCCTGAGTAACCTGGGCTGATGGTGCTTGAAGGTTCTGTCACTCTGTGATTCTGAGATGTTTCTCCATTGTGAACCAGTTTGTCACCTAGGGCCACAGTTTAGTGATTGCCGTGCTTTAAAGCAGCCCATTGTACATGGGACTGTAATAAGTTTTTATTTTAATGCCACCTATTTGAGTATAGTGAAATATATTTTCAAAATAAACATAATCTTCCAAAATAAATCAGAATGTGAAAATCTCACTTTAAGCAGCCTTACCTGTTTCACAGTAAGAGTTCGTCAAAGTTATTTGTTATTAAAAGCCTGAGGGGATTTAACTGAGGGATTTCTTTAAAAGCTTTTCCCTGTATTCCTGCTGAAAAATGCCTTAAGTGAAATTTTGGGATTCACTGGGTTATTTTATCTTCTTAATAGTCTGCATTTATTGCACAGAAAAAAAAAAAAAGAACCTAAGTGTTTCAACATGAACAAAGCAAGGAATTTTGCAAATTGCTTTCAAAGTAACATCAAAACCAACTTCTTGGGAGCAGAGGCAGCATCTTGTGCTCAGCTGGTTTTGTGTGTGGTATCTGAAGGTCTGCTTGCTCATTATTAGTTAATATTTTCTAAAATCCTTGTGTGTTAAGCCCTCAGGATGTTTATAGCACTTTTTTCACGCAGTGGGGCACTAGCAGTGAGGAAGAAATTCAAGGTCTTTAGCATAAAGCATGGCTAGAATGTTCCCTAAGAAGAAGCTTAAGGAAAAAAAAAAAAAAAAGCCACATTTATTTATTAAGGTCCGTTTCCTTGTGTCAAAGATCAATGTATCCTAATTTACAAGAATTGCTTAAAAGCCAAGGCCAAGAAACTGGAGCCTTGTTTGTTTGCATCATTTCCGTGGCTATTACAGTATGTACTGTTTAGGATGGAGTTACTTTGGGCAGTTGGACTTTGTGGTTTATTTTTAGCCTATATAAGCTCTTGTGGCTAAAGTGTGCTTGTGACAAAAGGCAGCAGGAGCTCTGAACTGGTAAGGCTTTCTCTGGGCTGCTTTTTTTGGTGGCTACAGCACTGTGCTGCTGTTTGCTTAGCAGAAGGGGACAAGAAAAAGGTGCTAAAGAGATGGGCTTGGAGTTGTGGAATGAGAAGAAAAAGAGTGGATGAAGCCAAACTGTTGTGAGAATATAGGAAGTGGGTGTGTGCCCTGTGCTTTCCTATGGAGTTAATGGTTCTGCTGCAATCCAGCTGATGAAAGAACCCCCAGCTGTGTGAGATGCAGGTGATCACTTGTGGAGAATCTGTACAGAACTCATCTTTCTTGTTGTATCCATCTAAATTTTCTAGGTTTTACATGACAGCTGTAGTTGTTCATAGGTTTACTTTTGCAGTGAAATGGAACACCCTGCAAAACAAAAAGTGCAATGAACTTTACTTGTGAAACCTCTGCAAATTCACTTGGAGGATGGGAGGACCAAACCCCAACAAAAAATGTGCTAAAGGCCTGGCTGCTGTAATAATTGTATTTTGTGAGGATAGCATGACTCACACCACTTAATGTTCCTATCTCAGTATACAGTTTATTTTTAAGTAGGGCTGTAAAAATAGTGTTTTTCTGTACTAGTTGTTGCCATGACTTCACAATATTTCCCTAAATACGCTTGCTCATACTTTCTCACAGCATAGTACTTGGCGTATTAAACCCTTAATTCCATCAGTATTTCCTGAGTGCTGATAGTTTTCATGCTTCTATGGAAAAAAAGGATAACTTCACGTATTATGTAGTTCTAGTTGAGGAGGAATAAAGGGTTGTTGTTTTTTTTAAACCCAGTCACCACAACCTGTTCCTTCATTTAAGAAAATGTTCCTTTGTTTGAGCTTTTTCAATCTTTCCGTGTAGCTTTTCAGAGTAAATTTACAGGAATGGTGTAGTTTAAGCTACTTCGTTCAAGGTAAGTGGACACTGTATTATTACTTCAGAACACTTTCATTGTCTTTTTTATCTGTAATTGGAGGGGAAAAATACTGCTAGTGTGGTTTGAGAGAGAGGGATGGATGACTGGATGGGATGGGCTGAAACTTCAAGTTTATACCTCAGGGTTTCTTTTTCCAAGATGCTGAGCTCGACAGCTGTCTGCCAGATCTCTTCCAAGTGGCAGTGAACACTTGGGTTGAAAGATCTGGGTGTAGTGGAGAAAAATGGCCCCAACCCCTCCTGACGACCTTCGGAACCTCATTCCTCCCTCCTTCTGCATGGCATGTTGAATTTTAAACTGTTGAATTTTAAACTGTTGAATTTTAAACAATCCTTATGAATTAGATAAGCTAGTTGCAAGCTTATTGCACTTTGGTTTCCTCCTTACACTGCTTATAGCTGTCTAAAAATACAAACACTTACAAATGTGATCTTTGCTTACCGTAATGTATTGTAAAAATTGCAGGGGACAAAATTTATCTGGAAAGAACACATTCCATATAAAGATGTGCTGCTAGAGATACTGATAATTGAATACTGTTTAAACTTTTCCCTCTTGGCTCAGTAAAAGCACAGGTGGAAAAGCTGGGTTTTTTTGTAATTACTAATAACATAATTTGAAGATTGTTACATATAAAGATATAAAAATAATTTGCCTCTGTATGATTTTCCTCTGTAGCTTGCCATTTTGCAGAACCCTTCTTATATTTTGGCTGTGTTTTAAAAATAAAATTCTAATAATTGATGTTCCTGTTGTGGTTTTAATTCCATATTCAGCATTAAGGTTATGTAAGCTTTTTGTGAATTGCAATTACGTAAATGAATTGGGTGAAAAACTGATAAGGAGAAACATCTTGTCTTCCCAGCCAGAGTAATTTTGTTAATGTTTGTGCTGCAACTGTCCAAAGAGCTGTTTTGTTTCAGTAGCTGGGTTTTGTTATGAACAAGTGCCTACCCTTATGGCACTGTTACTTTCAGTGTATCCCAGAAATGCTAATTTAGTGTTGAATTCTCCTTGCCTGGGAGGCTTTCAATGCCATTTCTCTCGGCAGCTTGTCATAACCACTGGACAGCTAGGTCAGGTTTGGAGATGTTTTCTGCCCCCTTTTGAAGGGGCCATGGTACTTTAATGGAGCAAGATGGACAAGGCAAAAAAAAGGAGAGGGAGCTTCAACTTACAGTCTACTAATAAAAGTATTCATCCCACAAGGGGTGGTAAAATCTGTTTACCTGTATGTATCCCTGGTAGTATTTAGAGATAAACTTGGCAGGAGACATCCAAACAGGAGAACCTGGTGAAATATCTGCAGAGATCACACAGGGATTTGTGTGTGTGTGTTTTGGGAGGCAGCTGTTTCCTTTCTGTCCTACCTCTTGGTCTTCAGCCCACAAACTGCATTTGTGCATGCAAGTGCCTGGATTTTTGTCTCAGTAATGTTTTTGATGTTAATCTTACGTGTTAGCTTAGGGTAACCCTGACCTTTTTCATACCCAGTGATTCATAAAGTCATCTGCTTCAATGAGGATAGATTATATTTTTCTTCTTTGCAGCTGTGTCTATAAAAGTGAAAATGCCTGAATTGTTAAAGTAATTACTTATTTCTAATAAAGCTGAGAATTCAGAGCTGATGTGTTTTCTGTTTGTTTGTTTGTTTGTTTTACTAAAATAGAACAAAGACAAGAAGACATCTATTTTTCTTTAAATCAACAAATTTTGACCTTAAATATTTCTGATGGGTTTCATTGTATAACACATTTCCAGTGGAGAAGGAGTAGGAATCAGTGCAGGTTATTGTTGCAGAAGCAAAGGTCAGCTGATTGTCTCGTAGGAATGCTTTGAATGTGGAGCAGTTAATGAGTAAGCATCTTGCTGCTCAATCTTTTTTTTTGGTTGTGATAGGAAATGTTATCATTAAGTAAACTCAAGAGTCTAGTGAAATGTGATATAAGCAGATGCATTGAGTGTTTTCTGGACAACCATTGTCATGATAAGAGCCACAAAATGTGTGGTAGAAGTTTTCTGTTCCAAATGCCCTGTGTGGTTACCTCTTGTTTTTATTTGGCATCTCTAGATATCGAAATATTGAATAAAGTTGCTTGACGTAATTTTTTTTTCATAACTTCATAACTCCACTTCATTAATAATACTCATAAATGGGGTTTTTTTTCTGTTTTTACAGATTCTGAAGGTGTTTAAGGTCTGAATACTTACAAGCTCTTCATACATAGCAATGTCTGGCTCATATGATGATTCGGTTGGAGTAGAAGTTTCGAGTGATAGCTTCTGGGAGGTAATCCAAATGTTTTATTCAATATTTTGATTTTATTTTTTACTCACATTGTAGAAAACCTGATTTTTGTGCACTGTAAATTGTGGAGAGAGCTGCAATGCAAGACACATTGGTTATTGTGATCTGCAGAAATAGCCTTCAGGGTAAAAATTACCTTTTGGATTTTCACCTATTTCTGTTGAGGGCTTTAATGGACACAAGCTTGAGGATCATCCACTTGAGTAGGATATGAAATTCAGAATTGAACCTTTGTCAATTTTTATTGTCAAGGCCATGTGTGAATAGCTCTTAAAATGATCAATGTTAAATCTGAAGTAACTGTTCCAAGCTACTGTACGTGTACATAAATTACAAAAGTAAGATACTGTGTGGATGTACTGCCTGTCTCCTGTTTGCATCTGGATATAAATATAAACTTTTTTGAGACAAGTTATTCTTACCTCACTGTAAAAGCATACATAAAGAAAAGGTAATATAAAGTACTTTGTAATATCATCAATTTGTGCAGCCTCAGTCTGACAGACACTTTCAGGTGCTGGGATAATTTAAGCTCTAAAGAAAGGAAGCTTCATAAAGCAGAAATACTTTTACAGAAACAACTCTTTTTCTTTGAATAAAAAGAAAGGTTTGGCAGTGTCAATACTGACACAATTGGAAGTAAGTACACTGTCCAAATTATCTGTATTCAGTAGGACAAACTTCTACCATTTTAGTTTGAACTATAGCAAACATGAAAGTGGCTCAGGAGAAACCTGTCTGAATTTACCACAGACCTGTGTTAGACAGCTTGATTTTGGTGACCTGATATTGTACTTCCTTTGAAATGTAAGCTTTTCTAGGCCACTAAACTGTGCTGTTTGTAGTGACAGCATACTATATTTTGATGCAGATCTCTCATGGTTTTTTGATATATTTTCTAGAAGACCCAATGCTAGTGAGGTTCTGGTTCAGTTGATAGGTACAGTTTCTTGGGGAGATGTATTTACTATGATGTTAAATATGCCTGGCTTATTTATAAAGAAGTTCTTTTAAAATCAGTATATTTTAAGCCTTGGGCCCTTTTGTTTTAGGGGTTCTCTGTAAGATGACTGCAGACAGGCTGTGGGACCATTTGTTGTATAGCCACAAAGATTGTTCTGTGTTGTTAAAATGATACTTGCAAAGTCATGCCAGTCAGGTGAAATTCCAGGTGAAAGGAAAGAGTGAAACATTGTACCTGTCTTTAAAAGGGGTAGGAAGGAAGACCCTGGGAACTTCTGCTGTTGCAGGTGTCTCTCAGCTGGCTGTGATCCTGAGCAATCTGAGCTATCACACCTGCTTTGAGCAGGGCATTGGGCTACATGATCTCCAGAGGGTCCTTCCAACCTTGGTTTTATTGTGTGGCTTGTTTTATGCTTAGGCAACTTCCTGAGCAGACTTCCTTGCTAGAAGTGTTTCAAAAGAAAATAAGGAGGCAGGCAGGAAGAATGAATTCTGGATCAAAAGGGATATTTTGATGTGTGTTGGGCATTGTATACTTGGCAGTAGAACTTGATTTCTGGCTGACTGTTCTGTACCAAGCTGTTGTGTTCCATCAAATAAATCATGTCTGGAAGCATAAAAGCTGAGTGATTAAGAACGAAGTTTTCTGTAAACTGGGATGATTATGTTTGGACAAATTTGAACTCAAAGAATTAAATCCAATAAAGGATGATCAGAAAATAGCAATTACCTTAAATAAGGGCCTTCATGAAGGTTTGTTTAAATGTATTTGATGCTTATTATGGGTGGCTTATTTGTATTTGTGCTATTGGTGACTTATTTTACATCATTTTGTAAACAGTACTGCTTAAGTCTGTTTCCTTGGACTTGTTTGTGTATTCTTTCCAAAAGGTCAGGACTGCAGTCTCTTTCATAAGCAGTGTGAGCAGACTAATATATAATGCATGAGCATACCTTTCTTTATCCTTGGATAAGGAAATGTTAGATTTCTGTATAGCAATTAGTTGGTTTCCTTATAGCAATCAATTGGTTTCCTTATAGGGTTTTCTGTGCTTTCTCTTTTTTGATGTATAACCACGAGGCTTGTTCTTTGTTGTTAAAACAATACTTGGAAAGCCCTGACAATCAGGTGAAATTCCAGGTGACAGGAAAGAGTGAAACATTGTACCTGTCTTTAAAGGGGTAGGAAGGAGGACCCTGGGAAGGACTGAGCTGTCAAACCCACCACTGTGCCTGGGAAGATCATAGGTCAGACTCTCTTAGAAGCTCTGATAAGGCACAAGGAGGACAGGGAGATGATTTGAGACAACCAGGGGCAAATCTTGCATGACCAGCCTTGTGGCCTTTTCCAGTGGAGTGGCTCCATCAGTGGACAAGAGAAAGGCTACAGGTGTCGTTTATGTGGATTGCTGTAAAACCTTTGACTTGGTCCCCCTTCTCTCCAAACTGGGGAGATGTGGATTCTGTGGGTGGATTGCTGGATCAAAAAGGAATTACTTGGGTGGTTGCATCCTGAGGGAAGCAGTCAGTGGCTCAGAATCCCAATGGACAGTTACAAGTTGTGTCCCTCAGGGGTCCATACTGGGACCAGTCTTATTTAGTATCTTCATTTTTGGCCTAGAGGAATCGAGGGCACCCTTAGCAGCTTTGCAGAAGACACCAAGCTGAGGGTGCAGTGGCAATCCAGAGGGATCTGGACAAGCTCGAGCAGTGGCCCGTGGGAATCTCATGAGGTTTAACCAGACCAAGTGCTGGTGCTGCCCCTGTGTTGGGCACATCCCTGTGTGGGATGGATCCAGCCTGGGGATGAGCAGAGGGAGCAGCCCTGGCAGGAGGACTTGGGGGTGCTGTGGGTGAGAGCTGGCCCTGCCCCAGCCGTGTGCACTGGGACCCAGAACCCCCCTGTGCTGGGCTGCACCCAGAGCGCCAGGGCAGCAGGGGAGGGGGGATTCTGCCCCTCTGCCCCGCTCTGCTGAGACCCCCCTGCAGGGCTGCATCCAGCCCTGGGCCCAGCACAGGAAGGACAGGGAGCTGCTGCAGCCAGGCCAGATCAGGGACACCAAGGGACATCAGAGGGATGGAGCAGCTCTGCTGGGAGGAAAGGCTGAGGGAGTTGGGATTGTTCAGCCTGGAGAGGAGAAGGCTTTGGGGTGACCTCACTGTGGCCTTGCAGTGCCTGAAGGGAGCCCACAGGAAAGATGGAGAGAGACTCTTGACAAGGGCCTGGAGTGACAGGACAAGGGGGAATGGCTTCACAGTGACAGAGAGGAGGTTTAGATGGGATATCAGAAAGAAATTGTTCCCTGTGAGGGTGAGGAAGCCCTGGCACAGGTTGCCCAGAGCAGCTGTGACTGTCCCATCCCTGGCAGTGTTCAAGGCTGGTTTGGATGGGCTCTGAGCAACCTGGGATAGTGGAAGGTGTCCCTGCCCATGGCAGGGGGTTGGAACAAGATGATCTTTAAGATGCCTTCCAACCGAAGCCATTCCATGATACTTCTGGTTCGGAGTCATCTATCCAAACTAAATTGGACTGCTATTTAGTCCAAACCCCATCTTTTTTATATGTTCTGAATTGGTTGTTTTGTTTCTGAAGACTGCAACTTTGAAATCTGGTCTTAATCTTTCTTGAAAGGGTTAAACAGCTTTGATCAATGTGTTTGGTTTGTTTTGATTTGATTAGAAAAGATATGGTGCCTCTGGAATGCCAGCTGAGTGCTTCATACTCAGGTTACAGGAAGTAAATAACTCCAATTCAATTTGGAAGTTGCTTTGTTACTACGGATTCTGACATTTATACTCTTGTTAGAGGTATTTCAAGATTTTTGACACAGTAGGTTTTTTCTTTGTTTTAAAGTCAGCTTGAAGTTTGTTAAGCCACCTTGATATGGTGGTTTTATGTTTTACTGCCACAGCTGAAAGCAGTGAATGTATTTGATCTTGGCTGAGGACAAAAAGTGGACACTTTTTGTGGACACACAGAAGTGACAGTTTGTCAGAGTGAGCTTTTGAGTTTGTTCCCTTGGACTCCAAAATAGCTCAGATTTATTTACCTTCGAACTGTGCTGCATAGCCCATCTTTTTCTTAAAAGCATTTAGGAAAGAGTGAGGTGGCTGGCTATGGGACCTAGCTGAAAAACTGACTGCAAAAGCTGTTTTTTGCTCACTGTGTATCTGTTGAAACTAAAAAACTTGTAGTTTTGAAAGTTGGTTGTTCAGTTGAGCTGATGAGAGCTGTACCTAATAAAATGTTGATAAGTGAACCTCAAAGCTTTTGCCATTGCTGTTGACAGAAATTTCATTGTCTTTAGGACAGAAACATTTTGTTCTCTATCAGTTTTCTGACTCTAGAAGACTTTGGTTTCTTTTGGAATTGTCACTGCCTTTGCTATGGTTTCTTGCTAAAAAATGTGAATCTAGAATCTGTAGTTGCCTGGTAGTAGATTTACTACTCTAACCTTGTCGGGTTGCATATGCTCAGACTGTCCATGGAGCAATTCAATGCAGGTTACTTCATCTGTTAAGCTTTTTTTATTAAGTTGCTATTTCAGTACTGCTCATGGAAATTTCCAGTTCCAGCACTGAAAGTTAAGTTCAGTGCTGGAAATACAATATGAATAGTAACTTGTTTCCTTTAAAGGTTAGTATTTTTTATTGTAACAACACAGATATTGTTGTCAGGTTCTGATTTGTGGTTGGGAAATTGTTGTCTTGTTGAAAGGGTATTGGAGAAGTTGCTGTTTGGACTTGTGTTAATGGTGATGGCTTACTGTAGATCGGGGAGTCAAAAAATGTGTGTAGGTCAAGGCTTAAGCAGGGGTAGTATCTTGTATCAGAACAGCTGATATGATTGAAAAAAATCAGGCTTTCAGAATTATGTATGTTTGTTAAGCATGCCAAAGAAATAGCAGCAGCTTTCATAATTAAATGAAATGGGGTTTTTATTAAATGGGTCTTTTTCATATTTGGTAAACCAAAGATACTGCTTTATACTACTTTAAGGCTTTTTTGCTTCTAGCAGGATGACAAATCCTTTTCAGTACAAGAAATCCTTTCCTTTTCCTCCAATTTCTTCAAGTGTTTAGTCAATAAAAGTACTTTAGGAGTCAAAGAATTTTGTACTTGTTTTAAATTTTGTACATGTTTTAAAATAGGTTGCTTAGAGAACAAAGAAGTGCAGAATACTAAGAAGAGACTTTCTGAAGGGTAATTCCCATAATAGCAGTGGAGGATTTCTTCAAAGTTTCAGTTGTAGTAATGTCTTAAATTACCCAAGAAATGGAAGTTTCGCTCTCCTAATTTATTTTTCTGTGAAGCCTCAATGTAGCTGGATGTGTCTAGTTAAGCTCATAACTCTCTCTGGGTGCAGAAATCCTAGAGACTGAGAAATCTTGTTGATATACTCCAAGAAGGAATTCCTTCATCTGTGTTACTTAGCTGACAAGGATGATATGCTTTAGGTGATCAAAGGTTGTTGCTGATAGCCTGAAGCAGGTTTTCCAAGGGAAAGTGGAAAATGTACAATTTGAAAGCCTTTCTATTTCTTTCTCATCTATCATATGGATTCTAAGCATTTGCATGACTGCTGTAAGTGCATCATAATCATTTAGGGCACTTTCTGCATCCAGAAATAGACCATGGCAAAACTGGTTAGTTCCAACACTTTATTGCTTTAGTTAAACATGAGAAGTGGGCATGGGACTTCTTGGCCTTGTCCTACTGGAGTAGTTTTGGAATGCCCATGAAAGAATTCGGTATATTAATAATTAACAAAATGCAGCATAAAGTTTGTTTTCTGTTTATTAAGCTCCAGCCTTATGCTTGGTAATCACTATGAGGGATATATTAAAAGAAAAGTGCCTTGGGCAAGATGAGACCAATGCTCTTGTTCAGTTACATACCTGTGAAGGTAAGAAAGCCAACGAGTCAATGTTCCTGGAGATCAAAGTGGAGGTGTATGCATATCTTGCAAGGTAAGACATCAAAAGGAGCAGCTACCCTGCCTGTGGAGGCACTTATTTAAAATAAGCTGTGTCCCTCAGAGACTGTGTGCTCCTTATCCCCTAGGTGTGCTCCTTATCTCCCTGACTTCCTGCCAACATCAGCAATATAGAGCCCATTTATTGCAGGGATGTCTAAGACACCTACTTACCCAAGCAGAAATAGTCACTCTGAACAGCTGCTAAACCTGCAGCTGGGATTATTTTAGCCCTGTGAGTGATTCCCTTGGAGGACAGGACCTGGTGTGCATTTTGAAGGGCTGAACACAGGGCTTTTGTTGCATTCTGAAGGATTTGCAGAGAACCCGTTAGCAATATAAGACTTTTAACCTCACAGACTGGAAGTTAATGTGTAGTATGGATGAGTTAAATTTGGCCTCTGCATTGCCATTGTCCCTTGCCCACTCCTAACCACATAAAAAAATGACAAACCAAACCACTAAAAAACCCCTACCCAAAACAAAAACCCCAACCAAGCAAAGCAAGGCCCAAATGCAACACTCCAGATAAAAAATATTTGGACTCTGCAGTAGTAGATTCCTGTCACATAATCATTTTTTAAATCTCCTAACTTTGAGCAATGGGGTATTTTTCATTTATATTGCCAGTGTTTGCTTTAGTGGTGTATTTGGCTTAAGATTTTGTGTGTTTAAGAGCTTCCTCAAGATTTTTCTTGTAGCCGAGCGTAAATTTATATTCATAAACTTAAACTTACTCAGAGCTAGTACTCATAGGTACTTGGACTGTATGTCCTAATTATGCACCAAGATAATTATTCTTATTTATAAAAACCACACAGTGGTTATAGATGTTAATGCTGGTTGAAATGTTTGGAAACTTCCCGTTTGACGTAGCTGGAAAGAAATTTTACTAATGGTTAAATGGAATGCTGGAAATAGTGTGTGTCCCCATGTTGGCCATTGGTATGTGTGGGTTTGACTATGAACCTTTAAAGCTTATTCTGTTTCGTGCTTAGGAGTATTTGCCCCCAAAAATACCTTTGTTGACTTTCTTTTGAATGGTTCCAGTTCATAAAGGCTGACTTGCTGTGAATAAGCTCTGCAGGTTTGGAAAAAGAGTTGACATCAGATCTATCTTCAGGCATTTGAAACTCCTGAAGTATTTGTAATATAGTGTTTGTCATGGTATGATGAAATTACCTAACAGGAGTTTGTTTAGCAATAGCTGAATGTTTGCCACCTTCTGGGCTGCTAACAAATAAAATACTCTTCTTTTTTCTCTCAGTGTACCAGAAAAACCTGCAAAGTGTGTTTAACACTCAGCTTCTGTGCTGCTCTATGAATAAAAAAATAGTCTAATAGTTGAGGTAAAGGAGCCTACATAATTTAAGACTCTCCCTTTGTGTTTAGTGCTGTGAAATTGTAGAATAATGAGGTTGTAAGCTCTAAGATATCCCCACTAAAGATCCTATCAGGGACAGTGCTTGGCTCCCTTGGTATAAGGAAAGCTGCCTGCACTGGCAGCTATAGGATGATCAATGCCTCATCAGAAGGTGCCTCTGGCTTTTTCTGGATGTTACAGATTCCCTAAATCTTAGATTTGGCAGAGGATTTGAGGTGACATTGCTGTACTCTTGTCTGAGAGGAACTTATAAAATCAGAAGGAATGCTTTCTTGATGAGGCTAAATGGAGAGCTGGTGGCATCTATAGTGCCTGTGAGAGAGAAATGGAGCAAAATAGGATCAACTGAGGTTTATTAATAGCATAGCTCAGTATTTTGGAATGAAAAAGAGTTAAAACTGATGGTTAATTCAAATTAGAACAGATAGGGAGAGTGACACAAAACTCTGAATCACAATTTTCCCAGAATGAACTGATTGCATCAAAACCATTATTGTTAAGAAATAAACTCTTGGTTACTTCCTTTTGAAATGTTTCTGACAACTAAGGGTAAACAGCAACTGAACTTGATATCATGTAATAAACTACTTCTTTCAGATGGATGTAGTGTTGATATTAAAATGAAAGTGGGAGAGTTTTTAAATATCTATTTTTTCTTTTTGAAATGATAAGAAAGTTTGTAATCTTGCAATTTACTTTTCTGAAACAAATATTTTATTTGTAGGACATGAAAACTTGTAACTTCATGTCGTAACTTCATTCATGTCTTCTCTGTCTGCTGTCTGTTTAGCAGGAAATAACCCAGTGCTCAGAATGATCAGGAAATTATCATAACTAGCAAAATCATGTATGTTCATGTACTGTACAGGGCTCATTGAGAAATCTGAAAATTGCCAGGCATTATGTAAAATGGCTCTGACTGAAACAAAGAAGCACAGGATTTTTTTGCTTGTGTTGTTCCTGGTCAGTTGCTACAAATAAAAGAATTCTTCATTTTTAATTTGCTCAAATACTTCTTGTGAAAGGGAAGGGGGAAGTCTTGCAGAATGTTTGCCATTTACCTCAGAAATTGGAGAAAAGAGTCTTGAATAAACAATGTACAACATCATATTTTTCAGAGTTCACGGTGTATTGAGTGTGTTTCTAGGTTTTTCATTTATTGTTTTAACCTATCTGCAGTTAATCTAGTAGTTCCTTGGCCACATAAAGACTGAAATTCTTTTCCCTTTACTTGGCTCTGTGGCCTAAGGACCTTGTGTCTGAAATCCCATGTCCTGCATTGAGAGGCTACACATTCCACATCTCTAAAATGTGTCATTACAGTGTCCATAACTTAAAATGCAATTTTTTTAAGAAACCGCTAGGTTTCCAAAATGTTACATGCCAAGTTCTGTAAGTTATGTTCCCTGTCATGAAATACAGCAGAAGTGCTTTCAGAATTTCCAAAATTCTAGCATTCCTCAAAGGGCAAATTTCAGTGTAAAAGTGCTTTCTTTGCAATATTAAGTTATTTTCTAGTATTGTAGGCCTGGCTCTTCTTTATACTGATTCTAAACTGTGATGCTGAGTTCCTTCAGTCCTCCTTTGAGGAGGAGGAGGAGGAAGTGGGTGAATTATTAATTTTAAGTGGTGTGCATGCAGCTCTTTAAAGGTGCCCTTATGCAGTAACAGTGAATGGAGCATCACAGGTAAGCTCAGTTCAGTTCTCTGAATACCTGCCTGAAATTTGGCAAGTGCTAGATGTTACCATGAGGTTAGGGTTTGCCCAGACAGTGCAAAATGAAAGGATCAAATATGCCACAAGGCAGCCAGCTCTCATTCAATATTAGCATTTAAAATGCTAATTTAATAGTGAAAATTTATGAAAGGAAATGTTCGTGCTAGGGACATAAATCCCTGGGCACATAACTGGAGACACAAATTGATGCTAATATAAGGCTTCAGTAGTTGTGCCAAGCTGACATAACCTGTTTTGAAAGTCTGCTTGACTGTGAACCTACAGCTGGAGTAATTTTTAGCTGATGAATGATTTATCTTTCATTACAAAGACTGTAGATATTCTTGGAGGTATTTAATTCCCTTAACACTTCAATTACATATGTGTAACTGCCTACTACTCCATTTCCATTTTTCCTGAAAATAGAAGGTTATTTTTCATGCTTTCTTGGTAATACACACAGTCAGTTGACATGGGTGCATTGACTACCTTTGGTAGCTCCTTATCTTCAGCTATATTGTGGCTTATGTTTAAATGTGCAGGGGGTGTGTGTATGCATTTGTTTACATGATTTAGACAAATCAGTGACTGCTAACTAATGCCTTTCTTAGATGCTAACTAAATTCCTTTGATCCGTTGAAGTGGATCTAGCCCAAACCAAAAAACATGCTCAAATGAATTATTTAAAGCCACTGTCTAAGAGAAATTGTTTTGTCATGTCATTGATAGTTTTGATTTTATTTTTTTCCGAGATTTAATGAGAAGACCTAGCATATGTCTGTATTTTTCAGTATAGTAATTTATTCTTCCAGCATTTAGTATAGGGATTTTTCCCCTTTTAAGGGCATTCCCCTGTTTACCATTTTTCTCAAGCAAATGGCTTGCGTGTACATCTGCTGACAAAATTCTGAGTAAGTGTGAACTTAAAAGTTGGATGTTTTTGTGCATGTCAGATGTGAAGCAGATATGATTCAAATGTAAGAATGACTAACATGCTTTCAGTATTTGAATATTTATTCTACTGCCTTGCTGCTAATCTTTGTTTTCAGTCAGGTGGTTTGGGCAGATAAGAAACTGGCTGTGATATTTAATAGGCTGTGCAAGTTCTCTTAACAGAGTTCTTAGGTCTTGTTTAATGTTTACAAAGGCCAACCTGAGTGACCTTGAATTCAGTGGAAATGTTACTCTGGAAGCACTGTAAGGCTTTTTTTTCCTTTTAGACATTTAAATTTGTTATTCTGTGTTGATGTGTGCACGGGAGTGAAAGGGGAGTGTTAATTATATAATAGATGTTCATTATATAGTGTGCATTTTGCTCCATGTCCTCATTTTATTGGAGTTTGAGCAACTGTGGGATTTTTTTTCTTTAGTATTTACAATTCTAAGTATGGTAACTCCATGTCATTGCTGTCAGTATCTTCCCACATTAAATTCTAGATTATACTTTGGAAATAATTGCTTATCTGGTTTGTCAGCAGTGACTGCATTCTTAAAAACTATTATTATGGTTGATAGAGATGTTGCAATGCTCCTTTGCATGTCTCTGCAGTTTTATTAATCCTGAAAGATTAAAACCAGCATAAAATTAAGGTATTAGGTACTTGGTAATAAACATCAGAGAGGGAAGAAATACTCTAGTATTTCTCTTCATTTTCTCCACTATCTAGAATATTAACAAGAAATAATAATGCATAATAATTGTGGTGACTGCCCATAATTACATTGCAGAGTTAATAAAATGTAATAAAGGTTTCACTTTTAAAATTAACAACTTTTTTTAACAGAGGAACTTGCAGCCTTTGTTGTGTCATTACAGTTAGGTTTTATGGTTAATTGATTTAAGATTTATGAACCTGATTCCATAATTGATTATTTCCTGTATTATTGTACTTAGCTTACAGTATTTATGTGAAGTAGAGATTTGTCTTGTTTTCAGAGCTTTCAAGCAGAAGTTAAGTCTCTGTCTCTTGGTAGGTTGGAAATTACAAGAGGACAGTAAAACGGATCGATGATGGCCACAGGCTTTGCAATGATCTCATGAATTGTATTCATGAACGGGCACGGATAGAGAAGGTCTATGCTCAGCAGCTCACAGAATGGGCTAAAAGGTGGAAGCAACTTGTGGAGAAAGGTAATGCTGAGTTTGAACTCCGACAACTTTCTCAAATGAAAAACAAATGTTTCTGTGTATCTTTGTTTTGGTAAGTACAAAGTGGAAATACGGTGTGGTTTTAGCCTCTGATGGAGTCTTTGCAAGAGGCTCAGTAATGTGACAAATGACCAAGCTTTTTATGATGAAAACCCAACCTAGAAAAGCCTTGCTCTTTTGCAAGTCATTTGTTTCCTGCTGAAGCAGATGAATCTTGCCTCCAGTACCAAGTTATGTTCTAGAGAACTGTCTGTTTCTAGATAATTACCAGTACTGTTTGAAAAGGGATTCTGATTGACAAGGGACAAGGCAGTGACTGTGGGGGAAAGACTAGTAATTAAAGACCTAGGCATTGCTCTAATGGAAGGCTAAGCTGATGCTGTTTAATGTATTCTGCAATAGTTTGTCCTTCCATGGTTATTCACCCTTCAGAAAGTATGGTGAGAAACTGAAGGCAGTTCAAAGGGGAGCTCACATGTGGAATAGTGAGAATTGTGGTACAGGGATAAGGACTCTACACTAAATTAATATTATTTTTCCTGGCTTAAAAGTTTGTAATACTCTAAATTTGTATGAAAAGAAATTGTTCCCTTTTCTAGGTTTGCATCAACATTGCTGTTTACAAGTGAATACAAGTCAATAGTTTCAGGTAGTTTCTTGGGAATATAAGTTCCATGTGGGTGATGGTTACTGAGAATGACACTTTTTGTTGTGTTTAGGCCCACAGTATGGAACAGTAGAAAGGGCTTGGTGTGCTTTTATGTCAGAAGCTGAAAAAGTGAGTGAACTACATCTAGAAGTAAAAGGTTCACTGATGAATGAAGATTTTGAAAAAATCAAGAACTGGCAGAAGGAAGCCTTTCATAAGCAAATGATGGGAGGATTTAAGGAAACCAAAGAAGCAGAAGATGGATTTAGGAAAGCTCAGAAACCCTGGGCAAAAAAGCTGAAAGAGGTACAGCAGTAGATTATGTATTAGTTATCCTGTGTTATAATATACTAATGTTTCAAATCTCTATAAGGGAGTAAACTCCCTATTCTTTCTGCTGGACCCTCCTTTCTCTTAAAGATCTCTTGCTTTCTGTCCTCTTCTGAAAATAAATATTTTTCTCTTGGTCTCTCCTAATCTTGGTGAGTTCAGTGATAATCTGGGAAAAGTGGTATTTAAGCTATCATTTTAACAGTATCTGATTTCATGCAGTTGAAAGTTACTAATTGCTCAAATAAGTGAGGGAAAATGTGCTTGTGGGTTTTTTCCCCTCTCATATAACATTATTCTTAAATAACAGGTTAGTAGAAGAAGGGGGAGCAGGTGAACATGGGCATGAGGGAAAAGTGTTTAGGTGGGGACTTACTGTAAACCTTTTATTGAGTCTATCAACACTTCTCTAAGCTGTATGAGTGACATTTCTTGTATGGTGAAAGAATGCTCCAGTAATTTCTTTGTTGATTCTTATATGTTGTTCATTCTTTGGCCTAAATGAAAACAATCCCCCCCCCACCCCCACCAAAAAAAAAAAAGAAAAAAAAAATCCTGAAACAAAGCCTGATCATTTCTTCATTGCAACATGATTTTATAGCTTAAGATTTTATGGTTGCTGTAGACTGTTCCAGATGCAAAGACTCAAATCTCCTTTGTAGGTGGAAGCTGCAAAGAAAGCTTACCATGCTGCCTGCAAGGAGGAGAAACTGGCTATATCCAGAGAAACAAACAGCAAAGCTGACCCAGCACTGAATCCTGAGCAACTCAAGAAATTACAAGACAAAGTGGAGAGAAGCAAACAAGATGTACTAAAGGTATACTGGATTTTTTTTAACCTACAGCTTTTGCATACTTCAGCTCTTTTTCCCCCTGCTGCAAACACCGTTCACTTAGCTCTCTGTCAATTACAGTCCTGTACCAAAGTTGAGTTTGCTCCCAAGAATGTGTTCTTGCCCAATTTTTCTTCTCTGAAGATGTAAAATGTATGGCCTCTATTTCGTTCAAGTACTTTCAGCAGGGAACTAACCACAGTAAGCCAGCAAACTTCTAGGGCAGAGTTTTTATTTACTAGTGAGGGCTGAGCTATTTCACTTGAGAATCTGAGAGACAGATACCTAAAACTTGCTGGCAACTAAGTATGTCATCATTCTTGACTGCAGAATGCATTTTTTAAAAAATGAAGCTGATACAATCCGCTTAAATAAATGCCTTTCAGTTGCACAGTTTGCTTTATCTCTTTAGTGGGCTGCTACTGAGAGGCTTTTAATGTGTGATTCCTCAAGAATGTCTTTTTCCTTTGAGAATGCAGTTCTGGGATCTGGAATGTTATGTTCCATCAGTTGGGATCTTTTAATTCCTGCCAGTGCACTATTTCTGTAGATTAGTGCAGAGTCTGAGGTTGTATCTGTTAGCTGAGCTCACAGTGTATGCAGTTTATGTTCACAAGGATGTATACAATGTTTGGGGTTTTGGTCATAACTCACAGTGCACTATGTAAATTACTAAAGGAGAAAAGACAGAACTTTAAAACATCTCCAAATACCTTCAATAACTTGAAAGATTTCCTGGTCTGATTTACTCTGTAGCTCCTTTGGTTTTTATCTTTAGTGTTACATTAACATTTGTCACGATTTCTGTTAAAAAGCCAGAGAAGAGGCTTGGAGGTTTATTGTAATTGTTTCTGCAGTTTACTTAGATCTAACTCTCATTGTGCCCTAAAGTGGGGACAGTGGTCATGAAAAGAGATTGCAGCTTGGCAACTTCTGGTCTAAACCTCAGCCATTATTGCATTGATAAGTCTGTATTGTAGAGCAGTAATAAAATATATTGCTTACAGTTTGGTTTTGTACCTGCAGACAAAAGAGAAGTATGAGAAATCACTGAAAGAATTAGATAATGCCACTCCTCAGTACATGGAGAACATGGAGCAGGTATTTGAGCAGTGCCAGCAGTTTGAGGAGAAGCGGTTGCGTTTCTTCCGAGAAGTGTTACTGGAAGTTCAGAAACACCTTGACTTGTCCAACGTTGCAAGGTAAAACTGTAAGACTTCAAAATCAATGCTTTTCTGTGAATATTTTTCTGTGAAAAGTAGTAAATGCTTCAAGTAGATCAGAGCTCTCATTTCTTTCTAATGTGTTCTTCAGTTTGAAAGTGTAAGTGGAAGAGGTTAAGTCTTTGTTTTGTCTAAGATGAGATTAGCACCTATCTAACATTTGCCAGAACCAACAAACCTTCATTCTTGTGGTATTTTATAATCAAATATGTTCCAATTAGAAAGGATTCAGCACTTAGAATCAAAAAATGCTGGAACAAAGATTGGGAAAAGAGGGTTTTGGTGTGTTATGTGTCTTGCGTGTTTATTGGAGAAGAAACTAGAATTTATTAGTGTTGGACAGCATGAAATTTGTAGTCAACACATTTATTGTTAAAATATTAGAGCTCAGTAATGAAATTACCTTAATCTGGGCATAAAATTAAGATCCATAAGTTAACCTCTGCTGAACTCTTGTCAATCTTAATTTCCAAGTCTGCTCTTTATACTGTCATATGTATCAAGCATGTCTTGTATTTTGTTCTTTCTCCCTGAGCCCTCACTGTATTCCAAGAAAGCAAAACTTTTACTAGGGAGCTGCAGACACAGGAATACTTGCAGTGAGTGCTGTAACCATGGTAGTATTTTACATCCCACCTGTAACAGCAGAGGCGTGCACTCTGGTTAGCACTTCAAGTACAAGGAGAAAAGGAAGAACTGAATTTGGTTTTAACCTGAGCAGTCTCATACAGATGTTAATGCTGGCATGAGGGAAGGGGGTGACATAAAGGCAAGAACAAAAACAGAGCAAGCAATAGGTAAGGGCAAAGCCAGTTATTTTGGCATCATTACCATTTTGGGTTGCTTCAAAGTTCTTATGGAACTGCTGTGGGAGATAGGTTCTTTTTTGCTCTCAGAGTAGATAGATGGTAGAATTGCTGCCCATTTGATTCAGTTTCATCAGGTTAAAGGAAAGTACAAAACAGAAATAAATGAGAAATAGTTCACCTAATGGACAAGGTTGGGGGAAGACCATAGAAAATGACCAAGTGGAGAGGCAATGATTTCCTTATAAGATAGTTAGAATTCCAGGAGTGGTCATAATAAGCATCAGCCAAAGAACAGAACTATTAGGGTGAAACTAGGGAAAAAGCAGCTGTAACTGTTTGTTTCCTTATCTTTGCCTCTTTTAGTATAGAAGATGTAGAGTTAGTCTTGGAAAGTTTGATTTTTGACTTTAATGATGTTAAAGAGCACAGTCCAGGAAATAGCCTGCCATGTTTTCTACAGACGTAGACATAAAGTTTATTGTTGATTTAACTGATGCCTAATAATGATGTATTCCCTTTCTCAAAATACATGCCTCTCTATTGCTGAAATACATTGAAATGACTGCTGATGTAGAAAAAAAAACATACTGTGTTTGTGTTAAAGCAGTCAGTTGTTGTATAGAAATTGAGAAATCTGGAAGTGTATTTTGAGAAAGTTTGACTCCTTGACAATGTAGCACTAATGGATTCTAATTCTAAGTTTTGTGTGATTTGGTCTGGAAGGATTTTCACAAATTCTCTATAATGTATAGAGTATAATAGCAGCTTCACTATATATATAATAATAGCAGTTCTGTGTCTTCTTTTAAGCCTTGTGACTGTTGTGTTGAGATTTTTTTTGTACCCCGAGTTCCATATTGCACCATATTGGTGGCTTTGATACAAATGTATTGTCCTGCACATTACCATGTGCATGGTCTGGGATCAGGGGATCAGAGCTCTATCTGCAACATGACTTTTATTCTGTTAATGAAAAATAACCAGAGGAAGAGATAAGAAAAAGTAGTAAGGTTCTTTTTCACAGTGTTTGCTATAAATAGTACAGTTAGTAAAATCAGAGAGTACCCAAACCAGTAAAAAGCAGTTGTCAGATAGTATACCTGCATAAGAAAATGTTTAACCCATATACCTCTGCTTCAAGTTCAGGGGTTTTATTTTTATAATTGCTTACAGTTCTCACTGGATTAAAACAGAAGTTTTCACAGAGTCCTATGGACTTAGCACAAAACAAGTTTCTACTGTCTTGTAGATAAGCTTTGAAATTCAAGAAACTTCAAGACTGCAATTCAGTAAATACAGCCATATGTGTATATATTTTTTAATGACAGCCAATTAAATTCCTCAAGAATCATAGTTTTAAAATCTGATAAACAAGCATTTTACGGTGTGGTGAACTTTCAGCAAGTTTACTTGTTGGACTACACTTCCCTTTTTACAGGCAGCTAACAGGTCTGTTAATTTTTAAAAGTCTATCTTGCTATAAGTTTTTTTCAATACTATTGTGAACTTTAAAATATTTTTTTAAAAAACTGTCTAGGGATTTGCCATCATTCTAAATGTTATACTAAAATAGAAGACAAATTTGTTTTGCAGTTACAAAAATATTTACCGTGAACTGGAGCAGAATATCAAAACAGCAGATGCTGTGGAGGACTTGAGGTGGTTTAGAGCTAATCAAGGTCCAGGGATGTCAATGAATTGGCCTCAGTTTGAGGTAAGGTCACAGAACTTAAACCCCAGAATTGTTTTGTCTATTTTTTTCCTCTTTCCTGTTTGCAATATTTCTTTCTGGTGTAATTTTTAACTTCAAGCTTCCAACACTGAATCTTTTTGTTTTACAAGTCATAGTAGTTTTCTTATCTCAGTTTTCACTGGGTTCTTCTCATCCCACAACTTTTGGAGGTGATTATGTTTAGTACCTATTTAAAAAGAAAATGGGTAAACCAGAAAACTACAGTGACTTTTTTTTAAGCTTAAGTGATTACTGAAGTTGTTAGCCATTGTTTAGTTGATACATCTCTGACACCTGTATATGTTATCCTTCATGTTTTACTTCTCCCCTTTGGTGTCAGACTTCAATTTGAATCTCATTGCTGGTAGCAGGTAATTGTAGTACATGCTGCAAAGACTCTGCAAAAGTCAGAACCGAACAGTTCAAAATTTGAAAATTGGTATTTAAAATTCAATACTGCTATATTTAAAAAAAAAGTCACCTTTACCCACCTTTTGGTCATTCTATTGCTGGATGCCATTTTCAAAAGAAAGGAGTTTTTCTAAATAGTGTTCTGTTAACATGGCCTACACGGAATAAGTACAAAAATGTGTCAGTGCAGATCATACTACTCATGTGTGATAGCTGGAAGTGGAACAAGTTGGACCAGACTCCTGGATTTAGTTGAAATAAGCTCTAGACATTAAATTAATGGAGTGGAAGCAAAAACTCTGGAGTGTTTCAATGTTCCCTTATTAACCATAAAGGAAAATAGCACTTGTTTTTAAAATACCGAGTAACTTTAAAGGTTTGAGGAAGAAAATCCATAACAGTACTGTAGAATTTCTTTGCCTGAAACACTGAAATGCAGTTACTTCTGTGTGAGGAAGCTACTATCCTTTTCCTTAAACATTATCATTAACAAATTAAATGCTCCTGTTACTGTTTTCCTAATCAACTTTTTTCTCGTTTACATGCTACAAGGATGACGTAAGTAAAAAAATCATGATCAAATGACTATGAAATTGCATTGTAAACTGCAAATATGCAGAGGTCAGTGGTCTTTAAACTGTGGTAACCCAGAAATCCAATATGTATTTTACAAAGTTAAAATAATGAGGTATTTGAAGAACTGTGCAGAAAGCACTGGACTGACTGTGCTACGTAGGAGTAATAGCAACTCTGAAAACTTCCATTTCCTTGTAAAAATACCTCAAATACCATCTTTTGTATAGCAAACTCTCTCCTGACTTTTTTTACCTTGAAGACTTCTGAGAGGAAACATATCTCAGCATAGGATATTTGCTTGCATCCAGTTTGTTGGTTCCTGCTTTGTATGAGTATAGTGTATATAATATAACAGGATATCAAAGCTTAACTTTGACTTGATGCAGGAGTTGTGTCACCATGCCTGTCCCATCTGCCTCTGAATAGTTTAAAACATCAAGGAGGGTCTGCAAGTGGCATCATTAGTCTTGTCAGTACTTGTGTTGATTTGAGCCTTAACTCCTATAGCTGGCTTTTTAGGACAATGAATTTCACTAAATCCAGAGTGAAGTACATCAAGGGCTTAAATCTTAGGCACAGATTTAAATTAGCTCCTTTGTAAGTTGTCTGTAGTGCTTCTTGAGAAGTAAGCCCTGTCCTACAATGCCTTTTTTAACTGAATGTTAGTTACCTTTTAAAGCCAGATGTCTTAAAATACATCTTTTAAATATCTATACTGGCCAGCTCTTTTGATTTCTCCAGTTGTGTGCCAGATGTATGGTATTTCAAGTCTTTTCAAGGGATTTAGAATACTAAACAGGGAAGTACCAGTAACCTTGGGATTTTGTGAGTAGCACAGGTACCTGTTTGCATTGCTGGAGTAGGAACTAGATGAGGATTGTAAATGAAACATTTAGAGTGACTCATCTTTAGTAATTATTGGTAGTGTTGTATATATAGATGTATGTTCCCTAACTCAGTTTGAAAGTTAAATGTGGTAATTGCTTGTTCGGTTGAGTTTCTCAGTCATGTTTTGCATTTGTTGGTAGGAGTGGTCTGCAGACCTGAATCGCACTCTCAGTAGAAGAGAAAAAAAGAAGGCTTCTGATGGAGTGACTCTGACTGGCATTAATCAGACGGGAGAACAAGTTTCACAACCTAACAAACATAGCAGGTAGCTTTTTTATGCCTAAAAACACTAATTGGAAAAGACTGTTGCCCTCAAATACACTAAGCTCTACAGGATCAAAAAGTCACTGTTCAATCAAATGATAATTATCTGTGAGCATTTTTAATGATGTCTCTGCACTTCACAAATTGATTTGGGAATTATTCTTCATTTAATAGCTCTCTTTCCTTTGGGAGCTGAAAGAAGCCAAGCTTCATGAGAAACTGAACTTTCTGTACCTGATCCGGTGGTCTCTTCCTACCTTCCCATCTCTAGAAATTACAATAATAATTTGAGATCTTAGTTTGGAAAACATTTAGTCACATCAGAATTCTGGATGTGATTATTACAAAACTGCTAACATCAACTGCTTTAAAAAGCAATGAAGCTGGCCAGAAAAATTGCATTGCCATTTATTGCAGGCAATAGGAAAAAAGAAATTGTTGTCCACAAAGAATATTCTAATTGTGGAGGAATGCTCCATATGTGAGACTTTCCAAGCTTTCTTGAGCATTATGCTGCATTTGATAGATGTCTTGTTTTTGTTTAGTTGTTTATTTAAATTTTTTTGGCTGAAGGAGGGGTCTGCTAAGAAGTTGCTTAGTGGGACACCAGTGACAGTGTTCTCTTATACAGATAGGGTCACCATAATGCTTTTTCTTTTCCAAATTAGCAGTCTTAGTGTCCAGAGTAACACAGTGCAGTCAGTACAATCAAGTTACAATCCCTTTGAAGATGAAGAAGATACTGGGAGTACTGTCAGTGAAAAGGAGGACAATAAGATCAAAAAGTTGGTGAAATGTTGTTTTTTAATTGTTTTCACATTTGCACTTTCTCTATCCAGGGTTTTCTATTTTCGGTTTCTATAACACTGTGCTGGTCAGTGCATGAAGTGTTTTTAAGCAGTTGTGTGAGCAACACTGTAACCTAACTTGTCTTTCCTAACAGATGCCAAATCTGTTGCTTGATCTTTGGTTTCAAACTACTGTGGTTATTGGCAGTTGCTAACAGAACTGCTGTTGCTTTTTTTCCTTCCTTTCCCAGTCCTATAAAATGTTAAAACTGATGTGTTTTTCCAGTGAAACTGCTTCTGGAGCTTTACTGCTCTGTGTCTTCTCACTGAATAAATCTGCTTTTAAGATGCTTTCTTTTTTTGTTTAGGACCTTCTCAAGCAGCTGCCTGTTGCTTCAGTGTACACTCTAGGGATATTCCACTCTCTTAACTGGCATGTGCATGCTGAACAGTGAACTTCCCTTTCAATGATCAAGTTGTTGCAGTATAATGAAGTTTTTTATTGGTGGATTGCAATATAGAAAAATGTTGTAGAAGTGCATAGAGGTTTGGGAGGAAGGTTCTGCAAAGCAGTTTAAATGCCTTACCTAAACCAGATAATCCCTCTCATCAACTACAGCATCCCTTTTACCTTTCCAGAGTTAATAATCCCATGGATTATGTGGATTTTTGGATAGAGAAGTTTTTTGAGTTTATGGGGAAATTGATGTGTGTTGGTTTTGCCTTTTTCTAACTTTGTAAATGCATTGCAAGAATGCCTTCTTTTTAATGAGGCATTATCAGTAAAGATAGATGAGAAGATGCCAGAAAGAAGTTTCAAAACTGGGCCTTAGAGTGGAGTTTAAGCACGTTTAGGGGTATCTTAGTGGTATTTCTACTCTCCTATTTTAAAGGCTGAAAATAATAATTTCAAAACTGATTTTCAGTGTCAGCAGCTATGAGAAAAACCAAAGCTATCCCACAGATTGGTCTGATGAAGAGTCCAACAACCCCTTCTCTTCCACTGATGCAAATGGAGACACCAATCCCTTTGATGAGGATACCCCTCCTGCCATGGAGGTGAGAGTACGTGCACTCTATGACTATGAGGGCCAGGAGCAAGATGAGCTCAGCTTTAAAGCTGGTAAGTTTGCAACATTTACTTTAAAATATTTGTCAAAAAGGAGAAAGGCAGGGGATTTTTTTTTTCTCTTCAGATTTTATTTTCTGAAGTCACCTATTCCTCTGGATGTACAACTCCACATACAGGATCCTGTCCAGCCATCATCCCTGCTAATAGTGCTTTTGGGTATTCCCTGATTGGCAGCACTGACTCCTAAGCTCTTTGGAATGTGTTGAGTTCCCTCTGAGATGTTCCTTTCTTACCATCTTAAGCGAAACCAAATGACCTGCAGAACTGAAAATCCTCTCCCCCTTTTCTTCCTTGGTGACAGTAACAGCTGCTGCTTTTAGCTGTCTGGAAATGCCAACTCTATGGAATTCATTTTTTAAAGGAATATACTACAGCAGCTAATCTTAATACAATTGTATTAAATCAACTGATAACTTCTCTATTTAAATGGAAAGCATACAATTTTTGGCATCCAACTTTCTGCAGTGCTAACTTTTCAGGGTTGAAAATTTAGCCGTGGACAGATACATTTTAACTGTCTCTTTTCTTCCCTCTTCAGTATATGTTAAGCACAGGAATTGTCTTTACCTGGCTTTTTTTTTAGTCCTGTGTTATATTAGGTTACACTTAGTACACCTCTTCCATCTAAAGGTTCTCTATCTCCCTTGAGCCCTAAACCCTTTTTTCCCTTACTGTTACAGGAGTTGAGAGAACAGAATAGATGCAACTGATGGGGGAGACCCATCACACACTATTTCCACACACAGGAAGGTGACATCATGGTGTGATGGCTGCACACCACAGGTGCTGCTGCTGCCTCCAGCTGAAATCTACCCCCTGTTCATGACTTTCAAGCCAATTGTTCAACTGTCTTGCCCAGAATTCCAGGAGACATTTTCCAACCAGGAATTCCAGAACAAGATTGCAGGAGTAGTTCAGCAAAAGCAAACAGAACTTCAGTTTGTGCAGTTGAGAGAGATAGACACTCTTTGAGTTTGTCTCTTTTCCCGTTTGCTTGTCATTTATTCCTGTCTCCTGTAATAATCACATTAATTGTAATAAAAAAACAGGGTTCAAGTGTTTAGAAGAAACTCCAGGAAGCTTTTGGTTCTGCCTCCCTTTCAGCTGGGGTTAGTAAGAAGTGTGCTATTTCTGTACCACCTGCTGTGGTTCTTAGGTGGATGTTAGAGCTAAAGGTTTGGAAACCAGTCCATGTTGCAGCTAATCAGGGAGCTGCAGGATGTGTGTTCTGCTGATGGAGAAGGGTGGTGCTCAGAACAGTGTGACCCCATGTCATATTCTAAATGCAGTTTGTGCCTTCTGAACCAAAACACCCCCCAGCTCAGGTGGTGGTGCTCTGCTTTTACCTCACCTCCTTCCTTTTTTATTAGTGAAACCACTGAAAATCTGGCTTTTCTTCTTCGTAGACAAAGTGTTGGCTTCCAGAGTGGAGGAATGGGTTATTTGTCCATGAACTTTGCTGAATTGTGCCCTGACAGAAGTACAGTAGTAACAAAACATCTGGTACTTTCTATGGAATGCACATAAGCCAAATGTTACTTTTCATTCTATAGACTTTAACTGCTCCTTTTTTCTCAGCAGGGGATGGAAGCATGCTAATTCTCTAGAAATGTGTCTGTGGTACCTGTGAAGCAGAAAGGGTTTACAGTAATGAGTCTTTCCTTGGCAAAACCATGCCATGTTTATATACACAGATGTAATGTTAAATACAAAGTTAGGTGTTCTCTGCTGGAGTTCCAGCTGTGTCACTTGCATTAAACCCTTGAACCAAGTGACTCTCAGTGTGTGAGGTCTGTAGAAATGAAGTAGAGGAGGTATGAAACTGTGAGATATATGCAGAGTTCACTTTTATAAAGAGTTCAGTACTTTGAAGGAAGAGCATTAAAAAGTGTTACAACACCAAATTATGGCATTGATACAATTGTAGGAAAAGGATGATGTGCTAGGCCATGAATCCCCTTACAGATGCTAATGAATAGGATGGCTGCTTAGTTTTTAGGCACAAGTGCTAGTGTGGCTAGCTTTGCACTGAACATACAGAAAACTAAGGAAGAGAACTCACTAGGTCAAGTGGGAGCCAATTTAAAATGTCCTCAATCCTGTGTTCCTCTGTAGATATTCCTGGGCTCCTAAGCAGCTGTCAACAGAGGATTAATGTATTTTAAGGATTTGTACAAATGTACATGGATATTCTCAGATGGGATTTTCTTGGGTATTCAAAGAATTTACCTACAAAATGCTTCTAAATACATGTTACAGAATATATGCTCTGCAGTGTCCATTAAATGTACTTTAATACATGAAGCTCGTTTTTTAGTGGAGTACCTTTACATCTGGTGCTTCCTGTTTTGTTTTTTTTTTCCTCATGGCAAGCAGCTGTGGGAGGCTTCCAAAGAGCAAGAATAACTTTATAGGTATCTTATGAGAGGTTTTGTAAGCATGTAAGAGGATGGGACATAATTATTTACAATATGTCTGTCCTGCCCTCCTGTGGCTCACCCTGGCCGAGAATAGTGACAGTAAATGTTGTCTCTGCAATGTTGTCAGAATATGTTATTGTGTGTTCTGGTTTTATCATCACAATGGTTTCATTGTAACTGCTGTGCAGATGACACTTAAGTGTTGATATTTTCTTAAACCTCCAGGATCACTGAGTTTCCAAGCCCAAGCTTTGATACAAATGCCTGTGTTAGGGGATACTGTCATTGAAATGTGAATTTTTGGTTGTCTTTGTTTCCACTCTTTATTAACACACACTTCTGGAGGGTTTGAAATTGCAGCACTACAGAAGGTGGAAAAATTGTAACATGTCTCCATAAACCAAGCAGAGTCTGAAGTGCCAAACATTTGTTCATAATGGGTATTTATTAGTTTCCTGATAAACTTAAAAGCTAGAAGAGATGAAGCTTTAACCTTTTCATCTAATAGAAAAGCTATGAAGATATGTGTCTTGAGAAGATATAATATGAAGCTTGTCTATTTCTACCAAAGAATTTATAGTCCTTAGGCTAGTTTATATTCTCCTAAATGACACCAAGACTCTCTACTATTTGGGACTGTTAATAAGTGATTAATACTTTCATCATCTATTTCCTATTGCTAAAATAAAACACAGATCAGTTTTATCTAGGGAAATCATTTGACACAAATAAGTTGCACAGGAGGAAATAGTTGTTACTCAATGTGGCCTTTTTTGCCTGGCTGAAGGGGAGCTTCCTTTGCTCCTGTGGAGCATCTTGGAGTCTGCAGGGTCTCAAAAGTCAAAGTATTCCCTGGGGATGTGGAATATCAGATGTGCTTTTTAGTCAAAATGAAGTTACCTTCTAGTTCATAAATGTCTGAATGGATGGACTGGATGTTAGCAAGCAAATTCTGAGTTATTCAATCTTGGTAGCATTTTCTTCCGCGTTTCCCATAAAATGTTAAGACAATAAGCTTAATGAAAAATTAATTTGACTTACACTAAGTTGGGGAAAATGTTCCTTCTGTTTTTTCAGGGGATGAATTAACCAAAATGGAGAACGAGGATGAGCAGGGCTGGTGCAAAGGACGCCTGGACAATGGACAAGTTGGTTTATACCCAGCAAACTATGTGGAACCAATCCAGTGACAAAGGACAAAATAAAACCAGAATTGTCACAAGAGCTCTATAGGCCTGTACAGTGTATTTAGGTGAAGTGAGAGGAATCTGAATGGATGTATAGAGTGTATATATTTTAATGAAAAGGTGAGAGCTTGATACTGAAATAAGGCTGAATGAAAGACAAAAGCTTGACATTGTTTTCACAACTTGTACACAATGCAAAGGAAAGGAGTTAGGTTGAAAAAATAGTATGATAGGAAAAATACTTTTTAAACTTTTTCTTCCCACATGGTCTGTTATTGTGGATGCTAAATGTTTTTGCATTTTCTATGCTTATGCCTCATCCTACCCCAGGTATGTGGCTTACGCTCACTTTTGTTTAATCAGTTATTTTAAGTGACCTTCAGTAACTTGCAACTTGAATTATAAAGATTATTATAGTTAATTTTTTATTTGTTCTTATCAATGTCTGAAAGATGCAGTATTTTTTTATTTAAATGCTATGTAGTTAAGCACCTTTTTGTATGCTTTATCAGTTAATACTTAAATTATGACATAGATTTAGTCACCACTTGACTGAATGAAAGCTCTTTCCATGTTGTAGTAATCTTTGTGTTGTCAGCATGGCTTGAAGTTGTAAATGGAGTTGTAAAACAAAATATTGTATTTAATAAATATCTGTTACAGAAGGTTATTTGTAGCAGAAATATCTGCAGGTGTCATGGGTTGGGATTCTATTACAAATGTTCTTTACGTGGGTTGACACTTGAACTAAGAGTTTTCCATCTAGATCTTAAGTGGCATTCAAAAGAAATATAAATTATGCATAAGCCCCAGAAGGGTGGCTATTTCCAGCACATGTTTGTAAGAAAAAAAAATCTCCTTTTAACTGCTAATGATTTTTGGGTGATTTGAAATGTTAAATCTGTGAAGGCTGATTATCTTGAACAGAGAAGACTGTAAAATAGACTAAATGCTTTTATTAAGAGCCTATCTATGTTGTGTATATGTACATATAATTTGATATTCCAAAATATGAAGAGCATGGCTATTAGTTATCAAGCCTTTTGGTGTCAATAAGATTTAGACTGTTTCAAGAGTTTAAATTATAGGTATATTTAAATCTGCTTTCCTGCCATATTCATTACTGTACCATAGACAAAGTATTCTGTGATTAGATTTTTCAGAAGTACAGTAAATACACTAATATACTCAAAATCAGTATTTGTGGATAAATTTATGAGTCAAAATACAAACTAGCTTTAGTCCAAACATGGATTATTGTAGCAGAACACTGTAAAATCTACATTTGTTTGCAGTTACAACTTGGCCAGCTGTAATCGTGTCAAATATGCATTTGTGACATTGAAAACTGGGTTGTAAAACTACAGCAGATCTGTGTTAAAGCTAAGTATCAGGTAAGTAGATGTGCCATGTTAGGAAGCTACACTGTAATGAAGTTAACAAATCTTTTTCGAGGTAACTATTAAACACTGTTGGTAATCTTGGACTTTATCGTTTGCTTTTTGAGCTTCTAGATCTATTTAGTCATCATTTCCAGTGAATCCAAATGTGCCAGCTTAGGAAATGGATGTATGTATATGTCTGTCAGCAAAAATTTACCAACATATTTGTTCATCCACAGGACAGTTGCTAAAATTGTCAGGAATTACTGGTTCGGGTCTCTGTATTGTAAAATATTTTAGAAAACAATAAAACCTGTTAATCTCTTAAATACCCAGAATGCACCTTTTACTATTTCAATGCATGTCCAAACAGTCTTACAAAACAAATAATCTGTGCATTTCATTGCAATTCATGGCGACAAAACCTGCACTGTGTAAAAGAGCCACAGGCAGGAGTGTGACATGGGTGGCATTGTGCCATTAACAGAAAGGGAGGTGCCATGCACAGGAATTCTTGGCAAAACATTCCAGCAAAATCTTCATGGAAGAAGAGGAAACTGTCTTTTATGGGTATGCAGAGTCTACTGTGAAGCTGCTTTCTGTGGTCTTGTCAAGTCTCAGATAGCATGGGTGAGCAGCTAAGCTTTTATTTCTTTTTAAATACAGTATCTGAATATTTTCTGCCTTTGAGTTTTCTTGTTGACTAGCAGTGATCAACGTGGTGCTGTTTGTGGCAGCTGGCTGAGGGTTTTATCTCATCTCCCCCATCAACACCTGCTGGACAGCAGATCCCAGAGGATCATGAACACTGGTACAGGGTCTGGTTGGGGGCTGTCACCAGTGGTGTCCCCCAGTATTAATTGTTTAATGTGTTCATCTGTGCCTAGGGTGAAGGGGTCGGTGGTGACACAGAGCTGGGAGGAGCAGCCAGTCCCCCTGGGGGCTGCACAGCCCTTCCCAAGGACCTCAGCAGGGTGGAGAGATGGAGAGGAGCTGTCTGAAATCCAGAAAAGGCAAATGCAGGGTCCTGCACCCAGACCCCAGGACAGGCTGGGTCACCTGCTGGAGAGCAGCTCTGAGAAGGGCCTGGGTGGGCAGTGAGCTGTCCCTGAGGGCAAGGAGACCAATCAGAACTCTGTAAGGCACTTCTGCAGCTGTCTTACACTTCTGAGATCATAAGTAACTTATTAAATAATCAATAAATAATCAACTCCATCCTTCCACTTAACCTTTTAATAAACCTACAAGTCCAAACAGGAATCCCTCTGGGGGACACACAGGTATCCTCCCACTTTTTATTACTGTAGTCAGTACAGTTACTGTTCTGACTACTGTGCTGTACAGTTACTGATTAAATGTTCATTTATTTCATGGCAGTTTACTTCTGGTTTAATGAGGGGCATTAACAAGAATTCTTTGAACATCCAAGTCACTTGTTACCTCGGCTAGATCATCTTGACACATGAAATCTCCAAGCCTGCAAGGTAAAAAACCAGATCAATTGTAAAGCACTGTGGTGATAGACACTTCTAGAATCTGTATAGACACTTCTAGAATCACATGCAGAAAACACTGAAATCTGACTGCCCTGCAGAGATAAAACATTGTGTGGCAAGTGCAGGTGGGTTTTGCAGTGTGATGCTACATGCAGCTGGAGCTTTGCAAGTCCCCTGCATTGCTGGTGCAAACAGCATCCTCACACAACTGAGTTGCTGCTTGTAAATCCCAGTAACACAGCAAGAGTTTGGCTCTGCACTGGGCAATGGTGTTAGGATGTAGACACTTCCAGGAGTGGAGAACTCCATGAAACCTCAGCTGTTTGAAGTGGTTATGCTTCATGGTATTACCAGGACAAACACTGCATTAGTACTAAATAAAAAAAGTTGAACTGGTTTCATCAATTGGCTTTTAATGTAGATCCTAAACTTCATTTCCATGTGCTGGGAGAACCATTTGAATGCTTGATCTTTCTTTTCCAGTGAAGGCTTTTTCTGTGTGAATTATTCATCCTGCAGTGATACATCTGTGCTGTGCCTTTGAGGTTCCTATTTACAGTGGGCTGGCCTGAAACCTGATGAACCGCAGTTCCCATGAGGCAACGTACTTAAAACTTAGCTGTGAGCAGAGACAAACTTTGTTTAGTGTTACTAAGCTTTCCAAAGGGCATGGAGCAGAATTTGTACTTATCTAAGGGACCCCTTGGCACTGGAAAGTAGTGAGGATGTAGCTGGCATCACCTAGGACTGTACCTATATTCCACCATTTCTCAGCAGCACCATGAGGAGAAACCAAACAAGGAGGGAGGCTTCATAATAACTGGAGAACAGAACTTACAGAATTTTACAGAACTAAAAGCTTTGAGTATTGGGAATGGCAGCAAATGTTTTGGAGCTTTGAAAAAGCAGGTGTCCACCGAAGCTGCAATACCACACACCTCCAGGCAGAATCAAGTGCCAATTTCTGGTTATCAAATCAGCCAAAGAACAGGCTGTTCTCAGGAGATAATCCCAAATGGTTCTCCTTTGTATTTATAAGCCCTGGCAGGGCTGCCTGGCCAGGAGCTCAGGACTTGCTGTGGCAGTTGGATAGGTGAGAGTAGGAGAAAGTTACTTAGCCTCTGCTTCATCAGCTCACAGAGCAGTCCTTGTGCCCAAAAAATGTGTATCCACCAAATAATACAGGGAGAACTCCTCCATTTCACTTCATTTCTGCTCATTTCATGTGCAGGAAAGGGGGTGATTAGCATAGGATCAGTCAGGGAGGAAGGGCCTCCAAATGTCTTCAGTCCCATCTCTGGCTCAACACTGAACTGGGAATAGGTTGCTGAGTGTTGCTGACAACCTCCCAGGAGAGAGTTTCCCTGTGGGCAAACTGCTCCAATATCTGATAGTCCTCATCATGAGATTGTCTTCTCTTTGTATCAAATTGGAGCCGTGTTCTGGGTTAGTGTGAATTAAGAGCCCTTGGTTTTTGATTTGCAAACCAGCAACCCCCAACATCACACTCTGGCTGTGAATTGCTCTCATTTGCACATGTTCAGAGGGCTCCTAATGCAGGGCAGGCTGCACTTCCCAGGTGTTTGTTTCTGAGCATACACATAGAACAGTGTTCTTCCACACATCTATTGGTCAGGCCAGCTGGTATGGAGGCAATTCTTAAGGGTTCCCTGTGCTCTGGGAATACAAAGATGTGTTCTGGCCATTCTTGGAAACCACCAGCAAGATGTGATACTGCCACACTGAGGTACAATTGGCAAAGCAGCACCTGTGGGCCACTTCCCCACCACTGCTGCTGTTCTCTCACTGCCCCTCTTTCTGCACTCCACTCAAATCACAAACTTGCTGAAGAATGAGAGACGCACCTCTATTCCCTGGAAAAAATCATCACCTTTCAAGGTTTATTCTGATGGCTTCCTTTATTTAGACCACTTTGCTTCTGCCCTGGGCCTGGGCAATTACCATTAGGAGGAGAATAGGATATGAGGGGTATTTCCAGAATTTCTTGAACAAATTGGTGTTCATTCTCATGGCAAAGAAAATGACAGCACAACATGCCATGGGTAGTGGTACCAGGGAAGGAATCTGTGGGCTAGATTTGGATAGGTTTTGTCAAGGTGAAACTCTGCTGAGAGTTTAGGACATAAACAGTATCAGGCTGGGGGAGTCAGTGTTGCTCACAGTGCTGGTCTGCTACTGGGTCTGAGTAAGGACCTGTATTGCTCACCAAAGCAGAGAACACTCAGTGCCTAATCCACAGCCACCCTTGAAGGGAAGTTGTCTGGTTTGGATTTGGGGCTTTTTTGTGTGTTTTGGTTGTTTGGGTTTACTTCGGCCTTTTTTTTTTCTATTTACTCAATGTGCAGAGCAGCCAGTGAATTACAAGAACTGCCTTTTCCTTGCTGGAGGTGGACCAGCTCATCCCTTCCTTCATGTTCTCCATTCTCTATATTACCTGTGTTCCACAACCTAGAGGCTGCTCTGTGTCTGCAGGGCCTGCTGACCTCCTCCCAGTCCACAGGCAGAAATGCTTGTGTTCCACCTTGTCCAGAACTCATCTCCTGGCAATCAGCTGAGCTTGCAGTCTGCAGCAGGGATCTGTCCAGCATGCACAGCCACAGAGTGAATTGCCAAGTGTGGCTTTAGGACAGAGGTGCTGTGTATTCCTGAGCACTGCCATAGGCTCATTCCCCTCTGACTGCCTGCTCAACATGGCTTTGAACAGCAGCAGCTTTTTAACACCCCAGCTTGGGACAGAGAGCTACCACTTCCTGAGACAGAAGGCCAGCAAAGACAGAGGAACCTGCGCCCACTGTGGTGTTACTTTCCTGTGACTCTCAGAGATGCATTTTTGGGGATGTTAAAATCCCAGTTAAATGGCAAGATTGTACCATTCTTTTTTTTTTTTTTTTTTTTTTTTTTTTTTTTTTTTTTGGTTGGCCTTGGTTTTGGTTTTTGTTAATTTTTTAAATTCTTGCCAGGATAACTAGTGCCTGGCTCCTGTGGATAAGGCAGGAGCTCCAGGGTCAGGACACACCTCTGAGTGCCCAGTGTGGGGGCAGCACTTGGCACACGCTCCAGCAGAGATCCCTGACCCTGTGCTCCTCTGTGGCTGCCCCAGGCAGCGTGGCAGGACTGGCAGTGACAAGTGTCACCACCCCAAACAACTTCCCCCAGACTGGTAAGAACTGGGGCTTCTGAGCTGCTGGGGGAGATCAGCAGCTGGATTTAAGGCATGGGAGGTGGGGCAGAGTGCAGCCTGGGAAAAGCTTTGGAATTGATTATTTGGACAGCTGGATGACAAAGTCTGTGGAGGGGAGGGGAACCCAAACCTTGTGCTTGCAATTGGGTAGGAGGTGTATCAAAGAAAGGGCCTATCACAGAGAAGATATTTTGCAAGCTCCTGAAATTTACTGGCATTGTGTTTAAGAGACCAGGTGGTTCTGTAAGGCCATTGTGATGCTTTTTCTGTCTTGGTATCAGAAGAGAATTAGAAAGTACCCCCCACACCTGGTGAGGGTGGAAAGCCTAAGGATGGAGTGGCTCAGACAATTCCCCTGTACTGAACTCACCCCCATGCAAGGCTCTCTAAGGTGGATTGGTTCCTGTGGCCACTCAAGCAGATCCTCAGAGTCCCAGCAGATGCCAGGTAGGAATTCAGTGCTGGTATCAACAAAGTCACATCAGCGCCTTGTGTGCTGCCACACTCAGGGGGTCAGTGGGACAGAACCAGCTCAGGCACAGAGCATAACACTGCAGGGAAGCCTTGCTGACCTGCAAAGACAGAGAGGAAGGAGAGTCAGAAACACCAGCATCTTTGATCTCACAACTCTCCCATTAATTAATTCTGTATTATTCATGTTATAGACAATATGGCTTACATGGCCAACAAAGACTATTTCTTTTGACTTGTTAAACATCCTTAAAGGTAAGACACATATAAGTAAATGCAATATACCATGTGCATTTAAGTTGGTAGTAAGTTCCCCAAATGCTACTTTGAAGAACTGTGATTATCTTGCTGTGGTTACAGAGTCCGTCCAATTTTTGATATGGATTGTCTATTATTTTAAAATTTTAGTCAAGATACATTTTTAGTTACATGCTGCAAGCTTAAGTGGTTATGTAGTATCTAAATTGCTGAATGAAATTATTCTGCTAATTGGGTTTGGTACCAACTGTCCCCTCTCCTGTGATGTGTTAAAAAATTCCTTGCCTAACTTAGTGATAGTGTTGATTCCTGAATGATGAGATGAGCTTGCAGCCTTTTTGATAAAGTTCATCATTTTTGGTTGTTTATCTTTTGCATGTAGTAGGAAAAGCCTTGAGAGATTATTTGCCTCAAAGTAACCTTGGAGAGCAGGTTATGGTCCTGTCCTGCACAGTGCTAAGAGTGACTGTGGGACTGCCACCCACCCTCCCTGAGAGCAGGCACTGCTCCAAGCTGTTGGCCAGAGGCACAACTCTGCTTTAGCTGTAGCTGAGATTTTTGGACTCTGAGATGAGGTCAGAGGACCAGAACACACTGGTACAATTCTGAAAACACTTCCCACTGACTGCGAGTGCTTTATTTTCATCTGGGTTTGGGTTTGGTTTGTTTTTTTCTTTCCACCTTGCCAGCCACATCCTTTAGAGTAGACAAACACTCAAGTGCTCATAAGGAAATGTGCTTTTTAAAAAAATTGTTATTATTCACTAAAGCACATAAGAAAACGAAACATTCACAATATGCAGATGCTAACAAGACATTTCCTGTGTGCAAGTGAGCAGCAACAGCCAAGGCCCCTGTCCCTGCTGCAGCATGGAAAATCCAGGTTTGATGCTCTGTACTTGAGGGAGGGCTTGGGAGCTGCTCCCTGGAGGATTGTGCCAGTGGGAAGCAGATGCCATCCTCAGGGACAGCAAGATAGGGAAGCACAGCCCTGCTGGGCTCTTTCTTAAACCTTTCCATTCCATCTCTGCTCCTCATTCCACTTCCCAAGTCAGGAATGAGTCAATAAGGCCTTTGCACCTTATGGTGGGACCACAGAACCAACTTTGCCTGCAGGGAAGGCTTGAATGGCTCTGTTTGTACCTGACACAAACATAAATGTACATAAATGGAGACCAAAACCCCATGCCTTTGATATTTCAAACAAAGCAGAACCAGGGGAGAGGAGACAGGACACTGATGGTATTAAATACCTGTCTGGGTATCCCAGTGCATTTACACACTGCAATTTATGTTTTAAACAAGCACAATGCAAAGTGCAGGTCAGACATCATGTGGGCAGCAGATATTAGATTTTTACCCAGCCTGTGATGAGCACAGAACTGTGTGAGTGATGGTTGTCAGTGAATGGCTTAAAGAGCTGCCATGCTGAGACTTTCCTTGCCATTCAAGAGCTTTTTGGTTGCTCCAGTTACAGGTTTTATCAGATTTCTCAGCCCTAAAAGAAAATCTGAGTGATTTTATCCAAGTTCAAAGTTAGCCCTGCTCTAAGCAGGAACTGGGACTTGTTGTTCTTCCCATGCAAATTTTTCTGAGGCTCTGAAGTGGTGATGGTTGTGAAAAGGAGAGGGAAAGGACCAACAGGATATATTTAGACTTTTTATGTATTTTAACTGCAGTAACTATATTGAGTCTCTGTTTATTATTATTTAATAATTGTGTTCCCTTTCCTTACACTTTATAAAACTGTGATCTCTACCATAGCTGGAGCATGATACTACATGTGATAATCTGAGGGCATTTATGAGGTGAAAGGTGAGGAGAACAAACCAGAGAGTTCTGCTCCCCAGGGTTTGGCTTTGTATCAAAGTGCACAATTTGGGCTTCGACCACCACACTGGCTCGAGGTCCCAGGATTATTTTCTGTGTAAAATTCAGTTTATTAATCCAGATGCTGCCCAGATATTACTGGGGATGAACAGGTTCTTAGTTCCTTAGCTGGCTGTGCACATTCCACTCTTCCCTTTCTCCAGCAGCTGTTGTGCAGCTCCTGGCTCACCCCCAACAGTTACTGCTGAGGAGGAATTGACCTCCAGCAGCTCATGTGGGATCCTGCTTGTGGATTGGGTACTGTGCTTGCAACTCTTCTTTAGGGAATCTTCTTTGTGGGGTTAAATTGTGAAAATATGAATTTGCTGGGCAGATATGCTGGTGTTTCCTGTGTGTCCAAAGCACCCAGGGAAAAAGGCACGAAACAAGACCAAAATGGCTCTCCAAGAAACCATTTCTTTGGAATGGCAACAGGGCATGGCACCAGCTTGGGGAAGTCCCTGCAGTGGAAGGAGAACCCACCTGCTGTTTCCCAGTTACAGGTTTGATTTTTTTCCTTGTTCCCCATCTTTTACTGCCATCTGCTGGCTCTGACTGAGCGGCTTCTTCGCTACGAGTTCTGCCAAGGGACCCTCAGAGAGGGCGTTGGGGATGGATTAACTGAGAAACAGAATTAACTGAGAAAAATAACACTTGTGGAATGGTAGGCTCAGACCGTAATTGGGAAGAAATGATGGATTAAGAAAGGAGAAGACAATTCTGAAAAGTCAGCCCATAAGTATTGCATTTCAGCATTTTGAAAACAAGTAATTTCAGGTTTGTTTGTTTGTTTTGAGGAAAAGCTTTTGTTTGGAAAACAACCCCCCAGAACCCTCCCAATTTTTTATTTTTGAACAGGTCTATATAAAAGGGGCCAAAATGCATCTTGAGAGTCAATTACATTTTTGTGGCCTTACCCGCAGCCAGGACTAGCAAAATGGCTCCAAGAGGCACCTCCAAGCTCTCTCAGGTGAAGGAAAACAACTGCTTGCTTGGACAAGAGTGTGCTGCTGCAGTTTGTTTCTCTCTGGATGTGCTGTCAGGGAATAACATCCTGCAGGTATTGGCTGTTTCATGGCTCCAGGAAACTGCAGGTAATGTTATAACTATCAGTGTCTATAAATGATCAGATGGGCATTGAGCCAGGCAAAAATCATTCAGAAAAGGTCAATGCTTTGATTTTGCTGTTGATAAAGGGGGGCACCATTAGAAGGATCTTTATTATAGTTGGGCCTTGGTGAATTTCTTCTTGTCTCCTCTTACACACAGCTTCTGGGTACACCCACCTGAAGACACCAATGCTCCTGCTCCCAGAACAGGAAAGGAGAGAAGGCTCCAAGTCCAGCCCTCCCATGTTGCTGCAGCACCAGCAAGTATTGAGCCATGTAGCTGTCAGCAGGTCCCCTTCTGCCAGGAACAGAGCTGTGACCTCCCTGTGGGTAGGTACCACATGGGCCAGGATTATTTTATTTTTTTATTCCAGTACATCCTTTCCTAAGGAAAGCACTGGAGCTGAGCACTGGCTCAAACAATTCCCTTCCTCACTTCTAACTTTTAAAACATCTTGAATGACTTGAATCCTTGAATTGACTCTGCCCTATGTATCTCCCCACCCATTTTCCCTGCAGGATGTGCTACATTACAGCTGCTTGGAAACAGGCTAAGGGGAAAAGGAGAAAGCTCTTTTCAGAAGGGCAGGCCCCAGATTTAAGAACTGAATCACAGTGTGCAAGTCTGCTTTGACACATACCTCCTCCATGACACTCCCCAAGGACAAGAAAGTAAAAAAACCTGATGGCATACTCAGGGACAGAGGAGAAACTTCTTAACTCTGATCTCTAATCACCACAGGAGGGAAGAGGAGAACCCAGTGCCATAGGGAGATGTCAGAGCACCCTTAATCTGGTGCAGTACTTAGAAAACTCACTTTCTACAACATTCATGGGTAGAGAACTCCTCAGCAACAAACACCCTTCTCTGAGTGCATTACCTACTCTGTCAGAGACTACTTTACACTCCTTTTACACCCAGAACAATAGTGAACAAGATGTGATTACTCAACCCCATGGCAGGGTAGCACAGTTATTGATATTGCCAGTTCTAAAAACAATTGTGAGCAGAGGAGATCCACCTCAAGTCACTCCTGTTGGAGATAAAGAGTTTGGATCCACCAGTCTTAGTAATGGAGCCAAAAGCCAAATGGCCTTCCCAAACCAGCTGAAGTCATAGCTCCAGGGAAAGACAACACTGTCTTCATCATGGAACCTGGGCAAGAAAAATGGGAATATGTCCCTGCAACCAAGGGAATCTATAACTTGATGATATAGATTCTTGTGTTACAGATCCAGCACAACTAAATCCACCTGATTGTTCCAACAATCCATTTGGAAGCAGGAGGTTTGTCAGAGTGGTGCTGTCAGACCCCAGCTGACAGTCTGTGCTGTGTGTGTGAGGTTGTTGTGTGTTTGCACTGCAGGGAATGATGTCCCCTTCCCAGTTTTGCCCAGCAGATCCCAAGGACTCTTACAGGAACATTTATCCCTTACTTCCCTTTGTGATAACTTAATCTCCACCCTGCCATGAGCAATTCCTTGATTTCTCCTGGAGAAAACCTCCTGGCAGAGGCAGTTTGCAAAGGAGCCCAGAGCTGTGTTTGGAGCAGGGAGTGCTGAGAGCTGAGCCTGCCTGTGCTGCCCCAGCCTGGCAACATCCACATGGAACAGCCTGGGCAGATGGGATTAGATGGAGCAAAATCCCTCCATGGCAGAGGTTTTCTCCTGTGCAGATCAGGCGTGGGGCAGGAAGGGAACTTGGAAATCAGCTGATTTCCCCCAGAAAGCATCACTCCTGTCAGCATGAATGACATGGCCTGTGCCCAGTGCCCATGATTCACCCAGCCAAAATCAAGAGCAAAGATTGGTTTGGGTTTGAGAACTTGCAATAGCTTTGAAACAGAATAAATCACCTTTTTCTTCTTTCTTTCAGATGCTGGACTTGCCTCTGTGGACGAGTGCTGAGCTCTCACTGCAGGGAACTGTCAGGTCTTGGTGGCTGTGAGTTCCTGTACTTCTCACTGGGGAACTGGAAATAATTATTAATTAATTAATTGCAGAAATGTTTTCTGAAACCTTTTCCCTTTTGTGCCCAGCTGTGTGGGACAAGGGCAGAGAGAGCAGAGGAGCAGCCTCGGGCTGGAGAGGGGCAGGAGAAAGGCCCTGTGGGCAAAGGGACCTCCCTGGTGTCACCTGGGCACCTGTGGGGAACAGAATGGACACTGTGAGGGCAGGTGGAGGTGAGGAGGGGACAGTTTGGGGCAAAATCTGAGTTCATCTGCAGGGAAATAAGTAAGGGGATATTTTAGAGGGAAAAGCTGAGGTGATGAGTTCACCCAGCTTGGCCCAAGTGGTGTTTGCACAAAGTGGGACCAAGAGGTGAAGGCAAATCCAAACCCAACCCTGCTCAGTGTTTAAATCCCAGGATAAATTCTACAAGCTGCCCACTGAGGGACTAAAACTACATAAAAATGGAAGCAAGAGCCCTAAGAAGGTTCCTGGGAATCCCAATACAGCATTGTCACAGCCTTTTGAACAGATCTTTAAGCTTTTACGACAACACTGATCCCTGTTGGGATTATTCACTCCATGGGCTGTGGGGTTTGTCTGGATCTGAACTCCCCCACAGGGGCCCTGACACTGCTCAGGGGCCGGGAGGAAAAGCAGAGTCAGAGCTCCTGGCAGGGGCAGGGTGTTTTCCCCCAGCTGGCCAGGAGGGATCTGCTTTGGCCCCTGCCTTCTGCAGGGCAGGAACGTTTTCAGTGGATCCAGGTGAGATTCCAGCAGCCCCGGCGCTCCCGGAGCCGATCGCTCCCCGCCCCTGCTGCTCTCAGCTCCCGCCCCGCCGGGGCCGCTGTGCAGAGGGGAATTTGTCCTGCCAGCAGCAGGGGAAGGACAGAGCACTCCCACCTGGGACTTGGACTGTCCCTCTGGGGGTGCTGGGATTTAGATCATTCCATGCATTTGGCTGCTGAAATTTCCCAGCCCGGGGGCTTTAGCTGACAGGGCAGCACAAAGATTGTTCTCTGTGTGTGCCCAGATTTGGGGTTCAGTATCTGAGCTTTGCTAGCTCAGATGAATTACACCCACAGTCCCAAATTCCTTGCTCAGTTCCTGCTGGAATAACCTGACAGTGCCTCCTGGAGCACGGACATTGCCATGCAGAGCTGCCACTTGAACACCAGCTGTGTCAGGAACCAGCAGGGGTTCCAGGGAAGCTCACTGGGATTGGAACAAGGACAGGTTTATATCCCATAGAATTTGCTGTTCATACCCCTCATCCCCACCGATGTCCCTGGGGACACTTGACAGAGCTCCCTGGCATTCAGCCCCTTTCTCCCTCCCTCAGCTCAGGCCCCAGCTGATGTTTCACAGCAGGAGAAGGCGGCGGCCGGACGCGCTCCCGGCCGTGCTGAGGCAGCTCCTGTGCCCAGGGCAGGACAGCTCTCCCTGCAGAAGCTGAGTTCCTTTCAGAGCCCCAGGAGTGGCCTCTGGAAGTTCTTTTCCCTGAGGAAAGGGATGACATCCCTGCTTCCAGCACACCTTCCGTGGGATCCACCTGTGGGGGCTTTCCATCAGTCCTGTAGTTCCAGCTGGCTCCCTGAAAAACTCCAAACTTAATCCAAACAAAACTTCATCTGACTCCAGCCTTTCATTTTAAGGCATCTATCTCTGAGGGCCATTGCTTGGGGTTTAATTTCTGTGAGAGAAGATTCCCTTGACCTCAGCACTGCTGGTGGATGATGTCCCCAGGCTGGAAGGGAAGGGATGTGGGGTGGCTGGGACATCCCTGGGGCTGTGCGGGAGCTCCGGGAGGTCGGCACCGGGAATCGCTGTCTGAGCCCCTCGGCAAACGCCCCTGCCGACATTCCCGGGAAACGCCGGCTGCTCCTTGGGGTCATTTTGGGCTGTGGGTGGGGTCTGGCCAGGCTGAAGCACCTCGGGGTGCCCGCTCAGAGCAGCCCCTGGCTGAGGAGCCGCAGGCAGCCCCTTCCCCACGTCCATCCCAGCGCTGCCCAGGAACCCCAGTGCTCCTCCCCGGGCTGTGCTGGGCACGCTGTGTGCCACGGGCAGGCACTGCAGGCACAGCTCCTGCCCTGCAAACACCGAGGACAAGAGGTGCTGTGCCCTTCCCGGGGCTCCTCCTCCCACCCCGCATTCCCAGCCAGCTGGGACACACAGAGGAAACACCCAGGAACACTCCTGGCAGCGAGCAGGAGTCACTGAGGGCTCCCTGCAGCTCTGGGCCAGCAAAGTGGCCCCAGTCTCAGCAGCTGCTGTGATTTGGGGCTGTGAGCACTCACCTGCAGGAAACGCCCCTCTGCAGGTGGGACCAGCCCTGACACTCTCCAGAAGAACTTTGGCCATGGACCAAGTGAACCCTCAGGACTTGTCCTGCTCATTTCTCCCTGGAAAAGGACATGGAATGAGCACCCTTACAGCTGTCGGATAAATCCTGGAAAGGGCAGGAAACCAGGGTTATTAAAAGTTTTGTGCTGTCATGTCAGGTGCCAGCCAGTTCTGCTCTAGAGCCTTACTGGGGGCTGGTGTGTAAAGCAGCATCAGCAGGAAAGGAGGAGCTGCATTCACACAGGAATTCCCTCGCTGGCAGCAGCCATTCCCATCCCAGGCAGGACCTTCCCCACGACCCTGAGACTGGCTCAGGTACTCGGAGCAGGATACTCAGAAGGCCAAGACTCTGAATTCAATCCCCACATGGGCCAGTCACTTACCAGTGTCTGACTTGATGATCCTCGTGGCTCTTTCCCACTCAGAATCTCCTGTGCTCTAGAAATAAAGAATAAATACTTTTCGCTGGATTTTAAACCCACGGGTTTTTCCATTAGAGAGTGGGAGCCACAGGGAAAGCGAGGGAGAGGAGGGACAACAGCAGGTGTCGGATGAGGCTGGAGCAGGACCCAGCCCCGGTCCCACACCGGGCGCGGTCGGAGCAGGAGCGGCAGTACCTGGCCCGACCCCAGCGCCCGTCCCGGAGCGGCTCCTCCCGCCCGCGGCCATCCCGGTCCCCATCCCATCCCATCCTCCATCCCGCACCCCGCCCGCCGAGCAAAACGCGGCTCCGCCCGGGACCCGCAGCAGACACCGGCCGGACCCGGATCCCGGTACCGGCCCCACCTCAGCACCTCGGGCTCCGCACAGCGCTCCGAGCGACGGCCCCGCCGCACCCCGGGCTGAGCATCCCCTGCACCGAGCGGGGCGGGCGCGGCCCCGCCGGGATTTATGGGCGGGGCGGGGCGGGGCCGGCCCAGGTGTGAAGGGCGGGGCCGGCCCAGGTGCGCGGGGCCCCGGAGCGGCTGCGCGGGGCGGGCCCGAGGGGATTTAATCCCCGGGAATTGCCTTTGGAGCCATTTGCCCCTCGGCGCTCGCGGCGGGAGGCTGCGGCCGGGCCGGGCTCTACATCTCTCTCTCTTTTCTTCTGCGCTTCTTTTGCTCTGTATTTCTTTTCCTCTACACCGCTCCTCTCTCCCCTCCCCTCCTCCCCTCCCCACCCTCTCCCCCAGCCCTCCCCTCCCTCCCCCCCCCCGGCCCAGTCCCCCCCTATCCCCCTCCTATCTCCCTACACACCCCAACCCTACCCTGCCTCTCCAGCCTCTCCCTCCTCTCTCCACCCTTCCTTCCCCTCCCCACCCCGGCTCCCCTCTGCAATCTCTCCCTGCTCCTCTTCCCCCCCAATCTCCCCGCACCTGCCGTCAATCCTCCCCCCTCCTTCCTCCACTTTTCCTTCCCCCCACCCCGGCTCCACCGGCCCCCTTTCCAGGATACCTTCCCCCCACACCTTCCTCCTCCTTCCCCCCAACCTGCCTTCAATCCTTCCCTTCCTTCCCCCACCCTGCCTTCCCTCCAGCCCCCTCCCCAGCTGCCCTGCACACCCCGACCCCCCACCCGCCCTCTGTCCTTGTCACCCTCCCGCCGACCACCCCCTCTGCCCCCTATTCCCGTTCTCCATTCCCCGCTCTCCTCCTTTCCCCGCAGCCGCGGGGCTCGGGGTGCCGGATAATAAAGCCCAGAGGGCCGGAGCCCGGCGCCCCCCGCCCTCGCTGGAGCCCCCACACGGGGCCGGACCCGCTCGGCGGGTCCCCCCATGCCGGTCAAACACCGCCCGACACCGCCGGGGTTCCGGCTTTCCCCACATCACACTGGGGGTCCCGGGGGGTCGGGGCTGGGGCTCAGGGAGGGGCCCCTCCTCCGGGGGGGGTCCTGGGGGGAGGGGGGGTGGGTGGGTTGGGGAGGGATCCCCTCCTTAGGGGGGGTCCGGGAGGGTGGGGGTTGGGGAGGGAGGGCCCCCTCCGGAGGGGGGGTCCGGGGGACTTTCCCCCTCCAGTCCCCGTCCCCTCCGCCGGACTCCCCTTCTCCGGACGGGGTCGGCCCCGGCCCCTCCCGGGGACCCCCTCCGGACAGGGGCCCGGGGAGGGGTGGGGGGGCAGGAGGGGAGGGGCTGCTCGTTCGTTTGGCCATTTCTGTCTCTGTTCACGCTGCAGAGCGACGTGACCCCCTCTGCTTCCCCCCACCCGCCCCCTCCCTCCCCCCGGGCCCCTGTCCGGAGGATGGGTCCCCGGGAGGGGCCGGGGCCGACCCCATCCGGAGAAGGGGAGTCCGGGGGAGGGGGCGGGGACTGGAGGGGGAAAGTCCCCCCTCCGCCCGCCCCCTCCCCCGGAGGGGGCCCTCCCTCCCTAACCCCTCCCCGGGACCCCCTCCTAAGGACGGATCCCCCCCCAACCCCCCACCCACCCCAACCTCCCCAACCCCTTTCCCCCCCAGGACCCCCACAGGAGGGCCCCTCCCTGACCCCCAGCCCCGACCCCCCCTGTGCTGTGTGAAAGCCGCAGGTGCCGGCGCTGTGTGCGAACAGCGCTGCGGAGCCGCCGAGCGGGTCCGGCCCCGTGTGGGGGCTCCAGCGAGGGCGGGGGGCGCCGGGCTCCGGCCCTCTGGGCTTTATTATCCGGCACCCCGAGCCCCGCGGCTGCGGGGAAGGGAGGAGAGGGGAGGACGGGAAGAGAGGAGAGATGGAGCGTAGGGGGGGTAAAGAGGGGTTCGGAGGGAAGCGGGAGGAGAAGGGAAAGGCCAGCTGGACAAAGTGGAAGGGTGCACAGAGGAGGCGGAGAGGGGAATAGAAGGGGGTAAGCGGGGTAGGGACAGGAGAGGAAGGAGGGTGTGGGGGGGTCGGGTTTGGACGGAGGAGGGAAGGGGTTTGGGGGAGGAGGGAAGGGTTTCGGGGCGAGAGGGAAGGGAGGGAAAGGGGGAGAAAGAAGGAGAATACGGGGGGAAGGAAGGAGGGACAGAGGGGGGGACAGGAGGGGAGGCCGAAGCCCCCGCTCCTCACCTGCGGAGCCCGCGCACGGAGCTCCCGCCCGCACGCTGCTCGGAGTGAGCAAATGGCGAGTGAGGCGATTCCCGGGGATTAAATCACCTCGGCCCCGCCCCGCGCAGCCGCCCTGGGGCCCCGCGCACCTGAGCCGGGCCCGGGCCCCGCCCCTGAAACCGCGGCCCCGGTACCGCCCGGCCCCGCCCCGGCTGCACCCCGGGCCCCGCCTCACGGAGCCCCGGCTCCACCCGGGCCCCGCCTCACGGAGCCCCGGCTCCACCCGGGCCCCGCCTCACGGAGCCCCGGCTCCACCCGGGCCCCGCCTCACGGAGCCCCGGCTCCACCCGGGCCCCGCCTCACGGAGCCCCGGCTGCACCCCGGGCCCGCCTCACGGAGCCCCGGCTCCACCCCGAGCCCCCCCTCACGGAGCCCCGGCTGCACCCCGGGCCCGCCTCACGGAGCCCCGGCTCCATCCCGGGCCCCGCCTCACGGAGCCCCAGCTCCACCCCGGGCCCCCCTCACGGAGCCCCGGCTGCACCCCGGGCTCCCCCCGAGCCCCGCCCTGCCCGGTCTGGGGCCGGATCCATCGCTCGTCGCCCTGCCCCTCACACCTGGGCCGAACCGGGGCTGGGACCGGGGCCGGGGCTTCGGGTCCTGCCCGTGTCCGCTGGGGCTCCCGGGGCCGGAGGGCCGGGGCGGGACTGGCGCCGGGACGGGCACCGGGCTCGGGAGGAGCCGCTCCGGGCCGGGCGCTGGGCCGAGCCCGGCGCTGCCGCTCCCGCTCCGGTTGCGGCCCCGCCGGGGCTCCGGGACCCCCCGGACCCCGCCCGTCCCTGCAGCGCGGGGAATTTGTTCTGAATTTTTCATCCAGCATGAGCAGGTAATTGTCATGGAGAAACCCCAAAAATAAAGGATATGGGGTCGGGGGACCGGCAGTGATCTGCTTTAAATTAAAAACCCATTATTTGGGAAAAATAAATTTGTGGAACAGCTCATTTCCAGTCCTGGACCGGCTTGTGTGTGAGTGGCTGTGATTCCAGCTGCTCCCACGGGATTTTCAGCCTGTGGGACTCCAATGAAATGCCAGGTGCTGAGCAGGATAGCAAATGATGGGAAAACTCTCTGGATCAGGCAGTGTCCCAAAGAGCTGGCAGAGCCCAGCATCCCTGGCTGGAATTTGGGGATCCCAGCACAGCCCCTCCACAGTGTTCCTGTGGCTCTGGCACTGCCCAGCATCCCTGCCCAGGGCTTGGGGTTCCAGCACAGCTCCCCCAGCACATCCCGCTGCTCCCTCAAGTCCCCTTTAACCGGGGTCAGTATTTGGGCTGGGGGCACACAAACCCGGCAGAATTGGCTTTAACCAATTTTGGGGGATCTCCCCTCTCCCCTCCTCACTGAATTCCCGCAGCCACAGCCCGAGGCTCAGCTCCCCCTCCCCTCAATCTCTCCGAGGAACTGCACTTGGATTTCCCAATCCGGCAGGGCAGCAGTGCCTCGGTTCTGCTCATTGTGTATCCTGATTGCAGTAACTGCTTCAGAAACAATTCAAAGTCAGAGAATGAAGAGACGATGAGGAGGAGCTGCCAGCTCCAACCAAGAGCTGATCAAACCCCTTCTCAATGATTTGCTTTAATTAAACAATGTAAATGAACCATTCAAAACCACATTGATACTTTTTTTGCTTTATTCTTTTTAATCAAGTTATAAACACTGCAGAATATAAAAGAACCCTTTTAACCCCAGAAACTCTTCTAGGAGATACACAGGGCAGGGCAGGGCTGCACTGCACCCCAAACTGAGAACTGGGAGAACTGGGAGAAAAGAAAATCCAGAGTGAGATTCCTGAGAGGTTGGTGCAGCTTCTGCCAGCCAGAACAATCCTTGGTCTGCACACACACCTGTGAATCCCAGGAACCTGGGACGCCACCAAAATCCTCCTGGGCCTTTTCATTAAAAGCAGATTTCCACAGAGAATTAATGAAATACAGAAAATTAAATGGAAATGGAAAGGAGCAGCTCCCCCAGCCCATCGGGCTGCAGCATCCAAAAGAAAATGAACAGGAAGCTCATGGACTGGGACCGTCCCCAATCCCAAATGCCTCTGTGGACACCACCCTGCTCTGGTTTATCAATCACACCACCCTGCTCTGGTTTATCAATCACACCACCCTGCTCTGGTTTATCAATCACAATCACACCACCCTGCTCTGGTTTATCAATCACACCACCCTGCTCTGGTTTATCAATCACAATCACACCACCCTGCTCTGGTTTATCAATCACACCACCCTGCTCTGGTTTATCAATCACCGCTCCCTGAGCGGACAAACCCTTCAGCTTCGCCTCCAACTCACCGAGTTCCCAACTGCGGCCACCGAGGTTCTGCTGCCCCGTGCCCGGGGTGGGACCCAGGAGCACGGGCAGGGTCTGGCCCCACGGGAACGCTGCCCGGGGAGCAGAGGGAGCTGATCCAGGAGCACAGGCCGGGTCTGGCCCCACGGGAACGCTGCCCGGGGAGCCCAGGGAGCTGATCCAGGAGCACGGACAGGGTCTGGACCCACGGGAACGCTGCCCGGGGAGCCCAGGGAGCTGATCCGTGCCCAGGGAGCTGATCCAGGAGCACAGGCAGGGTCTGGTGCCACAGGAACGCTGCCCAGGGAAGCTCCCAGTCCCTTCCAGTGGCAGGAGAGGGAAATCAGCTCGTGCAGAGGGACAATGACACGAGAGCTGCAGGGAGAGAGCAGCAGAGACAGGAGAGGAACAGCAACACCAGAGCTTTCCAGAGGGAACCCCTGACAAATCAACCTCCAGGACCTGGGGAAAACGTTTTCCAGCTGAGCTGTGAGACCATCTACTCCTGTCTTCCACTCCCTGACCTTTCAGCCACAGCCAGGAGCTGCTCTGGATGGGAGGTCCCCTCTGTGCCCATGGATGTGGCTTTTCCCTCACTGCCCCCATGGTCTATGGAGAGCCGGAGAAGGAAAGGAATGAACAGGGAATAAAGTATCCATAAATACAGCAGGTATGGCCACATGCCCTCATTGAGGTCATGTAACAAATAATATCCCAAGTTATGGGATTAAAGTGCCTTTTAGCTGGGAAAAGCAAGAGCCAACATTCCTGGTTCCCATCTCTGACACCTTCCCTGTGCAGTGCCTGTCACCCTGGAGTGCCAGGACAAGGGGGAACGGCTTCCCACTGGCACAGGGCAGGGATAGATGGGATATTGGGAAGAAATTCTTCCCTGTGAGGTGCTGAGGCCCAGGCACAGGCTGCCCAGAGAAGCTGTGGCTGCCCCTTGGATCCCTGGCAGTGTCCAAGGCCAGGCTGGACGGGGCTTGGAGCAAGCTGGGATAGTGGGAGGTGTCCCTGCCCGTGGAACTGGATGGGCTTTCAGATCCCTTCCCACCCAAACCATTCCAGGATTCCATGATTCTACACAAGACAACCAGTGCTCAGCTTTGAGCTGGGAATTTTAGGGAGTCAACTAAATGACCAAATTAAGTCCAAGCTGCTAATATTTTATGGAATAGCAACCTCTAGACAGTAATAAACACTTAGAAAGCCAAGGGAAGTGCCCAAATTAGCAAACAGCCTGAGGCTGTGGTGTCTGAATATTGGGTTGCAATGAGATGAACCCCCCACCTGACCAGTGACCCAGGCTGGGACACAGCTGTGTCCTCCCAGTAGGGAATTCCCCCAATAACTCTGTTACGGATCCTGAAGAGAAAATGACAATAACAATTATTAATAAAAATCAAAAGGTCACATGTTACAAACAGATATCTGTGTATCTATCCCACACATAAATTACATGTGCAGAGTCTCAGTTAAACACTGAATTTGGCTGAAAGTTTCAAAACTAAGGAAAAACTGCTTGTCACCCTGAGATTTGTTCACGCTGTGGATAAGAAGTCCAGGTGTGTTTCTGAAGATGCTGAAGAGCTGAAATCACTTGTTCTCATCTTTGGATTACCAGAGGAATGGGGAGATGGTGATGCCTGATTTTGTTTTCCCTAAACACATCATGGATTTAAATAAACCAGAAACATCCACAAATGGGACAGCTCTGTGTCTTGCATCATGACTAAAATGATTAAAGGCCATTTCTGCAGCTTTTAAAATAAAAGCAATTATTCAAGAGCAGTCCTAGAGGTCTTTCATACAACCAAGACTTGTCTTACATGGCTCCATGCAAGGATCACACTCATGATAAAACCCCACCCCAAAATCGAGCTTAAGCAGAAAGAGAAGTAATGAAGTGCTGACCTTGGAGCAGCTTGTCCAGCCCTTTGGAGCCAGTGCTGCTCTGGATGATCTCTGACCATCGCTGGTGGGATTCTGTGGCCGTGGTGAAGCCCATGGGAGCCAGTGTGGCTGCATCAGCCTGAGGGAAAACCCAGCTGAGCAGTGCCAGGAGAGCTCATGCCACTCATTAACCCCCAGTAATTAATTAGTATTTCCTGCCTTGTGGAGAGGCACCTGTATCATTCCATGCACATTTCACAGACCTTGCATGAGCTGGTACCTCTGAACAGAACTGGAATTCTGCTCCAAGAAAAAGCTCCAACATCCCTTTTGTGTGTTTCATGGAAATATCCTCTCCTTCAATTCAGTCCTGTCCTGGTGCATTTTGCCTTTTCCCATCACGAGTCATGTCACACCTCCAATCACCTTTACTGCCCTTTGGAGAACTTCCAAATTCACCACAATTCTTTCAGCCACCAGAAATAAATCTGTGGAATATCCTGGGTTAAAGTTCCAGAACATCCTTAGTGGGATTTTGTCAGCTTTGGTTTCACTGATGCCTTTAACATTCAGCAGCTCCTTCTCTGGTGCATGAGCCACAGCCCCCACTGTGTGAAATCCAGCCTCTACCAGCTTCTTCCCATCACTGGAATTTGTGCCACATTGCTGGGAGGGAGGGGGAAAAAGGACACCTGTTAGTAATTTTCGATTGTTTTGGGGGTTGTTTTGACACAACACAAGCAAGAATTTATTGAAGAAGTTTGCAGATTCACCTTGTTTTGAAGGAAAAGAGTTTAGGTTGGCTATTATGAGGGAATTCTTCCCTGTGAGGTGCTGAGGCCCTGGCACAGAGTGCCCAGAGCAGCTGTGGCTGCCCCTGGATCCCTGGCAGTGTCCAAGGCCAGGCTGGACGGGGCTTGGAGCAAGCTGGGATAGTGGGAGGTGTCCCTGCCATGGCAGGGGTGGAGCAGGATGAGCTTTAAGGTCCCTTCCACCCCGAACCATCCCACGGCTGCAGCTCCAGCGGGGCGGAGCCGGCAGCGCTCCCGGGGCCCCTCCCGGTGCCCAATTCCAGCCCTTTGTTCCCGGCCCTTCCCGAGCCCCTGCCCCAATTCCAGCCCTTTGTTCCCGGCCCTTCCCGAGCCCCTGCCCCAATTCCAGCCCTTTGTTCCCGGCCCTTCCCGAGCCCCTGCCCTGAGCTGCCGCCCTTTGCTCTGCACCAGGGGCCACCCCAGCCACTGCTCCCCCTGGAATGTCCCCCCACCCCGGGTGTGTGGCTGCTGGGAGCCCGGAGGTGCCTCGGGGTTGGGTTTTTGGGAGGATGATTGGGATGTAGCACCCACTGCAAGCACTTGAGGGACTGCACACATTTGCACAAAAATGCTGATTTGTGCCCAGGCCTGCCAGAACACCCACCATGCAGAATTCCAGGGCTTCTTCCCTCTTTCTCCACTGCCACTGGGTTAAACTGGAACCTCTGGGAGATGGAGGCTCCCAGGAGAGGTTTGCAGGGAGAGCAGAGATCATCTAATCCCACCTGGCCTCAGGTTCCTCAGCTCCTCAGTGCAGATCCACCAAGGGCACAGGAGCTGGGGGCCCGGAGCAGCAGAGCCGGGGCTGGCAGGGCTCTGCCAGCTGCTCCTCCTGGTCCATCCCTGTCCTGGCTGGGAGCAGCAGGGATGGGCACGGGGCTGGCAGGGCTCTGCCAGCTGCTGCTCCTGGTCCATCCCTGTCCTGGCTGGGAGCAGCAGGGATGGGCATGGGGCTGGCAGGGCTCTGCCAGCTGCTCCTCCTGGTCCATCCCTGTCCTGGCTGGGAGCAGCAGGGATGGGCACGGGGCTGGCAGGGCTCTGCCAGCTGCTGCTCCTGGTCCATCCCTGTCCTGGCTGGGAGCAGCAGGGATGGGCATGGGGCTGGCAGGGCTCTGCCAGCTGCTCCTCCTGGTCCATCCCTGTCCTGGCTGGGAGCAGCAGGGATGGGCACAGGGCTGGCAGGGCTCTGCCTGCTGCTCCTCCTGGTCCATCCCTGTCCTGGCTGAGAGCAGCAGGGATGGGCACGGGGCTGGCAGGGCTCTGCCTGCTGCTGCTCCTGGTTCATCCCTGTCCTGGCTGGGAGCAGCAGGGATGGGCACGGGGCTGGCAGGGCTCTGCCTGCTGCTCCTCCTGGTCCATCCCTGTCCTGGCTGAGAGCAGCAGGGATGGGCACAGGGCTGGCAGGGCTCTGCCTGCTGCTCCTCCTGGTCCATCCCTGTCCTGGCTGGGAGCAGCAGGGATGGGCACAGGGCTGGTAGTGGTGCTGTGCCCCCAGGGGGTTTAATCAGCAGCTCCAATCACCTCCTGCTCCTTGGGCTGCCCCGAGGTGCCCTCACAACCCAGAGCAAACTCCAAGCTGGGAGCACCATCCCTGGATCCCAGCCCTTCAGGAGCCCATTCCCAGCCCCTGAGAGCAAATGCAATTTTCTGTCCCTCATCTGCAGACCCTGAACAACGAAGCTCCAGCTCTGGTGAGCTCGAGGAGCTGGAGCCACGTTAGCACAGGACATGCCTGTCTCCCATGGCAGCAGAGCCAGGAGCCCAGGGCAGGAGAAGGAGCTGAATGGAAGCACAAACTGGAGAGCTTTCTCACCACAGCTCAGCTGTTTGCTGCTACCCAAACCAGTTCTTGCAGTAAATCCCAAGTGTTTGCTCCTCCACTCTGCCACAGTTCAGCTCCAGTACCACTGGATTTGGAGCCTTTCAGTGACCAGGGCAGCTGCAGGTGCCACGGACAAGACCTTGGTGGGGACTTTTCCTTGTCAGCAATTTGCCAAGGGACCCTCAAAACACCAATCCTGTTGTTTGCATTCATGGAACTTGTGGGATTCTCAACCCTGCAAGAGGCAGAAGCAACAACAACCCTGGCCTTTCCTCACTAGGACTTCCAAAATAAGGCAAGGTTCAAATGACCTTCAAAGACACTGATTTAACAGAGAGGGGATTCCATCCCTCCTGAAATTCATCAGGAATTAGAAATGGGCACAAAATAAAAATGAATGATTCCTATGCCCTACATCATTTACTCTTCTCATCAGTCCACAACACTCCCCCCAAGTGGCAGAAAAAAGGAGACACACTCAGGTTAGGGTTAAACTCTGTTTCCTTTCTCTTCCCAGGACAACCTGAGGAAGCACATCCAGAATCCCCACACTTTGGAGTTGGTGCATCTCCTGTTTGGGCCACTGGAACTGGGAAATCTCATTCACAGGTCCCACGAGGAGAAGCAGCTTGAAGTAAACACAGGAACCCCAGCAAATCTGAATCTCTCCACCCAATCAATAAAGCCTTACTGTGAATATCAAAACCTGGGCCTCCAGAGCTTTTTTTATCAGGAATTAGATCCCTAGATTTGTTCATTTCCAAATATTATCTCTTCCCAACAAAGCACTGGGCATCCAAGGAATATAGAAATGGATGTGCTAACCTCTGGTTACTCCTCTGGAATGTCAGAGCTTGGAAAAAAGGGCAGTTGGGGCTTTTCCTGGTGGTATCCATGATTTGTATTTTACCTAAGAGCCCCTTCCCACATCTTGCCCTGTAGCCACCAAAAATCCACCTATTCATTCCCCAGCTGCTTCCTCCCTCTTTTTCTTTATCCAACAGAATTTTAACAGGTGAATATTCTCCTCTGGAATAGCACCTTTCAATCCAAACCTAATAGCAAACAAATAATTTCCTTTGACCTTCCTTATTGGGATTTCACCAAGAGCTGGTGGATGGAAACTGATCCTCTCCTGGCCCCTGCTGGATTCCTGGAGCAGGGATTCTTTCCCTCTTTCCCCCCTCCCCTTTTCAGGCTTTATTCCACAGCTTTTGCTTCTAATCCCTGATCCTTTCCCTCACTCCAGGAGCTCCCAGCAGTTCCACACCCTCTTTTCTCCCATCCTGATCATTTCTCCAGGAATGGATCTGTGCATTTCAATTCCCTTCTCTTTCCTCCAACAATTCCCACCTATCCAGAGCTAAAGCTGACACAAGGAGTGCTTGGTGCCCACAAATCCAAATGCAGCCCCTGCCATCCCTACACAGCAACTCCAAACACACAATCCTGGAAAATCTGCATCAATTCAAACCTTATATTCAGGCTCCATGGCTCAGGCTGCAGCACAAAGTCAGGGCAGACAAGGGATCCACAGAAGTTGTGGGATTTTCTGCTCTTCCTGCAATGGCATTTAAGGCTGAGCAGCTCAGAACAAGGCCTGAGCAGACAGGACTGGAGAATCAACACCAAACAACAACCCCTGTGCTTGGCAGGGCCTGGAGCATCCCAGCCCAGGCTCTGGGCTTCATCTGCCTGCCTCCCCTGCAGCTCACCTGGCATGGGAACTGGTAAATCACAAACCAGACAAGCAGACACTTCCTGAAACAGAAATAAAATCCAGCTGCACCAAAGCCCACGGCCACATTTAGAAACCATTCAACAAAAAAACCCTTGGAAAAGCAAAGGTGATGTGTGGTGACCTGGAGCTCCAGGGCACTGAGGGGAAGGTGGGAACAAGCAGCCAGCAAACAGCTCCCACTGCTTCTCACTCCAGCCACGGCAGCTGCCCTCGAATTTCACACCCAGCATCTCTCCCAAGCTCAAGAGGCCAACAAAGGCACTCCAAGATTCACTTCAGACTTCTCTAGTGCTGCGCTGGCCATGATCCTTCGGGCACAAGGAACCTTCCAGACCGTTCCACACCTTCACATCCCACTGGCTCTTTCTGGCACGGCTGGACCAGTTCCCTGTCCCTTCCAAAAGGATCCTTCTGAAGTCTCTTTCTGAAGCCAGAACATCCCCAGCTTTGCTTTGCCCTTAAATGTTCCGTTCCCTGCACAACCAAGGCCCTTCTGGGGCAAGCGACAGCCGAGGGATCCGAGCGGGGAGCCCGCCTGGGGGCAGGAACGTGTGTGCCCTGAGCCTCCCCTGCCTGTCCCTGCCGGCCCTTCCCTCCCACCACGGCCCCAATGGCCCCGGGCTGTCCCCGCAGGCAGAAACGATTCCCGGGAACACCAGGAGCTGTCCCCAATGTACCACCGGGCTGTGAGAGGCAGGGAAACAAAACCAGCAGCTCCCGGGGAAACCAGGGGCACCTGCTGAGCCAGCGGCAGCAGCCGTGAGAAGGGCACGGCACCTCACCAAAACCGCGTTAAAAGGAATGTCAACACCTCGAGAATCATCACCTCAGTGTGGAATTCCTAAAGGAAAACCAAAAAGGATTTTTTATTTTCAGATGCTCGGGCGAAGTCCATCACCTTTTAACCCATTTCTGTGGCTTGTTTCATGTTCATTTCCCAGCTCAGGCGTGGCTGCCAGCGGCCCCTTCAGCAGCGCCCGGGGACACGAACACCGCCCTCACCTCCTCGGCCCCGAGTGCATCCGGCACTCCCGGAGAGCTGCTGGCAGCTGGAACCCTCCCTGCTCCCCCTGCCCGGCAAACCCTCACCTCCTGCCGGAGAGGAGCCGCATCCTGCCGGGTGCTCCCGGCTCGGGGCCGGCGCAGCCCTTGGGGCGGGGGATGCTCAGGCAGCCCCGGTGATTGTTCTCCCTCCATGGTTTTGTGTTTCCCGGCGTTTCCCCGGGCCGGGCGGAGCCGTCGCGAGGTTCTCGCAGGAGTGGCGAGGCGTGGCCGCGACAGAGGCGGCACCACCGCTCCCGCCGCCCCGGCGCCGCTGAGCCCACAGCGGGAAACGCGGCGGAGAATGGCGCTGAGAGCGCGGGGTCGGCGCCGGGGGGATTCAGGCAATCCAAAAGACGCCTGTGAGAGGCGCGGGGTCCTTTTGGGGCACAATTTTCCTCCCTACTCAAGGCGCATGCGCCAAATGCCGCCATCTTTGGAAGGTCAAATAAGCCTGGTGCCTGCCAGCCATCTTCGGTATGGCATCACGTGTTTCCGGTGTGCTTCGCCATCTTTGGTGCTGGCAGAAGTCACTTCCTGTTAAGACTCCATTTTTAGTGTGGCATCACGCGACTTTCTGTTCGTGCCACCATATTGAGTACTGGCAGAAGTCACTTTCGGATGAGACACCATCTTTAGTGCGGCATCACGTGACCACGGGGAGGGGCGTTTAGTTCGCCATCTTTGGTACTGGCGGAAGTAACTGCCGTTTAAGACGCCATCTTTGGTGTGGCATCACGTAGTTGCGTCCATTCGTCGCCATCTTGTGTGCTGGCAGAAGTCATTTCCGGCTGGGCCGCCATCTTTGGTGTGGTACAGCTAAGGCCCCTGCCCCTTACAAAGGTGTCTACACGGCTGCCTGAAGCCAACTCCGCTCTGATCCCCACCTGACTCCGGTTGCCGTTCCGCCCCGACCCTTCCTGCCATCGAACCTCCCACAGTGACACACAGGCTGGCACTTTGGAACAGACTGCAAAGGCAGGAAAAGGCTTCAGAAATGACTGTGAAATTCAAGGGAAAGGCCATTTCCAGGAGAGATGCTGGAGGAGGAAGGCAGCGTGTGCAGTTCCGAGCTGAGCTGCTCAGGCCAAGCCTCTGCCTGGGGTTTGATCTGCAGCTGCCCACCTTAGACCACGGCTCCCCACAGATCTCTGGTGGCTGCTCACAGCTCCCCCTTGTCTGCCCTGCCCGGGCAGGGAGCTGATGGGCGTTCTGCCAGTCTCAGTGTTTGGTTTGTAGTGCAGGCACGGTCAGTGCAGTCGTGTGTGTGGTCTCTGCTGTACGAGTTCCTGGTAAAGATGTGGTTCGTGGTCAGCAGGAGTGGTGGCTGAGGAAGGGATTTCTGAGGTGAAATTTAGGTGCCCTGGACTACACTTGTTGGTGACTATCCCATAAATTACCACTTGCAAAGCCCTTTGCAAACACACTCATCCCGCTCCTTTGCCTCCTCACAGAGCCAGCAGCTGGCTGGTGTGCAGTCTCTGTAAAATGGTAAATAAACAAAATAAACAGGAGCAAGCCAGTGTGACTCTCACCACACAACCCAGTGCTCTGGAGAGCTAATCCTTGTCTTGATCAGGTCCTTCCAGCTATACCTTACACTCTGCTAGGACACCACCACCTACTGTGCATTTGCCTTATGTCACCATAACCCCTCCGATGACACCAGGAGCCTTGGCAGGAGAGGGAACACAAAGGAGCAGGCAGGGAACAGGATCATCATCATCATCATCATCATCATCATCACCTTTTGTTCCACTTTCATGTCTTTCAGCTCTGGCCTGGAATCAGCTTTTTCATATATCACAGCCAGCCAGGTACTCAACATTAATCCGCTCAGAAGTTTTTCTGTGTTTTGCAACACACAAATCTTTGTGGCAGCCCTTTAAATCCTTGCACCTGGAGGGATCCAAACTTGCTTATGAACAATAATTCTTGGGTACCTCAAGTTTGAAACACATCCTCTGTGTGGCAGAGTGAATGCAATCCAACAATCCCCAGGTTAATGCCAAGCTTTGAGTTGTTTTGGGATGAATTATCCTTCATTTCCCACAATGGAGCAGATGTATGTAGACCACCTTACACCCACTTAACATACCCAAATGGACATGTGAATTTTGAAGTATTGAAAAAATTTTGAAGTATTTTGTTAATTTTTTTTGTTTAAAATTCTTGACTAATGTGATCTCAGTTCACAGGATTCTCTCTTAAATTGTCCACTGGAAATGGTATTTCCCAGGCTCACCTTGGTGTTTCTCAGAGTGGGCTGGGAGGTACTTGCAGAACAACATGGAAATCGAGGAACAGTGACAGTAACTCTCGGTTCCTGTGACAGTAACTTTGTGACCTTTCCCCAGATCACCTTCCACAGCTTTAATGAGAAAGACCTCCTTTACCTGCTTCTTACATCTTACTCTGAAGTGTTCTGGCTGGTGGACCAGCGTTTTGTATTTGACTGCTGGACCCTGCAAATATTTAAATCTATAAACCATTTTGATTCCTTTCAGATTAAAGAATTCACAATACTTCTCATTAAAGTCAGTGTCAGGGGTTTTCTCCCTTAATGAAAGTATTCAAAAAAAAAAAACAACCAATCCTTAAACAACTCAGTAGATTTTGTAAAACTGCCTCCATTCCAATATTAAAGATGTTCCTTGAGAAGTAGCTCTTGACAATATAAAATGTAACATATATTGGACACTATACTGTTTACTGGAAAGAAAAATAATTCAGCATTATTTTCACCCAATTCAGTATTAGGTGAAATCATTTCAGTACATAAAATTATTTGGAAATGCTGTGTTGAAATCTTAGGTTTTGCAATTGTTGAAAAAGAACCTTTCTTCTTTATTGGAAGGTGTTACCACCTCTCCTCTCCTCTCCTCTCCTCTCCTCTCCTCTCCTCTCCTCTCCTCTCCTCTCCTCTCCTCTCCTCTCCTCTCCTCTCCTCTCCTCTCCTCTCCTCTCCTCTCCTCTCCTCTCCTCTCCTCTCCTCTCCTCTCCTCTCCTCTCCTCTCCTCTCCTCTCATTTTCCCCAGGAAATACAATTACAGAAATTGATTTTTATCTCCAAAATGTTTATGTTTGGATGAACACCACATTTTGTAATTTTAAAATCTGGTAGTTCAATCTGTCTTTGCATTACCTTAGGGGATCAGTGTGTCTTGCTCCAGACCTGCAGGCACCTTGCATATCCCCTATCATGTAAAAACCTTCATGAATCCCATTTTTCCCCTCATATTTCTCAGCAGAGCCTGAGGCCCCTAAAGAGACACCTTATAAATAGAAAAAGTTATTCCTATGCATAAATCACCAGATAAACTCTACCCATGGGATCCAGAAATCTTAAGGGCTGCTTTTGCCACTTCTCAGCACCCCAAATTCAGTGGGATTGGTTTCATTCCCTCAGGATTCTGGAGAAAGAAGGGAATGAATGATTCTGCATCCAGTCTGAGTGCTACATAATATGTGGAATAATTGCACATCAAGTGAGGAGGATGTAAGGGACTGTTGCAAACCAGCTCATTTACTGAAAAAAAGGCAGCATCCCGTGAAAGGAGAAATTTCTGATCATCTAATTAAGAAATATTAAATTATCCCTACACTTAAGGGGTCTGAGCTGCCAGTTCACTTAGAAAGGGAGCAGAGGGAGGGTGGAAGCAGGGATGTGTAATTTGGGGGGAATACAGAGACACTGCCCAAGCACTCAGGGATTATGTTAGGAAAACCAAAGGAAAAGCCAAAAGGAAATGAAGCTGGTGAAGTGTGTCAAAGGCAAAAAGGAGCACTTCTGTAGGGAAATGGCAAAAGGAACATTAGGGAAAATGGGAGCCACTGCCAAATGGGACAGGGGACCTGGTGACACAGGACAGGGAAAAGACTGAGGTGCTGACTCCACCTTTCCCTCAGTCTTTACAAGAGCAGCCTTCAGGAATGCCAGGTCCCCAGAGCAGAGAGAAAGGTGTGACACAGGAGATCCTTGGTGGAACAGGATCCTGTCAAGGGATACTCAGGCAAATTGGACATGGCTGATCCCATGGGCCTTGATGGGATGGATGCATCCATGAATGCTGAGGGAGCTGGGAGATGTCACTGCAAGGCAGCTCTCAAAGGAAAGCAAATGTCACCCCCATCCTCAGCATGGCAAGAAGAAGGACCAAGGGAACAACAGCCCAGTCAGCCTCACCTAGATCCATGGGAAAGGCATGGAGCCACTAATCCTGGATTTCCAGACACATGAAGGACAAGCCAACCTCAACCAGTCTGTGGTTCTGTATTTTTCTAAGTTCTATAAAATGGTAATTTACAATAAGTTGATGGGAAGTATTCAGAGAATGTAGAGAGGCAGAAATTATTTTCCCCATGCAAAAGTTTTTGTTAGCTGCGCTGGTGGATTGATTTCTTCCAATGTAATTCTTGAAAGAACTTTGAATACTGAAGAAGAGGAAATGTATTATAAATTGGCAGCAAGAAAAGGAAAAATGAGATTACTCTATAATCCTCTCTTTAAAATATTAAAAAACCCCAACCAAAAACAAAACAAAACAAACGAACAAACAAAAAACCAAACCAAAACAAAAAACCACCCCCCCCAAAAAAAAATCCCCAAAAAACAACACCCAAAACAAAACCAAACAAACAAAAAACCCAAACAAACAAAAAAACACCCCAAACCAAACAAAACCAAAAAACCCAGGGGAAAGTATTGCCAATTTTCTATCACAGTACATTTCACAGCTTGTATACTGTAGTTTTTTTTGTTGAATGGGTTTTTCAGTAAACTCTAAAATTAACTGGAGGAAGAAAAAATTAACAACTTCACTGAAAATAAATTTGATGTATCAAGTGCACGTCAGTGTCTTGATTATACATTTGCCATAACATAATTAAGCTATCCTCTTGAAATTAATTGCAATGAGCACCTCTTAAAAATCTTCATGTACCCTGAAAAATTTAAAGGAAACAGAGTGACATATTCTTAAAGTGATGTAATGAACACAGCATTGAGAATTAAAAGGTATGGGGTAAAAATCTATTTTTGTTTCTTATGTGTACAGTGGGATGCAGTGAGGAGAGCTGTAATAGCAGCTGGCTTTGCTGTCTCAGGGACGTTCAGCAAAGGATGCTCTCCAAAGACATTCACTTTAGCTGTAAGAACTGTCAAGAAATTGTTGAGAAGTGGAGATCAGGAGGGCAGATAAAGGAAAAAACAACCAGGACCATGCCCTTGAGTGGTCAGGTATACAGAGAAGTAAGGCAAAGCTTTGTGTGTAGAAACACTTTTTTTTGTTGCCTGCAGAGAAAGTGGAGAAGACCGTGTCCCTGATGCTCCAGTTCAGGCATCCATCTGGGAGAAAACGACAGACACAAGCAGAAAGTGATACGGGGAGAATGTGGAATAAAGATGGGGTGGTGGTGTGTGCAAACCGCAAAAAGGCAGGAGAAACGTCACCAAAACGACACTCGTGGAGGCTGCACAAAAACTGGGAGAAGGACAGGGAAAAAGAAGAAGGCAAAAAGCCGAGAGAGAGATACGGGCAGCGGCAGCGGAATGAGGCAGCAGCGGGACAGCAGGGGGTGGGGAACTAAAGGACACCGCGGGAATGAAAGTGCCGACGTGAGAAGAAAAGTTGGAAGAAATAGGAGTGACCGCGCCAATGCACACACCCCGCGCCCCCTCAGCACCCCACAGCCCCTCGGTGACACCCCGCGCCCCCTCAGCACCCCACAGCCCCTCGGCACCCCACAGCTCCTCGGTGCCACCCCACAGCCCCTCAGCAAGGCGTTCCTACCTGGCACCGCACACTCGGACCCCAAACGCCCTCAGACGGACCCTCCCGCCTGCGCGCCCCCGCGTTATCTCCGTCCAGCGCCGTGCCCGCGCAGCCCCCGAGCTCAGGGACCCCGAGGCCTCAGGGACCGCGCAGGGCCGCGCACAGACAGACAGACAGACAGACAGACAGACACCTGTGTGCACCTGTGGCCGTGTGTGTCCGCACTGACAGGCACGGACAAGCGGCTGGAGAGCGCCCGCCCGCGCCGTGCAATGGATTCCCCGAATCACGGGACATGCCCTGAGCTGGAAGGCGCCCCACAAGGATCACCGCATTCCAATTCCCGGCTCTGCGTCCCCAGCAACCCCACCCTGTGCATCCCTGAGAGCGCTGTCCAAATGCTCCTGGAGCTCTGGCAGCCTTGGGGCTGTGACCATTCCCTGGGGAGCCTGTTCAGTGCCCCACTACCCTCTGGGGGAAGAACCTTTTCCAGCCTGACCCTCCCCTGACACAGCTCCAGCCATCCCTGGGTCCTGTCCCTGGTCACCAGGGAGCGGAGATCAGTGCCTGCCGCTCCGCTTCCCCTCGCGAAGAAGTTGTAGATTGCCTGAGCTGAGTTGTAGAATGTAGATTCTCTCCTCGTGCCGTGCCATGCCATGCCGTGCCGTGCCGTGCCATTTCAGGCTATGCCGTGCAGTGTCATGCCGTGCCATGCCGTTCCGTGCCATGCCATGCCGTGCTGTGCCATACTGTGCCGTGCCGTGCCATTCCGGTGCTATGCCGTGCCGTGCTATGCTATGCTATGCCGTGCCATGCTGCTCCGTGCCGTTCCGCCCCATGCCATGCCGTGCCGTGCCATACTGTGCCGTGGCGTGCCATTCCGGTGCTATGCCGTGCTGTGCCGTGCCATGCCATTCTGGTGCTATAACGTGCCGTGCCGTGCAGTGCCATACTGTGCCGTGCCGTGCCGTGCCATTCTGGTGCTATGCTATGCCGTGCCGTGCCATGCCATTCTGGTGCTATACCGTGCCGTGCCGTGCCATGCTATGCTATGCCGTGCCATACTGTGCCGTGCCGTGCCATACCGTGCCGTGCCGTGCCATTCCGATGCTATGCCGTGCCGTGCCATTCCGGTGCCGTGCCATTCCGGTGCTATGCCGTGCCGTGCCGTGCCGTGCCGTGCCATTCCGGTGCCGTGCCGTGCCGTGCCGTGCCATTCCGGTGCCGCCCCACGCGTACCGAGGCGGGACGCGCCCCCCGCACCGCCCGCCGGCGGCCGGCGCGGCTCCTTTAAATGCTAATGAGGCGGCGCGCGTGCCGTGCCGGCCCCCGCTGACTGTGTTAAAACTTCGGCGGGGCCATTTTGGGGGCAGTAAGACCGAGCGCGGCCGAGCACCCAACACCTCCGCCCGGCACCATGAGCGAGGCGCCGGAGACCAGCACCGCCAGCCCCGCGCCCGCCGCGCCGCCCGTCCCGGCCGCGGCCGCCGCGCCGCCCGCGCCCGCCGCCCCGGACGCCGCTGCCAAGAGCGCCGCCGCCGCGCCGGGTGCGGCTGTGGCTGAGGCGGCCCCCGGCGCCGCCGCCGCAGCCACAACCGCGGCGGCCGAGTCGAAGAAGAAAGTGCTGGGTGAGTACCGGGCCCCGCTCCCGACTTGGCGGCGCACCTGCGGCGGGGCAGGGGGTCCCGCCCGCCGCCGTCGCCCGGGCCGGCGCGCTGGGCCCCCCCCGCGGTGAGTCAGGCCGGGCCGCCTCCTCCTCCTCCTCCCCCGCGGGCCGGGGGAGCCGAGCGGCGCCGGCCGTGACGCGCTCGGGAGCTGGGCGGGAGCCCGTGTGTGCCTCATCGGCCCGGAGCGTGCGGGACGGCCAGCGCCGCACAGCCGGGCTCAGCCTCTCCCCGGCACCTGCCGGCGGCATCTCCCCCGGGAAAGGGCTGCTGGAGACCGTGTGTGCCTCTCCTTAGTGTTAAGGTCCCGGCACAACTTTTCTGTCCATAAAGAATACTGCTTTACCGATGTTTCCAGGTTTAGTGGAGTTTGTTTGTTTTGAGGGTTTTTTTTTTTTGGAGGGGCGGGGTTTAGTTTCTACTTTACTATCAGTAAAAAGGCAAATGAAATGCTATGTTGCCATCCTTGTGCTCAAGCCCGGTGCATAGCAAGTGTGACCCTTTTTCGTCGTGATTAAATAGGATCAACCTGTTGAAAGGGACAGGACTTCATTCTGCAGACTACTGCCGTTAGGGGTGTACTAACTATGTAACTTCCGAGGGTTGGGTGAAGGCAAAGCTGAAGCTGACTTACAGTGTAGAGTCCCAAATTTCGTTAAGGATACACAGGAGCTTTTCTTCTTGATGCAAGAAAGCGAAGCCAGGTAAAGGATTTCTCTGGAGTGGAGTTAGAAACAATTCTAGGGAGACAGAAATCGGAGGCACAGCTTATGTGATTCTTTTTTTCCCCGTTACCTCATTTGTCAGTAATTAGCACACAGGAATCAGCACATCCATATCTGCTGGTGTATCTGGCTGCTTCTTGCCTTAATGTGGCTTGTTTCATTCCTGGTAGTGTTTTTACCTTGTTCACCTGTTCCTATTGCTTGGAGAGAAGGGGTGGGGGGAAGTGAAGGTAGAAGTGCCTTTCCTGAACTAGAAGGAAAATGAAAACCACCGTGGTGAGGGTTTTGCAAAACGGCCTTATTGCTGGGCAAGCTTTTTATTAGGAATGATAAGGAACATGATCACTGCAAATGCTAATTGAAAATGGACTGGCTAAATGGTTAAAGTCCACTTCAAATGTCCCTGTTAATGGTCACCTGTGTAGGTATGCTCACTTAAGCCTTCTTTTACAAAGATCCCGTTAGAAGCAAAGTCATATGCTTGCTTGGGGCATCCAAATGTCTGACTTCTAGGAATATGGGTAAACGTTACTCAACTTTCTCTTTTCTGCTGGTCACAGGAAGCTTTGGCTCTCCTTGTTAAAAGGCTATTTTGTCATGGGTAGGAGTGGCTGATGATTGTTTCCTTTGATAGCATCAGAGTACAGCATCTTGCAGAAATATGTGGGCTTCTGCTTGCTGGTGGGATGTACGTCAGCACATCTACTGCCTTCTGTGACTCATCAGTTTAACTGGTTACTGTGTTTTCCTCTGGGTTTGTCCTCCTCCTTGTCCTCCTTGCCAGACTTCTCAGGCTTACCAGTGTCATGGATGTTCAGTGTCATGCTGTTGTCTGAGGTTCTTTTGGCCCACAGTGATACTTAGGGGAATAGTATTTCTCTAGCACATTGTCTTAGAGGGAATATATTGGAGTCTTCCCGCTGGAACAGTGTTGTTTTTAAACTGCGTACATAATCCTCCACTTAGCAGCAGCCAGCTGGCTACAGAGTGAGTTTTGACTGCCTCTCCTTCCCCAGCCTCTTGACCCCTCTGAGGGTTTTTGTCGTGCTTCCTAGGTTTCTTCCTTATCTGGTTGAAGTAGGCTAACAGATTCCAAAGCTGTTTTGCAGGGGAGGGAACGCATGATGTTGAGGGAAGCAGTGGTACTGGCATTGTTTCTCAAAGCAGGCTGAAACCTGTAGGTGCTGTTGGCACTATTTCTGTGTTCCCCCTCCTGTTGACTTGTGTGAGTGCAGAGAGCTCTTGCAGCCAATGCCATTGTGGTAGCAGGAAGTGTCTGTATGTGGTGATGTCTCTATGAAACTAAACCTAAAAGCACAGCTGTAAATATTGCTGCTGAACACTGTTTACTGAACCAGTGTTGGGCACTGAAACAATGTTTTTCTGTTCCAGTAAACAAGAATTCTTGGGAATGTATGTTGTACTAGGCAGAGTCCTTTTTTTCCCTAGGTAATCTCTCAGTTGTGTTAAGACTTTGCTGCTTCTAAATGAGAACTTTTTCTACTAAAAAGTGTATTAAAGGAGACCAAAAACTTAACTTCCAAAAGGGCAAGGAGAAAGGGCCTGTTATTGGCAGTAATACCAGCAGTGGTGCTGCAATGCACTGCTGTTGTCAGTTGTTCTTACTTGAGGGGTGTATGAGGATGGCAGGACTCCGTGAGACCAAGAGTCTGTCTGGCTCTGTCATCTCCTTGTGAATATTTAGAAAAGAATACAAGTGTAGAGTAAATGAAGATAACAATTTACAGTGTGTTCTTGCCTATAGCAGAGTGGCTTGGACTTCTAAACTGGAGATTCTCTGGTCTGTTTTAATTGCCTCTTGGTTCCTGCCACCCCCAAAAATTGTATGTGAGGTTTTTAGCAAGCAGTCATCTGTAGGTGACTAAGACTCTCTTCAAGTAAGGACTGCACAGGTTGCTTAGGTAGTTGTAATCAAGCTGTGTTAACAAGTAACAGCTCTTAAATTACAGAGATGAAAACTCTCCTTTTACTAGAGGTTTGAAAAGTACAGGTTTGTGGTATCCATCCAGTTGCTGTGAGGTAAGGAGGGGTTGAACTGCCTCCATCACTGTCAAGTTCCTCCTACACATTCCTGTAAGTTGGAGAAACAGGTTTTGTCAGGTCCTGTAAGACACTGCAGTGTGGCCTCTAAGTAGATGCTGTTTTACTGTAGAGACAGGAGTTTGCCTTGATCCTGGAAGTCATGGAACATGAAGTTGGTCACTTTGTAACTAAGCAATCGCAGGCCATCTTAGCAATAGGAGTACTAAAACCAAAGGAAAGTCTTCTGGGGTCTTCCTTGGTTAGTGTGATGCTGACAATGCAAGAAGGAGCTTTTCCAGAATAAGGATGTGCTGCCTTCCCACTTGAGAGAGTTGCACAGTACTTGATACTGCTTCTTGGGGCAGTTCTGGTTTCCAAGGAAGGAAGAAGGGTAACTGTAACTGAAAGAGAGGAATTTTAAACAGTTTCCTTTAGCTAATGTTTCATGTCTAGCTACTAACTAAAAGAGAACTGATGACTGGCAGTGGGATTTTCAGCTTTGCTGCCCATTTCTGGGATAAGAAATAAAGGGATGGATGGTCAGTTTGGAAACTAGAGCTAGGTTTTGTGCTGTGTGGTAAACCCTTGGTTGAAGAACAGTGCCTTAAAGCACTGTGTCTTGTTACTGCTTTAGAATGAACTGAACTGGGAGATGAAGGCACACTTTGAGTGTAAAGGGAACAGAATAAGTCTGGTTGCAACTTCATATGCAATTATAGAAGTATTTGTATAACATTATTGTAATTTCTTATATTTTAGATTAACTTCTGTAATTTTCTTTCCAGCCACCAAAGTTCTTGGCACAGTCAAGTGGTTCAATGTCAGAAATGGATATGGCTTTATCAACAGGTATGTTTAAATTCTGATAGCTGTATTTATGCTGTGCTAAGATTTGTGGTACACATGATAGGCCATGTGTTACTAATTGCAACAGAGACCTCAGGACCTGACTACAAGTTCATGCAGTTGATAGCCAGGCACTCAGCAAACTCTTTCTTAAACACCTCAGCCCCCAATCAAAGGTTATGTGTGTGGGGAGAAAACAGAAAGGGTCAAACTCACTATAAATTTGGTCCATTACCTGTTTCTCATGTTTACTTCTACTACACCCTGAATGAACTGCAAATTCTTTAGTGACTGCCTGTCTTTTTTTGAAGGCCTGAGAAAGGTAGGAGGATGAGGGGAAATACTTTTGGGTAAACTTCAGTGTTAACTGGTTGGTCAGAATATCTCCTGTGGATACTCATGGAGATTCTCTGATAATATCTCACTGGGTTTCATAGAAGTTCTTTCTTTGTATCTTTTGGGGGTTTTTTTTCCCTCTTCTCTGGGCACAAACCTCTGAATAGCATTGAGAATCCAAACAGCTGTAGGTGAGATTGATCATATTGCAACCTTGGGTGCAGAAGACCTATGCTTCTAATTTACTGGAGGAAACTCTGGCTTTTAAGGCTGAAATATCTTTGGGGTTGAGGGGCTTAAATATCTTGTGTGCTTTTTTGAGGGATGAAACTGCTGCATGCTGAATACTTGTCTTCCAAAAAAATATACCTGGCTAGCTGTTACACATCAGGTAGATTTGGGTGAGTTGGACAGTGCAGAAGGGGGTAGAAGACCCCGTGTTCATGGATCTGAAGCAAGTAGTGGTATGGTATTAATCTCAGTCTCTGGAGGTTATTATCCAGAGTTGTGTAAGCTTAGAAGAAAAGTTTTAATTAGAAGTCCTCTTAAAAACTGTAATAGCAGTTGATGTAAGAGCCTTCACCTGGTTGTGGTGTAATAACTTCTTAGCTTTCTTCCTAACATGAAGTCTACTGTTGCTTCAATCCAGGACAACAAATTTGGGATTCTGCCTTATCTTCACAAATTCTTTGACCCACTGTTCTGTTTGCTGAGAAGGAATTGAGTGAACAGATGGCAGGGCTTAGGCTCTTTTTTATTGTATGGGAACACAGATTCAAGGTCTCAGACTTATCTTTGTGTTTTGCATGTGGAAGCCTGAACTGTCTGGCCTAATCCAGAAAACCTCATGTTCATGTCTAGGTCCTCCTGCTGTGGACTCTGCTAACACCTCTTGTGCCTGGTTGCTTTGAGTTTCACTGAAAGGAGATCTCTGTTAACAGCTGTGGCCAGTCCTGTTGATAGTCTTGTTTGACCTCTGCGGTAACAGCTCAGGTTGCAGTCCCTCTGGAAGTGTTTTTGGGCAGTTGGAGTAATGAAAAACAAGCAGTCCAGTCATCAACTCTGCCCTGCATAAAAAGAAAACACTGAATGTTTGCCAGAAGATTACAGAGAACCTCCCCTGTCCTCTCACGCTTTTGAGGGCCCTGGAGTCTCTTCTCAAGCAAATGACCATAGAAGTTCAGAGCAGGGTTTTGGTAGCATAGGCTTAGACAGAATGGATGGAATTCAGGGCATGTGCTACAAGCTGAGAGAAGGAGGGTTTCACTTGAAAAGCCAGGAATTTCTAGTTAAGTCTCTTTAGTCTGAACTCTTATGACTTCTCACTTTCTTTTCACAGAAATGATACCAAAGAAGATGTGTTTGTTCATCAGGTAAGATAGCAGTAATTGTGCTTAGAGATGTGTACTATGACAGGTTTCTAATGCAGCTTCCTGCAATAGCTACCCAACCTTGTCCTGACTTCTCAGAATATTTTCTGCCTATAACTTGAATGGATATGTATATTGAAGTTTTCAGGGAGAAATATTAGGTTGTTTTCCTTCTCTATGAAGGGCTATGTATTTTAACCCTTCTTAACCCTTTTTGTCTGCTCTAGTTTGAACACTAAGGGTATTTTTTGGTGTGGTTTTTGTTTCGTTGTCTCCCCTTGGTGAGATGACTCCTCTGTGAATACCTTGCTACTGTTGTTTGTCCTTCCCCCTGTTTCCTCATGCTCCTTATATCTTTTGTTTCTTCCTACTCTCTTCACTTGCAGATCTGTTCTGTCTGCCCTCCCTGGTATTGGAGAGAAAGTGATCTAGTCTGGCTCTTGACCAGCCCAGGGTTGCCATCAGCTGTTTCTGCACGAGACAGCTGCTCTTAGGCAGAAAAGGAGAAAGGCTGTGTGCCCAAGCAGAGAGAGCTTGCCCAGCGGCTTGCTGTTGGCTAACTTTCCTTGAGCTGTCAGGAGACTGTTCTAAGTTTATACTGTGACTCTCAGGTTGCAGGCAAATAATGGCAAGACAGAGGATGCTGTCTCCATGCTGATGTCAACTGATGAGTTGGCTTAGATCTGGTTTTGCATCATTCATCAGAAACTGCAATCTTGCCCCTAGAGTTTGTCCCATATAAAATGTCTGCAGGCTCATGTGATCTTTGAAAGCATGAACTTTCTCTGTGGCTTAAGTGACAGTATTTCTGTCAAATGTAACCAGGAAGTTTGTTCCCAGAGCTGGTCACTGAGAAGGAGGATATGTGCATGTCTTTAGCCGATGAGTCAACACTGAGAGTTAGTTTAGTTCTTGTATCTGGTGACTAAGTAGTGGTAACTGTGGTAACAGTGGTAACTGTTTCTCTGGGTCATAGGGTGTACACCCATTATCTGAAGACCAAAGGGGATAAGTCTAGTGCCTGTTATGAGAGAAAATGATATTTAGAAGTGTGCACAGTACATGTTCCTGGTTCAGCTGGTGGGCTTGAGAGCTGTCAATGCATATACTGATTTTTGATGGTCATTTTCCTTCCTTAGCAGCCTGTGCTGTGGGCATGCTGACCCATTTGTGGTTGATGGGATTGTGTCCAGAGGAGGGTGAGAATACTTCCGGAAGAGAAGCATGTTCTGGATAGGCAGCACTGCCTTAAAGACAAATGAGGTTTCCTTGATACTTGTGAGACAATATCCTGGAAAATGGTGGTTGTGCTGACAGATAACATGGATCAGTGTTGTTCTGCTTGGGAAGGCTGAGACTCAAACAGAAAGCAAGTGTTATCTGTGCTGTTTTGTCTCCTTCAGCTGTAGAGAACATTATTCCCCTAAATGTAAACTGGTGGATGTGTATGGAGAGGGTGGGTATTTCCCATCTCCTGTGGCTGAAGTCCTTTTGGGGTGAGCAAAACTGGCTTCGTTTCAGAAATACCACATCGTGTGCAGGCCTTCATTGGATTAAGCCTCTTGGCAGGCTGAGCATGGCAGAATAGATGCTTCTAGTGCCGCTCTGGCTTGGCTGCAGTGGATGTTCCTCATCCTGTACATGGATGTGCTCACTCCCAGAGCCTGGGAGGTTCTGGCCAGAGCTCCTGATGGGGCCATCTGACGAGGGAGGCAAATCCATGCTGTGAGCAAGCATCCTGCTTCAAGCTCCCTCTGCACTGGTAGTGCCTGCTCTGCCCCTCCCTCGTGCCTGGGAGGGGCTGGATTTCACTCCTAATCCCTTCAGAATAAGGCTGACCTGGTTGAATAGATACGGCTTCTCCCTGCCTCCCCTGCTTGCATCTGCAGGGAAGGGAGCCGATCTCATGATTGGAATGGGGGTTAGTGCTTGGTGTCTGGCTATTGGATGCTATTTATAACTAGTACAGATTAAAATGCTTTTCTTTTTAGGGCATGCATGGCTTGCTTTGAGTTAACCCTTTGTCTTGCAGGGGCCCCAGGCAGTGCTTTTGGGAAGGGCAGTTCTTCACCTTGCATCCCTGTCTGGTTGGTTGGTGCAAGGTGCTGTCCAGGGCACTGTGTCAGTCAGCTACAGGTGCTGTGAGCAGAAGGGATCCATCTGCCTCGTGGGCTGCAATGTATCTTGCAATTTAACAAGAGGAAAAGTGTCAGCAGCCAGAGCAGTTACATTTAATTAGGTAGAGTTTAAATCAAAGAGCTGTGAGGAAGAGTTAATCTATCTTTCTTTTCTCTTTGCTGGATTGTGTTGATCATGCATAGCTTGAGGTACCTGCACCAGAAATCAGTGTAACAAATTTTGGCTCTTACTGGGACAATGCTGGATGTGCTGATGATGTGGTATGAGCATATGGAAATAACTCTTTCAAACAAGAACCTGAACTAGCTCTGGAGGCTCTTCTGGCTGCCTGTTCATCAGTGTTCCCACTGGGGAAGGAAAGGCTTTGTTGTTGAGTGTTGTCTGTTAATATGAAACATCTGTCTTCTGAATCAGAGAAGCTGGAGCATGCAGGATGCTGGTAAACAGTAACAGGGAGAATAGTGCTCTCTCCCCTCTGGATACACAGAGTAAAAGTCTTTTCATCAAGCTTAGAGCTTAGGCTTCTTAGAAGCTTATTTCAATGATGTATATCTGCAGCTGAAGTAGTAAAGCTGTATGGTTTCTCCTTGGATTTCTAGGATTTACTCGAAGTTGTCCTAATTGCCTTTATAGAACAAGCTCCAGCCTACTGCAGCCTCTACCTCCTGTTGGCAGTTGCAGATCTGGATTCTTGAATTTTCTGCCCACAGAGCTGGGAACAGAACATGTGGAATACTGTTGCTTTTATCTTCCATTAGGCTTTTTGAAGGATATTTGAGGAGCTTCATCATTCTTAAGTGTACCCTTTGCTGAAGAGAAATTTGTTAGTCCTTTCTTCTTCTGCACTTACAGGAAAGGAGTTTGAAATACAGCTTATTGACATCTCTGTCACATGCAAAGCACAAGTCTTACAAGTTTTAGTCAGTTGTTTCATTACAAATAGTACTAAATCATTAACTTTAAGGGGTTTAGTACTAGTATATAACATTTCTGGAAAAGCAAACACTAGGTTTTTAGAAATGGGACAGTTACGCTAAAAGTCAGCAGAAAGCAAACAAAGTTGTTAGGGATAATTGTGGAGTGTCTGCTTGCTAAAGTAATTCCCAAAGGAATTGCCTTGAATAACTCAATTCTGTTTCTGTATTAAAAAACCCCAAACCTCTTGGGATGTTTTTGCTTTGATAGTAATAGTATGTACAGTCTTGCATCCTTCCTCAGGCTGCTCAGGGATGCTGCAGGATATAGGGAAAGGTATGGCTAGAAGGACATGCTAGTCTGTTGCCTGAAACACAAAGGAGATTGTATTCAGCAGCAAGGAAAATAGGTTTCATAAACTAGTCAAGATAAGCTTTAAACTGAATAAATTTTCCTTCAGTTGGAAACATTTCGGGGCTGTTGTTGACTAAATATTGTTGCTATGCAAAGGTAACAGCTCCACTGATGGTCATTCTGCAGTTTTCCTTGAACTGCAGACAGATAGGAAAACTGACTCTTCTGTTTCTGCCCTACATCCCATTTCTTAAGCCGGATTTATGCCCTGTGTTTCCATATGTGTTTCTCTGTGCTGGCTTTGCGGAGAGCTCCCTCCTTCCTGCTAACTAAAGATTCCCACATCAGGAAACTTAATGTGAATTGATCTTTAATAATCTAGTGCAAGATAATAATCTTTCAGTAAGAAAATAGCTATTGGATTAGCTTGTACAATGCATGTCTTGGTCTTTTCTCCCTGGCATCTTCCAGTTTGCAAAGCCTTGCCTAATGAACAGACCATAGGCTTGCCTTGCTAACAACCTTTTTCTGGAGTCCTAGAAATACTCCACAAAGTACAAGCAAGGTGTTTGTAGCTGACAGACTGAAAATTGCTCTGGGAGGTTTGAGTATTTCCTGTAGGTCTAAGGAGGTGTACAACTGGCTTTGATCCAAATCCATGTTATTTTTATATAACAATAATAGTATTATTATTCATAGCTGTTGTAGTACTTTGGGGTTTCTGTCCAGGAGATGGCTAAGATTGCATTTGTCTGTTCTGGTACTATTCCTATGTTATCACAGACTCACCTAATATTTGGGGTCTTATTTACAGTATTTAGATAAAATGCTAATTTGTTATACTGGCATTACAGTAATTCTTTTCTAGTTACTTCTACTTGGCATGATATCATATAGTTAATGCTTCTACAGAAATGCTCTGGGTCTCGAGTTCTGTTTAGATGGTCTACAGCTCTCTTAATGACTGAAGGCAGGGGTCACACTTGCTGCTAGGGCTGCCTTGGTACAGCTTGGATCAAACACTGAGTATGAACTCTGTTCATGCAGAGATTTGTAATAATTTCTGTATTCAGTGTGCTGGACAGAGCAGATCCTGGGGCAGCAGCTGGTTTATAAACTCATTAATAGTGAGAAAAGAGGAGACCTTGAACTGAGTATTGGTGGGCCTGTGAAATAAGAGACATCTGTGTGTTTGAAATACCTTAGTGTGGTGACTGCTCTGGTGTGTAGAGTTGGAACTGTAGCAGAAATACTGCCCTTCCCTCATCTGTGGGGCTATGAATGTGTAAGATAAGTCACATAACATATTTTAATGCATCTTCCTTTCAAGACGGCGATAAAGAAAAACAATCCACGGAAGTACCTGCGCAGCGTTGGCGATGGAGAGACTGTAGAATTTGATGTGGTCGAGGGAGAGAAGGTGAGAGATCGTGGAGCCTCAGGGTGTGGTCCAACACAGATAACATCACACACAATTTTAGTGGTGTCTCTGTCTGATGTGTTAGTCACTGGGTTGGTGGCATTCATGCAGCTTTTCTGGGGGAAATTGTTTTTTAAAGGCTTCATGAAGACATATTTCTAGATATGTATCAAAACTACTAGGAAACTGTGTCCTGGTGCTTCTAGAATCTGCAATTGTTACTTGAGAGAACATTTGAAGCCTACAGCCTGCCCTGTAATTATTAACTGAGGCCTGTATTGCCCTGAACAATTTTTCTTGGAGTCTGGTAGCTTAGTAACTGAAAGAACTTTCAATCTCCTTGTGTTTCTACTTCCCTGAACATTTTTTGAGGGTTATTTTTGTTTCAGTCAGTTCCTTCTTGCTTCCTCCTGTGAACTCAGCACGTTGGTTAGGATTTCAGTATCTTAACTCATGATGATACCCCTTGGTTAAGGGGCTGGGAATAACAAACCTCCATTTGCCCCATGCAGGAGAAAGGAATCACTGTAGCTTGGAATTTATGCAAAGAAGTCTCTTTCCTGCTGTTTGTTCTTTTCTCACACCACCATGGCTGCCTTTCTTTTATCCTTTTAGGGTGCAGAAGCAGCAAATGTCACTGGCCCAGATGGAGTCCCTGTGGAAGGCAGCCGCTACGCCGCAGACCGGCGCCGCTATCGACGGGGCTACTTTGGCCGACGCAGGGGCCCACCTCGGAGTGTGAGTTCAGTTTCCCTGGATTGCTACTGCCACACACAATACTGGCAGGGCTGCTTCTCACCTGACTGTCTGAGGCACTTCTGACCATGCAACATAGGTCTACTAAACTTTCAAGTTATGGTGTACAAGGCACCTTGACAAAACCAGAACAGATTGGTATTGTGAAGTGGATAAGTACTATAAAGCTGTCGTAAACTGAGAAGAGTTATTTTTTTGAGTTCTGACTCTCTCAGAACTCATACCTCAACTGCTGTCAAATACTACCTGTCCCTACAATCTATCCTAGTTCCTTTGAATATTTGGTTATCCTGATCAGTTTTATACATGAGAGCATCACAGATGATTGTGGGGTTTTTAATTGTGTGGGGTCATGGTGATTAAAATGGCTGTGCAGAATGGGAAGGATACCTGTGAAACCGAAGGTAGACTACTAAGGGCTGTCAGGAGGCTACAGCTTTTGCTTCCTACTGGATCAGATGCAGAAGATGCACTTTTCTTTCTAGATATCTTGTTAAATTCCTTCTTTTAAAGGGAAGAATAGTACACTAGGAACTGTAAGTCATGTAACATTTTATAAAACAGACATTACTGATGTCTGGCATTTAAAACACAAATCACAAACAAAAAACACCACCCAAACCAACATGCAGCTTTATCAATTAACCACTGAAGGGGAAAGATAACCACTGTATCTCTGAAAGATTGAAAAGACTGTGTAGAAAGAGTATTTGATGTTAGGTTAATACAGTTTTAGTATCTTAAAATTTCTTGATGTTTTTGTGGGGGTTCCCTGTGGAATGGGCTTTGTGTAGAATGTGAAGTGGTCTGTGGCAAGTTTCTGTGTGATATCTTTGTTAGCTTTCCAAATACAGATTTGTCCTGATCAATGGCTCCCTCTCCATAATGTGTACTCCCTACAGTGCATTTCATGTAGTGAAATGCACTTAGTATGCATCAGAGAGAATGCTTCTAAGAACAGCTTCTTAGTCTGTGAGGAGCAAGGGCAGCACTGATGGCTCTTGTTTTGTCCTCATCTTAACTTTGCCCAAATTAAAGCCTTTTGAGAATCTGCTGCTTCTTTTTACCCAATATCCTGGGGTTTCTGTACTGGTATATTGTTTTTGAGTTTGCATTCAGGGTTATGATTAATATACTGCCTGTCAAATACAACACTTCTGTTTTCTTTTGGTAGCAGGGTGGTGAGGGAGAAATCAAGGATGGGGTCACAGAAGGAGGACAACTTCAGCAAGTGCACAGGAATCCTACCTACCGTCCCCGCTATCGCAGGTGTGTATAGTTCCTCTGCTGTGTTACTCAGATGCCTTTGTGTTCTATACAGGCTTCCAAGTGTGGGAGCACATATGCAAATGGTAGGGACAGTGAGAAGCATTTTAATTACTTGGAGAAATTTGTTTCATGTTGCTTGTATGTTCAGAATCATAATGACCCAGAAAGGGCAAAGAATTCCTAGTATCCCATTACTTCTCACAACTGAGCAGCATACTGCAGTGAGTTGCAGTGTCCATATCCTCCCAGCTGAACACATGTCCTTTCCTGGATAAGTAAGGAACCAAATCCTTGATCTGGGACCCTGCTGGGGGTGCTGGTGGGTGAAAACTGTGTGTGAGCTGGTAAATGTGAAGTTGCAGCCCAGAAAGCCACTGATATCCTGGGCTGCAGCAGAAGCAGCATGGCCAGCAGGCTGAGAGAGGTGGCTGCCCAATACTTGAATGGGGCTTATAAGAAAAATAGGGATAAACTTTTTAGCCTGGGATGTGCTAAAATGGGGATAAACTTTTAGAGCCAGTTTTGTTAGCATGAGGGGTAAACTAAAAGAGATTTAGAATGAATAGAAGGAAGACTTTTCTGACTATGAGTGTGGTAGAACACTGAAACAGATTGCCCAGAGAGGTAGTAGATGCCCTTTAGAAGGTCAGGTTGGACGGGGCTCCGAGCAGCCTGATCTAGTTGAAGGGGTTGGACAAATGACCTTTCAAGGTCCTCAAGGAGCTGGTTTGTCTGCCATTCACTCAGTTGCCCCTCATCATATTGTCCTTGTCTATCAAGTAGATTATGAAGTCAAATTCCAGCACTGAATTTAGAAATGAACTATGGGAATGATGTAATCCCCATTTTTTCATGTGCATGTCTGTTCAAAAACAAAAAGTAAGAGGTGAATAACAGTGGAAGAGCAGCAACAAGCTGAATTTGATAGGGATAACAAGATTGTTCTTAACTGTAATGGCTTGCCTGTTCCATGCACAACAGATCCATCCTTTTGGAATCTGGGTCAAAAGCCACAAGCCTTCCACCTCTACTTTGAGCTCTGCTGCAAATGAATATTCATGTTCAATTTGGCTCTTTTATCTAGGACTGTGGGAAATGGGATACTACTGATGCTTGCTGCTTGTTAGCATCCAAGCTGAATAAATTTAATTCCTGGAAGTCTTCATTAGTTTTGGGCAGTCAGAGATAGCACCATAGCAAGTCCAGTGAGGCTTTTTCACGTCATATGGTTGAATCACAGGCTGAGTAACTTGTCCATGACTAATGGAAACTTGTGATTTTTCTGATGCAATTTTCCTATGAGAGGAATGATATATCCTATCAGTGCACAATGCTTCTGTTTGAGTTCACAGGTGTTGCTTTTGTTTACAGGCACTAAATCCAGTGACACTGGCACTTTTGTTAGGTTCCTTTGGAAAAGCTAAATTGGTTTTTGGGACTAGGTGGCTGTGGATTATCTAATGGGAACTGGATTTTGGCTGTGTTTTGACAGTTTATAAACATTGTTTATACTAGAAATAAGGTGAAATGCTGTTGTATGCATCAAGAACATGGACTTGATAGCTTAGTGTTAATGAGGTCCAGCTCACCTGTGATAGGTGCTTTTCCTAATTGGTTAAGAGGGGCAAGATGAGGCAAAGAAAAAAATTCAGGAATGGTTTGCAGGTAGAAATGAGGAGGATTGCAAGGACTGCACCATTAATTAGGAATAGGACTGAGCTGTTACGTAGCCATGCCAAAGCCAACTCAGCCCAATCAGCCTGTGTGGCCACTGCTGGCTTGTTTCTTCTGCTAGCCAGCAATTCAAAGGGGCTAAACTGCATCTTCATTACAGGATAGACAGCAGAATATGGTGAGGTAGCTTCAGCAGTGAAGAGACACCCACTTCCCTTTCCTTCCTTTCAACCATATGTCAGCCAAATCCCTAAGGGATGGTTTGCTAACACTCAAAACTGTTGAGGGTGATGCTTGGTTATGGGAGGTTTTGCTGGGTTAAAATTACTGTAGTTTAACCTTTCTTGGGCTTCTTTCATACTTAACACCTCTTTCTGCCCCTCTCAGAGGGCCCCCTCGCCCACGCCCTGCCCCGGTGACTGGAGAGGCTGAAAACAAGGAGAACCATCACGAGGCCAACGCCATGAGCCAGCAGCCGCTGCGCCGCGGCTACAGGCGCCCCTACAACTACCGGCGCCGGCCGCGCCCAGCCAGCGCTCCGGCACAGGAGGGCAAAGAGGTACAGACACCAAGCTGCTCAGAGCCACCAGCACCTCTGCTGGGAGGAAAGGCTGGGGGAATTAGGGTGGTTCAGCCTGGGGAGGAGAAGGCTTTGGGGTGACCTCATTGTGGCCTTGCAGTGCCTGAAGGAAAAAGATGAGACGAGACTATTGCGAGGGCCTGGAGTGACAGGACAAGGGGCAACGAGTTAAAATTGAAAGAGAGAAGGTTTAGATTGGATATGAGGAAAAAAAATTTTCCCTGTGAGGGTGGTGAGGCTCTGGCACAGGTTGCCCAGGGAAGCTGTGGCTGCCCCATGCCTGGAAGAGTTCAAGGCCAGGCTGGGTGGGGTTCTGAGCAAGTTGGGATAGTGGAAGATGTCCCTGCCTGTGGCAGAGGGTTGGAATGAGGTGATCTTCAAGGTCCCCTTCCAACCCAAACCATTTTATGATTGTATGTAGCAGAGATTTTAGTGGGGTGAATGCCCAAGACCTTCTGCCCTGTGTGAGTTTTTAATAAGTCTGTTCATGTGCTGGATAAGTCTGATGACCAAATCTGATGCACTGATTTCCTTGCCTGCTTCTTCTGACCCTCTTGGAGAAAAAGCACCTTATCTTAAAAGGAACCAGCAGTGGGATAAGGATTGCTTCTGGATAGTTCTTAATTGGGGTCAGACTGTAACAACTGTTTTTGAAGTGGGAACAGTTGTGTTTTCCTGCTTCCACAAACCTTAACTCTGTATGTAGCATGAGAGATGGATTTGAAAGCTCTATGTCCATGTCCTGAGCTTTTTGAACCAGGTAATTTCAGGAAACTCTTTGCAAACACAGATTCTACTTAATTGAGAGAAGGTTTTCTCATTCAGTGTCTACTTCAGGTGTTCCCGTGACAGAATCTGCTGTGTAATATTCAATTACGGGAAATACACCAAAATTCAGTATTTTCTGGAGATTTATTTTTCTTGGTTGTTTTAAAACCTGCATTATGTGGCTGTACCACTGAAGAGAGGAAGGGTGTGGAGGTTGGCCTTTGCCTATAATAAGAGTTTGTTGTGTCTCAGACAAAGGCGACTGAAACACCTGCTGAAAATCCTGCTCCAGTGACAGAGCAGAGTGGTGCTGAGTAATGTCCGGCTCCCCAGGCACCTTTACCATCGCTCAGGTAAGGAATATGGACAGTTCCTGTTTCCCAATGGAAGCAGAATGTGTATGCTTCTAGGATTCTGACCACATTCCCTTACGTATGGCTTGATATTTGTGATAAGTTCTGAAAGTGCTGCAGAGGCAAACCAAGATGCTGCTTTTCTCTTCTTTCTCCCCTCTGCCTCTGTCACAAAATAAGTTTTGCCTTATATTTGATTTCTTTTTTTTCCAGGAAGCTCTCTGGTCTGTATAGTAATAGCATCTGCTGATGAGTTATTTTATTTTAGGAAGATCCTGATTATGGACAGGATAAGCCAGTTGTGCTTATCCTACCTGTTATAACTCTGTTTTCATTTGCAATCTTGTCAGTTGATTGAGAAAGTGAAACTTAAACTGCATTTTTTTTAACATTTGATTCTTCAACAGGTGTCCTAAAGTACAGCTCAAAAGTAACACCAAAGAAACACACAAGCAATAAATTGTCAACAGTGATGACGAAAGCAAAGATTTGAAATACCAAAATGTAAAAGAAAATTTACCAGCAGCTGAGATCCAGGGAACGCCTACAAGATAGATGCATGAAGAGAGAAAGAGAGCGAGATTCAGAAAGAACAACCTCCCTAGTTTCAACAGCAACTGTGGGGCTTTTTGTTTTTTGGGGTTTTTTTCCCTAGAATTTCACTGTTTTGCTAGTATTGATTTTTTTCAATTTTTCTTTTGGTATCAAACTGAAAAGGGAAAAAAAACTACCAAAGAACTAAAATTGAAATAAAATGCTTTTTTTATTGGATGCTGGTGCTAAACCTCCCAAGTGTGAGTTTTTTTTTTTTCTGTGCCAGTCCTGTTCACTGCAGGACATGGGGAGGACAAACTACCGCGTTCCTTGTTAAGATCTATTTGAAACTGCGCAGCATGGGTGACGTTCCTCACAAATAAAAGTGATTTCAACTACCAAAAAAAATCTGTTTTAGCGTGTTTATTCATGTTTGCTTTTAAAATAATTCATTATTTCAATCTTGTTGCTTCAGCATTTATATGTGAAAGAGAGCTGCCTCTTCAGTGTGTCTTGCTGGATGATATCTGAGCATGATTAGGTGGATATACTTTAATACAAAACAACTTCTGCAAAGAACTCACAAAATAGAGCTGTAACTTACACAGTTCCCTCCGTTCCACTGGCTCTAATGATGTTTAATGGTTGGGTTTTCCTGTTAGTGTCTCATGGCAGGAGTTTGGGGGATGTGGAGTGAGTTCCTGGAATGTTTTTTTCCTCATCTGTTTTGCTAGGCTTTTGTGTTCTGTAAACAGTAGAATCCAAGTTTTGAGACTGCTCAAGAAGGACACTGGTGCAGTAACTACCACTTTATCCAAGCTTCTGTTCTGAATAATGCTTGACTGGCTTCTCCACACTTAGTTCAAACCAGTAAAATCTCGGTACCTGTACCATCTCGTGTTAAGGAGCAAAGTACTCAGCTGTCTTGTATCAGTGGGTTTTTTTTAATGTTCCTCCCTAAAACTTGGCTGTCTTCCAGATGTTATCAGTCTGCTTCCAGCTGTTGAATATGGGTGCATATCTTGTGTCCTTCATTGTTTAGTCCAGCATTTCTCACGCTCTTGTCTTGCAGTTGCTGTTACTCAAACCTTAGATAAGTGTATGTGTTTCTCAAACAAATATTCCTGTTACTCTTCAGGAATTAAGCAGAGAGTGCAGGGCATAATTGCACTCAAAAGCCCTTTGCTTCCAGCTTCTGGGAAAGTGAGGAAGGGCCCTTGCAACTGTTACCTTTGCCTTGGGGAGAAGGAGGGTGGGAAAAAGTTTAGTGGTGCCTGAGTTGCACTGCTTACAGCTGACTGAATTGTGAGGGATTAGGAACCTCTTAATGAGTGGGGAAGTGAAAGCCATAGTTGGTTGAGGAAGAATTCTTTTTTTGGAAGATGAAGAAATATGTCTGCTTTGACACAAAACAAAATGCAATAAGGTGAGGAAAATATAAGTAATGGCACCTTTTAAAAATTCTTAAACAGGATAAATCTTTTTAGGCTTAAATTTTGTTACAAATTAAATGTGCAGGCACAGTGGGAGAGGTTGATAATTTGACCATAACAAGCAGATGCAAGATATTCATAAATACTGAAATGTTACCATAGAATTTGTCATAAAAACTACTTGAACTGCCTTCAATAGGTGTTTTTTTTCCTTGGGAGATTTGACAGGCTAAAGAAAATTTTCTTAATCTCTGCAAAAAATATAGGCCAGATGGAATCAGGTTAACAAGTCATTTTTTTTATGAACAGAGAAAGTGAGGGAGAGATGCAAGTAATGTCCTAGCATTGAGTTCTATTTGTTATTTCTGTCCTGCCTCTAGTAAGAATGTTTGTTTAAAACAGAGGCCAGTGACTGACATAACCTACTTCATCCCTTAACTCCCTGGTTATGAAACTGTAAGCTTAACTCTTGCAAAGTTTAAAGCACTTACTAAAATTACATTTTAGAGGTCTTGGGCTGTGTATAAATTGTTCCTTTGCTAGGCCACTTATGTTCTTGTTAGCTGAATTTGCCAGGAAAAAAAATTAACCTGAAGGTCATTTCTCTTGATAGCTGGTGCTTGTGTACCTGTAAACAAGGCTCTGGGTTATTTGCCTCAAGCAGAATTTCAGATGAGAGCTTAGTTTGTGTTGTGTTGGTTTGGCTTCTTAAAAAGACATTTAGCTCCATGGATTTTGAATTTGCAGGATAGCTAATGTGCTGCAAAAACATTCCCTGTGGCTTTTGAGGAGGACAAAGAAAGGAAGGAGACTGTTTTGTAGGCCTTCCTTTGTGCATTGCTTCATTTGAACATAATTGCAATACAAGGCATTCACAGTCTGGAGGGACGAGTGTACTGTAAGCTGCTGTCCTGGGCACTGTTGCTGCCATGGGAGAACTACACAGGTGCAACAAGTGCCTTGGAAGTAAAACACTTTCTGTTGGAAAAAAAACTGTGGAAATAAAGCCTGTGCTACATAGTTTACTGTAAGGGCTGTGAAGTCAGCTGTGCATGTCTGACTCTTGTTGTTTGTTGTGGCTCTTTTAGAAAGTCTCTTTGCAGATCCTGAATTCAAAGCCATGGCCTTAGACATCATTCTGCTTTCTGCTGGTTTGGCTTTTTGGAGAACCGAGGAGCCTTCAGCACCACTGTGATTCTGTAGAGAGAAAGTCCATGCTCTGAAATGCTCAGAGGTGTAGGGAAAAGGATTTGCATGTGCCAAGTGGCAGTGGGATCCTTCCTCAGGTGTGTAAAGGGGATGAGAAGATTTTGGAGGCCATATCAAGTAAGTGGTAGCTTGAACTTTCTATTTTGTGCTGTTTGCAATAATGGAGCAAGGCTGCTATGATTGAATTTTTAGTCCTAGAGCAGGACAGTGGTGCACTGAGCAGAAAATGGATCTTGATGACTTAATACCACCAGCTGATGAGATGAGTAATTAGTATCTTAAGGTTTTAAAAGTAATAGCAAAGACTCAGAGCTTCATTATATTTCCTGACTAATGTCAGGACTAATTATTCTTTCATGTTTGGCTGTGAGTTTTGGCTTGTAAATGAGTAGGACCACAAAGGTGCTTAGAATTAATCAATTATACACTGCCACTTTCATGCCAGTAGTGCCTATGTGATATAGTTCTTGTTCAGAAAAAAACCTATTATTTTAATAGCATGTGTAAATAGAGGTGTTACAGATTCAATTTCAGGAAAAATTCCTACAGAATTCAGTCCAGAATCTGGACTGAAATTTTGAAAATATGCTAAAAGGTAAAACAGCTCATGGTGATTCTTGAGCCTTTCTGAGATAACCCAAATTGGTGCTATAATAGGGAAGTGGAGGGCAGTAGTAGTAAATGAAATAAATATTCCAAACAGAGCTCTAGGACATGTTCTGACAAGGTCAAGATGTCTGAGTGGATGTGTGAAATGTTCCCATTTCAGTCCCCTTTCAGTTATTTTATATTGGAGAGAAGAGCAGAGTTTCAACCATCAGAATTATACAGAGGCTCTGTATGAGTCTCATCTGTTTCTTGGTAAGAAATTGTCAATGGAAACTCTAAAACAGAAATTGAGAATATTTATGGCCCCACTTGATGGCTCTTGGATAGGTTACTCTTGGGCATCAGCCTCTTGACTTGCCAACAGGTGCAGTGCATAACTAAGAGCAGTAAATTTTGCTGTGCCATGGATGGAAAAGCATTTCAGTGTTACACACCACACAACTGCTGACACTTCTCATCACAGAAAATGGGTGCTGGAGAGTTGAGAGATGTCAGCAATCCAGTTTACTGGTACAGTTATGTGAGCACTAGATGGGGCTGTTGTTCCACTTAATTTTTTCTGGAAATTCATGGACACTCACAGGAAATAAAGGTGGGCTATCTGGGCTCTGCTGCAGGCTGTAGGGGGGCTGAAATAGGGTAGATGGTGAGTAATGACCCAAAAAATAAAGGGACAAAAATAGCAAAGTAAAAGAATAAATATCTTGCTGTATAGTTTTTTCTAGGAATAAGCACTGCTGCCTATCCCTAACTTTTCTCTTGTAATCATCATGTAACTGGGAAAAAATCTTGGGGAGAAGTGAAGACTTACCCACAGGAAAGCCAGGTGCAGAGTTCAAAGTTTTGTTCTTATTATTTGTACTTCTAGGAGCACTTGGTGCCTTAAAAAAACACCCCCCCCCCCAAAGTTCAATTGCCTACCTATTTTTTACTTCAGTGGATAAACATTCTGTCTGAATTTAGATTAACCAATCTCAAAGAAATACACAGCCTAAAATCTAAAATTGGCAAAGTTTCAGCCATCATTTAGGTGTGATTTAAATCATTAAATACCTCTTCAGAGGAGCTGGAGATCCTCTCACTTGCATACTTTCTAGTTAAAAGAGACTGATTTTAATAAAAGGGAAGATCCTTAAAACTTACTGACTTCCACCTCTGATAAATTACTCATTTATGTATAACCAAAAGCCACAAGGTGCTGCTCTTATCCTGACTAAAGAAGTAATTTTTTTGTCCTTTTCTAGTATTGCACAGTAAGAACATATGGAGAGAAGCATGTTTTATACTGTGGTTAGTTTGGTTTCTGCAGCAATGCCACCACACACACTGCAGTCTGTAATGGTAAAAAAGATTTATTTCATGCCACCTTCAGATGGTTTGAGAGGAACAATCTTTCTGGTGAAACCAGTTCAAAGAAATGGTTAAAAACCTAATGGAAGAAGATGAATCAACTATAAATGATCTATCTAAATAATAAAACTATGTAATTGAACACCTAGATGATAATCCTAAATAAGATTGAGTTGGCTTATCTGCAAATCTAGAATTTCACCTGTGTTGCATTTGGGAAAATAAGCAATTCTTCAGTTTTCAGTGCAATGCTGCTGTGATAGTCCTCTATAGCAGCCCTGCTCCCCATCCCCCCAATTTGTTCAGGTCTCAAAGAATTCCAGTTATATTGACCATGGAGTGAGTATGATCTTCCAGAGAAAAGGAACAGAGGGTGTGTCACGTGTGCAAACACTACAGGGATTACTGATGGGCATTGTGCAAATACACACATTGCTGCCTTTTACCCTCAACTATACAAAGCTGTATGTGTAATCTCATTGAAATACTTCCACAGATGTTCACAAATAAGTAGTTCTTAGCAAGAGGAAAGCCAACCCATTTCCCACAGTGCCTGTGAACCCTCCACAGTTGGGAGAAAAAAAGGACCTAAGTGATTTTCCAAAGGATGTCATTCTACCAGCATGACCGAGTTCAATTTACTCCTTTTTTTGCCCATCACCTCTGGATTCCATTAGCACCTCTTGCCATTTCTTCTCCACCTGCTCTTTGCACCTCAGGAAGGCACCTTCCAAGCACCGCATGGCGTTGTGCAGGTCGGGGTTGGTCTGGATGGTTATGCAGTCGTAGGTCATCCAGGCTGCATGCACTGCAAACACAACAGGTTTTATTTTCTGGTCAGGAAAAAGCAGTGGCTGATCCAATAAATAAATTTGATAGGTAAATTCAGTTAATAAAATTAATTATTATCAGTTCAGATCTCAGAGAAGGCTGGAAAATAAAATGGAAACTGCAATTAAACTCAAGATTAAATAGACTGTTCAGTATTACTTCTTTATAAATGTCTCGAAATAGTTCATAATGGAAGTAGACTGATGTAAATTACGAAATGGGCATAGACACTTCACCTAAAAATGACAACAAAACAGGTAATCAAATGGAAAGGGGTCAAGAGATTGTTTCAAAATAAATCAATATTGTATGAGGAATCCTCCCTCCAGACCAGTTACAGCTTCTGTTAGGTGAGGAAGGTAAGATCAAGGAGACCTCAACGAAGTGATGAAATATTTTAAGGACAACTTAAGTAATGAAATTGATCTTGAAATAATCAATTGCTTAAATAATGAAATTGATTTTGAAATAATGAGTATCTGATAAAGCTGAGCAAATAGTTCTAGCACTTATGTACTAAACTTATGTACTTACCTACACTTGCATGCTTTCCCTTTTATTTTACTAAGAATTCACTATAGTACACTGACCTGAGAGGTGATATGTATCCATTTTTCAGAATTGTCTCATTTTATATACTATATTTTAATAATTCTACATTAAACACCATAGTAATATTTCTGTTTTTAACCAACACTCTGAACTAATCGTTTATCACTTATTGATTTTTAATTCTGAGCCATCTGAACCACCTAAATTATTTGCATGCCTTTTCGCAAGTAAGAACACGAGGGCATTAGTTGATGGTGATTGTTTTAATTACATTTCTATCACACAGAAGTTTACAGAATAAATATAAAAAGTAACTCTTCAGTGTCTTTAGTACAAAAATCTATATCATGCTTAATAAAGAACCTATACCTGTCAGTTTTTCCATTTTCTCCAGAAGTTCCTCCATGTCTGTTTTGAAGTTCTGCACCTTGTTTCCCCTGTTATCATCGTTTTCTTCCTGAGATTGTGATTCAGCCATCTATAAGGAAACCATCTATAAGGAATTTCCTACTTTGTTTTACTCTAAAGTGAGTTGATTTTCACAGCTGACAGAAAGTAACATTGCAATAAAAAATAAAATAAAAGTATATACATTTTAGATTTACGTGTGAATTCAGCAAGAATCTGACCTTAAGGTTACTGGTCATCATCTGTATGCTGCATATTATTAGTGATCAATTTTGAAATTAAATAGAAAGAATTCAGTCAAATATGCTGTGCTTGTGCAAAATAAAAATTTTTGGTATCAGTAATAAAAGATTATTGTGTCACACCCTTCACTAGCAAACTTCATTACCCTGTTACAGTTGTCTTCCAGCTTATCTTCCAAATACTCTGATCCAGTGCAACACTTTATTTTCAAAGTTAGTTGTAAAATCCCCATTTGTAACCATTATTTATTTCACAATTTCAGGCTCCAGCCAGGTTTATTAGAAACACTCAGTTTTGTCACTATAGAGGCAGATAAGTGATCGTCATTCCCTAACCTCTGCTAAGTTGTAGGGAGTGAAATTCTACGATGTGAAAATGCTCGGGGCAAAAATAATGTTTTAGAACCTCAGTGTTCACCGACAGTGTGACACAAAGTATTGCCTTTTGTTTCCTTTCCCGAAAACCGTCGTTGGATGGGACGGAACTGTGAGGAAAGAGATGGGAGAGCTTCAGTGTAGTGAATTTATACATCACACCGCACAGTTTTTACCCTATGACTTCTCAGGCACAGTGTGTGTCTGCGGGTTTTATTCCGGGTTTTATCGCCGATATGTGCGGAAGGAACGCGACGGGTGGTTTGTAATGGCTTTACAGCATTTTAACCCGGTGCCAAACCTCAGACGCTGGGTGTTCCAAGTGTCACTTCATACAGCGATGTAAATCTGAGCTTAACTGGGTTAACCTCACAGCTCCCTTGCCCCGGAGCCCTTGGAGAGCCCAGGGCCCGGTGCTGTTCCACACCGTGGGCACCCTTCGGCCGCCTCCGGGGCCGCGTCCTCCGGGGCTCCGGGGCCCCGCCGCCGCCGCCGCCGCTCTCCCTCACGGACGGAGCAGGCGGCAACGGGAAACCAAACGCCGCCCGGCGGCCGAGCCCGCCCCTGCCGCCCGCGTGTTCCCCGGCTCGCGAGCTCGGTTGATTCCATGTTTCACGAAAACAAGCGCTTGGGAGAGGTCGGCGGGGCGGGCAGCGGCGCGGTTTGCTCTCCCAGGCGCCGGGCTGTGGCTGTGTCCCGGCACCGTGTCCCAGCTCCGTGTCCCGCCTGCCCTTCGCTTCCAGCGCCGCCGAGGCCGGCTCTGTGCGGTAGCACAGACAGAATCTCAGAATCACCAGGTTGGAAGAAACCTTCAAGATCATCATGTCCAACTCATGGCTTCACACCTCAACTAAACCATGGCACCGAGTGCCACATCCAGTCTTTTTTTAAACACATCCAGGGATGGTGACTCCACCACCTCCCTGGGCAGACCATTTCGGTACTTTATCACTCTTTCTGTAAAAAAGTTTTTCTTAATATCCAACATTGGCAAAGCTTAAGACTGTGTCCTCTCCTTGTGTCAGTTGCTGCCTGGAGAAAGAGACCAACCCGCACCGTTCTACAGGCACCTGTCAGGAAGTTGTAGAGAGTGACAAGGTCACCCTGAGTCTCCTTTTCTCCAGGCTAAGCAACCCCAGCTCCCTCAGTCCTTCCTCACAGGGCTCGTGTTCCAAGCCCCTCACCAGCCTCGTCGCCTCCTCTGGACGTGCCCAAGCGTCTCCCTGTCCTTCCTGAGCTGAGGGCCCAGAGCTGGACACAGCACTCCAGGTGCGGCCTCACCAGTGCCACGTACAGGGGAAGAATGACCTCGCTGCTCCTGCTGGCCACACCATTCCTGATCCAGGCCATTGGCCTTCTTGGCCACCGGAGCACACTGCTGGCTCGCGTTCAGCCACCTTTCACCAGCACCCCCAGGTCCCTTTCTGCCTGGGCTCTGTCCAACCACACCGTCCCCGGCGTAGAACATTGCAGGGGCTTATTGTGGCCAAAATGCAGGACTCGGCACTTGAACTGATTAAACTGCATCTTACTGGACTCTGCCCATCCATCCAGCTGTTCCAGGTCTCTCTGCAGAGCCCTCCTACCTTCCAACAGATGGACACACACTCCCAGCTCAGTGTTGTCCACAGATTATTATACCCTCATCCCTGTTGTCCATAAAAATACCAACCAGAACCGGCCCCAGCACAGACCCCTGAGGGACACTGCTGGTGTCTGGCTGCCAGCTGAATGCAGCACCGTTCACCACCGCTCTCCGGGGCCGCCTCTCCATCCCAGTCCTAACCCAGCAAGGAGTGCTCCTGCCCAAGCCCTGGCCTGCCAGCTTTTCCAGGAGTGTGCTGGGGGAGACAACGTCCAAGGCCTTGCTGAAGTCCAAAGTGACAACTTGCCCAGCCTTTCCTGCATCCACCAGGCGGGTCACCTGGTCATCAAAGGAGATCAGGCTGGTCAGACACGACGTACCCTTCCTAAACCCCATGCTGCCTGGCTCTGATCCCCTGGCCAGCCTGTAAGTGCTGCGTGATGGCACTCAGTATCAACTGAGCCATGACCTTCTCGGCTACTGAGGTCAGGCTAAGTGGCCTTCATAATTCCTGATGTGTTAGAAACCAGAGAGCAGCTGGAGAATGGGCCCTGAGGGCATAGGGGGTCTCCCTGTGTGCAAAAACTTCACCACACCAGAGGTTCCTGTCCGGAAAAGACACAGCGGAGTCCTGCAAGGTTATTTGAATAAAGGGAGAGGGCAGGGCACATTTCCCCTGGGGTGTCTCAAAATTGTTGAGAGCCAGGACGAGGGCACAGCCTCCTTTTTTACCCTCATTCCCAGGTGCATCACCCTCTTCCTTCCCCCACTGCCTGAGCTCCTTGGAAGGTACAGACTTCCCAAACTGCCTAGTCTGTGGCCCATCTAAAATGGACCCTCTGTTTTATACACATCCCTCCATAACCGTGCGGAAGGGACAGGCAAGGAAGAGGAGGCACTAGGGTAACCGTGAATGGAAGATGACTGAGGAGAACAAAGTACTTCATTTTTGGAAGCAGTTAAATGCCTGCTCAAAAATCAAAAATCCTTCTCAAGAGGCTTTTTTAGAGGGGAAAATAGAAACTCCTGGGCCAGTTTCAGTAGTGCAAGGGCAATTTGGAGGGGACCCATTTGATTTCTCAGCATCTCTGGATGCATTTGCAGATGACAGCTCCTGAGGGGGAGCAGAAATGAGGGGGAACAGACATCAGTGGTGTCTGAGAAAGGGGTGATGCAGAAGACAGCAAATGAGTTGATCTCAGGAAAGACCCAGTTGTTGGATGACAGATGGTGTAGAATGGGGCGCAGCAGCTTGTTGGACAGAGGGAAAAATGCCAAGGAAGAGTGAGCTCCAACAAGGGATTGTAGAATCTCTTCCTCTGGGCCGCTTTACTGCCAGAGGGACTCCGAGAACTTCTTCCCCCACCAGTCCAGACCCTACGTGTGGAATGAGAGGCACCTCTTCATTACTGGGCAAGTTGCTTCTTTTTCTGGCACACGCAGCAGCTCCCGGCACGGTACGAGGCCGATTTTGCAGCCATGCTGTGTCAGCCAGCCAGCCTGACATCACCCCTCCCATCTTCCACTACAAGCGCCTGCATTCACTCTCCTCTCTACGAGCCTTCTTTCCAGGATCCAAACGGCAAGGATGGAGGACTCCCCAGGAGTGTCTAAGTACTGCCAAGTTCCCCATTGTCATTTCTATTTGTTTGGTAATTCCCAAGAACAAGCACTTGCCATGAAATATCCAGTGTATTTTTTTTTTTTTTTTTTCCTTTCCTGAGGCCCCTGAAGTGCTTCAGAAATGCCAGTTAGGTGATGTGCTAAGTTCACTTAAAACTTACAGTTTTTCTGTGTGGTAGGTGTGTGCACTGGTTTGGGCTCAGGTAGTTGTCTTCCCAGTAGCTCATGCATGTTATGTCCATGGTAGATTTTGGCAACCGATTGAAGCAGAAGGGTTGTTGTACCTTCTTGTCCCTTTAGCTTTTATCCAAGTTGCACGGGATTTCTAAGGTAGCCCAAGGAGAACTCCTGCCTTCTACTCACGGAGCTTATTCCAGGGTTTTTCGCCTCTGATCAGGCCTGCTTAGAGGATTTCATCACAGAATAAAATTACACAACACACATCCCCCGACAGATATTTCTATATATGACACTCTCCGATGACAGAACTGTTTCCTGACGTGATCTGTTGAGTTACTCTGGGCAAGAGGTTTGCAACAGAGAAGGCACAGCCATTCCACGGGACAAAGGGCACCAGTGCTGTGCTTTTGTTGAATGTTTTATCAAAATCTTCTTCTGTGCGGTTCCATTCCATTTACTCCAGTGGTATTCCTGCTTTGCAGTTCTCTTGTTTCTCTTTCAAGTCACTTTTCCGTGCTTTTTAGTTTTTCTTGGACTAAGCCCAACAGATTCAGCTAGCCTAACTTTTCTTTGCCAACCAGCCCCTTTCCCTGGGCTTTGTTGCTGTGATTTCATGGATGCTTCACAGGCAACTTTGTACCTCACTTGAGACATCCAAGGGGTGAGAAGCAACTATGTAGTTCAAAAGTTATTTCACCATGTTAGCCAGGTGTTGCCACAGCAGGACAGAGTTGTCTTTTTCTAGTTCAGTTCATAGCCTATAGGAAGATTTCCACTGCACTTGATACAGCTTGGTCTGACTGTGTTTCCTCACCTCTTTGCCAGGAGATCCAAATGATGTCAGGGCTGATATTCCTTTCCTCGGCCAAACAGTAGTCGATTAAAAGAGGCAAAGACATCTTCCAAGGAAGCAGTCTTTTGGAGAGGGAAATGTAGACAAAAGTCATTTTCTTTGCCCCATCCTGAGCATGCACCGAGAAGAGGACAGTGCCCAACACTTCATGGGTGGCCCCAGAGATAGACCGTGTTACTGCAGCTATTCTCCTGGGAGGCAGTTGGACGGCAACCGGGAGCGATAAAAACCCTGAGAGAGCTCAGCGTGGGATTAATGATTCCCTGTAGGACAGTGCCAGCCAAAGGTAGCCAAAATTCAAGCACAACAGAAGCAAGCCCAGCACACCTTGACCCAGCAGCCGTCTCCCCATGTGCCTTCATTTGTTTCTGCCCCGATAGGGAATTCAGGCTTTGGCCAACCTGGGGCCTTGCTGAAGGCAAAGGCCAAGGCAGGGCTCTCACTTGTGCTGCCAGTGCCATGGGAGGCCCCAGAGCAAGAGGGCATTTCTGGGGTGCAGGGATCCCATCTTGACGGTGTGGCCTTGCAGGGTAGCAAAAGCCACAGGGGCATCCTGGCCCATGGGGACAGGGTTTGGAGTGCAAGTCAGTGCATGGAGTTGAGTGGAACTGAAAATGAGTAGGGCAGGAGCGTTGATGTGCCTGAGGGTAGGGAGGCTCTACTCAGGGATCCGGACAGGTGTACTTGATGGGTCAAGTGCACCTGTACGAGACAGAAGGCGGCCAAAGGCCGGGTGCTGCACTTTCCCACTCTCCCAGCCCATGCAGTGCTGTGGGCTGGGGGAAGAGGGGCTGGAAACTGGCAGGAAGCCAAGGGCATGGCAGCTTCTGTCAGAAGCAGAGCGGCCAGCAGGAGCAGGGCAGTGATTGTCCCTCTGCCACAGGGCACCAGTGAAGTTGTACCTCAAATCCTGCACTGGGTTTTGGACCCTCCCAACAAGAAAGACATGCAGGTGCTTGAGTGTGTGCACAGAAGGGGCGTGGAGCTGGGGAAGGGTCTGGAGAACAAGTGTGAAGACGAAGGGCTGAGGGAGGTGTGAGTGCTTAGCAAAGTGCAAAGGTGCCTCACGGGGGCCTTTGAGTTCTCTACAGCTCTCTGAAGGGCGGCTGTGGCCAGGCTGGGGTCATTCTATTTGCCCATGGAAGAAGCAATATGACCAGAGGAAATGACCACAAGTTGTGCCAAGCCTGGAGCTTTAGATTGGATTCTTTCACCAAAAAGGGTATCAATCTCGGGAAGAGGCTGCCCAGGGAAATGGCTGAGTCACCAGGCTCAGGGAGATGTCCAAGTCATGTGCACGTGGCCTTTGGGGAGCCAGGTGGCTGGTGGAGTGGGCAGTGCAAAGTTTGCGGTTGGAGTGTGCCATCTTCAGGGTCTTTTCCAAGCTCGACGACCGCGAGCTTCAACTGGAGCTCAGCACGGAGTCGTCAAGGTTGAAAGGGAATGATCCTCAAGGGTGCCTTCCAAGCTGGAGATCTGTGAGATTGCCAAGGGAGGGCATGCTGATAACAAAAGAGAAGAGAAAGACCAAGAGAAGTTCCTTGCAGAAGATTCACTCCAAGGCTGCCACTCTGACTGGCTGAGCTGGGGTGGGGACAAAGGGCGGGGCTGGCCTGGCTGTGGCGTACTGTGACACCTGTGACATCACGGGGGACCTGTCACAATGGGGGCAGCTGGAAAAGGCCCCAGCAGGTAACGCTGGCCCCGTTTTGCTTGAGCAAGTGGTGAGTGCACACGTGGCGGGGAGGCTGGGCTGGGGACAAGGGCCGGGGCAGAAAGGCTGCACCCAGGGCTGGGTTCTCCCTCTGCATGCAGAGACAGCCCCTGATGGCAGAGCCTTGGGCAGGGCCCCGTGCTGCTGCTGCTGCTGCTTGGGATGTGGGACAGGCCTCGCTGCTTGCCAGCTCTCTGGGGCCCTGTCCTTCCTGCCCCCAGATCCCTGACATTGCCGCCCCTGCTGTCCCCAGTGACAGCTGCCTCCCTCCCAGCGCCACTCAAGGCCTTCTCTCCCTCCTCCTGCAGACCATGGATACCTGGATACTGTGGTTCTTGCTCTTGCAAGGCATACTCAGGTACCCACGGCCCGTGGGTGATGGCTTGGACGAGGCAACTCGTCTGCGAATGGAGGCACATGCAAAGGTCCAGGAAGCGGAGAGGATTCGTCTGGAGCGGGAGGTGGAGCAGCTGGCCGTGATGGAGCAGAGTGTTGGCACCTGGGGGCACCTGTTCTGGTCGGCCTTGCAGCCCTGGCAGGTCTGGCCTCTGGCCGGGCTCCTGCTCCTTCTCTTGGCCCTCTGGTCTATGTGGAGGAAGAGGAGCCTGAGGAGAGCGGAGCACGAAGAAGAAAACGGTGCTGCAAATGAAGGGGAAGGCAGAAACGTGGATGCAAATGAAGAAGCTGGTGGAGATGAAGAAGAAGAGTTTGGAGATGAAGAAGGAGAGTTTGGAAATGAAGAAGAAGAAGAGATTGATGTGAATGGGGAGGAAAACAACAATGATGATGGCAGTGCACAGGAAGTCAACAATGTTGCTGCAAATGAAGAGGGTGGTGCTGGAAACGAAGCCGGCAATGAGGCTGCAAATGCAGCAGACAACGATCAGGCTGGAAATGAAGTCAATAATCGTGATGGTGACGACATCATTGGAAGAATGGCAGTGGAGCGCATCCAGCGGCCTGTCCAGCTCCTGCAGGAAGGACGGGAGTGGACAACCAGCCTGATGCGCACACTTGTGATTTACTCTCGACGCGTCTCGTCGAAGAGTTTCTACCCGGTCCTGAAGGAAGCCATCGGGGTGGGCAGTGCCTTCGAAGGTTGGTATCACCATGAGCAGGATGTGTTGTACCAGATGCTGGTACCCATGACTCCTCCTCGAGGGCACAGCTTCCACCTGGAGCGGGACACTACAGGGCGGAGGGACTTCCGCATCCGCGTGGAGCAGGAGTGCACCTGCACCAGCGAGCAGCGGGGGAACAACAACATGCTGTGCTTCCTGCACCACCCCGAGGAGGAGCTGAGGGCCTATCAGGATCCCAGCCTCCTTCACACCCTGTGCACGGACTCCTACCTCGACGTGGAGAAAACCGCCCGCTGGTTCGGCCAACTGGTGAGAGCGGTCTGGCCGGCTTTGCCTCAGGTCCGCAATTGGCATTTAGCGCTGGTGCCCTCCAGACGCTACTGCCAGTTCAGGGTCAGCAACGGCAGAGAAAGCTACCGGGTCGGGATTGTCTTTGGGGTGCAGCGAGGCAACTCGGACATCTTTGCAAGCAGCCAGGGTAGGAAAGGCAACAACATCTCAAGCACAACCTGGCCGGAGACGTACGCCGTGGCAGAGGCAAAGTTCCTCGAGTCCATCGCCAGGCGGGCGCCTCCTGACAGCTTGCACCTCCAGTGCCTGAAGTTCTTCGCCCGTCTGTGGCGGCGGGGAGTAGGTTTTCCCCCCTACACCATGAAGACCATCATTATGCACCACCTGAGCATCACACCCCTGTCACGGTGGCGCAGGAGACATCTGGGGAGGCGACTGACGTACATCAGGGAGAGCCTGCGCGCGTGCGTGCAGATGAGACGCCTCGACCACTTCATCGTTGGCAACTGGCGGCTTCCTGATGACATCAGTTTGCCCCTCGATGTCCTAATGGTCAGGCCAGACAATCTCTTCCACGTGCTGGAGACGGATCCGGTTGCCCACGCCCAGGCCATGGGTCAGTACCTGGATCTCTACCAGCGGCTCGAACGAATCATTACCAACGAGCAGTGAAAGAGGCTGCCCTGCACAGAGCGGTGCTTGTGAGGCTCGCACCTGGTGGCAGAGAACCACCTCACAGCACCTGGGAAAAGAGGGCAGAATGTGCCATACCAAGAGGGAAGGGAAGACGCTGCCTAGCAGCTTAATGCCATCATCAGCAGCAGTGTCATCTCAACAGTCTCCCCAGCCCTGCATCCAGCCATCACCAGGTTGGTTCCAAAGATGAAGGACTGCGCAAGAGGAAATGTTCTTATTCCTTCTTTTGCTCTCTGGGGTCTGCATGGAGAGCCTACAGTCCGGGCAGAAGCTGACACAGACCCCAGCGTGCAGCACATGGAGAAGGCACGGCTCCACCGGCAGCGGCAGCTGCTGCCATGCCTTTCCTCCAGAGCCAAAGCACACCTGGGGAGTCCAGCCTGATGCAGCTGAAGAGGCCGTGGCCAGGGCGCTTGTGAGGCAGAATCCCGTTACCAGCAGAACTGGGACTGCCCCCACCTCTTCCTCAGAGTCCATTTTCCCTCTGAGAGCTTCACCTTATGCCAAGATGCTGAGCTCAGAGTCCCAGACGAAGGAATGTTGGAAAGGACCACTGGTGGGAACATCTGCTTCAGGGCTGCTCCAGCAGGGTCTTCCTTGCAAAGGATTGGCTTCAGACGGGTCCTGACCATCTCCGCTCCGGGAGACTCCACCATCCCTGGGCAATGCCCGGGGTCCCTCCGTGGACGTTGTGCCTCCGTCGCCTCACAAGGGAAACCTTTAGGTCAGCCCTGTACAGCTGTGTTGTACTGCTGACCTGAAACGTTGTATAGATAAGAGTCTAGATTTTTGTTTCATCTATTTATTCATAGTGTGCATACATATTTTATACTATTAGGCTTATCAAGTATCATATCAAAAAGTAAACTATAAAAAAGCCAATAGACTAATAACAATAATATCAAAGATAGAAAATAGGTTGTTATTATTATGGCATTAGAAAAATGATTATAAAGAGTTGACTAGGTAATTACGTCTAAACCATACAATAGAGGACATATTTAGTGTCACTATTTGTTGTGAGATATATTAATTCCCTTAGTGCATTTATAGCTGGAAAGATTTTTATGAAGTAGTTCTATTTCTATCATATGTAAGATATTTATGACATAGGTGACGTATATTGTTCATATATACATATAGGATCTTATCTTTTTGTATACAAGTAAAGCCAGAGATGGTGTCTCTGTCTGTTGGGGACACATCAGTATGTTCTGTAGTTTGCGCATTTACGAGTGGCAAGCAGGAAACTGCTTTGCTCTTGATTCAATAAATTACAATATTCCAGAATCTGGATTGTGTGAGACTTTCTTGATCTCCAGCGGACCCAGAGCATTGGTAAATCTCACAAGGTGTGAATCTGAGCTTGTGAACTCTGTCCTTGAACTCAGCCAAAGTGACAGTGCTGAACTGGTTCTAAGCAGAACTTCAGCCCGGCTGCCCCAGGCCCCTGTGATGACAGAAGGACAGAAGAGCTTGGCTTGGAGGGCTCCCTAGAAATGGTCATTCTTCCAGCCCTGCTGCCAAGGGCAGGCACAACTGCCACTAGGCCGCATTGATCCAAGGCCCGTCCAAGGCGGCCTGGAAACACCGCCAGGGATCCAGGGGCAGCCACAGCTGCTGTGGGCAGCGTGGGCCGGGGCCTCAGCAGCCTCAGAGGCAGGAATTCCTTGCACATCTCGAGGCTGGCCCTGCCCTCTGTCAGAGGGAAGCCACTGGCCCTGGTGCTGTCCCTGCAGGCCCTTGGACACAGCCCCTCGGCAGGTCTCTGCTGGGCCTGGTGCAGGGAGTGAAAGGCCGCAGGAAGGTGCCCCTGGAGAAGGCCCCTGGAGAGTCCTGGGGCCAGGAGTGCCACCATGAGGGCAGCAAGCAGGGCCTGGTGTGGCCATGGGGACGGGAGGGCACAGGGCGGGCGCTGAGGCCCTGCCAGCTGGAGCTGGGAGCTCTGGGCTGCGGCTGGCAGAGAGCCGTGACAGATGCGTGCAGCAGCAGGGACACTCCAGGGCTTTGGATGTGTTAGAAGGCAGAGAGGAGCTTGAGAAAAGTCACTGAGGGATTAGGGCGTCTCCCTGTGTGCAAAAACCTTCAGGACACCAGAGGTTGATGTTTCTGTCTCTCCTTGTGTCAGTTGCTGCCTGGAGAAAGAGACCAACCCCCACCGTTCTACAGGCACCTGTCAGGACGTTGTAGAGAGTGACAAGGTCACCCTGAGTCTCCTTTTCTCCAGGCTAAGCAACCCCAGCTCCCTCAGTCCTTCCTCACAGGACTCGTGTTCCAAGCCCCTCACCAGCCTCGTCGCCTCCTCTGGACGTGCCCAAGCGTCTCCCTGTCCTTCCTGAGCTGAGGGCCCAGAGCTGGACACAGCACTCCAGGTGCGGCCTCACCAGTGCCACGTACAGGGGAAGAATGACCTCGCTGCTCCTGCTGGCCACACCATTCCTGATCCAGGCCATCGGTCTTCTTGGCCACTGGAGCACACTGCTGGCTCGCGTTCAGCCGCCTTTCACCAGCACCCCCAGGTCCCTTTCTGCCTGGGCTCTGTCCAGCCACACCGTCCCCGGCGTAGAACATTGCAGGGGCTTATTGTGGCCAAAATGCAGGACTCGGCACTTGAACTGATTAAACTGCATCTTACTGGACTCTGCCCATCCATCCAGCTGTTCCAGGTCTCTCTGCAGAGCCCTCCTACCTTCCAACAGATGGACACACACTCCCAGCTCAGTGTTGTCCACAGATTATTATACCCTCATCCCTGTTGTCCATAAAAATACCAACCAGAACCAGCCCCAGCACAGACCCCTGAGGGACACCGCTGGTGTCTGGCTGCCAGCTGAACGCAGCACCGTTCACCGCCACTCTCCGGGGCCGCCTCTCCATCCCAGTCCTAACCCAGCAAGGAGTGCTCCTGCCCAAGCCCTGGCCTGCCAGCTTTTCCAGGAGTGTGCTGGGGGAGACAGCATCCAAGGCCTTGCTGAAGTCCAAAGTGACAACTTGCCCAGCCTTTCCTGCATCCACCAGGCGGGTCACCTGGTCATCAAAGGAGATCAGGCTGGTCAGACACGACGTACCCTTCCTAAACCCCATGCTGCCTGGCTCTGATCCCCTGGCCAGCCTGTAAGTGCTGCGTGATGGCACTCAGTATCAACTGAGCCATGACCTTCTCGGCTACTGAGGTCAGGCTAAGTGGCCTTCATAATTCCTGATGTGTTAGAAACCAGAGAGGAGCTGGAGAATGGGCCCTGAGGGCATAGGGGGTCTCCCTGTGTGTAAAAACTTCACCACACCAGAGGTTCCTGTCCGGAAAAGACACAGCGGAGTCCTGCAAGGTTATTTGAATAAAGGGAGAGGGCAGGGCACATTTCCCATGGGGTGTCTCAAAATTGTTGAGAGCCAGGACGAGGGCACAGCCTCCTTTTTTACCCTCATTCCCAGGTGCATCACCCTCTTCCTTCCCCCACTGCCTGAGCTCCTTGGAAGGTACAGACTTCCCAAACTGCCTAGTCTAAAATGGACCCTCTGTTTTATACACATTCCCTCCCTAATCGTGCGGAAGGGACAGGCAAGGAAGAGGAGGCACTAGGGTAACCGTGAATGGAGGATGACTGAGGAGAATAAAGTACTTCATTTTTGGAAGCAGTTAAATGCCTGCTCAAAAATCAAAAATCCTTCTCAAGAGGCTTTTTTAGAGGGGAAAATAGAAACTCCTGGGCCAGTTTCAGTAGTGCAAGGGCAATTTGGAGGGGACCCATTTGATTTCTCAGCATCTCTGGATGCATTTGCAGATGACAGCTCCTGAGGGGGAGCAGAAATGAGGGGGAACAGACATCAGTGGTGTCTGAGAAAGGGGTGATGCAGAAGACAGCAAATGAGTTGATCTCAGGAAAGACCCAGTTGTTGGATGACAGATGGTGTAGAATGGGGCGCAGCAGCTTGTTGGACAGAGGGAAAAATGCCAAGGAAGAGTGAGCTCCAACAAGGGATTGTAGAATCTCTTCCTCTGGGCTGCTTTACTGCCAGAGGGACTCCGAGAACTTCTTCCGCCACCAGTCCAGACCCTACGTGTGGAATGAGAGGCACCTCTTCATTGTTATGAATTAATGGGCCAGGAGACCAGCTCCTTTGAAAAGGCCTTTATTAGAAATCAGCTCTGGGTAGGGGGCTCGGGGGCTGCGCCTGCCGCCGCTGCTCCCTGGAGACACCGTGGAGGAGGAGGTGCTGACGATTCTGCTGCTGGTGCTGCAGAGTCGGGATTCTTGCCCTCGCAGGAGTTTCCAAAGAATCTCCCTTTACTCGTGTGCTCTCGGGGGGGTCACCTCTCTCTAGTTCTCTTCAGGTCATGGCGAGAAGGTAACCAAAAATACCTGCTACCTGCAGGTAGCTGGACTTGTGCATTGCACAGTATTATCCTCCTTAGGTCCAGTTTTTGTGTTGACTCGTTGTTTTAGGGGGTTTTCTGGGGTTCAGCTTGCTGAATCAGTGCATCTTGGGAGCAGGGTGTCCTAATCTCCATATTGGGCGGGGTCAGCAGCCCCCACTGGGAAGCAGGTACAGGATTCTCCCCCGACGGGGTGGGGACAGCCCGGTGACTCAGGGAAAAAGGGTGGAATCCCCCCCGGGTGGGGGCACCCCGAGACCCAGGGGAGAAAGGGTATAAAACTCAGGGTACAACAAGTAAAAATTTTAGGGATACATTCAATTTGAACAGCTTAAATAGGTAAGTAACATTGCATCTTCCATTTTACAGCAAAACATTCTTTCTGGCTGCCGACAGCCTTCGCAGACAGCCCCTGGGGGCAGGGCTCGCCTCTCGGCCTTTTCTCTTTAGGCCGGGCGAGTTAATAGGCTGTTTTAACATTACAATCAAACTATTTAACATTACAACTTGGGAGTATACAGCTTGGGTTTTTGTATTTCTTTCAATCCCCCCTCTAATTCTTTGATCGGGCTTTTGTCCGCATCAATTGGCTATTTCTGATTTAAGGGAATAACTTTGTTTTAATTCTTGGTATTGGTTATAAATTCTTTTTGCTGTACTTAGTTGTTCTTCTTGGGGTTTTAATTTAATTGTATTCGTGGGTTTCTGCATACAGTGGAAGAGTAGGAGACTGGCAGAGGCACTAATTGCAATGAACACTACTTTTTTCCACCATGAGTTGTCCCACCAGTCTATATTAATTAGGGGCTTCCATTCTTGGGTACTTGCAATTTTTTTTATTTCCTTGGAAATATTTCTTATTGCTTTACTCTCATAATTGACTGCTAGTTTAAGTTGATTAACTACTGCTCTTGTTTGTGTCAATTGGTTATTGATATGTTCAAGGGCAAGGGCTGTTGTGTTTGATATTCTTATTAATACTGTTTGTAATTTGATAATTCTATTCAACATGTAAATTGGAGTTTGGTACCCCCATGTTTTATCTTGTGCCCAAGTTGCTGGTTTATATATCTTTTCTATTTCTTTTGGTGTCTATATTTTATTCTCCCATGTTTGGGTGTTGCTTATACTAATTACAGTTCTTTTTCTTTGGCTATTTCTCTTTAAATTGCTATATAAGGGTTCCCAATATTTTGAAGTCTCTCTGATTCTCCAAAAAGGATTGCCTTTTTTATTAATGCAGTTATGTGGATCATAACTTTTATTATAGACACACTTTGATTTTCTTTTCTCAATAGACCAATATTTCTCCGGTTCATCTATTTCACTCTTTTTTACTACTAGTGGTTTTTCTTTTATTAGATTTGCGACTCTTTTTGGATTTTCCAACTCTTTAAAACAGAACCATTCTCTGATAGGGCACTCTCCAGTCAGGCACTGCTTAAACATAGCAGCTTTTCCAATCCAGTATTGTTTTTGACAGGTGGATAATTGGGTCATGTTAAAGCATGTGGGATTCACATGGGTGTGAACTCTTATAAGGGATTGTAGATTCTCCCCATGGCATTTGGAGCAAGCTCCATCTGCAAATTTGCTTATTACCAGGACTACTATCAGTCCCTCCAAGAGTCCAGTATGAACCATTTTATTTGTGGGCCCTCTGGTCTCACCTGGGCTTGCCTCTTGGGTCGGAGAGTTTTTTCTCCTCATCATCAACAGGACTATTATCAGTCCCTCCAAGAGTCCAGTATGAACCGGCCCCGTCTCTTTGGTCTCACCTGGTCTTGCCTCTTGGGTTTGGGGATTTCTTAGGCTGGATTTGTGGAGTCCTCTCTTGTTTATTCCCACTTTTTTTCTTAGTTTTATTTAGTTCTTTTTGGGTGTGCCCTATGAGAGATTTAATTTTTAGAATTACTGCTACTTATCATTTTTTTACATTAACACTCTGTGACTCATTACAATAACTTTGCATTTAACTATTACAATTACAACATTACAATTACAACATTACAATAACTTTGCATTGATTATTTTACACTTCTATATTAACACTTTTTTAACTTCTTATAACAATGTGGATTTTCAGCAATGGTAACAACAACTTGTAATAACTGTTATTGTCTCTTATTGTTTTTAACTGGCTTTCGGTTGTTTCTTGAGAGTTATTTTGAGGGTGTCTGGATCTCGAGTGACAGTCCACTCAGAGGGAACTCTTGTTGGGGTTGCAGGGTCAGAGGGATCTCTCGGGGGTGGTAATGGTCCTTTCACTCTGGTGATGTGAGTCCAACCCTTTTCTTGGGTTCGCACAGCAGTATGAGTAGTGAGTAGAACTTGGAACGGACCTTCAAATTTAGGGGTTAATGGGGTGGTATTCCAGGACTTAATTAAAACTCAGTCTCCTGGTTTTATTTGGTGCATGTCAGTGTCTAAGGGAGAGGTTTGAGGAAGATACCCTCTTCTTTTAAGATCTGCCAATGTCTTTCCAATTGTTTTTACATATTCTTGGGTAGCGGCCTCTCCTTCCAAATAATTCCCAGTGCTATAGGGGGTTAGTAAGAAGGGGAGTCCAAACATCATTTCATATGGTGAAGCCCCTATGTCGGATCTCGGTCGGACCCGGATTCGCAGAAGGGCCAGGGGCAAACACTTGAGCCAATTCATTCTTGTTTCGGTTATCAATTTGGTTAATACATTTTTGAGGGTTTTATTCATCCTCTCAACTCTCCCTGAACTTTGGGGATGCCAGGGTGTATGCAATTGCCACTTGATTCCTAAGGCTTTAATGACATCATGTAGGATTTTGGCTACAAAATGAGGACCTCGGTCTGAATCAATATTATTCACTAGCCCATACCGGGGGATGATGTGTTCTAATAATATTTTTATTACCACTTGTGCTGTTTCTCTTTTTGTAGGAAAGGCTTCTACCCAATGGGTTAGATGATCAACTATAACAAGTAGATATTTGTACCCTTGTACTGGAGGCATTTCAGTAAAATCTATTTGTATATTTTGAAAGGGTCTTAATGCTATTTGTCTTCCTCCTGGGGTATTCTTTCTCATTGCTTTTTGATTCACCTTTTGGCAGATAAGACATCCTTCAGTAATTGCTTTGGCCAAATTATATACTCCGATACATAAATACTCTCTTAAAAAGTGATCACATAACCCTTGGGTGCCCCAGTGGGTCAGACTGTGTATTTCTGTTAGCATTTTTCGAGCCAGGGCTTTATTTAAAAACTTTCGTCCATCTGGTGTTAACCATTCCCCTTGTTTCCCCTGGTGCAGCTTTAACTTTTTTATTTCCTCTGATTCATAATCATCATATATTGGTTCTTTATTAGCTGGCAAATCAGTCAAAGTCAAAATTTTTATTGGCTCTCCCAGGTTTTGGGCTGCTAACTTGGCGGCTTGGTCAGCTGCTTGATTGCCTTTTCCTTCAAAGGTATTCCCTTTTTGATGTCCCTTGATATGCACTATTGCAATTTCCTTGGGTTTCATAAGGGATTTTAATACCAACTTAATTAGTTCTTTATGTATCAAATCTTTTCCCTTGGAATTTAGGTATCCTCTTTCTTCCCAAATTTTTCCAAATGTGTGCACAATTCCAAAGGCATACCGTGAGTCAGTGTAAATTGTACCTTGATCTTGTTCTAACAGGTCCAATCCTCTTTTTAGAGCATAGACCTCACAGCATTGAGCAGACCAGTTTGGGGGCAATTTTTCTTTCTCTATAACTTTCAAACTCTGTTTGTTGATACCTTCGACTATTGCATAACCTGATATTCTTTTTCCCTCTGCCATTTTAGATGATCCATCAATGAACAACACCCTCCCATATGGCAGGGGTACATCTTCAAGGTCCTCCCTTACTTTTGTTTGCAGGTCTATGACTTCTAAGCAATTATGTTCTAGGGCGGGTATGGGCTCCCCTGAGAGGAATTGTGCAGGGTTTAAACTTTTGGATGTGATTAATTCTAGATTTTCAGCATTTGTCAGAATTACTTCATATTTTAGGATCCTTGAGTCTGTTAACCATTGTTGGGCTTTTTGACTCAACACTGCTCTGAGATCGTGGGGGGTGTGTGCAATGATTTTTCCTTGTAGTGTTAGCTTTTGTGCTTCTTCTACAAGGACTGCTGTAGCTGCCACAGCTTGAAGACAAGCTGGCCATCCCCTTGCAACTGGGTCTAGGAGCTTAGAAAGGTATGCAACAGGCTTTTTGTGTCCTCCCCACTCTTGGGTTAACACCCCATAGGCTGTTCCCTCTTCTGCATTTATGAATAAGTCAAACCTCTTCTTAAGGTCAGGAAGACTAAGAACTGGGGCTGAGGATAACTTGGCTTTTAGATTTTCTAACTGTTCTTCATTCTCAGCTGTCCATGTTACAGGTTCAGGTTGGACTAGTTTTTCATATAGAAATTTGACACTTTGTGAGTATTTTTCTATCCATAGTTTACAATAGCCAAATAGTCCCAATAGTTTTCTTACATCTCTTTTCGTGGTTGGAGCTGAGATGGACAGTATACCTGAGATTCTCTCAGGGCTCAGTTTTTTATACCCTTCCCCAATGAGGTGTCCAAGATAGGTTACTTGTGATTCTACAAACTGCAATTTGTTTTTAGATACTTTAAGGCCTTTTTCCCCTAGGAAATTTAGGAGTTTAATGCTGGCTCCTCTTACTTTATCTTGTTCTTTCCCTGATAGTAGGAGGTCATCTACATACTGTAGGATTTGTACGTTATCTCCAGGAGTGAATTGCCCTAACAGCTCTTCTAGAGCTTGTCCAAATAGAGTTGGACTCTCAGTAAAACCTTGGGGAAGTCGGGTCCACCTTAGCTGCTGCTTTCTCTGACTTTCGGGGCACTCCCACTCAAAGGCAAACCAATTTCGGCTCTCTTTAGCTAAGGGGCAGGCCCAAAAAGCATCCTTTAGGTCTATTACAGTGAACCAGCTGTGTTCTCTAGGGATTCTGCTTAAAAGGGTGTAGGGATTTGATACCACTGGGTATCTTGTAATTGTCCTTTTATTTACTTCTCTTAAGTCTTGCACAAGCCTAAATTTATTTTCTGTCTTTTTTACTGCCAAAATGGGGGTGTTATGGGGGGACATACAGGGTTCTAATATTCCTTCAGTTAACAGATGATTTATAATTGGTGTTAACCCCTTTTTACCTTCTATAGAAATAGGATATTGTTTCACTCTTATAGGGGGTATTTCTTCTTGCATCTTTATTCTTATAGGTGGGATGTTTAGGTGTCCATACTTCCTCTCTTCAGCCCATACCTCTGGATTTATTTCATTCAAATCTTTAACAGTTATTTTCATCATCTGGACCACCATTTTACCCTCTTTAGGAAGAATCCCTACCCCTAACTGAACTTGCAAGTCTCTTCCGAGTAAATTACTGTCCAATTTAGGCAAGTATATGAGATCAGTGACACATTTTTTTGAATTTCCTTTGATCTCCACATTTTCTAAGACAGAAGCCCGGAAGGGTTTCCCTTCTGCTCCTAAGACATCACATGTCCGTTTCCCAACTGTAATTCCAATTGGAAGCTGATTAACACTAGATTTGTCTGCACCAGTATCTACTAAAAACTCAAATTCTTCATGATGGGGACCTACTTCAAATTTTACCATGGGCTCTTCTTGATGTTTCATTGGGTCCCCTAATATATAGAGCTCATGACACCCCTAATCTCCATTACCTTCTCCTTTTAAGAACTTCTCCAATGCCTCTTGCTCTTTTATAATAGCATTGTCCAAGGGTACCTTTTTGCAATATCTCCTTATGTGACCCACTTCGCCACAGTAGTGGCATATTCGGGTTTCTTTTGGTCTCAGAGGGGTGTTCCAAGGCAATAGCAGTTTTTCTCTGCCTCTCTCTGATGGAGGTTTTATATTTCTCCTTTCTTGTAAGTCTCTATTATCTCTGACACTTTCTTTGGCCACAGCTACCATAATTCTAGCTTTTGTCTTTGCTTTTTCATCTTCTCTCCTCAGATAAACTTTTAAAGCTTCTCTTAATAAGTCATTTATCCCCTTTTCCTGCCAGTCTTCCACCTTTTCTAGTTTCCTCCTTATATCTGGCCAGGATTTTGTAACAAACTGTAATTTTAAAAACACTTGTCCCTCGGGGCTATCTGGATCCAAGTTAGAATACTGCTGGAAGTTCTTTCTCAGTCTGTTTAACCAGGCTGCTGGGGTCTCATCTTTCTCCTGGGCTCCATCAAAGGCTAGTTTTGTGTTATTACTCCGGGGGACTGATTCCTTGATGCCTCTTATCATCAAGTTTCTGTAATCTTCCATATTTCGTATACCCTCCCCCATGTTTGGGTTCCACCTAGGGTCAACTAGTGGCAACTTCTGGTCTCCTGGGAGGCCCATCCTATTTTCCCTTTCCCAAACTTGTATGCCAGCTGTTCTAATCAGCCGAACTTCTTCTGGATTAAAAAGTATGTTTAATATCGAATTTAACTCACTCCACGTATAAATGCTCGGGCCTAAGAACTGATCTATTTGCTTAGCAATCCCCACAGGGTCTTCAACTAGATTCCCCAGCTCTTTCTTAAAACTTCTAACTTCTGAAGCTGTCAGAGGTGCATTTACAAACCCTACTCCTCCAGCTACTCCACCCATAGGGACTTCCCTTAGGGGGAAGAGTTTTGTTTTTGACCTGGTGCCACAGTAGGGTCCTTTTGGGGTTTCTAGAAAATTAGTCTCATTGGCTGGCAAGTCCAGCTCCCAGTTGTGTGGGGGTGCAGGGATGGTAGATGGTGAAGGGGAGTGGCCTAGGCTAGTGTTAGGAGAGGTTAAGGACAGGGCTGCAGGGTAGAAGGGATTAGTACTTGAGATAGTTGGGTTAGATTGAGGTGGTGGAGCTGTCGGGGGTAATCCTGTTGGGGTGCAAGCTGGAGAAGGAGTAGGGATTATGGTTTGGAGAGATGGGGAGGGGTTCACAGGTAAAGCTGGAGGGTTAGCAGAAATAGTTTGGGGTATCCCAGGGTAGACTGGAGGAGGGGGCAAATGATCGAGAGGGTCCCAATTATGACTGTTTTCTTCTCTTTTCTCTTTTTCATTTTTTTTCTTTTCCTCTTGTAGCTTACAAATCTTAGCTGTTTCACCTTCGGTTCTATGTGGCTGCCAGCAGGCAGCATAAAGGATCTGCTCAGAATCTGAATCCTTTCGAGATTTCAGATACTGGTTTAATTGGGAGCACATCCAAGGGTCTTTAGTTCCACACCATGGCCATTTTTCGGGTAAATTTAAAGTGGGCCAAACCTCTATACAATAATGAATCATTTTAACTTTATTCAAACTTTTAGTGGCTTCATCAGTACTCCATAGTTCTAACATTTGTCCTAGTGGACTATCTGGAGGAATGTTTTTTATCTTCTCCTTTTCTTTTTTCTCAGGCTGTTCTTGTCTACTTATGTATGCTCCCATTCTCACTGGTAATTTTCACTCACTCTATGAACACCTGTCAGTGGCCCCAGTAACAAAAGTAGCCCGGAAAACCCGCCCTTAGGGTCTCGGCCACTACTCAAGGTCTGGGCACCACCTCTGCCAGCGTTCTGGGTGCCCCGTGGTAGCCTGATAACCCGCCCTTAGGGTTTCGGCCACTACTCCCAGCCAGCACCCCTCTTTCTCTCTTGTACGTCAGACAAGTTTCCGTAAGCAGTCGGTAAACCTGGGCCCAAAGTTGCAGTCACTACCACAGCTAGACTTGGACATACAGTGTGCGACACACTCACTCTCCCTATTGTTAAGTCCCTCGCACTTTTGGGACTTCCCTAACTCTCATTCACCCTACACCCGGATAAGTTCACTTCTGGGCAACCCTTGGCTCAGAAGACCCCCGGCCCTGTAGGCTCACCGCACCTGGAACGCATACCTCTCACTTCTAGGTACCCCCAACCAGTGCGCCCAATCCTGTACCCCGGTAGCTATCCCAGCCAGTGTCTCAAGTCGGTCCTCGCTCCCCGCACCCCGATAAGCCACCCCAGCCAGTGTCTCCTCACCTGGACACCCCGGGCCGTGACCTCAGCCAATGCGGTGCATCATTACCTGGACACCCCGGGCCATAGCACGGCCAGTACCCTCTTTCACTCCCCGCACCCCGATAAGCTACCCCAGCCAGTGTGCAGAGCCCCCGAAAAGTAGCCCGGAAAACCCGCCCTTAGGGTTTCGGCTACTACCCCAGCCAGCACTCAGACACCCCGGGCCGTAACTTCAGCCAATGCGGTGCATGCTTCACACAGCTTCTAGGCTTTCCGCATGCTTGGATCAGCCCGAGCAGCCTGCCTCTGTGGATTTTAGAATGGAGGCGGGCCTATTTCCTCATTCACTCTATGACGTGCCACTCACTCTCTAAATTACCTCTGCACGCCCAGAGGGGGGCCCCCTATGCCCCTGGAGACGCCTCTCTCACTCAGTTCTCCTTTCGTTTCCCTCCGTTCCCAGCTGACTCCCTCGCGGAAGTTCAGAACCGTGGTACTAGGAGGTCCACACTCACTTCGGGGGTCCGAGCTGCCGGCCCCCGTCTCACTCACACACCATTCACTCGTCTCCACTCCCGCCACCGGCTATACTTTACCGATGCTCCTCCGCGCTGTCCAATCCCAGGCTGCTTTCCTTGGGTCCGGTGTGACCAGCTGTCAGAGAGCCAAAGAGCGGCCGGCCGTGCCGTCCTCCGTCTTCTCTGGGTGTGGTCAGCTCCCGGACGAGTCCCCAAATTGTTATGAATTAATGGGCCAGGAGACCAGCTCCTTTGAAAAGGCCTTTATTAGAAATCAGCTCTGGGTAGGGGGCTCGGGGGCTGCGCCTGCCGCCGCTGCTCCCTGGAGACACCGTGGAGGAGGAGGTGCTGACGATTCTGCTGCTGGTGCTGCAGAGTCGGGATTCTTGCCCTCGCAGGAGTTTCCAAAGAATCTCCCTTTACTCGTGTGCTCTCGGGGGGGTCACCTCTCTCTAGTTCTCTTCAGGTCATGGCGAGAAGGTAACCAAAAATACCTGCTACCTGCAGGTAGCTGGACTTGTGCATTGCACAGTATTATCCTCCTTAGGTCCAGTTTTTGTGTTGACTCGTTGTTTTAGGGGGTTTTCTGGGGTTCAGCTTGCTGAATCAGTGCATCTTGGGAGCAGGGTGTCCTAATCTCCATATTGGGCGGGGTCAGCAGCCCCCACTGGGAAGCAGGTACAGGATTCTCCCCCGACGGGGTGGGGACAGCCCGGTGACTCAGGGAAAAAGGGTGGAATCCCCCCCGGGTGGGGGCACCCCGAGACCCAGGGGAGAAAGGGTATAAAACTCAGGGTACAACAAGTAAAAATTTTAGGGATACATTCAATTTGAACAGCTTAAATAGGTAAGTAACATTGCATCTTCCATTTTACAGCAAAACATTCTTTCTGGCTGCCGACAGCCTTCGCAGACAGCCCCTGGGGGCAGGGCTCGCCTCTCGGCCTTTTCTCTTTAGGCCGGGCGAGTTAATAGGCTGTTTTAACATTACAATCAAACTATTTAACATTACAACTTGGGAGTATACAGCTTGGGTTTTTGTATTTCTTTCATTCATTACTGGGCAAGTTTCTTCTTTTTCTGGCGCACGCAGCAGCTCCCGGCACGGTACGAGGCCCATTTTGCAGCCGTGCTGTGTCAGCCAGCCAGCCTGACATCACCCCTCCCATCTTCCACTACAAGCGCCTGCATTCACTCTCCTCTCTACGAGCCTTCTTTCCAGGATCCAAACGGCAAGGATGGAGGACTCCCCAGGAGTGTCTAAGTACTGCCAAGTTCCCCATTGTCATTTCTATTTGTTTGGTAATTCCCAAGAACAAGCACTTGCCATGAAATATCCAGTGTATTTTTTTTTTTTTTTTTCCTTTCCTGAGGCCCCTGAAGTGCTTCAGAAATGCCAGTTAGGTGATGTGCTAAGTTCACTTAAAACTTACAGTTTTTCTGTGTGGTAGGTGTGTGCACTGGTTTGGGCTCAGGTAGTTGTCTTCCCAGTAGCTCATGCATGTTATGTCCATGGTAGATTTTGGCAACCAATTGAAGCAGAAGGGTTGTTGTACCTTCTTGTCCCTTTAGCTTTTATCCAAGTTGCACGGGATTTCTAAGGTAGCCCAAGGAGAACTCCTGCCTTCTACTCACGGAGCTTATTCCAGGGCTTTTCGCCTCTGATCAGGGCCTGCTTAGAGGACTTCATCACAGAATAAAATTACACAACACACATCCCCCGACAGATATTTCTATATATGACACTCTCCGATGACAGAACTGTTTCCTGACGTGATCTGTTGAGTTACTCTGGGCAAGAGGTTTGCAACAGAGAAGGCACAGCCATTCCACGGGACAAAGGGCACCAGTGCTGTGCTTTTGTTGAATGTTTTATCAAAACCTTCCTCTGTGCGGTTCCATTCCATTTACTCCAGTGGTATTCCAGCTTTGCAGTTCTCTTGTTTCTCTTTCAAGTCACTTTTCCGTGCTTTTTAGTTTTTCTTGGACTAAGCCCAGCAGATTCAGCTAGCCTAACTTTTCTTTGCCAACCAGCCCCTTTCCCTGGACTTTGTTGCTGTGATTTCATGGATGCTTCACAGGCAACTTTGTACCTCACTTGAGACATCCAAGGGGTGTGTGGTAGGGTGACTTTATGCTGCTTGTATCCCCAATCGTCTGTTCTGTTTGTGCTGTATATTGTGTTCTGTACCTTTAAAACTTGTTCTAGGAGTGAAGGGGAAGAAAGAACAGCGCGCAGTTTGTTTTGAGAAAACTGCCTGACTCCCCCACATTGCTGCTCTCCAGTGTTCGTCCGAGGCACGGACAGCGGTGGGACAGAGATCTCCTGTGCTTTTAGTTAGTTTTAGCTAGCTAGGCAGAGAAGACTCCCTGGACTGTTTTTTTTTTTTTTCCCTTTTTCTTGGGACTGTTTAAATCTGCTCGGGACTGAAAAACCCAGAGGAGCAGCGAGGGCTGGCACCTGCGGCCCCGCCGGGCCTGGACCTTCGGAGAGACTGAGTGAGCTGAGCTACACCCACGGCAAGGACTGTCTCTGTTTGCCATCTCTCTTCGGAGTGGGCAGAGGTTTTATTGTTTCATATTATTAATTCTTTGCATTTGTGAGCATTTTGTTTGTTAAATAAATAGTTTTTTCCACTTTTCTCCGAGGAAGTTCTTTTTCCCGGACCGGTTGGGGGGAGGGGCCGTTTGGGTTTACTCTTCCAGAGGAACCCCTTCAGAAGTTTTCCCCAAATTTGCCCTAAACCAAGACATATATTTATTTTGGCGCCCAACGTGGGGCTTGAGAGAGTGGAAAAAACTTACATTGATTGCATTTTTGGTTGTACTTTGTGTAAGAATAAAGTACTCAATAGCCATGTTGCTTATTGAATTCCTAATGTCTCTTGAGATAGAGTCCTTTCTGTGTTTCTGTTCCCTAAGCTTTTTTGAAGTTTTAATACCTCTCTAGTCCTTAAGTTTGTTTTCTTATTCAGAGATAGCTCCGATGTTGTCTCTAACACATAGCTTTTACACTAGAAGTGCACAAATTAAAATTGTTATTGTCCTGAGCTTAATGTTCATGATTTATAAAAAGTTTATACAGGTACTAGAGTTTGTGCCTGGTATGTTTAGTTTATAGCTTCTTCATCCTACCCTGCATCCTAGTTCCAGTAGCATGTTTTAAAGATTTATTAATAATTGCACCCAGTTTGTTAAAAAAAATAAAGCTTTTCAGTCTTTTCTTTATTCCTTCTCTTTTAAATCAGTTACATCACTTTTAAAAAATACACATCCCTGAGTACAACCAAATTGTAAGCCCTCTCTACCTAGTTACTCAAAAAAAAAACAATTTCCACTAAAACCCAAAACAACAACACGCCTTTGCCCAAATCAAGCAAAAAATTGCTCATGCAGTAGCCCTCAGCCCAATTAAAACAAAACCAAATATAAAAAATGTGCTCTACTCTACAGCTAAAAACCATAGTCTGTCCTAAAGCCTTTAGCAGAAAGTGCCTAGTGAGACGCGTAGCCAACCACTAAAATTCTAAAGCCAAAACTACCAAAAGTCTAAAGCCAATTACACTCCAACAAAAAAAAAAATTTTAGCAGCCTATGAAAAAATTCAAGCTGCCTCAAAAGTAATTAGTACTAAAGCGCAACTCCTCTTAGCACCCCAACTACCAGTGCTAAAGTAAATGTTCAAAGCAAAAGTTCCTGCTACCCACCATGCCACCAATACCACATAAAATAAGTAAATTGCTCTTATCACACAGCGCGCCCGTATTAAAAAACTAAATCATCCTAAAATTTTAAAAATAATTACAAACTAGCCTGAAGGTAAACACTTCAGTCTCATTAATAAAAAAAAACAAAAACAAATAACCCAAGCTGAAAAAACTCCACCATATAACCAACTGCCAGCAAAAAAAGCACGCTACACTCTTTTCACTAATAATTCCTGCCACATCGTAAAAATAAAACAAAAGTAAAAAACAGCCGTATAAAACCCCACAAAACAAGTTGCACAAGCCACTGAAAAAAAAAAGTAAGTCAAGCCAACTTGCCAAACTCAAAGCTATTCAATTAGCCCTAAACATTGCTAAAAAAAAAAAGTAGCCAAAACTCTACCTCTACACCAATTCGTAAATAATAACTAATACTCTGTGAAGCTAGCTAAAAAAGTAAAAAAAAACCAACTAGCAGCATAAAAAAAAACCAATCTAAGCTGCTAATAAGTAAAAAAACATTGCCACCAAAATAGAAAAACTGTCTGTAAAAGTTCGTCATGTAAACACCCATGTTCCCAAGAGTCAAGCCAATAAAAAACACCAAAACAATAAGCAAGTAAATCAAACTGCAAAAATAAAAGTATCAAAAATAGACTTAAATTAGCAACACAAAGAAAAGTTGTTCCTAGCTCAGTAAACCCATAATACCTCAAGTCATCAAAACAAAAATACCACCTATAAGTAAACACAAAACCAAAAAATAAATCTAACCATAAACAGTATCTCTCAAATTATCCATAACTGTAAAATGTGCACTACCATCAAACAAGCCAAGCAAATAAAGCCCCTCTAGTACAGTAAACAGTAATCCAAATATAAGTATAAAAAAGCCTAGCAAATTAATTACATCACCCTGCCCCAAACCCGCCAAAACAAACGCTATGTACTAACCATAGTAAAAGCCACCACTAAGTAACTAAAAACCTATCCTATACCTCATGCCACTGCCCAGAATACCATCCTGGGCCTAGAAAAACAAGTTCTTTAAAAGCATAATACCCCTAAAAAAATTAAGTCAAACAATAAAACTCATTTTAAAAATAGCCTTATCAACACCTAAGCTAAAAAACATAGCATTAAGTAAGTCTACCATATCCCCTACCATACACCAGCTGCAAGCAAAGTAAAAAAATACAACAGACTATTAAAAACCACCTTAAAAGCATTAAGTAAAAAATCTTTCAAAAATTAAAAGCAACACTTAACAAAAGCCACCTAGTTAGTTAACACCCAAAGTTCCACCAACAAAGCAAGCCCTGCCCAGTCTAAGCTCCTATCTACAGTAAATAAAAATAAAGTTCCAGTAGTACATGTAAAAAGTTTGTTAAAAAAAACAGTTTAAATTAAATCTGCCTCAAATACAAACAAACCCATCCGTAAAATTGTTTTTACTCAAAAACCAAAATGCACATAGTAAATAATACAAAAAAATAGAACAACACGATGTGTACCTCAGAAAAATCTAATTGTTAAGTAAAAACTATCAGTAAATATCATTTACTAAATATTACTACCATTTTCTGTATATAGCTGTATACTGTATATATATGCATGTATAAAGTATGTGTGTGTAGAGTTAAAATTTTAGTTTTAGTAATAAATTAACAATATAAAAATACAGAAGTAGAATGTGGTAGAGTGACTTTATGCTGCTTGTATCCCCAATCGTCTGTTCTGTTTGTGCTGTATATTGTGTTCTGTACCTTTAAAACTTGTTCTAAGAGTGAAGGGGAAGAAAGAACAGCGCGCAGTTTGTTTTGAGAAAACTGCCTGACTCCCCCACATTGCTGCTCTCCAGTGTTCGTCCGAGGCACAGACAGCAGTGGGACAGAGATCTCCTGTGCTTTTAGTTAGTTTTAGCTAGCTAAACAGAGTCCCTGGACTCTAAACAGTCCCTGGACTGTTTTTTTTTTTTTTCCCTTTTTCTTGGGACTGTTTAAATCTGCTCGGGACTGAAAAACCCAGAAGAGCAGCGAAGGCTGGCACCTGCGGCCCCGCCGGGCCTGGACCTTCGGAGAGACTGAGTGAGCTGAGCTACACCCACGGCAAGGACTGTCTCTGTTTGCCATCTCTCTTCGGAGCGGGCAGAGGTTTTATTGTTTCATATTATTAATTCTTTGCATTTGTGAGCATTTTGTTTGTTAAATAAATAGTTTTTTCCACTTTTCTCTGAGGAAGTTCTTTTTCCCAGACCAGTTAGGGGGAGGGGCCGTTTGGGTTTACTCTTCCAGAGGAACCCCTTCAGAAGTTTTCCCCAAATTTGCCCTAAACCAAGACAGGGTGAGAAGCAACTATGTAGCTCAAAAGTTTTTTCACCATGTTAGCCAGGTGTTGCCACAGCAGGACAGAGTTGTCTTTTTCTAGTTCAGTTCATAGCCTATAGGAAGATTTCCACTGCACTTGATACAGCTTGGTCTGACTGTGTTTCCTCACCTCTTTGCCAGGAGATCCAAATGATGTCAGGGCTGATATTCCTTTCCTCGGCCAAACAGTAGTCGATTAAAAGAGGCAAAGACATCTTCCAAGGAAGCAGTCTTTTGGAGAGGGAAATGTGGACAAAAGTCATTTTCTTTGCCCCATCCTGAGCATGCACCGAGAAGAGGACAGTGCCCAACACTTCATGGGTGGCGCCAGAGATAGACCGTGTTACTGCAGCTATTCTCCTGGGAGGCAGTTGGACGGCAACCGGGAGCGATAAAAACCCTGAGAGAGCTCAGCGTGGGATTAATGATTCCCTGCAGGACAGTGCCAGCCAAAGGTAGCCAAAATTCAAGCACAACAGAAGCAAGCCCAGCACACCTTGACCCAGCAGCCGTCTCCCCATGTGCCTTCATTTGTTTCTGCCCCGATAGGGAATTCAGGCTTTGGCCAACCTGGGGCCTTGCTGAAGGCAAAGGCCAAGGCAGGGCTCTCACTTGTGCTGCCAGGGCCATGGGAGGCCCCAGAGCAAGAGGGCATTTCTGGGGTGCAGGGATCCCATCTTGACGGGGTGGCCTTGCAGGGTAGCAAAAGCCACAGGGGCATCCTGGCCCATGGGGACAGGGTTTGGAGTGCAAGTCAGTGCATGGAGTTGAGTGGAACTGAAAATGAGTAGGGCAGGAGCGTTGATGTGCCTGAGGGTAGGGAGGCTCTACTCAGGGATCCGGACAGGTGTACTTGATGGGTCAAGTGCACCTGTACGAGACAGAAGGCGGCCAAAGGCCGGGTGCTGCACTTTCCCACTCTCCCAGCCCATGCAGTGCTGTGGGCTGGGGGAAGAGGGGCTGGAAACTGGCAGGAAGCCAAGGGCATGGCAGCTTCTGTCAGAAGCAGAGTGGCCAGCAGGAGCAGGGCAGTGATTGTCCCTCTGCCACAGGGCACCAGTGAAGTTGTACCTCAAATCCTGCACTGGGTTTTGGACCCTCCCAACAAGAAAGACATGCAGGTGCTTGAGTGTGTGCACAGAAGGGGCGTGGAGCTGGGGAAGGGTCTGGAGAACAAGTGTGAAGACGAAGGGCTGAGGGAGGTGTGAGTGCTTAGCAAAGTGCAAAGGTGCCTCATGGGGCGCCTTTGAGTTCTCTACAGCTCTCTGAAGGGCGGCTGTGGCCAGGCTGGGGTCATTCTATTAGCCCATGGAAGAAGCAATATGACCAGAGGAAATGACCACAAGTTGTGCCAAGCCTGGAGCTTTAGATTGGATTCTTTCACCAAAAAGGGTATCAATCTCGGGAAGAGGCTGCCCAGGGAAATGGCTGAGTCACCAGGCTCCGAGAGATTTCCAAGTCATGTGCACGTGGCCTTTGGGGAGCCAGGTGGCTGGTGGAGTGGGCAGTGCAAAGTTTGCGGTTGGAGTGTGCCATCTTCAGGGTCTTTTCCAAGCTCGACGACTGCGAGCTTTAACTGGAGCTCAGCATGGAGTCGTCAAGGTTGAAAGGGAATGATCCTCAAGGGTGCCTTCCAAGCTGGAGATCTGTGAGATTGCCAAGGGAGGGCATGCTGATAACAAAAGAGAAGAGAAAGACCAAGAGAAGTTCCTTGCAGAAGATTCACTCCAAGGCTGCCACTCTGACTGGCTGAGCTGGGGTGGGGACAAAGGGCGGGGCTGGCCTGGCTGTGGCGTACTGTGACACCTGTGACATCACGGGGGACCTGTCACAATGGGGGCAGCTGGAAAAGGCCCCAGCAGATAACGCTGGCCCCGTTTTGCTTGGGCAAGCGGTGAGTGCACACGTGGCGGGGAGGCTGGGCTGGGGACAAGGGCCGGGGCAGAAAGGCTGCACCCAGGGCTGGGTTCTCCCTCTGCATGCAGAGACAGCCCCTGACGGCAGAGCCTTGGGCAGGGCCCCGTGCTGCTGCTGCTGCTGCTTGGGATGTGGGACAGGCCTCGCTGCTTGCCAGCTCTCTGGGGCCCTGTCCTTCCTGCCCCCAGATCCCTGACATTGCCGCCCCTGCTGTCCCCAGTGACAGCTGCCTCCCTCCCAGCGCCACTCAAGGCCTTCTCTCCCTCCTCCTGCAGACCATGGATACCTGGATACTGTGGTTCTTGCTCTTGCAAGGCATCCTCCAGTACCCACGGCCCGTGGGTGATGGCTTGGACGAGGCAACTCGTCTGCGAATGGAGGCGCGTGCAAAGGTCCAGGAAGCGGAGAGGATTCGTCTGGAGCGGGAGGTGGAGCAGCTGGCCGTGATGGAGCAGAGTGTTGGCACCTGGGGGCACCTGTTCTGGTCAGCCTTGCAGCCCTGGCAGGTCTGGCCTCTGGCCGGGCTCCTGCTCCTTCTCTTGGCCCTCTGGTCTATGTGGAGGAAGAGGAGCCTGAGGAGAGCGGAGCACGAAGAAGAAAACGGTGCTGCAAATGAAGGGGAAGGCAGAAACGTGGATGCAAATGAAGAAGCTGGTGGAGATGAAGAAGAAGAGTTTGGAGATGAAGAAGGAGAGTTTGGAAATGAAGAAGAAGAAGAGATTGATGTGAATGGGGAGGAAAACAACAATGATGATGGCAGTGCACAGGAAGTCAACAATGTTGCTGCAAATGAAGAGGGTGGTGCTGGAAACGAAGCCGGCAATGAGGCTGCAAATGCAGCAGACAACGATCAGGCTGGAAATGAAGTCGATAATCGTGATGGTGACGACATCATTGGAAGAATGGCAGTGGAGCGCATCCAGCGGCCTGTCCAGCGCCTGCAGGAAGGACGGGAGTGGACAACCAGCCTGATGCGCACACTTGTGATTTACTCTCGACGCGTCTCGTCGAAGAGTTTCTACCCGGTCCTGAAGGAAGCCATCGGGGTGGGCAGTGCCTTTGAAGGTTGGTATCACCATGAGCAGGATGTGTTGTACCAGATGCTGGTACCCATGACTCCTCCTCGAGGGCACAGCTTCCACCTGGAGCGGGACACTACAGGGCAGAGGGACTTCCGCATCCGCGTGGAGCAGGAGTGCACCTGCACCAGCGAGCAGCGGGGGAACAACAACATGCTGTGCTTCCTGCACCACCCCGAGGAGGAGCTGAGGGCCTATCAGGATCCCAGCCTCCTTCACACCCTGTGCACGGACTCCTACCTCGACGTGGAGAAAACCGCCCGCTGGTTCGGCCAACTGGTGAGAGCGGTCTGGCCGGCTTTGCCTCAGGCCCGCAATTGGCATTTAGCGCTGGTGCCCTCCAGACGCTACTGCCAGTTCAGGGTCAGCAACGGCAGAGAAAGCTACCGGGTCGGGATTGTCTTTGGGGTGCAGCGAGGCAACTCGGACATCTTTGCAAGCAGCCAGGGTAGGAAAGGCAACAACATCTCAAGCACAACCTGGCCGGAGACGTACGCCGTGGCAGAGGCGAAGTTCCTCGAGTCCGTCGCCAGGCGGGCGCCTCCTGACAGCTTGCACCTCCAGTGCCTGAAGTTCTTCGCCCGTCTGTGGCGGCGGGGAGTAGGTTTTCCCCCCTACACCATGAAGACCATCATTATGCACCACCTGAGCATCACACCCCTGTCACGGTGGCGCAGGAGACATCTGGGGAGGCGACTGACGTACATCAGGGAGAGCCTGCGCGCGTGCGTGCAGATGAGACGCCTCGACCACTTCATCGTTGGCAACTGGCGGCTTCCTGATGACATCAGTTTGCCCCTCGATGTCCTAATGGTCAGGCCAGACAATCTCTTCCACGTGCTGGAGACGGATCCGGTTGCCCACGCCCAGGCCATGGGTCAGTACCTGGATCTCTACCAGCGGCTCGAACGAATCATTACCAACGAGCAGTGAAAGAGGCTGCCCTGCACAGAGCGGTGCTTGTGAGGCTCGCACCTGGTGGCAGAGAACCACCTCACAGCACCTGGGAAAAGAGGGCAGAATGTGCCATACCAAGAGGGAAGGGAAGACGCTGCCTAGCAGCTTGATGCCATCATCAGCAGCAGTGTCATCTCAACAGTCTCCCCAGCCCTGCATCCAGCCGTCACCAGGTTGGCTCCAAAGATGAAGGACTGCGCAAGAGGAAATGTTCTTATTCCTTCTTTTGCTCTCTGGGGTCTGCATGGAGAGCCTACAGCCCGGGCAGAAGCTGACACAGACCCCAGCGTGCAGCACATGGAGAAGGCACGGCTCCACCGGCAGCGGCAGCTGCTGCCGTGCCTTTCCTCCGGAGCCAAAGCACACCTGGGGAGTCCAGCCTGATGCAGCTGAAGAGGCCGTGGCCAGGGCGCTTGTGAGGCAGAATCCCGTTACCAGCAGAACTGGGACTGCCCCCACCTCTTCCTCAGAGTCCATTTTCCCTCTGAGAGCTTCACCTCATGCCAAGATGCTGAGCTCAGAGTCCCAGACGAAGGAATGTTGGAAAGGACCACTGGTGGGAACATCTGCTTCAGGGCTGCTCCAGCAGGGTCTTCCTTGCAAAGGATTGGCTTCAGACGGGTCCTGACCATCTCCGCTCCGGGAGACTCCACCATCCCTGGGCAATGCCCGGGGTCCCCCCGTGGACGTTGTGCCTCCGTCGCCTCACAAGGGAAACCTTTAGGTCAGCCCTGTACAGCTGTGTTGTACTGCTGACCTGAAATGTTGTATAGATAAGAGTCTAGATTTTTGTTTCATCTATTTATTCATAGTGTGCATACATATTTTATACTATTAGGCTTATCAAGTATCATATCAAAAAGTAAACTATAAAAAAGCCAATAGACTAATAACAATAATATCAAAGATAGAAAATAGGTTGTTATTATTATGGCATTAGAAAAATGATTATAAAGAGTTGACTAGGTAATTATGTCTAAACCATACAATAGAGGACATATTTAGTGTCACTATTTGTTGTGACATATATTAATTCCCTTAGTGCATTTATAGCTGGAAAGATTTTTATGAAGTAGTTCTATTTCTATCATATGTAAGATATTTATGACATAGGTGACGTATGTCGGTCATATATACATATAGGATCTTATCTTTTTGTATACAAGTAAAGCCAGAGATGGTGTCTCTGTCTGTTGGGGACACATCAGTATGTTCTGTAGTTTGCGCATTTACGAGTGGCAAGCAGGAAACTGCTTTGCTCTTGATTCAATAAATTACAATATTCCAGAATCTGGATTGTGTGAGACTTTCTTGATCTCCAGCGGACCCAGAGCATTGGTAAATCTCACAAGGTGTGAATCTGAGCTTGTGAACTCTGTCCTTGAACTCAGCCAAACTGACAGTGCTGAACTGGTTCTAAGCAGAACTTCAGCCCGGCTGCCCCAGGCCCCTGTGATGACAGAAGGACAGAAGAGCTTGGCTTGGAGGGGTCCCTAGAAATGGTCGTTCTTCCAGCCCTGCTGCCAAGGGCAGGGACACCTGCCACTAGGCCGCGTTGCTCCAAGGCCCGTCCAAGGCGGCCTGGAAACACCGCCAGGGATCCAGGGGCAGCCACAGCTGCTGTGGGCAGCGTGGGCCGGGGCCTCAGCAGCCTCAGAGGCAGGAATTCCTTGCACATCTCGAGGCTGGCCCTGCCCTCTGTCAGAGGGAAGCCACTGGCCCTGGTGCTGTCCCTGCAGGCCCTTGGACACAGCCCCTCGGCAACTCTCTGCTGGGCCTGGTGCAGGGAGTGAAAGGCCGCAGGAAGGTGCCCCTGGAGAAGGCCCCTGGAGAGTCCTGGGGCCAGGAGTGCCACCATGAGGGCAGCAAGCAGGGCCTGGTGTGGCCATGGGGACGGGAGGGCACAGGGCGGGCGCTGAGGCCCTGCCAGCTGGAGCTGGGAGCTCTGGGCTGCGGCTGGCAGAGAGCCGTGACAGATGCGTGCAGCAGCAGGGACACTCCAGGGCTTTGGATGTGTTAGAAGGCAGAGAGGAGCTTGAGAAAGGTCACTGAGGGATTAGGGCGTCTCCCTGTGTGCAAAAACCTTCAGGACACCAGAGGTTGATGTTTCTGTCTCTCCTTGTGTCAGTTGCTGCCTGGAGAAAGAGACCAACCCCCACAGTTCTACAGGCACCTGTCAGGAAGTTGTAGAGAGTGACAAGGTCACCCTGAGTCTCCTTTTCTCCAGGCTAAGCAACCCCAGCTCCCTCAGTCCTTCCTCACAGGGCTCGTGTTCCAAGCCCCTCACCAGCCTCGTCGCCTCCTCTGGACGTGCCCAAGCGTCTCCCTGTCCTTCCTGAGCTGAGGGCCCAGAGCTGGACACAGCACTCCAGGTGCGGCCTCACCAGTGCCACGTACAGGGGAAGAATGACCTCGCTGCTCCTGCTGGCCACACCATTCCTGATCCAGGCCATTGGCCTTCTTGGCCACCGGAGCACACTGCTGGCTCGCATTCAGCCGCCTTTCACCAGCACCCCCAGGTCCCTTTCTGCCTGGGCTCTGTCCAGCCACACCGTCCCCGGCGTAGAACATTGCAGGGGCTTATTGTGGCCAAAATGCAGGACTCGGCACTTGAACTGATTAAACTGCATCTTACTGGACTCTGCCCATCCATTCAGCTGTTCCAGGTCTCTCTGCAGAGCCCTCCTACCTTCCAACAGATGGACACACACTCCCAGCTCAGTGTTGTCCACAGATTATTATACCCTCATCCCTGTTGTCCATAAAAATACCAACCAGAACCAGCCCCAGCACAGACCCCTGAGGGACACCGCTGGTGTCTGGCTGCCAGCTGAACGCAGCACCGTTCACCGCCACTCTCCGGGGCCGCCTCTCCATCCCAGTCCTAACCCAGCAAGGAGTGCTCCTGCCCAAGCCCTGGCCTGCCAGCTTTTCCAGGAGCGTGCTGGGGGAGACAGCATCCAAGGCCTTGCTGAAGTCCAAAGTGACAACTTGCCCAGCCTTTCCTGCATCCACCAGGCGGGTCAGCTGGTCATCAAAGGAGATCAGGCTGGTCAGACACGACGTACCCATCCTAAACCCCATGCTGCCTGGCTCTGATCCCCTGGCCAGCCTGTAAGTGCTGCGTGATGGCACTCAGTATCAACTGAGCCATGACCTTCTCGGCTACTGAGGTCAGGCTAAGTGGCCTTCATAATTCCTGATGTGTTAGAAACCAGAGAGGAGCTGGAGAATGGGCCCTGAGGGCATAGGGGGTCTCCCTGTGTGTAAAAACTTCACCACACCAGAGGTTCCTGTCCGGAAAAGACACAGCGGAGTCCTGCAAGGTTATTTGAATAAAGGGAGAGGGCAGGGCACATTTCCCCTGGGTGTCTCAAAATTGTTGAGAGCCAGGACGAGGGCACAGCCTCCTTTTTTACCCTCATTCCCAGGTGCATCACCCTCTTCCTTCCCCACTGCCTGAGCTCCTTGGAAGGTACAGACTTCCCAAACTGCCTAGTCTGTGGCCCATCTAAAATGGACCCTCTGTTTTATACACATCCCTCCATAACCGTGCGGAAGGGACAGGCAAGGAAGAGAGGCACTAGGGTAACCGTGAATGGAGGATGACTGAGGAGAATAAAGTACTTCATTTTTGGAAGCAGTTAAATGCCTGCTCAAAAATCAAAATCCTTCTCAAGGGGCTTTTTTAGAGGGGAAAATAGAAACTCCTGGGCCAGTTTCAGTAGTGCAAGGGCAATTTGGAGGGACCCATTTGATTTCTCAGCATCTCTGGATGCATTTGCAGATGACAGCTCCTGAGGGGGAGCAGAAATGAGGGGGAACAGACATCA